>CM053626.1:196189268-196241831 GCA_028646595.1 Phalanger gymnotis | reverse complement strand
TCTCATTTTGCACCCTGAGGACATGACCTTTCTGTCAGGAGCTGGGTAGCATGCTCCCTAATAGGTCCTCTGAAATTGTGGTTGGTCATTGCATTAATCAAAATTCCCCATTTGTTCAAAGTTGTTTGTCTTTACAGTGTTGTTGTTATAGAATATTTTTTCTCTCTCAGTTCTGCTTACTTCACTGGAAGTCTTCCCAAGTTTTGGTAAAACTTCCTCTTTCATCATTTCTTGCAGAATAATATGCCATTATATTCATATTCCATAGTTTGTTCAACCATTCCCCATCTGATGGGGATTTCCCTTGTTTCCACTTGTTTGCCACCGTAAAATAAAGAGCTGTTACAAAATGTCAGTGGTAGTTGGTTGGCATTGGAGTTGGTGGAGAAAGGGATTTCAGGTCCCTTATTCATGAGGGTTGCTTCCCTGGATGATAGCTATGGGTTTGGAGGGTTCAGAATGGAGCCATGGAAATAGTAGCATTAGTTTGGGGGAGGTATGCTGCTATTTCCGGGGTTCTTGGGACCAAGGGCCTCAACTGTCCCCTCCAGGGTCTGAGGAAAAGTGGTGATCTGGTAGTTTCACTCTCTTGGATGTATACTATCTTCTGTCTACCACAAAGGGTGCCTTGCTCCTTTACCTAGGCTACTTTATCTAATTATCAGTGGCAACTGATTAGTCAATTAGTGGCAATTTTAGTCAACAATTGATGGCAGTAGTGGTGGTAGTAAGGAATCTCAACAGGGGCTGTTCCTATGTATGATTGCTTTAGAGGCAGATTGGAAGCAAGACTGGAAGTCTATGGGGGTGTTACTCTTTCTGGGGCTCTTGAGCAAGGTAAGCTCAAGTCAACAATTTCTTCTGGAAGTAGTGTAGAGATGGTGGGTTCTTTCTCCACAGGGACTACCCTCCTGTATGATGGGGGTGGGAAGCAGGGCTGATAGTATGGATAGCATTGTTATTCCTAAGGCTCCGGTCAGCTTGGTGTCAGTTTGGTTTAGTGAAAAGAACATTGGATGAAGTGTTTACGTTTAACAACAATAGTAAGAGCTAAAATATTATGGCACTTTAAGATTTGCGAAACAGTTTACATATGTTAGCTCATTTGATCATGTGTAAATATAATTTGAGAGTTTGGAACAAAGAAGAAAAGGATTTTGACAAGAGGGACATGATATATGAGAGATGGCCTAGTAAAAAATGCCCAGAAAGGTCTTGGGACCGCCTACTAGTATAGTTTGGCTGAAACATACAAGTGAGATGTAATAACATGAAATAACTTAACCCTAATGTCAACAATGATTTTTAGTTTTTACTGTTAGTGGTTGCCTGGGTATTATAAGAAAATTAATGGTGGTTGTTTTTATGTTAATTTATGTTTATTTCTGTGAGTTTTGACTGTTCTTCTTGAGTTATGATTAATGAGAAGCTTCTTAAGTGAATTTGAAATTCAGTCTGGAGTCACTTCCATTTAGAATCTAGTACACACACACACACACACACACACATAAATGGATTCAAGAATCTGAGGGTCTACCTCAACTTCCTTTACACAAAGTGACCCACCTACGCTTTACTCATACATGAGTTCTAGACCAGCTTCAGCCCTGGGGGAGTTCAGCCTCCAATGGAGGGGTAAGATTCCTTTTACCCATTCATATACTTTGACTTACTATACTACCTCCTCAGAACCCTGGGGATGATTTACTTAAAGCTTGTTTTGTCTCATGGCTAGAGTCTCTCCAAATGAGATTGTAGAAAAACATTTAATGTATAATATGAATTGGGTATATATATATATATATATTTCTTATCTTCAAAAGAAAGACTAATTGCAGAATACTCACAAACGTGTATTTGACAGAAACACACATAAACAAACAGTAGTACTATTTGATGGTGCTAAAGACTTTAGTAGTAAGAAATTTCTCTTCTTGGTCTGCAGTAGCTATGTCTGCTGAAGAGATGGGGGTTGCAGTACCCAAGGAGGCAGTTGTCAGGACGGCTGTTCCCCAGGCTGATGGGGAACATCTGTTATTTTTTCCTAGAATATTTATACTTAAAACTCATCTAAACATAAGGTATTTTGAAACACTACTGAAAAGGCATTCCACGTTTCACCTTGACTCTGAACTGTCTCCATCAAAGGACACATCTTCTGACAAGTCAGACCAGGGATCAGACTCCTTCTCTTATTGATGGCCATCTATTTCAGGATCACTGGAGGAGTTGCTGGGGCTTCCTTCCCTTTTTGCTACTCAGCCCTGTCCACAGTGCCCAGAACTACTGAATCTCTTGAACCTACAGAGTGGTCCAAGACATGATAAATCCACTTGGGGACTGATAATCAGTCATCTAAAATGAGGAAAGAACATACACAGAAGAGGCCAAAACTCAAGACTGTAGTTACCTAGGCAAGACATGGGCTTTAGCTGTCATTTGGCATTTTCACCATTTCTACTGGGGTCAAGGAAAAGAGAGCTCCTCCTTTAGTCCCTCAAGGGAGAACTGTTTGGCGAATGGAGAATCCCAAGAAGATAGTGACACAGCTAGAGTCACTCTCTTTTTAAAATCCATTGAGTCACTAATAAGCTCTTTCTGCCCAGTGACCATCTCAAAGTACTCAAATACCGAGTCATGTGCATGGTTGCCCAGAAGCGGTTAGGGAGTTCATCTTTTCAAAGTGCAGAGCTAGAACTTATGGTTGGCTAGTCAGTGAGTCAACGAGCATTTATTAAGTGCCTGTTATGTGCCAAGCACTGGGCTAAGCACAGGCTACAATCAAGAAGGAAAACCTTGTGCATGGCCTGTTTAATTCCCAGTTAACTGTTGAATCTGTAGCTAAATCAGACAAAACACATTTTTTGGCAAGAGAATGGAAATGTGGTGATCCTTGATCCCTATTTTAGACCTAGTGGAGTCTTCCTTGATAAAAGACCATACGAACTTCCTAATTAAAAGCAAAAAGAGGAAATGTGAGGAAAAGAAAGATCATAGAATAAGACCATAGATAATAGGAAATAGGCCATTGCCGTTGTTGTTGTTCAGTCATTCAGTCACATCTGACTCTTTGTGAGCTTATAAAGCATAAGATACTATCCATGGGGTTTTCTTGGCAAATACACTGGAGTGATTCGCCAGTGGATCCAGTGGATTGTCAGAACTCTCTACCATGACCTGTCTGTCTTGGATAGCCTTGCATGGCATAATTCATAGTTTCATTGACCTATAGAAGCTCATCTGCCACAACAAGACAGTGATCTAGAAGGGGGAAATAGACCATACAGGTTAGCTAATCTGGACCCTTCATTTTCCTGAGTAGGATCCTGAGGTACAGAGAGGTTAAGTAACTTTAAGGTCACAAAGGTAGTAAGCATCTGAGATAAAATTTGAACCCAGATTATTTGCTCCTTTGCACACCAGGAGAGTATCCTCCTAGATACCTTTGCTCTCAGGGAAAGTGAGAAATGACTATAGACATACCTCAGAGACTTTGTGACTTCAGTTCCAGACCACCACAATAAAGCAAATATCAGAATAAAGTGAGTCAAGTGAATTACACTACACCATAGTCTCTTAAGTATGTAATAATATTATGTCTAAAAAATGCACGTGCCTTAATTAAAATATGCTTTATTGCTAAAAATTGCTAACCATCATCAGAAATTTGGTGAGTAGTAATCTTTTTGCTAGTGGAGGGTCTTGCCTCAATATTGATGGTTACAGACTGATCAGGGTGGTGGTTGCTGAAGGCTGGGGTGGTTGTGGCAATTTCTTAAAGCAAGACAACAATGAAGTTTGCCACCTCAATTGACTCTTCCTTTCACTCGAACACTTATATGTCATTGTAGGATTATTAAGTGGCCTAATTTCAAAATTATTGTGTCTCAGGGAATAGGGAGTCATGAGGAGAAGGAGAGAGATGGGAAAAGCCAGTCTGTGGAGCAATCAGAAACACACACATTTTTCAGTTAAGTTCTCTGTCTTATATGGGTGCTGTTCATGGATCCCCAAAACAATTACAATAGTGACATCAAATATCACTGATCACAGATCACCATAACAGATATGATAATAATGAAAAAGCTTGATAAATTGCAAGAATTAACAAAATGTAACAGAGCACATGCTGTCAGAAAAATGGCCCTGGTGGACTTGCTCAGTGTAGGGTTGCTACAAACCTTCAATCTGTAAAAAATTCAGTATCTGTGAAACACAATAAAGAAAAGCTCAATAAAACAAGATATATCTCTGTATTACTTCCTATCATTCCATTCTCCTGGGGAGAAAAGGAGCAGGACAGAGAGAAAGCTCCAAGACACAGAGAAAGCTCTAGTCCCCTGCCCCACCTGAGGGAAAGAAGAAAGGTTAGAGCAGAGACAAAAAGCCTCTGTTCTTGTGAAAGGAAAGGAAATAGAGAGCAAGATAAAGAGAAGACTCCAGAAGGATCTTGCAGCTCTGCCTCCCACTGGTAGGGCAGTCAGGTCACATGTTCCAAGCCATAGTCCTTTGAGCTTAGATAAAAAGCTGCTTCTCAGCTCTTCCAGGCAGGAGACGTCTTGCCTTCTAGATAGACAGATACATAGATAGGTAGTACTTTTATTATTAGGCACTTACAGGAGAGCCAGACCAAGGATGAGTAGAGGCAGAGGCACCACTCACAAGAGAGTTGAGTGGAGGCCTTTTGCATTCAGATCTCTTACCAACAAAGGAAATTAATAGAATCCTTCCCCATTGACTAACAGAAAAACACCTCCTCCATCCAGTCCAAATGACTCAATAGGGAGAGTCATTTTGAATCATGTGGGTCCTTCATGAGCAGAAATCTGCCCTATCTTGGCATATAACCCATAATAGGATATTTTTTGTACTGAGTGGAGTCCAATAAAGGAAGGATAAGTTTTCTCCATTTAGACATTGAGAAGTTATCAGTTACAAAGGATGACTAAGCTGAGGAAGCTTCATAATGGTTTATTGGGAGGGTCAGTGGAAGGGTAGGAAAGATGGCTGTGAAAGTTCCACGTATATTCAAAGAGCCAGGTAAATCATAGGCCCTCATAATAATATCAGTAGTTCCTTAGGACTTACTAAATAAAATTCAGACTCCTTTGTTTGGTATCGGAAGCCCTCTGCAATTCCATTCTGTGACAGGAATGATACCTTCTGCTGCCCCTGCAATTGCCACTCCAGGTGTATGAATGTCAAGCAGGTCTCTGGGACCATCACTGAGGAGAACAGCCAGTCTTTCATACTCATGCCACCATGACAGCATCTATGGGCAGAGCAGCCTCCTTCTCCTCTTCCTACTGATGCCATCCTCTTGCTCCTCCCTTCTACTTTCTTCTTGGTGGCACCACCCAGCACTGTACACCCTACACAGTGGTTTTTCTGGAGTAAAGGCTAGGCTACTTCTTTAAGGAGATAAGAAAGCTATTTGACTTCCTTGCTACCTGAAGCATAAAAGTCCAGCCTAGAGGTGATTAGGGCAGCTAGGTGGTGCAGTAGAGTGCCTACCCTGGAGTAAGGAGGACCTGAGTTCAAATCTGGCCTCGGACATGTATTGGCTGTGTTGCCCTGAGCAAGTCACTTAACCCTGTTTGCCATAGTTTATCGTCTATAAAATGAGCTGGAGAAGGAAATGATAAACCACTCTAGTGTCTTTTCCAAGAAAACCCCAAATGGAGTCATGAAGAATTTGACATGACTGAAACAACTCAACAACACAAGAAGGAATTAGTATTAGAGGCTTTACTGGAACTCCTTCTTCTTTCCCGAGAATAGCTTCTTGACCTAATGTAGTTGGCTACCATGGTGATTGCGAAGCCAGAGTAAAGTTTTATGTAAGTCAATATCCTTTATAACTTTAGAAATTATATTTTTGAAATCTCTTATGAATGAAGTATTTTTTTTAAATTTAATGGTTCACAAGTGCCTTACCTTTTAAATCCATTCTTCTTCCTTGCATTTCTCCCTACCACTCTCCCCACTCCACCCCAGGCCTATATCACAGGATTGACCTAGGTGGGTCTGGCCCAGAACACATAACACCTTACATTTCTATTATACTGCTCTTATTCAATTATATTTCCATCAAACAGGACTCAGTGTTCCTAGGCTCAAGTTAGAGCAAAAATTAACAGAATTTGAAAAGGAATATAATGTCAGCCTCTTATTATGTAGGCAAAAGAACCATAGTTGCTTCTTATATGGATTTTACTTAATTACATTAAAATCCCAGTCCATACTTGATGTTGAGAGCCTTATTATCCAGGTTTGGGATGATCCACATCTATTGTTTCTTCATCAGGTATCTTCTGCCTAGATTCTGTTCCTTAGCACTGTTAAGTCAAACAAATGTTATATACAGAAGAGACTTCATAGGTTGTCCAGAGAAACCTATATCTGACCAGGAATCTTCTCAGTAACACCTCCAACAAGTGAAAAACCACATTGGATGGATGACTCACTACCTACCAGGAACATTATCAATATTACCTCAGAGAGGAAAAATAGGGTAGCTCTAATATATGTTGCTTTATCATGGTATGGACTTTGTTGTTCATATATTCATATATATATGTATATGTATATATACATGTTGCACATCATGCTATATATATATATGTATATATAACATATTTATATGCTTATAATTGAGAAGTCTATATGGCCTTTCTTCAAGGAAGACTCCACTGGGTCTAAAATAGAGATAAATGGTCATTTCATTTTCATCCTCATTCCAAAAATATGTTTTGTCATATAACTAGAGGTTCAAAATTACCAGGAATTAAAGAAGGCATTGACAAAGTTTTTCCTCTTGATTGTAGCCAGTTCTTGGCACATAGTAGGCACTCAATAAATGCTTATTGACTGAGTGGTACCTGAGTTCTAGCTCTGCATTTGGATCTTTGGGAGATGATGAGCTGCCTGGCTTCTGGACAATCATGCAAATAATTCAGTGTTTGGGTATTTTGAGCAACTTTTACCCCCAAAGTTGAAATCTCGCAAATATTTTTGCCCAAGTTCTCCCAAGGACAGGCTTTTCCTTACATCTCCACGAAGCATTTGGCTTTCTGTTTGGGCAAAGAGAAGTGGTGGGGTGGGAGGACAGAACATATGCTAAAGACTGAAATGCTTCTGTTTGCTATTAATGGTATCTTCTTTGGTAATTTGTTCTATCTCCACTCCTGGGCCTTTGCCTATTTTGTCTCTCTGGAGGAGGAGGAATGGGTTGCCAAAGGGAAAGTTTTGCTGGAGATAGAGGTTGAGCTCAACTTTTGCATTTGCCAAAGCTTATCTTTAGTCCCAGATCATGGTCAAGGATCTGCCAGCCAGCATGCAGTTATTGAGGGGTTACTAGATGTCAAGCACTGGGCTAGGGATCTCTGCCACAGAGGCTATGAAAAAGGTCACCCAAGTAAGCTCCTTGGCCATTAGTTGTCTGTGTTTTGGCCCCTAACGTCAAGTGCCCTGGATGGTGTTCAATCAGAAGGTGCTCACTACTGACATAAGCAAGAATCGTGATTTTTGAATGCTGGTCAACCATGCTTCTGGCTTTGTTCCTATTTACATCTTTCCAAATAGCATTACCTCAAGTAATTACATCAAGTTCATGCATGAAGCCTAGGCATCCAGGTTTGAAATATTAATTGAGAAATGATTTAGAGGAAGTCATATCACTGTCATCAAACCTATATATGGATTCTGGATATCTAGGGTATTAGGAGAGAGGGATTTGGAGTACTTACTGATAATGTTGAGTCCTTGAGACAGACTTCCCCAAGTAACTTTCCACCAAAACTGCTAGCACACAGGTGAGGCAACAGCTACAGGCTCTGAAGCCTGATCTCCAAGAGCCTATGTGGACACTGGCACCTTGAATCAGAGGCACATAACCCTTTGCTCTCTCATTATACTGTATATTGTTTTGAAGAACCAAGGGTTTGGCGATCCCAAGTAGTCCTACCCATCCCTAGAAGTAGGCACGAGGATGAAATAAAAGTCCCAGCTCACACTCAGGAATTGAAGCAGACCTACTATCAATAACAATTCAGAATACTTTGGTTAATGAAGAAGGGTTGTGTTCTACCATCAGTACCTGTTGAATGGAGTAATATCTAGACTGCAGATCTAGAATAAATGGATTTAACTGTTGTTACCCTATTAGGAGTAGGAGGGATTTAACTGTACTTAAAAATAACTGGTTGGCCCTTGATCTTATTTGAATCATAATGTAAATGTCTAAGTTGAACCTTAATAAAGCTTTAAACCTTTTTTTTCTTTTTTGAATAACGCTTTCTAAAATCAGAGTCTCTGAATTCTGACTCTGTGATAAACTCAAGATTCTCTGATAGGTTCCAAAAGAATGAAAGTTGCTTGAGATTAGAGATTGTTTCCTTTATGCCTTTGCATCCCTAGCAACCTACAGCATGATATTTGTTGTCGTTGCTGCTGTTGTTGTTATTCCAGAGCTGTGATTTACTTGGTGGAGGTCAGAGGTGTCTCAAGTGTAGCCCATAGCAATTGTGGAATGTTTAACAAAATAAATAAATATGCAATGCACCATAGTTAACATTAATTTGTGGTTTTCTAAGTCAATATTGCGCTGGCTGTGATCAGTTTCTATTTAAATTTGATACCAGTAGCATAGGGAACTCTCTGTGAAGATACCCCTTGTACGAATGCAGATTGGAAAATTTCAGCAACTTACAGTGTTACAGAGTTGCCTGGGTCTCTGAGGATTTAAGTGATTTGAGTCACTTAGCCAATATATGTCAGAGATGAGACTTGGATCCAAATTTTTCTGCTTCTGAAGCCAGCTCTCTATCCACTGTGCCACACACTCTCTCACAATCCACAGACAGAGGTCTTGAGGGTGATTGTTCTCACGTCCTAACATTTCAGCAAGTCATCAGCTCACATCTCCCATCTGAGAAAAACCTTTTGAAGCTGAAAAGAGTAAGGAAGACACTAAGTAATTTTTTTGGCATATTGGCATGAGTAGACTTATCTCATGATTTGGAGTGGTTTTTGTAAATTTTATCTAATCCTATTCTCCATTCTGTGCTTGATGTATAGCTAGAAGGGCATCATGCATTTTTTCTTTCTTTCTTTTTCCTAACATTTTAAATTAATAAATAAAGTAAACAAATGTGATGTATGCATGCAATTGTGTGGCAAATAACTTGGATAGCTCAGCTTCATGAAAATGGGCCTGTCAAGGAAACTTGGAATAATTTAAATTGGGTGTGTTATTGAGTTCAAGAAACAAAGGAGAGGCAGTGGAGGCAAAGATAATTTATTAGGATTTCCATAAAACTTCTGATATTTCACAGGAAGGAATTGATTCACAAAAATGGAAAGCTTGGTGTGAGAAAGTTTGTTGCATTTCTCACCAATTTCTTAGCCAAGGACCTGAGAGCTGGCAGGCTGCATTAAGATATATGCAAGCTGGACAGATTCGGTGTGTGGTAAATAAAGGGCATATGCTACTCAGAGTAACCAAATATAAAACACAGAGGAGTTTGGAACCAAGAGAAGAGCAAGGAATTTTGGCTTCAGAAAGCATTGTAGAGAGCTTTTTAAAAATGTGACTTCTGATTACTCTGGAAAGGAAAAACCAATATTATATTCGTATATTCAAGAAAGGAAGGAATTGGGCTAGGGAAGGGAAGAGGGAACTGTGGGTATACACAGCCAAAGACCTCACCAAATAGATGGAATCTTGCCAAATTATGTGGGCATCTAAGAGGTTCCTTACACTACCAGCCTTTCAATTTAGAATAGTCAACACCAATTTTCTTTTAAAATGCCCTGTAATTTTATTTGTGTGAGGAATTCTTCCCATGGAAACTCTCTCATGCCATACAAATGAGTAACCCATCTGTAGTTTATAGTCTTGAAGAGTTGATTGGGACAATAAGACATTAATTGACTTGCTCATGGCTATGTGGCTAATATATGACAGTCAGGACTTAAATCCAAGTTTTTCCTATTCTAAAGCTGACCTCCTACCTACTATACAAATATACTCTCTCATCTACCATAGCAGCATTTGCATATTTTGATATTCATTATCAATCTTTGAATATTTTTTCACATGCATTTCTCTTTTCCTAGAAGTATGAATTAGTCTCAGTACTGTGTTCAATCAACAATGCCCCAAATTTTGAAATGCTGCAAGACCAGAAAAAGACTGATTAAGGCAAATTAACTGATGCAGAATTTTGATTCCCCAAGAGTTATTAATAAGTAAGGGCCTAGGTGGCATAGTAGATAAAGCACTGGGCCTAGAGTCAGGAAGACCTGAGTTCAAATCTAGCCTCAGACACTCAATAACTGTGTGACCCTGGGCCAGTAAGTCACTTAACTCTGTTTGCCTCAGTTTCCTTATCTGTAAAACAAGCTGGAGAAGGAAATGGCAAACCACTCCAGTTTCTTTGGCATGAAAATCCCCAAATGGGGTCACAAAGAGTCAGACACAACTGAAACAACTAGACAACAATGAAAGGACCTATTCCCTAAGAAGCTTCAAAAATCCTAACACATATACTTTTGTAAACACATTTTGCATGGTTGAGAGGCAGCAAGGTATAGTGGGTAGAGTGCTGAACTAGGATGGGGAAAATCTGAGTTCCAATTTTGCCTTTGACTCTTATTAACTGTGTGACCATTGGCAATTCACTTAACCTTTTTCATCTTCGAGTGGACTCTCTAGTTTGGTGAACTAGGTTGGTAAATTTCCTATACCAAAAAAAGAAAATTTGGATATATAGACATTAATTCATAGCTACCAGTGATGAGCTGATAAGAAGTTTAAGAGGTGGTACGAAAAATCCATGGGATATTATGGCAAAGCAAATGTACATAGAGTGCTCAGCAATGCCTGCTGTATATATAATAGAAACCCCCTCCGGAGAACCCCATTTCACTGGTCCTTTTATGCAAAATATCCCATTTAGTATTTATAGTTCAACAGATTCCTTCCCATATTAAACAATATCAAAAAAAATCCTAAATAGAACTAATGCAGATTTTCCTAAACAATTGTCACTATTAATTTTAGTTTAATACAGAGTTAATTTAATGTACTATTGCAATTATTAATACATCAATTCATAAGCTTTTGCCCCTTCCAACAGCTTTGTTTAGTCTCTGGGTACATATACTTGGTTCTCAGTACACAAAGTCTCCCAGCCTCAGTTGTCATGATGTCAAGTAGATGAGTAATAAATAGACTAAAATCATATTGTTCTAGTAAAAAAAAAAAGAAGCCAAAGTAATAGACAGACATTTACATAATAATTTAAACATAGTGAGAATTTTGATTTGACATGGAGCTAATGAAAACACAATCAATAAACATTAATTAAAATTTGTACAGAATGACAAGTCGGAGTAAGGGTTTTTGGTTTTGGTTTTGTTTTTGTTTTGCCTGTTTGTTTTTAAATTCTTCATCTCAATTGAGAGAAAACAATGTCATTAGTCTTTAGGCTTTGAAGTCTGCCTGGAAATCAGGACAGTATCTTAGATTTATCCCCATCACCAGATTGGACTTATTCCAATAACCAAATCTTGCTGGTTTTTCATCTGTTGTGTCACTTCCTCTCTCTTTCCCATCCATTCACCCAGGACTAGAATCTTCTTTGTCTTATCTTGAATTACTATGACAGTCTCTTAGCTGGCTTTTCTGAAATGAGTCTCAACCAACACTATTCCATCTTGTGCAATGAGATCCTCTCAGACTCATCTTACTTATGAAGAAGATTTCATCGTGTCAGTATCTTGCTCAAAAATGATCACTTTTGCATATTTAGATGCAACTTTACAGATGCATCAAGGTTGCATATTTCTTACCATATTCTGTATAGAATCCTTTGCCTCACTTTCAGGGTCTTCTCAAAGTGGCAAACCTAAGACCAGACCTGAAATCTTCTTTCTCTATCAATTAACAACTATTTTTAAGTAACTACTATGTTCCAGGCACTCTGTTTGGAACTGCGGATGAAAGTACAAAGAATTAAACAGTCCTTGCTTGCAAGTAGCTTACATTCTAATAAGGGAATCAATAATTTCATACCCATAACAAAGAGTGGACATTTAGAATGCATTTGTAAGGTTGGCAAAATATTTTCACTTATATATTATATCATTGGATTCTCATATCACACATGTGTGGTAGGCACTACAAATATCTACCTGAATTATCTCCATTTCATAGGTAAGGAAACTGAGACTTGGAGTGATTAAATGATGTATTCAGTCACATAGCCAGTAAATATCAGGTGGGATTTGAAACCAATTCTCTCTTGCTTCAATCCAGTGCTCTTTCCACTGGTTAGTGTTATCTGTCTGTTATGATAGGACTTGGGTGTCAATATGTTTTAGGATCACAGAATTTAAAATTGGAAAGAGCCTTAGAGATCACTTAGTCATTAAATTTTGAACTCATCATTAGATTATTAATTCCTTGAGGGAAGAAATTTTTTTCCTTCCTTTGTATCCTTAGCACTTAAGATACTATCTGGAACACAGCTGGTACATAATAAATGTTTGGTGATTTGACTGATCTAATCCCTCCATTTGACAGAAAATGGGCCCAAAGAAGTCCTAAAGTCACATAGTTAGAAAGTATTCAAGCTGATATGAGGATTAGTAGAATTAGTTGAATCTTGAAGAAACCTAGGGGTTTTAAGAGGCAGAGGTGAGGAGAGAGAACATTCCAGGCATGAGGGATAAACTATTCAAAACTATAGGGATGAGAGATGGCATGTCATATGTGGGAAGCAGCAAGTAGATTACTGTATCTGGAATGTAGAGTGTGTGAGGAGGAGGACTATATAATCAGCTTGGAGAAGTAACCTGGAGTGAGAATGCTAAGAATTCCCAGCTAAGGTCTGGGAATGCCAAAAGAAGAGGTTCTATTTTATCCTAGAATCAGTACAGAAGGAATAGCACGTTGAGTTCAAATCCCACCTCAGACAATGTTGAGTATGTTACTCAAGAGGTCTCATCTATAAAATGGGCATAATAATAGAGACAATAAGTAGCCCTTGAAGCTTCTTCAGCGAAGGATTGATACGGTCAGACCTCTGCTTTAGCAATATCAATTTGTATCTGTGTAGAAGATGATCTGAAGAAGGGGAGAGACTAGATACAATTGTGAAGTCACTGCACAAGTGGAGTTGAGAGGTGATGGAGCCCAAATTAGAGCAGTTTTGGTGCACGTACAGACCAGATGCAAGACACGTTGTAGAAATCAAGTGATAAAACTCAACAGCTGCTTAGATATGTGTCATAAGGGAGAGTAAAGTTAAAGTTGACCCCAAGTTAGCACACATGTAAGTTGCATGCTCAACAGATATAAGGAAGTTAGAAGAGAGATGGAGAGATGGCTTCAGTACATGCAATAATGAATCATTGATATATTGAATTTTAAATGGCTGCAGAACACCGAGGTGTATACATATATGTATGTGTATCTATCTATCCATCTATCTAATCTGCCTGTCTGTCTATATGACTACATGTATGTATACATTTATAATTTCATACACGTATACATGTGTCTATCTCTATATCTATCTATCTATATCTATGCATATAGATATAGATAGACAGATAGATAGATAGATAAATAGACAGACAGATAGACAGATAGATATATCATGCCTGGAGTTGGAGATGTAGGACTAGGGAAAGATGAAGAGAAGAGGGCTAGATATATAAATTTTGGAGCCCTTTGCATAGAGATGGTAGATGAATCCATGAGAGCTAATGAAATTACCAGGAGAGAGAATGAAGAAGTTCTTCTTGCTATCTTTGTGGACAAAATGGAGAGGTATGGATTAGGTATTAATATGTTTGAGTCTACTTGGAACTTGTTGAATGCTTACAGAAAGAGAAAATAAATAGGGAGCTGGCCTCAGAATGAGAAACACCTAGCTTCAAGTCCCACATCATGTATACTGGCTGTATGACTCCAATCAAGTTGCTTAAACTCCTCTCCTCTCCTCTCTTCTCCTCTCCTTAAACTCCCTCCCTGCATGGACTTTCATGCCCTTACCTCAGGGTGTTCTGCCCAAAAGAAGGTAAGTTTGATGGTTAGATTTCTTTCTTTAAAACCATGCCTTAAACCTATTTGCTGTAGTTGTCACTGATTGACCAACAATAGGTCCCTGCCCAAGCACCATTTAATGGTTATTTTGGGGGCCCTGATGGCTCAGAGTGAATGTAAATAATAACTATTTCTCTTTTGGCCAGCAATCCTGAGGGTCTTTTACTTCCAGTTTGATTTTTTTTTATTAAAGAGGCCATCCCTTGATTCACTTCCTAAACAGGCCTAATCACTGAATGGACATTTCCTCAATCAAAGTGAGAACTCTTAGAAAGACCTTAGCTTAAAAAGGCCAAAGTCTCCCATTGCATCCTGGGCCATCTCCAGTTGTCCTCATCTATATCTGTCCACTGGATTCAGATGGCTCTGGAGGAAAAAAATGAGGCTAGTGACTTTGCACAGCCCTCTCTCACTTAAATCCAATTCAATTGCAAGTCATGTCATCATCTTCCTGATGTCATGGTCCTCTTCGAGAACAAAAGACAAATCACAATCACAATATTTGTAGTATCGTACTCAGTTCTGGTAAGGCACTTGAGTGAACCACACTGATTCCATCTTGCAACTCAATTCTAGATCTACCTCAGTTCCCTTTCTATTAAATTATGGTTCTAGTTCAATTCTTATCTTGTGAAAAAACTTTATTCAATTATGGGAATTTTGAGGAAACTTTACTGCATTGTTTGAATTTAGCCCTATATGACTGGGAAGACTCACCATTTCTACCTGTTGCTTAGAGACTCTCCCTTAACTAAGGACCTAGGTTATACCAACCAGAAACATATCCAAAGATTGATGCAAGAAGTTTTCTTAGAATTATACATCTCAAGCAACTCATATGTCTCATCTGACAAGTAGGCCTGTACTGGTCAGCCAGTTATTGGATCCATGTTTCTTTCTTCAAATACAGACACTTCTGGGGAGTGGGTCACTTCTTTCTCTGATTTCAGAGAATTGTGCCTATTTGCTCTCCCACTTCCAACTTGGAAAGCCCCTAATCTTTCCTCCAATTAGAAATCAGATTACCTAATTTTGCATCCTGGTTAATTACTTTCTTTTAATTAATTGGCCTAATTTTATTAATTGTTTTAATGCATAAAAATCTGTCTCACTCTCTAATTGTGGTCCAGTGCCAAAGTTGAGGAAGTCTGGTCCCAATTTGTTATGCAGTTGGCATGCATTGCTTAATAAATTGATATGATCAGAAGCTCACACCTTTGTTTCCTCAATCATTTCATCATTCATCCTCCACACTGTCTGCCATATTTTAGGAAGAACGTTGTTGACAGGTCAGGGAGCATTCAGAAGATGATAAATAGGAGGGTAGGGCGTTTCATGTCCTTTCTAAATGAGGATTAGTTGAAGGAAATGGGATGGTTCAGTCTAGAAAAGGGAAGATGGGAGGGGGATGTTAGTTGCTTTCAAATATTTTAAGAACTGTCATGCGCTATGTATAATGAGTCATATGACCAAAAATGGCAGATTAGTCATTTTCTCCAGATTCCTTTAACTTTCAAATTTGCAAATGAAAAAAGAAAAGAAAAGAATATGTGCCAGACATACAGTGATGTCTGAATTACTTGGGACAAAATTTTAAAAATTAAATTAATTGCCAGACAACAAACAACTTTTCAAAATTTAAAAAGAAACTTGGATATTATTTTTCCTGATGAAATTGCAGACTGGGTATAGACAGAGTACATAAATGGTGACGGGACAGGTAAAGGAGAGAAACAAATGGATGATAGAATCATAACAAGCTCACAGATGAACAGAAAAGGAATGCTATCTATGGTTTTTTAGTATGTGGGAGTGAGGTGCTACAGGAAAATGGATGATATGAAAAAAGGAATAATTGGATCTGAGGAACTGAAATGAGTGACCCCAACTCAAAATGAAGAGGTAGCCACACTGAAAAGCACTACCCTGGGGGAAGAGTTTTGTGCCTCTATGGGAGACGGGGACTTTATGATAAGTTTAATCTGGGGCTTGTTTGGGACATTAGGTTACTTTCTTTGCCCCCACAGGCAACATTATGGCCCAGAAGAGGAAAAATGTAGGCTTTTATGGGCAATTAGCACCACCTTTTTTGGGCAGTTAGGTAGTACAGTGGAGAGAATGCCAGATCAAGAGTCAGGAAGACCTGAGTTCAAATCCCTCCTCAGACACTTACTAGCTCTTTGATCCTGGGCAACTCATTTAATCCTGTTGGCCTCAGTTTTCTCAGCTGTAAAGTGAGGTGGAAAACTAAATGGCAAACCACTCCAGCATCTTCGCTGAAAAAAAAATCCCAAGTGGGGGTCATGAAGAGTCAGACAAGACTGAAAACAACTAAACAACAATGTTAAGGAATAAGAATGTGGATAGTTTCTGAAAGCAGATGACATCAAGGAGGGTGAATGATCTGGTATAGCTAGGCCAGCTTCCTTTTCATTTTTTTTTCATTAATTCCATTGATATTCTTGACCTTTTGTTCTTTCAGATGAATTTTGTTATTATTTTTTCTAGCTCAATAAAATAAGTTGATTGGTATGCCACTGAATAAGTAGATTAGTATTGGTAGAATTGTCGTTTTTATTATATTAGCTCATCCTACCCATGAGCAATTGAAACTTTTTGCAGTGGTTTAGATTTGACTTTATTTGTGTGAAAAGTGTTTTATAATTGTGTTCATGTAGTTCCTGGGTTTGTCTTAGCAGGTCAGCTACCAAATATTTTACATTGTCTTCAATAACTTTAAATGGAATTTCTCTTTCTATCTCTTGCTGCTTGGCTTTGTTGGTAAAATATAGAAATGCTGATAATTTGTGTGGGTTTATTTTGTATCCTGCACCTTTACTAAAGTTATTAATTATATCAAGTAGTTTTTAGTTGTTTCTCTAGGATTCTCTAAGAGTGATAGTTTTGTTTCCTCATTACCTATTCTAATTCCTTCAATTTCTTTTTCTTCTCTTATTGCTAAAGCTAACATTTCTAATACGATATTGAATAATAGTGGTGATAATGGGCATCCTTGTTTTACCCCTGAAATTATTGAGAAAGCTTCTAGCTTATCTCTATTATATATACTGCTTACTGATGGTTTTAGATAGATACTACTTATCATTTTAAGGAATGCCCTATTTATTCCTATGTCCTCTAGTGTTTTTAATAGGAATGGGTGCTATATTTTGACAAAAGCTTTATTTGCGTCTATTGCGATATTCATCTAATTTCTGTTAGTTATGTTAATGATATGGTCAATTAAGCTGATAGTTTTCCTAGTATTGAAACAGCCCTGCATTCCTGGTATAAATCCTACCTGGTCGTAGTGTATTATACTGATGACAAATTGTTGTAATCTCTTTGCTAATATTTTATTTAAAATGTTTGTATCAATATTCATTAGAGGAATGAATTGGTCTATAATTTTTTTCTCTGTTTTGATGCTTCCTGGTTTAGGTATCAACACCATTTTTGTGTCATAAAAAAAAATTGAAAGGACTCCTTCTTTTCCTATTTTTCTGAATAGTTTATGTAGTATTGTAATTAATTGTTCTTTAAATGTATGGAAGACTTCACTTCTAAACCCATCTTTCCCTGAAGGTTGTTTCTTAAGGAGTTCACTGATGGCTTGTTCAATTTCTTTTTCCAAAATTGGGTTATTTATGTATTTTATTTCTTCTCCTGCTAATCTGGGCATTTTACATTTTTTTGTAAATATTTATCTGTTTTACTTAGAATTCAGATTTATTTGCATACAGTTGGGCAAAATAGTTCCTAATTATTGCTTTCATTTTCTCTTCATTGGTGGTGAAATAACTCTTTTCATTTTTGATATTGGCAATTTGTCAATTTGTCAATTCTTTTTTCTAAATTCTTTTTTTTAAATCAGATTAACCAAAGGTTTATCTATTTTATTGGTTATCTCATAAAACCAGCTCTTAGTTTTATTTGTTATTTCAATAGTTTTCTTACTTTCAATTTTATTAATCTCTCCCTTAATTTTCAGAATTGCTAATTTGGAATTTAATTTAGAATTTTTAATTTGTTCTTTTGCTAGTGTTTTTTTAGTTGCATGCCCAATTCATTTATCTGTTCTTTAGCATTTAGAGATATAAAATTTCCCCTAACTACTGCTTTGGGTGCATCCCATAAATTTTGGTATGTTGTTTCATTATTTTCTTTCTCTTTGATGAAATTATTTATTGTTTCTATGATTTCTTGTTTGACTAACTCATTCATTAGGATTAGATTATTTAGTTTGCAAAATAGTTCATCTTTCCATGGCCCTTTATTACATGTAATTTTTATTGAATCATGATCTGAAAAGGATGCATTTAATATTTCTGTCTTTTTGCATTTGACTGTGACATTTTTATGCCCTAATACATAGTCAATTTTTGTGTAGGTGCCATGTACTACTGAGAAAAGGGTATATTCCTTTCTATCTCTATTAAATTTTCTCCAGAAGTCTATTATATCTAGCTTTTCTAAAATCTATTTACCTCATTAAATTCTTTCATTTACTTTGTGGTTAATTTATCTAGTTCTGAGAGAGGGAGGTTGAGGTCCCTCACTAGCATAGTTTTGCTGTCTATTTTTTCCTATAACTCACTTAATTTCTTTAAGAATTCAGATGCTGTACCACTTGGTGCATATGTGTTTAGTATTGTTATTACTTGATTATCTATGGCACCTTTTAGCAAGATGTAAGTTTATTTTTGCTTTTGCTTTATCTGAGATCAGGATTGCTACCCCTACTTGTTTTTTAAATTCAGTCGAAGCATAATATATTCTGCTCCAACCTTTTACCTTTAGTCTGTGTGTATCTCTCTCTTTCAAATGTGTATTTTGTAAACAATATATTGTAGGAGTCTGGTTTTTAATCCACTCTGCTATCTGCTTCCATTTTATGAGAGAGTTCATCTCATTCACATCCACAGTTAATGATTACTGTGTATTTCCCTCCATCCTATTCCCCCCCCCATTTATACTTTTCTCTCTCTTTTTGCCCTGTCCCTCCTCACCAATTTTTAATTCTGATTGCCACCTCCCTCAACCAGCCCTCCCTTCTATCAAGCCCCCACTCCCTTTTCTTTCTCCTTTCCCTTCCTACTTCTGCCCTCCCTTTAACCACCCTCCTCCCTTTTCTTTCCTCTTTCCCCTCCTACTTCCCTACAGGGTAAGATAAATTTCTATACCCAACTGAGTGTGCATCTTTTGTGCCTCTTCATGTGATGTAATTTACCCCCATTCTGCCTCCCCCTTCCCTCTTCTCCCAATACAATCCTCTTTTCACCCCTTGATATTTTTTATATCATCACATCAAAGTCAACTTATGCCCGCACCCTCTGTCTATGTATACTCCTTCTAACTGCCGTAATAGAGATACAGTTCTCAGGAGTTACAAATGCCTCATGCAAAGATGTAAACAGTTTAACATTATTGAATAACGTGTTTTTTTCTTTCCTATTTACCTTTTTATACTTCTCTTGAATCTTGTATTTGAAGAACAAATTTTCTCTTCAGCTCTAATCTTTTCATCAGGAAAGTTTGAAAGTTCCCTATTTCACTAAATGTCCACCTTCTCCCCAAAAGATTATGCTCAAATTTGTTGATTATTAGTTGTAATCCAAGCTCCTTTGCCACCTGGAATATCATATTCCTAGCCCTCCCATCATTTAATGTAGAAGCTACTAAGTTCTGTGTAATCCTGACTGTGACCCCTTGATATTTGAATTGTTTCTTTCTGGATGCTTGCAATATTTTCTTCTTAACCTGATAATTCCGGAATTTGGCTACTATATTCCTTGGAGTTTTTATTTTGGGATCTCTTCAGGAGATGATCAGTGCATTCTTTCAATGACTTCTTAACCTCTAGTTCTAGGCTATCAGGTCAGTTTTCCTTGGTAATTTCTTGAAGGAGGCTGTCCAGGCTCTCTACTGAATCTATTTTCCTCATCAGTTGTTTTTCCAATGAGGTATTTTACATTTTCTTCTGATTCTTGATATCTCATAGAGTCATTAGTTTCCACTTCCCCGATTCTAATTTTTAAGGAATTATTTTCTTCAGTTAGCTTTTGTACCTCCTTTCTCATTTGGCCAATTCTTTTCAAGAAGGTGTTTTCTACAGTGGATTTTTTCCCCATTGGGTCAATTGTATTTTTTTAAGGAATTCTTTTCTTTAGTCAATTTTTGTCCTTCCTTTTCCAAGTTGTTGACTCTTTCGTGCATACTTCTCTTTTTCCCCCAATTTTTCTTCTACTGCTCTTATTTGGTTTTTAAAATCCTTTTTGATCTCTTCCAAGAAGATACTTTGGGCTTAACACCAATTCATATTCCCCTTTGAGATTTCACATGTAGTAGGCATTTGGACATTGGTGACCTCTTCTGAGTTTGTGTTTGGATCTTCCCTGTCACCATAATAGCATTCTATGGTCAGGGCTCTTTTCTGGTTTTTGCCCATTTTCAAAAGTTGAGCTTTGCTCCTGGGGCACAGATGGCACTGTTCCAAGCTTCTTGCACTAGGGGCCAGAGGCCTGGTCACTGGCTTTCTGTTCAGGGGCCTGAGCTGCTGGAAGCTTACCCACTGCTCTGGAGTTACCTGGCCTAGTCTGCCTATTGTGCCCTGGATTCCAGGGCTAGCAATTTGCCCACTGCTCTGGGTCTGGAGGCCTGCTAAGCCAGGACTGCAAGACCTCAGTTGTTGATCTGTGCTTAGCTAAGAGCCTCCTGCTCACTTGCCCAGACACCAACTGCCCTGTGCTCCACTCCGCTTTTACCTAAGTGTGACACCTTTCCTGAGTTCTTCTAAGTTCTCTTGGACTGGAAAATTGTTTCCCTCTGTCTTTTTGTGGATTCTGTCACTCCAGAATTTTTTTAGAGGCTTAATTTAACATTTCTGAGGGAAACTGGGGAAAGCTCAGGTAACTTCCTGACTTCTCCCCCACCATCTTAGCTCCCTATAACTTTAAATGTTAAGGGACTACACATTCCAATAAGAAAAGATTAGAAGAAAGGACAAGAAAACAAAACCCCACTATCTGTTGTTTATGTGAAAAGGCACACAGAATCAAAATGAGAAGCTGAAAGAAAACTGAATATGCATTAGATGAATCCAGAAAAGCAGGAGTTTTGATCATGTTGTCAAAGTAAAAGTTAAAATCTACAATTTCAAGAGATAATCAAGGAAATTATAATGGGTGTAAAAGAATCATAGATAAGGAGACATTACCAGTATATAACAAATCTGCAACATAGGGTTAGGTTCTAAATTCATAAAGGAAAATTAACTAAATTGCAATATGATATAGACAATAGAAAAATAGTAGTAGGAAGTTTTCATATTCCTCTTTGAGAGCTAAACTATCTAATTAAATCTAACTAATACACAATTCAATTAACTAATGACAAATATAAAGTTTAAAGTTCTAAGGCATCCCATGAATGGGAATATTAGAGAATATGCACGTTTCTCAGCCACATGGAATCTTTGCAAAAATAACCTATACACTAAGGCAAAAATAAATAAATATTTTTTTTAAAAAAAAGTAGAAATACTAAACATTCCTTATAGACCATATACAATAAGAAATAATAATCTACTCAAGAAGTACAGGCAAAAAATGTACCAAAATGGGGATTTAATAATAGAATATTGATGCCCCACCATGATGAATCAAAGAACAAATCATAGAAACAATTGATAAATATATTAAAATCAACAACAATAATATGAGAAATATGCTAACATTTCTAGGATTCAGCCAATACTGTCCTTATAGAAAAATTACATCCCTAAAATGAACATTAACAAAATTGTAAAGGATAGTGAAGAGAGAGGGAGGGAGGGAGGGAGGGAGAGAGAGAGAAGGAGAGAGAGAGAGAGAGAGAGAGAGAGAGAGTCATTCTCCAATTCTCACTAGAATCGTGTATTAGGTTTATGGAGGATAAAGTACTGTTTCTCTCCTCAAGGTCTATTTGTAACCTGGGAAAGTTGGGGTTTCTAGTCCTGTAATTCTTCGAGCCCCAATCAAGTGTGTTCCTCAATATAAATTAAACAATTTACATCAGTTAACTTTTACAGAAGGGATATTTCTTGAGAAAGTATAATATAGAGATATAAATTAGAGACAATCCCCCAGACTAGAGGTTCACTTTCCCCTCTACAATCATGTTCCCTAGGGACAGTGTGATTAAACTTAAAGCACAAAGATAAATGAGTTACCCACATAAGGAACACGGGGGACTAAGAGGTACCTCATGATTTCTGGCTCTGAGAGTACTTTTATCCCATCTTTGAGTCCCCACCAAGTTCATTTTGAGGTGAAATATTAATAGAAGATAAATTATCCACTTCCTTACCTAGACTGTCTCCTTTCTGGGTATAGTTCCTAAAATAGCCTGATGCTGGGCTGGGTTAAGTAGGTTGTTCAGCTGTTGCACTGTCTTTTCACTGGTCTTGTGCTACTACTACCAACTCTGGTAGATTTTGCTGCTGGTTCCAGTTACTGGTATGTCTATAATATTGACGTGAAATGGATCTTTGAGTCTCACCAGTGATTTATGCACTCCAATTTCAGAATATTCACTTACCTAAGATAAATAAAGAATAAAAACAAAAGGAACAAATGCCATCATGCTGGAGGTTGGCATGGAGAAGTGGGCAACTAGTTTCCTCCATACCAGGTTGTTCAAAGAAAATATCCATTCTGGAAAGCCACCAGGGAAAAGAAAGAAAGAGATCATTCACTTTAACCTTTTACACACACAGTCCCTCTTGGTTCAGCAACTTGTGAGTCCTCAGTTCTTCCAGCTCCAAAGCCAATTAGAAGATATTTTGTCACCAAACAATATGAACACCTGAATCATCACTCCTCTAATTTCCACATGTTGCACTGACAGCAGGTTGAAAATGTCTGTACATTCTTCAAGTATTTGCCTTTCACTGTCTATTGATATGTAATTTGTAAAATTAGAAAATGACATGTAAATATGCCCAAAATAAACACAAAAGTAAAATATTCAAAAATAAGACATAGAGAAAAATGACTTTAGAAGCTCTCAATAAAACTAAAAGGTAGGTTTTTGAAAAGACTAATAAAAATAAACTTTTTGACAAGTTGATTTCTTAAAAGCAAAAAAAAAATCAAATTAAGAGAATAACCAATGAAAAGGTAAAATCTTAATAATGAAGAAATTAAAAAAAGTATTATCAGGACTCATACATTTTTATGCTGGTAAATAAAGTATACAAAAGAAATAAAGAAATATCTACAAAATTATAAAATAAGTTAATAGGACCTCAAATAGAGATCTAAAATAATCTATTTTCAGAAAAGGAAGTTGAACTAATTCTAAAGGAACTAACATGCTAAAACTCTCTAATCAAGATTTACCAAAGAGTTCTATCAGAATTTTAAAGAATAGTCAATACCTATACTAGATAAATTATACTAAAAAATAAGAAGAAAAATACTCTGCCAAATTCTTCTTACCACTCAAATATATTCCTATCCTTAATCCAGAAATTGATTAAAAGAAATAAAGAGAATTATAGAGTAATATGATTAATGAATTCTGAATCGAGTTTTTAAATAAATAAAGTTCTGTCAAAAAGACTACAGCAAATTATCCAGAAAATCATTCACTATGATCAAGTTGGATTTATGTCAGATGTACAAAGGATGACTCAACATTAGTCAAAATAATTTACATAATAATACAAAATCACATAATCCAATCAATAGGTTCAGAAAAAAAATCCTTGACAAAATACGACATTCATTTGCGATAAAAATCTAACTAATCATAGACATTAAAGTATCTTTTATTAAAACTGGAAAGAAAAAATGCCTATGCAAAATTAAAACCTATCATTATGTGCAGTCTGGAAACAGGAGAAGCTTTCCCAACAAATACAGGCATGAAATAAGAATTTCTCTTTTTTTACAACTTTAATTGACATAGTTACAGAAATATTAGTGATAACAGTAATCCAGTAATCACTTATTAAGTGCCTACTCTATGCCAGGTACTATGCCAAGCACTGGGGATACAATTAATAAAAAGAAAGATAGTCCCTGACCTCAAGGAGTTTGCAATCTAAAGGAAGAGACAATTCATAAAAAAGGCAGGAAAGCAGGGCCAGGGCGGGGGGAGAATGGGATACCAAGAGGTACCTGGTGCAAGGGCATCTAGTTTTGTGGAGTTGAAACCAAGTAGAGAAGCAATACAAAATGGAATGAGGAGCTGAGAATCCAGTTTGTGCCCTCTATTAAAGAAGGATTTGGCAGGAATTTGGTATTTCCCTCTCCAGCCCTCTAATCAAAAAGGGAGATAGTGTCATTAAGGGATGAGTTCCCAGTGTGGTGGTAAGTTTAAAAGTGATGATCTCCTAAATACAAAAGTAATTTAAGAGAAAGAAATTAAAAACATAAATAAAATCAAAGAGAACACAATATTGTCCTTATTTGCTGATGGCTTACTTAGAAAATTCTATGGAATTAGCAAAAGAATCTAATTTTGACAACAACTTTAGTAAGGTAACAGATTGTAAAACATACCCACAAAAATCTATATCACTTCTGTATTGCGATAACAAAATCCAGAGGTAAAAAAATGAAAAAATAACTCCCATTCAAGATAACTGCCCAATGCATGGGCAGTAGATTGAGTCAATCTACTAAAGCACAGTCAAAGCCTATATAGATAAAATTACCAAACACTTCATAAAGAAATAAATACCAGTTTAACATCAGAGATATTCAATGCTCACGGCCAAGATAATAAAATGGCAATACTATCAAAGTTAATTTACATATTTAGTATTACAGATACTGGTATAACTATCAAGGCAGCACTTTACAGAGCTAGATGAAATAATTACAAAGTTTATTTGGAGGATCAAAAGAACTAGCTTGTCAAGGGAAGCAATGACAAAAAATTAGAACAAGTGAGGTTAGCTCATCCAGACTTCAATTTGTATTATACAGCAGTAATCATCAAAACTTTTTGATACTGGTTAAAAATAGAAAAGTAGATTGAAAACACAGAGTAGAGATGGAAGAATCAGAAATAAAATGTACTCAATAACCATGTCTTCAATAATCCTGAAAACGTAAATTGCCTAGGGAAGAACTCTCTACTTGACAAGAATTTCTGGGAAAACTAGAAAGCAGTCTAGAAGAAATTAGATTTAGATCACTGTCTCATGCCATATGCCACAATAAGCTTAAAATTTATACATGTCCTGAATATTAAAGCTCATACTATTAAAAGAGGAAAAAACTAGACCAGTTACCATTCCTAGCTATGGTAAAGGAGTAAATTCTTAAACAAAATATAGAGGTGATTTGAAAAGTTAAATTATATTTCATGAAATTATTACATGAAACTGAAAAAATACATGAATAAAATTAACTCAGAACAAGAAGGTTAATTAGTTAGCTGGGGAAAATATCTCTGATAATGATATCTAAGATATATAGTCAAATAATAGAAATAAGACCAAAAGCTAATCTCTAATAGATAAGTGACCCAAGGATAGTAAGAGACAGTTCTTAAAAGAGGAACTGAAAACTATTAAGAGATTATCTGTAAGAATGCTACAAATAACTCTGAATAAGTGAAATACAAATCAGAACCACTCTGAGGGGAACCCAGCAAACTGACAAAGATGACAAAAGAAAGGAATAATCAATCCTAAAGGGGTTATGGAAAGATGAGACACACTAGTATATTGTTCATGAAACTGTGATTTGGCTTGACAATTCTAGAAAGCAATTTGGAATTACGTAGAGGGAAAATGACTAAAATCGCCATATTCTTTGACCTACAGATTCCGTTGCTGGCCATATGTCTCAAGGAGATCAATGGACAAATGAAAGACTCCATATACACCAAAGTATTTATAGCAGCACTTTTTGTAGTAGCAAAGAACTGGAAACAAAATAGATGCCCTTCTATCAGAATAACTAAAACAAGTCATAGCCCATGAGTATAATTGATTTTTTCTTTGTGATAAGAAAAATATTAGAAAAGCACTTGAAAAGATTTACTTGAACTAATGCAAAGTTTAAAAAAAAGCAGAAACAGGCCTACAATATACTCACAAATTTCAACATTATAAATGGAAGAAAACAGTAACAAAAATTTTAGAATAGAATGCTAGAGGATTATAATTACCAATTCTGGTCCTCAAAAAAGCAACATGAGAAGTCTCTCCACCACCACCACCACTTCTTTGTAAATGTTGGGGAAATGAGTGTGGAACACTGCTTATAACGTTGGCTTTGTTTTCAGTATTTTGATTGTGTTGCTGAACTATTATTTTTTTCTTCTTTTTCTTCACCCTTTGTTATATAAGATAGCTGGCTCTCTGGGAGGGGGATGAGGGAACAATAGCTTGATAAGTTTAGTTGTTGTAAAAAACAAAGTGTGTCACCAAAAATAAGTTAAAAACAAAACTATCCAATGGGGAAGAGAAAATAGATCTGTTTTATTTGGTCCCAGATGTCAAAACCTGTAGTAATGGGTAGAAGTTTCAGAAAAGCAAATTTAGGCTTAATATAGTGAAAAAATTATCATTAGAAGTATAAAGAAGTGCCTGCTCTACCTCAAGAGGTAGGTAATGGATTCCCTCTTCTCTTCAAGAGAAGACTGTATCATCACCTGATGTAGATTTATAGAGAGCATTTAAAATCAAGGGCTGGTTGGACTAGCTTAAATGGTCTCTGAGATCCCTTCCAACATTTCATTCTGTGATCTGGGCTAATCAAGTCCAAGTCAGTATATCCAAAGAGATCCAAAACATAAATGATAGGTTCAAAGATAGGCAGATAAATAAGAACTAGGGGGATAAACTTTAGGGGAAGACAGAGTAAGGCAGGAGTTTTAAAGTCCAGACAAACAGTCAGAATCCAGATGATTAGCAGGAGTTGGAAAGTCAGAAACAAGGCAGATGGCCAGATGTCCAGGGGAATTGTCAAGAGCCAGGAAAGCTGTGGGAACTGATGAAGCAGTCCCAAGCAGCAGAAAAGAGACAAGTACCAGATGACAAGGAGATAATTTGTGCATATCTGATTCCTGTGAAGAAAGGAGTCAATCCCCAATCTGTGTTGACCCAAGGATTATCAATAGAGATCATGAAAATTTAGGCTATGTTTAGAGAACCAAAGTGTCTAGGACTTCAGAAGTGACAGTCCTGATGTACTGTACTGTACTCCTGTCTGACCACTGTCTTTCAGAACACTATCTTTAGCTCTGAACACCATATTTTAAGGAAATTGATCAGCTGAAGAGTGCTCACTGGAGGGAAACTATGTTGATGAATATCTCAAGGTCATACCATATGAGAATCACTTGAAGGAATTCAGGAAATTTTGTATGGAGAAAAGAAAACATGGAAGATGAGAAGGGAGATAACTGAAACTTCAGATATTTGAAGAGCTATCATATAGAAGAGATTAGACTTCTTTTGTATATATTTGTATTTATTCACTTTTATTTGTGATATAAACATTTAGTTATGTAACAATTGTCTCCCCTATTAGAATGTAAGGTTCCTGGGGTCAGAGGTTGTTTCATTCTTTGTTCATATATCTCCTACACCTCTGTGCCAGAGGGTCAAAATAGGAGCCATAGGTGGAAGTTTGTAAAGAAGCACATTTAGGGTTGATGAATGAATTAATCAATCATCTGACATTATTTGTATGTGCCAAGCACTGGGCAAAGATAATTTTTTTTTAAAAAATTCCTCCTCTAAAGGAGATAACATTCTATTGGGGGAGAAAACATGTGCATATTAAACTGTATTGAGAATAAATATATTTAGACATACACTAAATGTGCAATTATTAAATACATGATAGGTAATGAGAGAAGACATTGTATAGAAGGTTGTGCTTGAGTTGTTACCAAGGGAGAGAGCTTAGAGAAGAGAAGGTGGCACAGAACTGAGCCTTGGAATACACTGAGATTTAGAAGACATAACATGAATTATCAACCAGCAAACAAGACTGAGAAGGAGCAGTCAGACAGGCAGGAGGAGAACCAAGAGAAAATACAGTCAGGAAAACTCATAGAAGAGTGAATATTTAGGCAAATGCTACAGACAATTCAGGAAAGATGAGGGCTGAGAAAAGTCATTAGATCTGATAATTAATAGTTTTGATTTTTAACTTTGGAAAGAGCATTTTCAATTGAGTGCTGCAGTTGAAAGCCAGGTTGCTAATGGTTGGGTATTGAGAAAGAAGTGATTTAATGGAGCCAAAGAATATAGACCTTTTTTCCCCTAGAAGTTTGAGAAAGGGAGGAGAGATATATTTTAAAAATCACTTAAAGGGGTAAGGTATAATGAAAGTTTTTTAAGGATGGAGAAATTTTTGTATGTTTAAAGGCAGTGGGAAAGAATCAGTGGATAGGAAGAGGTTGAAGATTAGATAGAAGAAGGAATTGATATTGATGCAAGAGGAGATAGGAGATGGGATCAAGGACTCATGTAGAAGAGTTAGCTTTGTCAAGGAGAAAGTATACCTCCTTACTGGAGAATAGAGGAAAGCAGAGATTCTGTGAGGATGACAACAGGGGGATTTGAAATGAGGAGAAAGGGAAAACAGGGAGCTCACAGTGAACTGCTTCAATTTTCTTAGTAATGTAAGAGGAGAGGACCTCAGGTAAGAGGATGGGGAAGGGAGGAAAAGCTGTGAGAGGCTTGAGGAGAAAAGCAAATATTTGGAAGAGCTTCTCTGGGACTTGGGATAGGAAATGAATTAGTAAGACATGAAAGAATTGCCTTGTTACTAGGAGAATCCAGTTGAGATGAGATAACACCAATTAGCAGTATCTCCAGTAAACTATGTTTTGAGAATCCTCTCTCTCTATTTAGCCACAGGAGAGTAGGATTAGTGGAGGGGGATGGTGGGAACATCTGGGACCAAATAAAACAGATCTATTTTCTGTTCCCCATTGGATAGTTTTTTTTTACTTATTTTTGTTGACACACTTTGTTTTTAACAAAATTCACTTTTGGGGTTGACAAGAGATTAAGGACAACAGTGCAAGGATTTTAGATCAGAGGACTGTGTGAAGGTGAATTGACTAATTCCAAGGTCGATCTTAAGAAAGGAAGAAAGCAAAGTCAGTGTAGGGATAATAGTCTGAGAAAATTCTTAGGAATAGAGACATTGAGAGTTGAGGTAAAGATGAATAATGGTTTTAGGAAGGGTGAAGCATAAGGAGAAATAGAATGATAGGAAATTATAGTCAGTGAAATGTTCTAGTTCTTTTTTATGGAATTGAGCAATGGTGATATCTACCTATTTCTATCTACTTTTGCACACACATATATTAGATACACACATATACATATATATGCAGATAGATAAGAGACAGAGAAAGAAAGAGTAGTGGGAATATGACTATAACTAAGCAAGACAGTGACTGCCCTCAAGGAGACTATATTCTAATCTATGAAGACAACACATAAAGGGGATAGATAATTAGATAGTTGGGGTGGGGGGGAGAGTAAACATGGCAAAATGGCTTGGAGATGGTCAAGAAGTGAAATGATGATGACCTGGATCTCAGGAAGATCGAGTGAAAGCTCACGTATAAGAGCCTAGGGTGGTTCCAAGATCAGAGTTCAAGTTTCTGGTAGTCAGGGAGCATGTGGCATGGTTTAAGATTCTGTAGTAAGGAACAGGGCTTGGGAAGTGAGGAAATTTAGTAACTTGAATGTTAGGGAATTTAAGGGAGCATCAGCATGACTGTTGAAGTCCCCTAGGTCAGAAGCTGAGGAAAGGAGGAAAACAGCTAGGTACAGAGCTCCTTGAGAATAGAGGGAGAATTACTAAGGGGGCAATAGACAATTGGTACCATGGCCTATAGAGGTAAAATAATTTTAAAAGCATGAACCTCAAAGATGTAGAGTCTGGAAGAAGGAGTACAAACAAGGAGTATTCTGACCCCACCCTTCCCTGCCTTCAGGACAATAGGAGAAGGTACAAGTGGTGGTAAGGAGGCTGGCCAAGGAAATAGTGTCATCTAGGGGAAACCAAATATCTGTAAATACAGATAGATTGTGGGAATGTGAAAAGGAGATATCCAGAATAGGGGAAGTTTCTTCACAGGGGGACAAGAATTGGGAAGGGCACAGTTGGAGTGGGACATGGAAGGGGCAGGATTTGAGGAGGATGAAGATAAGAGAACCAGATGTAGTATCTGGAAAGTTATCGCTTATGATCTGACGACTAAGTAACATAGGGATAGGGAAAGTAAGATGTTTTAGAATTTGCTGACCATAAAGGATGATGGTAGGTTGCAGAAAAATTGCAATGCTGGCTGACTCCTTAAGTCTTGGCAACTCTACTCTTGGGATCGTTTGCAGGGTTCTAGGCCTTGCTGCCCATTCCAAACTTCCTAAAAGTTACAGTTATCCTAAAGTGGAATGGGGCAACTACAAGGCTCAGTGGATAGAGTCGTAAGCCTGGAGTCAGGAAGACCTGAGTTTAATATGGCTTCAGATGTTTACTAGCTGTGTGCCTTTGGACAAGTCATTTAATCTCTGTTTGCCTTAATCCACTGGAGAAGGAAACCTTTGCCAAGAACCATGGCGTGGTCCACAGGGTCATGAAGAATTGGCCACAACTGAACAATGACAACAAAAGTGGAATGAGCTGCCTCTTGAAGTGCCTGCCATTTGAGGTCTTAAGGCAATATCTAGATGGCCACTAAAAAATCGTAAACTTATCAGTCATTAACAAACAGAAACATTTCATTGTATTAAAAAAATCAAGAACTGTGCTTATAAAAGAAACTGTAAACTTCTCATGGATAGTTTGTTTTTTAAATAAGTATACATATATTTTTAATTTAACAGGTTAGAAAACAACAATGATACTTATTTGTCCCCTGTTTCCACATTGGGGGGCAGGGTATTTGTGCATTAAAAATGTTGTATTGATAATCATTGTTTTATCTAATATTACCCAGTAACTTACCCACACCCTTACACCACCATAGAAACTGTCCCTTGTAACAAATAGGTATTTTCTAGCAAAACAAAGCTGCACACTCTGGCTTTTCTAAACATTTCTAAGAATGTTTATCTCATTTTGCAATTCAAATCCATTTCCCCTCTGTCAAGAGGTAGGAGGTATGTTTCATTATTAGTCTTTTGAAGTCACTATTGTTTGCTGCTTTCACCAGGGTTCTGAGGTCTTTCAAAGAGGTTTTTATTTGCCTTCATATTATTTTTTTGTTGTCACCTTCTAAATTGTTCTTTTGTTCCTGCTCATTTCACCCCAAAGCAGTTCGTACAAGTCTTCTCATATTTCTCGGAGTATGTCATATCCGTCATTTCTTTTGAAGCAAGAATATTCCATTACAATTATATACAATTTGTTCAACCATTCCCAAATTGCTAGGGACTTACTTTGTGTCTCATTCATTGCTACAAAAAAAAAAAAGAGCTGCTCTATTTATATATACTTGTACGTGTGATTCCTTTCTCCCTCTCCTTGATATCCTGAGGTATATGCCTGTGTTGGGAATATTGTTGAATGATACTTGTTAAGTTTCATGTTGGAATTCCTGCTGTCTAAAGTCCTTACTGCCTCTAAATTCTTTCATTTTTATTATATTATCATTAAGAATAGTTGACTAGAGTGGGGGAATGAGAAGCACTTCACATCTTATATTTCTACTTTATCACGTATATATGTATATATACAGCATATATCTTTATGGTTATAGTAGATATCTATGCATAGTAGATATATATCTGTATACATATATGCTATGTATATGTGCATATCTATATATGTATAGTAGATATCTTTGTTAGTCTATTTGGGGTTTTCTTGGCAAAGGTACTGGAGTGGTTTACTCTTTCCTTCTCCAGCTCATTTTACTGATGAGGAAACTGAGGCAAACAGGGTTAAGTGACTTGCCCAGGATCATACAGATAGTAATTCCCTGAGGCCAGATTTGAACTCAAGAAGATGAATCTTCCTAACTCTAAGCACATCTCTATCCACTGTGCCACCTAGCTGTAATAGATAGAAAGATAGATAGATAGATAGATAGATAGATAGATAGATAGATAGATAGATAGATAGATAATAGAGCCAGAGAGTGGGCAGAAAGATGACCTTGAACCCAGGAACACAAGTTCAAGACCCACTTCTGACACCTGTTCTCTCTGCTGCTCTGCTGCTCAAAGCAAGCCACTTCACCTCTCAGTGCTAGAGGCAACTTTGTAAGAATACAAATTGCAGAGAAGGGGCTGACCTATGTTGGAACAGAGGGTTTTCTCATCTATGAGTTCCCCATGGTCAATGAAATCTTAGGTCCTACCCTTATCTCTACCTTGCATGCCCCATGGCACAGTGGTAAACATACATTAGACTTCCAATAAATAGTTGTTTGACTGGCTTAGCTAAAAAAAAAAAGAAATGCCCTCCCTTAAAGAACAAATAACGGTCCTTTGAAATAACTTCCTTTTCAATCACTTGGATTATGCCTGAATTTAGAACTTGAAATAACTTGTGCAAGTAGTAAGCTACAACGGGGAGAGCGTTCAGTGACTCTGAAGTCAAATGACCTGGGTTCCGATTTTATCCCTGCTACTCACTACATTTGTGACCTTGGGCAAGTCAGTTGAACTCCTTGAGCTCAGTTTACTTATTGGTAAAGTGAAAGAAAGCATTGGACAAGTGGGCTCTGAGGATCCTTCTAGCTATATATCTATGATTCTGTGAAATTTGATAATTCTGTATACTATCCTTTGGCCTCACTTCCCTCCTGACCCAAACTTGACATCATCATCATCATCATCACCATCAATTCTTTATATCTCATCTATAGAAGGCATTTTAAGATTTATAAAACAATTTGCGCACATTATCTCATTTGATCTTCACGGCAGTCCTGGGCAATGCTACAGCAATTATTATCTTTATTTTGTAGATTGTTGAGATTCTTTTTTTACTACTACTACTTCTACTACTACTACTACTACTACTACCACTACTACTACCACTACTACTACTACTACTATCGTTTTGGGTTTTTTTACTAATTATTAGGAAGAAACTGAGGACAGTCAAAGTCACACAGATGGTATGTCTATGACAGGTTTCAAACACTAGTCCTCTGGACTCCAAGCCTCACACTATATCCATTATTCCATTCTGCTTCTCAGTGGTTATTTATTTCTATAACCTTTTGTGCCCTTGAATCTCTGACCTCTTTAACCTGCCATTCCCACCTAGCTTACCACTAAACCTCAGTAGCTCTTCATATGATCCTACTGCAAAGTCGCCAGATACTTCTGGAGGAATTCTTTAAGGTACACTCAGGGACTGACCTCCAAAATCCTTTCATCCATCTTTATCTGGGCCCTCCTCACACCTGCAGGGCAGTCCTCATATTCATCATAAATGCTGTCCCAAACTTTCTCTTCTCTCCTTGGACCCCTATCTCTACCTTCTCTCTTCTTACTCTCCAAAGATGCTTTCACCTCCTGCTTTCCCGCAAAGTTTGAGACCATTATGGGGTGAAAGCCCTTAACTTTCTTCCTATACTTCTTTAAAAGGCATGTAGGTGACACAGTGGTTAAAGCTCTGGTCCTGGAGTCAGGAAGACCTGAGCCTTGGACTCTAGCCATGTGACCCTTGGCAAGTCACTTAACCTTGTTTGCCTCAATTTCCTCATCTGTAAAATGAGCTGGAGAAGGAAATGGCAAACCACTCCAGTATCTTTGCCAAGAAAACTCCAGATGGGGTCATAAAGAGTTGAATACAACTGAAATGACTGAACAACAGCATACTTCTTCATATCCTAACTTAAATTCTCTTCCTTCTCTCCAATCTCAGAGGGAGAGATGGCCCTCCTACTTGCCAAGGATAACCATTGTACCTTAGAGCCTATTCCCTCTTATTTACTCTACAACCTTGCTTTATCTTCTTCTGCTGGCTTCTGACAATTAGGCTTTCCTATCTAAATATATCTTTTCTTGACTCTGTTTCTCCTTCAATCTTTCATAATATCCCTTTCCTTCCTTTCACCAAACTTTCAGGAAAGTTCATCTGCATTCATGCTTCTACCTTTTCACCAAATATTTGGTCTTCTTGTGATTTGTTTTCTACCCCTACCATGATATTGAAAATCCTTTCTTCAAGGTAATGACTTCTTTATCACCAGATCCAATGACTTTTTTTTCAATTCTTAAGTTTCATGATTTCTCTGCAGCATTTAATATCACTCCATCTTTATAACCCCTTCTTCTTTGGTCTCCATGACAGTGCTTTCTCATGGTTCTCCTACTTCTGACAAGTCCTTTCTTTGCTGGTTCTAGATTTTCCTGCCATACCTTAAGTGAAAATGTGCCCCGAGTGTCTGTCCTTGGCCCTCTTTCTACTCTCCATGCTCTTTTCTGGTGATCTTATCTCTTTCAGTGGATTCGATTACCATATGAATGTGGATGACCTGTAACATTTGGCTTTACTCTCATATTTATGTCTCTACAACTAACATGTCCACAGAGTCCAGTATTTCCAGCTACCTACTGGATATCTCCACTTGACTCTTGACACTTCAAACACAACATGTCTAAAAATTGAACTCACCGTCATCTTCCCCAAAACAACTTCTTTTGCTAAATTATCTATTTCTATTGATGGCATCACCATCCTCTAAGTCACTTTAGATTGAAATTCCAGAGCCATTTTATCTCTCCTTGCACCCTTATCACCCCCCCATCCAATTAGTTGCCAAGTTCTGCCAAATCTACCTTGTAGTATCTTTTACATTCATACCTTCCATTCAGTTCTCACTACGATGAACTCAGACCAGTTCTTCACTTACATGATGGTAATAGCCTGCTAATGGATCTTTCTTACTCTATCCTAATCTTTCTGATTCATCTTTCTGATCACATCATTCATCTTCTCAGAAGCCATCCCTACCAAATAAAATGCCTTCCCTTTTTCATGGTTTTCAAGACCAATTACCATCTGGCTCCAATCTATTTTGTTTCAAAATGTTCCTTATTTTATCCAAACTGAAATTCCCTCACTTCTTATCCAGCCTTTTCCTATCTCCATGCATTTACTTACCCCATATTTTATGTCTGGAATAGACATGACTTCTCTCATCTTAATCTAATTAAATTCCTTCCTTCTATTCAATCTTTTCTTGAAGCCTTCTCATGGTTGTGTGAAGGTAGGAAGAATCTGGAGTGTAGCCTTAACTAGATTAAAATATATTTTGGAAATGTGTAACAAAATAAAGATACAATAAAACATAGATAATGTTAATTTGTCATTTTCTAAACCACTATATGGCCTGCAGGGATCCATTTCTATTTGAGTTTGGCACCATCGGTGTGGTAGATATGGTGCATGACATGGAGTCAGGAAGACTTGAGTTTGAATTCTCCCTTTAAACATTTACTAGCTTTATGATATTGGGCAGGTCATTTATTCCCTCCCAAGCTTAATTTCCTCCTCTGTAAAACAAAGGAGCTAAAGTAATTGATCTCTAAGGCTCCTTCTAGCTCTAAATATTTGATCCTATAATCCCTCACTCACTATTGACCATGTTCTTCCTCTTCTCAATTTTTTCATCATATTTTCTCTGATACTTTCTTCTCTGTGCTTATTTCATTCCCTTTCTAATCAGTTAGTTCTTTAAGGGTGACATCTGTGTCCTATTTTGTCTACATCCCTTCCCTGCTCTCTACCCCACTCCCAAAGATGAGTCCCTAATACCTACTGCCATGCCTTCTTGATACCATGTCCCACCTTCCTGCAGCCCAACATTGGATATTCCTAGCAATACCCACCCAAAATGTCTCCTGACAAACCTCCTTTTCCTCTTTTTTTTAAAATAAACTTATTTTTTTATTTTTAGTTTACAATACTCAGTTCCACAAGTTTTGGGATTCCAAATTTTCCCTCCTTCCCTCTTTTCCTGCCTTCCCCCCAAGATGGCATGTAATCCAATGTAGGTTCTACATAAACTTCACATCGAACTTATTTATATAATAATCCAGTTGTAAAGTAGAATCCTTTTCCTCTTAATTTGTGAGAACTAGAACCTTCCCTAATTCCCTATCTCATTTCTGAATGTCTCGTATTCAAGTAGCAGCTACAGTTCTATCCACTGCCCATAGAGCCTCAGTACTAAAAAATATTCAAGAGAACCAATATTTTAAGTGCTCTCAAATACTTAGGAAGCACCAATTCATCTATTCAATCATTGATTCATCCATTTGTTCATTTATTAAACACATACTATTCTGAGTTCAAATCCTGGCCCTAGGACCTTCTATTTCTGTAACTTTCACCATGTTACTCAACCTTTCTAGGCACCTGTTTCTTCATCTGTAAAAAAGAATTTTCCCTGAAAAAGCTAGGTGGTGGAGTGGATAGAACACTGGCCCTGGAGTCAGGAGGACCCGAGTTTAAATCCAGTCTCAGAGACTTGCTAACTGTGTGACCTGGCCAAGTCACTTATCCCTGCTTGCCTAAAAAAGTACTTCCTACCCCCCCAAAAATACTTAAAAGTGGACACTTTTTTGTCTCTGTATCCCTAGAACCTAGCACCATGCTCAGCACATATTATGCACTAATAGATATTCATTGAATTGGATTGTGTTTGACTATATGTCTTTAACAGCCTCTTCCTGCTCTAAATCCCAAGATCTTACATATAAATTATTTATATTTGATATTACAAATTATTCTTATCTGTTTACTAATAATAGCTGACATTGATATACCTTTAAGAGTTGCTAAGCTCTTTACCTAAATTATCTCATTTAATCCTGGGAACATATTATTAAACTAGTTTGAGAGCACACTCAAAAGTAGCAAAGCTGATTTTTTAATAAAGATATTCCATGATTCAGATTTTCTCCTAAGTCATGTTGTCATTGCCCATAATCAGAATGAATCAATGAATCTGAGACGTTATGGTCTGCTTCCTCCCAGAAGTGAGAGCAGACTGCAGAGGGTGCATCTCTTAAAGAAGAACACTCCTCTTCCCTTCCTGACCATAATTCATTGCCTCACTTACATCACTGAACCCGTGTTAAATTTTAATCATAGCAAGATTTTCCAATAAATTGATTAGAACATCACAGAACTAAGGGGTCAGGGTGAGAAGGAGGCTAAGGGATTCTTCGTAATGTGATAGAATGAAGTATTTGCACAAATTCATTATTTCTTTTTTAGCATTTAACTCATCAAGAGGAAGCACAGTATGTAGTGAATGGAATGCTTCACTCAAAGTTAGGAAGATCCTGCTTTCATTGTATATAATCTGGGTGAACACGAGGAAGTCACTTAACCCCTCTGAGCTTCTGTTTCTTCATCTGTAAAACTGGGACAATAATAGTAGCTATAAGAACTACTTCACAGGGCTGTAGTTTGATTCAAACAAGATGTATAAAAAGAACTTTGTTAATTATAGAGACCTATACAAGTGTCAGTTTTTATAATCATTATAATCTCCATAAACTAAAAATCACTCTAGTCCCAGTAGAGTTTTGATTCTTAATTCTACTGTACTGTTTAGCAATGTACTGTAAAAGAAAAGGAAGATGAAAGTTGATTTGAGATCATTTCTGAGCATATAAATGCTCAAATTCTTTGTCTAATGTACACTTTCCCTCAGAATGACTTCAAAGTTGGAAAGTTTGCTATTTTAATTATAAGATCTTATGCCACTCAGTCTTAGGCAAAATCCTAAGTTTGACCACATAAAAGCAGAAAAAAGCAAACTTGACATTTAGCACTAAATACCTAAGGCATTGAAGAGAAGATGAAAACTTTAATGTCTTTCCCTCATATTTGTTTTGGCTTATATTTTGATGATTATTTGATATGGACAAAGTCATTTCTTGCATTGATGTTCTGGGGGGGAATCTTTTTTACAAAGCAGAGAAAGTAAGTCCTCTGTCTTTTCTCTGCTTTTAATATTGCTCATCTGTCCATTTTATAAAGCAGCTAGGTGTCCCAATGGATAAAGCACTGGGCCTGGATTCAGGAAGACTCATTTTGAGTTCAAATCTGTCCTCAAACACTTAGTAGCTCTGTGACCCTAAGCAAATTCCTCATCCATAAAGTAAACTGGAGAAGGAAATGGCAAACCACTCCAGTATTTCTGCCAAGAAAACCCCCAATGAGATCACAAAGAGCTGTATGTAACTGAGAAACAAGTGAACAATAGCAAGCCCATTTTATGCTGCCTAATACATGGTAGAAGAACCAAGGAGTCCACCTAGATAGAGAATGTGGCCTTGGAGACAGGAAGAAATGGTCACTAGTCCTTCTTCTTACACATATTGGCTGTGAGGCTCTAATCAAAGCATTCAATCTAACCAAAGCATGTATTCCAAACAAAGCTGTAAGACTACAAGTTGGCAAGAAGGTGCTGAACAGCATTAATAAAGGGAGTTTCCTCACTAGAAGTACTCACCACAAACCAACAAACTTTCATTTTACTGTACTACAAAATATTAAACCAAGATTTATATTTATACATATATATGTATGTGTATATATGTGTGTGTATCTGTGTGTATACACATACTATATATGTGTATATATGCATATGTGTATATATCAGTATATATGTGTATATATGGGTATATATATATATACACAGAGATATGTGTGTATACAGAGAGAGACAGACAGAGACAGAGAGATGTCTTTCACTGCCTTTTTCCATTGGTTTTTGCCAATGTCAGAAGCAACAATGCAACCACTTTCAGATGTCCCATATACAATCCAGATTTCACTATAGTGATTGGCTTCAAAGTGGAGTCTAACAGCATGCACTGAACTTAGAAACGGGGACTGTTTATACTCACTAGACAATTTGACCTTTTAGAAGACCTGATCAACAACTACTAAGGACCAGCCCAAGTACAGAACCTGAAGGTAAAAGATGAGAAATGGAGGAGTGGAGGTCTAGAACTCTTTCTTGAAGAAGAGATATTTCGCTCTCTATTCCCTCTTTCTTGATCACCAAGTCTGTTAACAGATTGGTACAGAAAACACTGTGAGGCTTGAATTATATTGACAGAACCTATAGATTATGATCCAAAGGGTCTGAAACTATGAAATACCCTTGGTTAAAAAAGGGGCTGAGGAGTTGCATTCAGAGAAATATGGGTCGCAGAAAAGAAACTAAGCCTAATTTTTATACCTAAAAGTTGCCCTATATAAGGATTTCTGACACATTTACAATTTCACATCCAGTATTTTAGAGGGAAAAATACTGTTAGCCTTGAAAATTTCATAAAACTCCTATGCACATTGCATAAAATCCCAGGGTTCTATGGTATGGTAATAGAGGGAAAGTTGTATTAACATTCATGAAAATTAAATTAGAACAAGACAGGTCACTAAAACAATGTTTGCTCTTGGTGGCCTAAAGGCAATTCCCTTTCTGGTGGACATGAAGGGCCTGGATAAGAAACCCGTTTGGGACTAGGAATTTAAAGGAATAAAAAGGACACTATTTTGACTTCACTGAGTCAGCCCTATTGAGAAGAAAGCCACTCTAAATTAATGAAAAGTCTGAATCCTGGATTTAAAAAATTACTATAAATAAATTCAGCTTTATTTTCCAGTATCCTTAGTAATCTAACCTAAACTGACAAGGTTGCCTAGTAGACATTCCAAGAAGACCCATTTTTAACAGGGAGATAAGAATAATATTCTTATAGCATAGAAGTGTTTGAATTATACACTGTGTGCTATTTACATAGTGTTTTGAGGTTTGAAAAATATTTTACATGTATTATCTCATTTTAAGAGTCAGGTCACAATGGACAAGTGACAATGCTTAGAGAAAAGAAGACCTAGGTTCCAATCCTACCTCATATACTTATGACATGACCCAGAAGTCACTTACTTGCTCTATGCCTCAGTTTCCTTATCTGTAAAGTGAAGGTGTTGGGCTTGATAGCTTGTAAGGTCTCTTCTAGCTCTAATTTGTGATTCTATGATCCTCACCTCAACCCTTTGAAGTAGGTATAGCAGGTCTTTTAAACCACATTTTAACAAATAAATAGCCTGAATCTTAGAGAAGTTGTTACTTGCCCGAGATCACAGAGATAGTATCAGAGGAAAGACCCTGTCTTCCTGTCTCCAACTAAGTTCTTATGCATGCCTTCTATGCTGCCTAACAGTATAAATTTGAATTACCAGTGGGAAAAAATAAATTTTATTGAATTCTATTATACAGCACCTTTCCAAAGTCTTTTGACTCCTTTATTAAAACCATTTGTTACAAATTATACTGAAACAAACTTTAGCTCAGCCCATCTAGATGATCACAGATTCTGAGAAATGTGGGATTTTAATATCAATGAAAGATATTCTAGCGTTTGCTCTCCCAATTACTGAATCTCTGATTTTTCCCATTATCAGAAGTTACTACCCAAGAGCATCATTTAGGGTTCCCATAGGACCATAGGATTTAGAATTGGAAGTCGTCTTCCAGATCACCTAGTTCCAACCTCTCGTTTTATATAAGTTAAATGATTTACCTAAGGTCCAATGAGTATTGCATAGCAAAGTTGGAATTCAAGGTCATTTCCTCTGACTATGGATCCAGTGGTTTTTCTGCAAAAGAGAGAATGAGAAGCTTTTAGCCTTGGCAATTTTTGTTATCTTACATATGAGGATTTCTTTTTTCTAAGAGTTCTTTGCTGGGAACGATCTCAAGGCAATCTCACTTACTACCAATATTTCATGATTCTTGGAAAAAGAAATAGTTCTATAGCATGTAATATGGTCTATAAGTTCTTCAACCTATGTAAATTGATAATGTGCATTATTGCCTTTCTATATGAAAGAGATTCTGGGATATTTAAAGGTTATGATATTCTTCCTAAGTAAGGCAGGATGGCTATGAAATTAGGGTATTGACATCTAGGTAAATTTATAGATTTGATCTGGTTCTTCCATATATAACAGAACACATATAGATGTGCTATTGGCAGGATTGCTAAAACTGGAATTAAATTTACTTTTCTGAAGCTTGCATAACCAAATTATTTCTGGGATTTCTCCTGGAAAATAAACATTAAAATTCTACATTTGTTCTATAATATATGCTATAATTCTTATATAGAAACATATCCATTTGCAAAGCAATGCTAATCAGATGTCTTACTTAAATATAGAGTATCATTTCAGACAGCAAAACTTAAGGAGATGTAAATATGTATTTTAAAGATTGTTAATAGAAATGCAAAAATCCAGTTACCAATAACTTTTTTTAAACTAGACCTGAGATTTCATAGGTATAGGGGAATGATATCAAACTCATGAAAACAGAAGGTCACTAAACTGTGCATAAGGATCTCTGGAACCACATATTGATGTAGAAAACCATATTTTAACATTATCCATGTTCCATTGCATTTTTATTTTTTTTTGTTAAATATGTCCTAATTTCCATTTTAACCTGGCTCAGTTGCACTCAGGAGTTTTACAGACCATGAGCATGTTTGACTCCTCTGGTATAGCACAAAAGGCCTCCATCCCTTTCCCTGCCATAAAGAAACTCCTTCCAATACAAATATCTATTAGTTCAACAACCTCTGATCTAATGAGTGCCAGGCCTAGAGTCAGGAAGACTCAAGTTCAAATGCAGCCTCAGATACTTCATGGCTGTGTGACCCTGGGCAAATCACATCCCTGTTTGCCTCAGTTTCCTCATATGTAAAATGACCTGGAGAAGTAAATGTCAAACCACTCCAGTATCTCTCCCAAGAAAAACCCCAAATGAGGTCACAAAGAGTTGGACACGACTTAACGACTGAACAATGGAACAAATTATATAAATGGGAACAATTATTTAAAGGCAATGTGGTGTATTGGCAAAGCATTGCTCAAGAATCAGCATCAAAATAATTGTAACCCACATTTCTATACTGTTTATTGAGGTTTGCAAAGGAATTAAGTCAAAATTCCAGCTCCATCACTTGATATCTGTGTGACCCTGGGCAAAATCATTGAACCTCTCCATGTCTCAGTTTCTCCGTCTATAAACCAGAGGTTATAATGCATGACCTACCTCACACTGTCACAAAAATATTGCTTTGAAAATTTAACCAGGTTATAGAAATGTGAGATGTGACCATATCACTTAGCCCCATCTGGAATAATAACAAGAGTGCTGAGCTGAGAGTGAAGAGGACCTAGATTTGAATCCTGCCTTTTACACTAACTTGTGTAGCCCTTGGAAAAACATCTCTCTGAACTTCAGTTATACTCATTTATCAAAGGGGATTAATAACATCACCTGTCCCAAAGGGTTGTTGTGAGGATCAGATGAAATAACGAATGTAAAGTGTTTTGCAAGCCTTAAAGAGCCATGCAAATGCTGACTATTATTATTTCATAGTCAGAGTTGATAAGTCTGATGATCTCAGATGACCCTGACATAGCAGAAATAGTACAAAAGTTAGAGACAAATCTCAGCTCTTTGCCAAAGTGGTCTTGGGAAAAATCACTTCTCGTCTTTATGCCTCAGTCTTTGAAATGAAAGGGTTAGACCAGATGACCTTGAAGGTTCCTTCTACCACTAAATTCTGTGCTCCTATAATGTAAGAATCTGTATGTTCATTACCTCCAGTTTGCCCTGACTCCATAATATCATGATATAGATTTGCCTTCCCATTAGCAAAATCACTTTTCATCTGGATGGAAATTGGACAGAATTGTCACCTTGTGTGCTGCATATTTTTAATACGTGGTTAAAAATAAAGATATTCTACTATGATCTAGCTTTGGGTTTGCCTTTTTGCATTGCTCACTTTCTCAATCTTTATCTTTTAAAAGTCCCTCCATTTCAGCCCAAGAAGCACAAAATGAAATTTTTGGAGGGAGAGTGACTCTGTACTTTTCACATTTGAATTTAATCCACTTTTAAGAAATACTAAAGGAATAAGACTCTCTAGATATCATGGAGAGGCATTTGAAATGATTGTGTTTTTAATAGGATTTAAACCAAGCAACGACTTAGTCAGGCTAGCTTGGTATTAGGGAAGATTTAAACCAACCTTGCAAAACGTTGTTGAAATTCATAGGTCTACAACAGTTCTATCTGGCTCATAATATTTACATGCTTCAACTCCATCTACACCATATTGCTTTAACCAAAAAAGCTCTGAATTGGGAGTCAGACAAATGATTTGAGGCCAAATACCATCTCTACCATTTTGTGACCTTGGGTCATTCACTTTGCTTCAATTTCTTCATCTGTAAAATAAAGGTGTTGAACTACAATATCTCTAAGGTCAATTTATAAATCTATGGTTTTTCTGGCTTATTAGGCTTGATCCTTTCTACTTACTGCCCCATCCCATGCCCTCTGTTAGCCATCCTGATACCCTCTTCCGTTCCTGGATCTCCCACATTAATAACAACCCTCTTTTGTTTGACTAATAGTAGGCAGGTATCAACTTTCTCATCTGTCCCCTCTTGAATTTTCACTAATCTAAATTCTTTATTAAGAGTCAGGAGACCTGAGCTTTCCTTCTTGATTCAGACAGTTGTTACATTATAATGGTGTAACTGGGTATCCAGAAGGCTTGTGTAAAGTGGAAAAAATTCACCTCTGGGCTACTACTGGGACAGGGAAGGGAAGGAAAGGGAAGAAGCATGTATTTGGAACCTACTGTGTGCCAGGCACTGTGTTAAGTGTTTTATAAATATCTCATTTGATCTACTTCAGGGAGAGAAGAATACTCACTCCCTCCCTTTTGGCCCCTACTTTTGGAATGCAGGCATCAATAGTCTTCTAACTAATCCCTTCCTTCTTCCACCAAGCTGCTATCCTTGGCCCCATACCTGTAGAAGAGATCCTCTAGGCATGAGTGGAGGGGGACACAATGGAAAAGGCAATACAACAAAGTGACGGCTCTTATCCACCTTCCACCCCCAACTCCACCCCCAGCAGACAATAATGATAATTGGCTTTCTTTCACCCAAAGGTAGGAGGCATGCTCAGCTTTGATTTGGGATGCCATATATATACAAAATAATTTTTTACCAAATTGATAAGATTCTCTATTATGTAACTCCAGAGCCCCAAACAAGGGAGATTCCCCCTTTTCCCAACATTCAGACAGAGCATCAGTTCTATGTTCATTCCCTTTACATTCATGACATTCCTTAATATCTGTCTCCCCCATTCACAAACAACAAAGCATGTAGATCTGAAGCACGTAAGATCTATCACTATATAGCCAGAAAATTTACAATTAGTTAGATAGAAATTAGGAATGGATTTTAAAAAGCAGGAAAACTTTAGATTTAATACATACATATATATATATATATATTCTCTCTCCCAGTGGGAGAAAATGAATGAGGGCATGCAAAATTTCCCCTCCCCCCATCCTATCTGGATCTTGGAGTGGTAAATTCAAAACAACCTGATCTGCCTCTTTCCTAGCACCGAGAGAGGTCTTTCCCAGGCGAAGGTATCTCTGTCAAGCATCCTTCTCCCACATGACATAGAGCCGTTCTGTGTAATTCACTCGCATATATAGTCTCTTGATTGGACATCTCTAGAACTGTGTAGGCAATCATACTTTCTCTCCACTTGCCAAACCAAAAATGAACCTGACTTCCAGTTTGCCCACAGAGGCAATCGGTCCAAAGCGTCTTGCTTATTCCTCAGTGTGTATGAATTTTTTTTACCTCTGGGGCTAGAGAAGAACAACCATTCTCTTTAAGACTCAGCCTCTCCTAAGTCCTGAGTCATGCCAAACCAAATAATTTTGTTCTAACCAATAGAGCTTTGTCATCGGTGTGCAATTTCTCAATATCAGAGAATTACCAAGGTTACAATGGGTAAGTTGTTTAACTTCTCAAAGCAGTCAGTTTCCTCATCTGTAAAACAAGGATATTAAATAAGATGACCTCTAAGGTCTCTTCTAGATTCAAATTATATAACTCTGTGAATATAACTCTTTAGAATGTAAGGTCTATGAGGGCAGGGATTTTTTTTTTGTCTTTGTAGATCCCACACCTCTCCCAGTGCTTTGCACACAATGAATTCTTTTCATAAATGATTGTTAAATTGAATTGAAAGGTACTTAATCAAATGCACCACCATGTATCTAAATCTATCTGTTCTTTTTTATTAGTCAACCAAAAGAGTTGTATTTTGGCTTCTATCAGTTCAGATTGGCTATGTCTATACATATCAACCATACAGAGTAAAAAGTTTGAATTCCATGTAAATAAAAAAATAGACAATCCATAGTTAGCTGACCATTCAAGAAGGAAAACATAAGAGAAATGATAACAGATTTAATTTATTGAACTTTTTAATAGCATTTTGGACTAAATTTAAACAGAGTTTCTTAAACTGGTTTGTGTGTAGACATAATCCAAATTGCAATATAGCTATGAATCTGCATTTAGACTTTTAGAAGAAGAGGGGAAAAAAAAAACAAAACCAAAGTGGAGCAGCGGGATAACAGGAAATACTTGTTGGTGGCTAGAATTTTAACTAAATGATATATATCCTTTCCTTTCAGTAGAGGATCTCTTTTGCTTCTTCGTGGTTTTTGCCTAGATAGATTGGCTCATCATATGTGCTGCATAGCCTTAGCCCCCTTCAGCCTGCGTGTTATTTGAGTCAGAAGATAATTTCTCTCAGCTTGTCTTACTAATGCATTTCTCTCTTCATTCCTATCCAGATATTCTTTGCGCTCTGATATTATACTCTGAATTATCGCAGAAAATAGAAATGCGAATCCATCCATTACCTAGAGAAATGTGGACGGGGATTCTTTTAAGGAACATAATGAGCCATGGAGTTGAGAGGACAACATTACCCTTTTTGCTCTGTTTCCAATTTGTCTTTCTCCCTTCTTAATTCTGTTTCCTCATCATATTTTCAAGCTGTTTTGGCCATTTAACCAAAGAAAAACCAGACAGAGAGGAAGGAGAAATCCCCATGTAAATGCAATAAATGTCTTGATGGAAAATCTTTGTCAGGGTTCCTGGAGAACTTGGCATGTAACTTCTATCAATGCAACAGGAAATTGAGAGGGCGAGTCCTTGTTAACTGAGATAAATTTAATTCTTTGATTCAAACTTTCTACTGATTATGTGCCCCATCTTCCCATATATGTCTCTCACTTCTTCCACTTTTAGACTTGTGTCAAGATAGGTACAGTGTCCAGAATGAGGGATGTGATAGACCCACTACACTCCACAAGTCTGGAATATTGTATTCAGGTCTTCACACCATACTATGTGTCAGAAACTATACAAAGTGCTTGACAACTATTATCTCATTTTACCTCACCATAACCCTGACTGGTAGGTGCTATTCTTATCCCCATTTTACAGTTGAGGATACTGAGGCAGAGATTAAGTTACTTGCGCAAGGTCACACAGCTAGGAAGTATCTGAACTTAGGTGTTCCTGATTCTAATCCCAGCATGTCTCTATCTAGCTGCCTCTGAAAATGCAGAGGATGATAGTGGTGATGGTTAGAAAATAGGAAATTAGCTCATCTGAGGACCAGTTTAAGGAGCTGGAGATGTTTAGCCTAGGGAAGAAAAGACTTAACATGAAGGGAAGAAGGAGATATGATAGTTGTCTTCAAGTATCTGAAAGTATGCTATATGCCACAGAGATTAGATTTGGTCAGCTTGACCCCAGAGGGCAGAATGAAGAGTAATGAGGATAAATTTCAGGGAGACAGATTTTGAGTTGACATAAGGAGAAACTAGCTCACAATCAGAGCTATCTAAAAATGAAATGGGCTGCTTTGGGAAGTAGAACTTTCACTATCACTGGAAAGCTTCGAACTGAGATTGGGAGATGACCACTTATTAGGAAATACTGCTGAAGGGTTTCTCATTTAGGTATAATGACTTCAGAATCACCTTCTAACTCTGAGATTCTATGTTCTCATCCAGATCCTCTTTGTGTGAGCCAAATTTTACTTGCTTAATTTGTTTTCTCTTATTTTGTCATAATCAAGTCAGGATCAAGTCCTAGAAGGCCAGGTAGGGTCAGGCAAAGATTCAGCTACTGAAAATAGAGATAAAAGTCTGGCTCTTTAGACACTTGGGAATGTGAGTCCAAAGTAGGTTTTTAACCTGAAGATGATCAGTAGAAAAGGATACAAAACAATTAAAAGTTCTAAACAGGGTCTAAGATCCAGTATCTCTTTCCCAGTTCAGCCAGTGTAAGTAAGAGATTAATCAAGGTTCAAGTGGCAGTCGACAGAAGTTCAGGTATGGGAAGGTAAACATAACATAGCTAACATTTATATAGCAATTCAAGATTTAAAAAGGGGTTTATATTATCTCATTTGTTCCTACAACAGCACTATAAAGTATTGTACCTCTAATATAACCTGTGTATTACAGATTATATTATACTATAGCATATTACAAGTTATGCTCATAATATAACCCCAGTTTACAGATGAGAAAACTGAGCTTCAGAGAGATTATGGAACGTGTCCATGTTGCAGAGCTATTAAATATGAGAGGCAGGATTCAAACCCAGATTTCTCCTGACTCCAGCACTTTTCCTGATATATGCCAGTAATAAGAATCTTTTTCTATCTCTTTCTAGTCATACTACTTATTTTTCATGTGTGTGTGAAATGGCACAACATTTTTAGGCTTTGATCTCACCTTACATTTGCTTAGTGGGAGTGACTTCATCTGTATGCCTTGAAATCCAGGACCTGAAGATCACACACCCCATTTCAGCTCTAACAGTTTGTGGTCTGTCAGTTCCTCTAAATACTCCTATTTCCCTGAGGTCGGACAGTGAGGCGGTTATGGGTAGAGCCATCATATTTAATATTTCTGGGCCAATCTGCTGAATATAAAGCTTTTCGTGTTTGGAAAGGTCAGAGGATACTTGCTATCACTTTGACTTAGCTATTAATTTTAAGAAGCTGGAGTCATTTCTCAGTTCCTCTGAGCTTGTATTTCAAAGATGAGTTTGAATAATAATAATAATTTTTTAAAAGGACTAAGGAATTTCCTAAATTTTAATTTAATAAATTTGTATTTCTCGTAACCATCATCTAGCTTTTTCCAGAAGATAATCTACCATCATGAGCATTACAAAGAGAAAAAAAAAGTTGTCTGATCAAAAGAGATGCTGAAAGTTGGACCGTCTCCATAGTAAGAAAGAAAAAGAAGCTATTTTCCAGGGCAGAGAGGTGGCGTAGCAGATAATGAGGTGGATTTGTAGCCAGAAAGACCTGAGTTCATATCCTTCCTTAGACATTTATTGCTGTCAAACCACTTCTCTCTGCCTCAGTGTTTTCAACTATAAAAATGAAGGGCTGGACTCAAAGATCTTTAAGATTCCCTCCAGCTTTAATCAGTGATACTGTTTAAAGTGAGGCTCTGTTGAAGCAATTGAGGATGTTTTTTTTTTCCAGAGGAAGAAAAGTTTAAATTTTGAAGGACAAAACTCCTCCAAAATTGAGACCCAATCGCTGTTTTCCAGAAAAAGACTCATTTGGCTTGGCTCCAGGGGCAGCTAGGTGGCGCCATAGTGCACAGAATGCTGGGCAAGTCAGGAATACTCATTTTCCTGAGTTCCAATCTGGCCTCAGACATTTACTAGCTGTGTGACTCTGGGCAAGAAGTCACTTAATCTTCTTTGCCTCAGTCTCCTCATTTGTAAAATGAACTTGAAAAGGAAATGGCAAACCACTCCAGTATGTCTGCCAAGGAAACCCCACAGTATCAAGACTGTAAATGACTAAACAGCAACAAGCTTGGCCCCAGAACTAGGACCAATGGGTAGAATAAACAGAAGAATAGATTTTTAGCTAAGTATGAGGTAGCAATTTCTAGCAACTGACATTTTTTTGCACATAGAATAGACTCCTTCAGGAGTGGCCATCCAGCATTTGTCCAAGATTTTGTAATGAGGGTTCACCTATCAGGCAGAGGCAGAACAAAATGACCTCAGAGGTTCCTTTACATTCCAGATTCAGCGATTCTACAAAGCAAGAGGAAAGCCTAACCTATTTTGCATTAAATTGTGGGTGCTAACCAATCCATTCAAATCTCCAGAGATAGGAGAGACACATTTTAATAACACTGACAGTTAATTTCCGATCCTTCTCAAGGATGGTGGGAGCATCTCACCGTGTTTTGACTTTCCACTCGACAACCTTAAAGCCACGTGAGACATCTCTGACTCATACCCCTAAATTTAGCACTGGATGAGCACAGCATTTAAAAAATGGAAGCAAGCGCCCATGGAAGTTATCGTGTTCACAGAGGGTTTCCTCCTGCCTGCAGGATTCAGCAGTTTTCCTTCCCTTATTCTCCTACTCCCGAAGCAACCTCAGCAGCTTCCACAAGGTTGTCTTTAAGCTCAGGTCTCTATTTGGTGCAGTGAACACAGCTGCATTTGTTGGTGATCGTGACAGGCAAGGGAGAGGGGCTATCACTCAAGTTGGAGGAAAATAACCTATTTTATAAGTCCGTATTATTGCACTTAAGAACATAAGATAATGCAGAGGTAAAAGAACCCAATAAGCTGAGGTGTGGTAGTAAGGACCGGTCATTTAATGGGTGGTGAACCCCTTGGAAGAGAATCTCCTTCTTAGATATAGATTAGCAACTAGTCTGTAACTGTCTTGCTTAAGTCAAGAGAATGTTCCTGTGACAATGAGAAATCAAATATTAGTAGCTCACATCTAGGTGGGTGCAGTGAATAGGGTGCAAGGTCTAGATTCAGGAGGACCGGTGTTCAAATCTGACCTCAGTCGCTTACTAGCTGTATGACTCTAGGCAAATCGCTGAACCCTGTTTGCCTCACTTTCCTCATATGTAAAAGGAGCTGGAGAAGGAAATGGCAAACCACTCCCATATCTTTGTCCAGAAATCCCCAAATGGGGTCACAAAGAGTCAGACACAACTGAAAACTACAGAACAAATTAAAAAGCAACAGGGATGCATTATTTCACAACAATCCTCTGATGTAGCTACTATTACCATGCCTGTTTTAGAGACAAGGAAACAGAGGCAGAGAGCTAAGTGTCAGCAAGTAGCAGCAGCTACATAGTACTATGGACAGAGCCCTGGGCCTGGAGATAGGAGGACCTGAGCTCAAATTTGAGATTAGACAAGTATTAACACGACCTTGGGGAAGTCAGCCTTTTTTTTGCCTCAGTTCCCTCAATTATAAAAGACGATAATAACAGCACTTACCTCACAGGGTTGCCGTGAGAATCAAATGAGATAATATTTGTAAAGTACTTGGCACATAATAAATACGATATAAATGCTAACAGAATTATTGTCGTTGATGTTACAACTACCACTACTACTTGCCGAGGGTCACACAAACTGAGCTCTTCCTGATGTCATCACCAGCCCCCTATCCACTAGGGTAGGCTAAGCTGGCTCCCTACTTGCAGGTGATTTGTGATCACATTGCAGGTGTTAGAGTCGATCAATACTTGAAGCCAAGCAAATCTGTCACTCAAGCTGATGAATGCTTGTAATTGAATCAGTTTTATGTTATTCAATTTGCAGTTCTATTGTTAGGCATTCCATTTCCTTTTAAATTTCTAGCTGTAACCTAACTAACAGATTTCACCTGGGCCTAAGGGCAACCTGGCTGTGAGGCTGTTCAGGTGTTAACTAAAATAGAATCTTAGAATTTTAGAGCTGTGAGGGATATTTAAAGATCACATACTCAAGGCCCATTATTTTACAAGATAGTGGAGCTCAAACAGGTTAAATGACTTGCCCAAGGTTTCCCAGTAACTTAACAGGGGAGCCATGCCTGGAGCCTGGTGCAGTGGATAGAGCGCCAGCCCTGGAATTAGGAAAATACCTTTCTGAGTTCAAATCTTGCCTTAGACACTTACTAGCTGGGTGACCCTGGGCAAGTCACTTAACTCTGTTTGCCTCAGTTACTTCATCTGTAAAATGAGCTGGAGGAAGAAATGGCAAACAACTCCAGTATCTTTACCAAGAATACCCCAAATGGGGTCACTAAGAGTCAGACACAACTTAAACAATTGAATGACAAATGCCTAGAGCCTCTGCTCCTTGGTGCTTATCGATTGTTTTTTCCATGATACAATGCTGTTTTTTTCCAAAAGAATCCAGAAGGAGGAAAAGAGTGAAAAGGGGAAGGTTTGGAGTGATTTTTTCCCTGTTGTGTTGAGAGGAAGGAACAAGGGTAGAAGGAGGAAAACATTGTATATAGTAAGAGAGGAGGGGAATAGAAAGAGCAAAAGGAAGAAAAGATGGCAAAGAAAGATGGTGAAGGAAAAGGCACAGGACTTCTTATAGCCATTCCAAGGGAATATTAGAAAGTTAAACTCAGGGCTTCTTGATGATGACCTCAGAAGTATTCGGCAAGAGTTCTCATTAAAGAAAATCAGCCCTAAAGCTTGGCAACTTAACTTTTAATAACAAGAAAGGTGTTTGAAATCAAGTTAAGATTGCAGGGCAAGTTTTTCAAGGTTAATATTCTAACTAGGCCTATGAGTTTAATTCCGTTATATTTATATGTATACATATCCATACTCATATATGTTATTAATTATACTAGATTATATTTATATGCACATATACATACATACCAGAAAATGTCATAAGAATAGGGAGAAAAGAGTGATATCTAGAATTTATTTGCTTTGAAAAGTTGCTTAAAAGTTATTTACTTTAATATTTGTTCAAGATTTGCCTGTTTATTAAAGAGATATTTTAAAGATAAAAAATAAAAAACCTCTGGCTAGAAATCTGTGTGGCTTCAAGTATTCATGTATGCATTCAATCAACAAATATTTAATATGTGCTTCTAGAGAGAGAAGAATCCCACTTTTTTTCTTTTCTTTTATATTTTGATCAACACTGAAGAAGCTGGGGCTGTTAAACTTTATCTTGGGAAAAACTCATAACTGGTTTGCTCGGTGTTATGGAAATGCTTACTGCTTTCAATACACAATTAGTAATTGACTGTTTTGTATACTTGTTTTCAGTTTTCATTTTGACAAAAGTATTGTAAGTAAAGCTATTAGAATATAATCTCTGAAATATTTTAAAAAACAGTCTAATAGGAGATTAAGATACAAATGATGTTGACTGTAACACTGATTACTTTGTAAATGCTCTAGAGAATTGTGGGGAGAAAAGGTTGGAAGAGGAAAGTTATTAATAGCTAGAGGTTTCAATTCAAGAAGCTTTGTGGAAGAGGTGATGTCCAAGTTTAGCTTTAAAAGATTCTTAAGAATTCAGTTGCATGTAAAAACAATTTTCAATGTTTGTTTTTAAAACTTTGAGTTCGATGGTGGTGACTGGAAAGCAGTAACTGGTGTGAGCTCCCCACCAAGTCCCTCCAAAAGCCTATAAAAAAATGGCTCTGAACCAATTCTAGAACTGCAGAACCCACAAAGTGGCA
>CM053626.1:196165674-196188768 GCA_028646595.1 Phalanger gymnotis | reverse complement strand
GTTAGGAAGAAGCAAAATATAGTTAGTCTTTCACAACATGAGTATTGTGGAAGGGTTATACGTAATGATACGCATGTGGCTCATGTTGAATTGCTTGACTTCTTAGGGAGGGTGGATGGGAAGGGAAGAGGGGAGAGAAGTTGGAACTCAAGGTTTTAAAAAAATAGATGTTCAAAAGTAAAAAAAAAAAATCAGGATATTTACCCATGTCTTTTTCTGGGACACCACTCTTCTTCTCCATGATTTCCCAAAGATCACTAGCTGAGCTACAGACCTGGAATTCCTGAGACCCTTAGCACATGTCCAGCTGGATGTCTCATTAGCACCTCAAGCTCAACAAGTACAAAATAAAGCTTATTTTATTTCCCCTAAAAAAAAACTTTGAGTTCCATGTTCTCTCCTTGAGAAATAAGATATATAGACAATGGGGTATAGAAATCTATCTTGCCCTATAGGAAAATAGAAGGGAAGGGGATAAGAGAGGGGGGATGGTGGTGATAGAAGGGAGGGCAGATTGGGGGAAAGGGTAATCAGAATGCATGCTGTCTTTGGGTTGGGGGAGGGGAGAGATGGAGAGATGTGGAAGTGAATGTTGAAAACTAAAAATAAATTAATTAATAAAAAGAAAAAAAATAATTCAGAAGGCAGAGAGGGATGGATTCAATGTGATGATCAAATAAACCATGAAGCCAGGGAACCTGTAGTCATACAGTATATTTGCACAAAGTAAAGCACTTTGGCTGGATCATAGAGTTCATGAAGGGTTGATGAGAAGGAGGGGAGAATGGAAAAAAGAGTCATGTCAGATTGGACAGGGCGTTAAAAGCCAGAAGATTATGGATGTGGAGTCAGAGAATTTTTCTACCACCTGCTTCCTGTGTTACCCTGGGCCAGGAATGACACTTCTCAAGATCTTATATCCTCCTTTGTAAAAATAAGGGATAGATGACAATGATCTTGTGTCATCTAGTCATCTGATATCATAATCCAGTTATTACTCCCTTTTCAGCCTTTCATAACCTAGATTCATATCTTATCACTCAACTGAAATTTTTTTCAAAATAACCAATGATTTCTTGGTCCTCTCAAATGTGATGGTGGTTTCTTCATCCTCGTCTTTCTTGACTTCTCTTCTATATAGGTCGCTGCTGACCACCATCTCCTCCTGGTTACTTTCTCCTCTCTTTGTTGTCATGAGAGTACTGCCTCCTGTTTCACCTCCCACTTGTCTTACTGCTCCTACTCAGTCACCTTTGCTGGCTCATCATCTATGTCATGCCTTTTAACTGTGGCTATTACTCAAAGCTCTGTGATGGGTTCTTTGTTCTTTGTTCTTCCTTCACATTCCCTTGGTGACCTCATCAAGTCCAAGAGGTTTAATTAGCACCCCTCTATACAGCTGAATTCCATATCTATATATTTAGCTCCTGTCTCTTCCCTTCTTTCTCTAAGCACCATCTGTCTATTGGAATTTTCAAATGGGATGTCCTAGAGACATATCAAACTCAGCATGTCCAAAACATGTCATTATTTTTACACACACATCCCCAATTCAACCCTTTTAAAATTTTCTTATTTCTGTTGAAGGTACCACCATTCTTCCAGTCTCCCACATTTGTATCCTTGGCATAACCCTTAACTCTTCACTCTCCCTCACCCCACATAACCAGTTAGTTGCCAAATCTTGCCACTTCTACCTTCAAATATCTTTCATTTGACCTTTTCTCTCTACTCACACACCCATCATGCTAGTTCAGGCCCTCATCATCTCTCACCTAGATTACTGCAATGGCCTCCAAATTAATCATCCTTCCTCAAGGTTTTCTTCATTGCAATGTGTCCTATGGACCATGCCAATATAATTTTCCTTATGTAACATCCACAGAATTTCTTCTGGTCCCAGGAGAAATTGAATGCTCTCTCTCTCCCTCTCCCTCTCCCTCACCTACTAAAAAGGTTCTAGCTCTGGAGCCATGAGTGTGGACTGGCTGCCAAACCAACTATTTCAGGGTTGGGGAAGGTGTGGTGCCGGCCCTTAAAGAGAAAAGTCAAGCACCCATGTATGAACAGTTGCCATTTCTGTGGGGATGGTGAAGGGTTTCCCTTTTCTATCCCTCACAGGCTGCCCCAGAGAGAGGTTGCAGAGGAAGGAAGGAATTAAGAACTTTAGAACACATAATTACTTTTTTGAAAATCTTTTGAGTGGGCTGCTCAGTAATCAATCCTCTCAGATAAAGCTCTAAGGTAACCCTCCTTCCTCTCTAAAATAATATCAGGAGAGAGGAGAGAGTGAGGGAAGAGATTACTTCTTTGCCCCAAAGCGCCAAGTCCTGTAGCCACAAGCCAGCACACAGGGCCCCAAATTCTTATTACACCTCCCCATTATATTAAGTGTAGATCTGGCCAGACCACATCCCTACTCAATAAACTCAAGTGACTTCCTATTGTCACTAGGATAAAATATGAACTCATCTGTTTGGAATTTAAAGCATTTCATAAACTGGCCCCAACCTATCTTTCCAAATTCATGATAGAGTTTTCCACTTCTTGTACTCTACATACAGCATAACTGACCTTCTCCATGTTCCTCATCCACAATATTCTATCTTTTCTCTCCAATTCTTGGAATCTCCTAATTACTTTAAGATACAACTCAAGTGCCACCTGCTATAAGAAGCATTTGTCAATTTCCCCATCACTCAGTGTTCTCTCAATATTACTTTTCATGTGCCTAGATAGGTGTAACAACAATGTTGCTAGCAGCTGTTGTGGGGGTGAAAGACCAACAGCAAGAGCACATATAAGGGCTGCTAGCAGAGGTTCTTTGATCTGCTTTTCTAAGGAAAGCAACTTTAAGGGGTTAACAATCTTATTTTAATTAAACATATGTATGTCATTCACTTAGTTCGAGGCAGGGGTGGGGGAAGTCAGCACCCTGAACTTCAGAACAAATGCAAACAGAAATTACAAACAGAGAGAATATGAACAGATCAACAGACAGATTTCTGTCTGACCAAATCACAGTACATAGTTACCAGAGAAGCACCAACATCTGGGTTTTTCAAAGCTAGGGGAGGAGGAGGGATTTCAAAGTTACCCAGAGTCTCATCACCAACACTCTTTCAATGAGTGTACCCCCAAAGGCAAAATGCTAACCTTTTCTTTAGGAGTGCTTTTCAGACTAAAGTAGTAAAGTAACTTTGATGAGTCTTGCCTTTGTTTCTTTGTTTGAATCAAGAGTCTTTGATGACCTGCTTAAAAAACAAGAAAGCCTAGTTCACATGGGTTTGAGTCACATGATTGTGACCACCTCTGACCCTGAGAAGGGTATATAAGATCTGAGGTTGGAGTTTTGTTTTGGAGCTCTCACTCCCTGGAAGAGTGTCATGTGATTTGACCAGATGAGACTCTGGGTAGCCATCACAAAGCTACCCCTTCCCCCCGGCTTTGAAAACCCAGATGTTGGTACCTCTCTCTCTGTTAACTGTGTATGTATTGATATGGACAGATAGAAGCCTGTCTGCTGATTTGTGTTATTTTGATCTACATATATTTTCTGTTTGTATTTGCTCTGAAATTCAGGGTGCTGACTTTTTCCCCTGAATTAAGTGAATGATATATGTATGCTTAATTAAAGTGAGATTGTTAACCCCTTAAAGTTGCTTTCCTTAGAAAAGCAGATCAAAGAACCTGTGCTAGCAGCCCTCCCGTGTGCTGTTGTTGTTGGTCTTGTGTTGGTCTTTCACCTTCACAGCAGCTGCTAGTAACATTGTTGTTACAATAGGCACTTAGGTGAATCAGTGGATAGTGTGTTGGACATGGAGTTAAGAAGACTGGAGTTCAAATCCCACCTCAGACACTTACAAATGTTGTGACTCTTGGCAAGTCATTGAACATCTAGCTCTCTTGCCTTCCTGATCTGTAAAATGAAGATAACAACAACACCCACCTCCAAGAGTTGTTGTGAGGATCAAATGAGATACCTTTCATAAAGTGTTTTGTAAGTCTTAAACTACTGTATAAGTGTTAGCTATTATTATTTTGTATATATATATGTATATGTACCTATTTGTATATGTATACTTGCATATATATAAATACAGATGAATATATGGATAGGTGTGCATGTGTGTATAAATACCTATGTTGTCTCCCCTGACAGAATGCCAGCTGCTTGAGAGTGGAGACCAAATAAACATTAAAAAACATCGCATCTCAATACAGTTCCTAACACATAGTAGGTGTTTAATGAATGCTTACTTATTGATTAATTGACTTTAAAAGTACTTTCGAGCTCTAAATCTATGATCCTATGGTCCAAGAGACAATAGGGAAACATTTAAGATATTTGAACCCAGGAATTATGTGACCAGATCTATTTTTCCTTTGTTTTTTTGTCTTGATCTCTGATTTTGTCTGTGGGTGAGGACACTCCCATTAGGAATGCGGATAGGCAACTTCCTCAGAATTCATAGTCTTAGAGAATTGTCTGGGACACTGAGAGGTCAAGTGACTAGCTAAGGGTCAAACACTGAGGATTTAAAAGAGGTTAGACATGAACTAAAATCTTTCCAGCTCCAAGATCAGCTCTGAATCCTTTATATCTCACCATATCTCCTTAACAAGAATTGCTCTGGATTGGAGAAGGAAGAGAGAACCTCATGGCTGCATTTCAGTTGTCATCATCATCATCATCATCATTCCTCTTTATATGGTGCTTTAAGATTTGCAAAGTGCTTTACAAATAATTTCTCATTTGATCTCACCGCACCCTTGGTGGTTAGGTTCTTTTATTAGTCCCGTTTTACAGATGAGAAAAGTGAGATAGAGAACATTTAAATGACTTGCCCAGAGTCGTATAAGCTAGTAAGTGTCTGAGACTAAATTTGAACTCAGGTCTTCCTGACTCCAGGATCAGGGCTTTTTCCACCAAGCTACCTAAATATGTGAAACTGTCAGCTAAACTCAACTCCCTAATATAAATCAAGGAGAGAGAAAATCTAACATTTCCTCACAGGTATTCCAACATTATCATTCAATTGACAGGCACTAATGATGTTGATGGGATAGAAGAGCTTAGTTAAAAGTCACAAATGATTAGGCTCGACAAAAGGCTATCGCTCAGGCACTAATAATTTTGTTAATGGCTCTTCCTGGCTGTAGACTTGAACATAAAAGCTGTTTTTAGCCACGATAGAAGCAGGGTTTGTTAAGAGAAATGCTGTTGATTTTGAAGCATGTATATACCAAAAAAAATATTAATGCTATATATATGTTTCAGGTGGTCACAGTAGAACTTGCAAATATCGGGGAAACTTAGAGACTCTAAAGTTATTTTCTATTTCTTCTGTTTGTGTCTTGCTGGTGTCAATGCTTTTTTCCACAGATCACAATTCACCCACATTTTATGACCTGTTTAATTCTTGTTCCGACTTTTCCATAAATTATACACAGAAGGCTTACCCAAGGCATCGGTGGTCATAGGATCATAAATCTGTGGGGCAAGAAAGATCATCAAGTACAATCTACTTATTTAACAGAGAGGGAAACTGAGGCACAGCAAAGTTAAGTGATTGGTATAAAGTCTTATGGGGAGGTGTGAGTTGAACCTAGGCCTTTCTCTGGTTCCTTTCCTCCTTCCTATCCATATCCTCTATGAAAGAGGTGTCACACTCACAACCCATGGGTCACATGTGTGCTGTCAAAATCAGATTAAAATGTAATTTGTTGTTGTTCTTGTTGTTGTCTATGACCCCATCTGAGGTTTTCTTGGCCAAGATATTGTAGTGGTTTGTCATGTCCTTCTCCAGCTACTTTTACAGATGAGGAAACTGAGGCAAACAGAGTTAAGTGACTTCCCCATTGTCACAGAGCTAGTAAGTGTCTGAAGCCAGATTTGAACTCAGGAAGAAAGAGTCTTCCTGACTCCAGGCACAGCACTCTATACATTGTGCCACCTAGCTTCCCAAAAGGTAATTGGGAAATGTTTAATAAAATAAATAAAAATGCAACAAAACATAGATAATTTGATTAATGGTTTTTTAAGTCAACGTGTGGCCTGCAGATATCTGTTTCTATTTGAGTTTGACATCACTGCTTCATCCCGTTGGCTGCACCCAAGTCATTGTAATAAATAGGTAGCCATGACCTAAGTCTTTCCATTGCCATTTTGGTACAATTTATTTAGACCATTCAGGAAATGTGGCATTTATTAAGTGATTCACAGTCATAGAGAATGTCTTCAGTGAGCTCGATATTGACTGTGTCTTTTGTAGATCATAGCTGTTTTCATTCACTCTTCTCTTTAATCCTTCCTCTACGTAGATCCTGAAATATTCTTTAGAGAGCAGAGGTCTACTCAATGGTAAGCTAGAAATTATTCTGGATCAGGAGTCAGGGGAACTTGGTTCAAATCTTGTCTCTGCCACATAAAACTTATGTGACCTTAATTAAATGATGACATTTTTCCGGGCCTTGGTTTCTTCCTCTCTCAGAGGAGGAAGAGTAGCAGACAAGTGTCTTTTAGCTCTAAATCTATGATTATAGTTATAGCCCAATGGCTTCCTGTTGCTTCAGGAATGGTATACAAACAACCGCTTAGGAAAGGGAAGGAAATGAGGCATTTAGCCTGGAACTGTGCTAAGAACCTTGCGAATATCTCATTTGTTCCTCACAACAACTTGCGACATGAGTGCTGTTATTATTTCTATTCAACAGCTAAGGAAATGGGCAAACAGAGGTTAAGTGACTTGCCCAGGGTCATACAGCTACTAAGTATACGAGGCTGGATTTTAACTCAGGTCTTCCTGACTCTTGACTCTACCTACTTCTTCAACCTATATACTTTAGGTTGGCAGTTAAAGAACTTCATAATCTGGCTTCATCCTGACTTTCTGGATTATGTCATAAGATTTTAAGCCAAATTGACCTACTACAACTTGGCATCCAGTCCGTGGACACTTGTGCTGGAATGCACTCCCTCCTCCACCTCCTCATCTGCCTCTTGGAATCTTTTTTTATTTTTTCAGAGTTAATTTTGGTTGCCAAATCCTTAATTTGTCCCAATTTTTAGGGCTCTTCCCTTTCTCAAACTAGCTTATATTTACCTCTCTGCTTACTTTTCTGTATCTCCCAATGGAATATCAATACCTTGAGGGACAGAGCCAGGTTGTTGGTTTTTTTCCTCTTTGTTATCTCAGCAGTCACAAAGCATTATGTCTTGCATAATGCACGTGCTCAATAAATGGCTGTTGAATTAAATTGAATTTGGAACCCTCCAAGCGTATGAAACTAGAAAGAATACATATGGAGATGTTTTTTTTAAAATCTGAAATAGTGATTTCGCTTCTTCCTCAGAATAAACTCATGGGTCATGTGTATAGCAGTATCTCATTATTCCACAATTTTTGATTATAATAGAGCAGAAAGAAACAAAATACTACTTAGACCTAGATTTCCAATTCCCCCTCTTTCTAGTTGTATGACCTTATAAGGTTAGTGGAGAATAAGATCTTCCCTGCCCATCAATAGGCTTCATGTTGAACCCATTAAGGGAAGATTGCTTGCTTCTGGGAAGGCTTACACACCTTTTTTTTTTTTAATTTCTAATTAGGCACTGAGCTTAAAGAGTATATATTCTGAGAGATTTTGCTTTGGGAGCTCAGTTATGAGAAAGATGTTGTGATTCCCTGGTCAAGACTCTGAGTGGTTGTATGTTCAGAGCTTCCTGACTCTTCAGAGGTAAAGGCTCCCTTGATTCAGTGGTGCATGTAAAGCTTTGATTCATGCAGTAGAGCCCTGTCTGTTGGTCTTTCTCTTCTCTGTATTTTTCTACTTAATTAAAGATCATTGACCCCTTTTAAGTTGCTTTTCTACTAAGCAGATAAAAGTATCTGTAATAGTAGCCATCCTGGTTGTGCCAGCATGGTTGCCATTACAGACCTCAGGGAAAAATCAGTTCACCTCTCTCTGATGATGATGGTGAAGAGGAAGATAACTTAAGTTTTAAGTCTCTAAAGAAAGGCAGTGTTACCTAGTTGACCGTGATAGGGCATTAGAGCCTGGCTCTGACACATACTGGCTGTGTGACTCTAGATAAATCACAACTTCTCAGTGCTCTAGGAAAGTCTCTAATATCCTAATACTTTCAGAGAAGATAGTGGCCTGCATTGGCAGATGAAGCTCCTTCCTGGGACTTCCTTGAACCAGTAAGATCACAGGTCCTCCTCCTTTACCTCCCTTATGTTTCCAAAGTGTTTTCCTCTTAACATCTCTGTAATGTAATAACTGTATGGTAACTAATAACTTTAATAATGTGATAATAAAGCACTTTGTAATTTATACTGTAGGGGCATCTAGGTAGAGTAGATAGAACAGTAGATAGGCAGCAGTGATTAAAGCATCGGTCTTTGAGTCTGGAAGATTGGAGTTCAAATCTAGCCTCAGATACTTACTGGCTGTGTGGCCCTGGGCAAATCACTTAACCCCTGTTTGTCTCAGTGTCCTCATCTGTAAAATGGGGGCACACTGGAGAAGGAAATGGCAAATCACCCCAGTATCTTTCCCATGAAAACCCCATGGACTTAGTTGGACACAAATGAACAATACCAACGTTCTATATTGTGTCCCATAATGATAGAAAAATAAACATTTTTATAACTTTTGGTCTGGACCTGTAATTAAATTTGTCTAAGGAGCTCACAGGGAAAAAATGCTGCTAATGTTGTTAAAGTAAATGTTCCACAACTGAAGGTGATTGACAGCTGCCAAGCCACTAAAGGGTTAAGTGATTTGCCAGTTTATATCAGAGACAGAACTCCAATCCAGGTTGTCTTGACTCCCGGGTTTTCTTTCTGTTAATTGCACATTTAATAAGTAGTAAGCAGCATTCTACTTATTATGTATCTTTCCTTTGCTTTTTTAATCAACTGAAATTTTTTTTCCTTAAAAGTCATGGTATTATATGAGTTATAATCATAGAATTTCAATCATAAAATTATTACTCTTTGTAGTAATAGAAGTTTTATTACTATTTTAATATTGGTGGTGGTAGTAGTAAGTAATAGTCATGGTAGTGGTAGTGGTAGTAGTAGTAATGATAGTAATGGTATTAGTAGTGGTGGTGGTAGTGGTAGAAGTAGTGGGAGTAGCAGTGATAGCAATAGTAGTGGTGGTAGTAGTGGTAGTAGTAACAGTAGCGATAGTGGTAGTAGTAGTGGTAGTAACAGTAGAAGTGGTAGTAGCAGTGATAGAACTAATAGCTTCCATAGGTCAAATTTATCTTCTCTACCCCCACAAAACAGCATTTGCATGCAACAGAAGACTGATATAACTTATACATAAACCAAGGGTATCCACAACAACAAAACCCCTTTATTTTCAGACCATTCCACTAAAACCTCAGAAGATACTCTTTCCAGAAAAGACTTAGACCTCTAGTCAATCTATTTGAGAGACAGCTTGGAATGGCTGACAGAGCATTCACTACATTTGGTCCTGAGTTCAAATACTGCCTCAGACACTTGTTTGTCATAGGACTCTTGGCAAGCCAGTTACCTTGTCTCAGTCTCAGTTTCCTCAGGTATAAAATGAAGATTATGATAGTACCTGCCTTGCAGCGTTGTTGGAAGATCAAATCCAAAAGTCTTAGTGTACTTTTAAGCTATAATGAATTTAAAAACTAGAGGAAGAATTTCGGAATACCCTACGTACAAACCTTAAAGTACTGGAGAAATGTTAGCTATCATCTTCACCATCATCATCATGATTGTCGTTTGTTGAATTTCATCATAGAAAATGTAATTTAGGAATTGTCTTAGGAGTTTTCTTGTTATTGTTGCTGTTGTTAGCTATTTTTTCTCTTAATTCTCACTCTTTTTTTCCTCAAAAATTGCCCAAGATTTGGTGGGGCAGAGCCTAACAATCTGAGAAGTATCGCTCTTTCTGACGGTATAAAAATTTGCAAGCATAGACACTGAAAAGTATTAAAAGAAGAGTGTAAATGTCACTGAGGCAATTTCTTGTGTTGGCTGATAGCAAGGGGTGCTAAAGTGCCTTGCAGTCTTGGTGGGAAGATACGTACAAAGAGGCATTTTAAAGAAGAAAGAAACTCAAAGTTTGTTTTTGTTTTTGCTTTAGGAAGCCAGAATCATTTGATTGAAACTGAAAAATCATTGCATTTTGAATGTGGGAATGATCAAATCTCGCATGTACAGTGTTAAAGCATTTCCCAAAAAAAGCATCTCTACTTCACATTAAGAATTCAGAGTAGGGCATCATATTAAGTGAAGTTAAACATCTGTCTGTTTGCTAGGAGAATAATTTTACTGAGTATAATATGCTTTTACTATAGAGTAGGAATATTTGCACAGCACTAATGTAGTCTGCAAAGAAACCTACAAGGTCATGTCTACGATAGCTGGGTTACTCATCTTGGGCAGTTGTACTTTAGGGAATTCCCCAAGGTTGATTATTTTGCAGGGTCTTTGTATGGCATCTCCAGAATTCCAATTTGAGGTGGATAATAGTGGCTTCAAAAAATGGGAGAAAGTACAAGTTTTCTGAGCTATCAAATGAGGCTTATCATGGAATGTAATTTAGGAATTATCTTAGGAGTTTTTTTTTGTTGTTGCTGTTGTTAGCTATATTTTTCTCTTAATTCTCACTCTTTTTTCCCTCAAAAATTGCCCAAACTTTGCTGGGTAGAGCCCCTCTCCTCCCAATGCAAAGATCCACACATAAGCAAAGCATCTAAAATTTCTTCAGGGAGCTCAAGTTATGATAACTGTGGTATTAACCCACCCATAACTTGACAGGTAAATCCTTAAGAGTTGCCTGAGGAAAAGAGAGGTTAAATGACCTGTCTAGCATTAGCCAACTTAGTAATTACCAGGGACTTTGTATCTAGTTCTTCCTTTTCCATGCCCATCATTCTATCCATGCGTACCGGTCTTCCTTACCTCAAGGCAATCAGAATAGTACTATTTTCTCCATCCACCATACTAACTATGTTTGATTTCACTCCTGACCAGATGGTCCACTTGGTCTTCTTCTGCTATGCCCCACCAGCTACCTTGCCCCTGTACAAGTACCCTTCCCTCTCCCCCCTACTTTCCTGTGTCCATTATGTGTTACCTTCAACCATTAAATTGCAAGCTCCTTGAAGGTAAAGAGCATCCTGTTTGTTTGAATTATATCCCTAGCACTTAGCACGGTGCCTAGCATATTATAAGTGCTTAATGAATTCTTTATCCATCCATCTATGTATTATTGATTCTCTATCAATCTATTTATCTATTATCTACCTTTCTATACCTAGTAAAATTCTATGCAAAGGAGAATTCGTGGATAGTACAAGCAGAGTAATTTCAGAACTGCTTCTTATGTCTACCAACAGAGTCTAGCAATACCAAATCTTAAAATGTATTATAAGGAAAAAATAGTGGATTTCAGGTCAAAGGACCTGTATTCAAATCTTGGCTCTGCCACAAACTACCCACATGACCTTAAGCAAGTTACAAAACTCTTTGGGACTCAGTTTTCTCATCTGTAACATGAGGGAGGAGGACTAATTAACTTCTAAATTCCCTTCAGCTCTAAATCGATGCTCTGTGACCTCTTATTCCCACCCCTATGCATTTTTTTTTTTGCTTAACATGGAGATGATGAATACAAAGCCAAAGATAGGAACCCTACGGCACTGGTGGTAACTGAGCTGTTTTGTGGTAGCATGTTATAAAATGTCATGTGTACCCCTTTTCTTATCTTTCCTTCTCCCTCCTCACGTTTTGTTCCCCTGGTTTCATTTCTATTACTATTACTTTTCCCACTCATTTTTTGTCTTGCTTTAATTTGTTTTTCTTTCTTCCCTGTTGTAGTAGGCATCCTATTATAAATACAAGAGATATAGGATGAGGAAGAGGGAACCATAAATTTATAGAATGTTAGATCTAGGAGCATGGTCATACATCATCTGACTAAAAGTCCAGTGTGTTATCTAGCTAAACCACATCACTTCGTGCCTATTGCCCTCTGACCAGGCTGGGCTCTGGACATTGACCTCTGATGGTATATTCAGGCTCCAGTCTTGCTTGTGCTCTCTAGTCCCATCTAGATGTTTGAATGCTGACTGAATTTCCTATTAGGACTCCAGCCCTTCCATATTCTCTCTAACTTAGCCTGAGACTTTAGACTTGGCTTTAGCCTTCTGGATTTATAGCTTTAAAGTATATCCTGTCTATGTGCCAGATGACCTCCCTCCTGCCCACACATGAGGGAATCTCTTGTCTATCCATACCCAGTGGGAGTAATGTCCAGTGAGGCTGGCAAGATATGTGGGAACTGGGTCATAAAGAGAATTGAAAGCTAAACAAAAGAAGTTGTATTTTATTCTAGGGGCAAAAGGAAGAGGAGTGACGTAGTCATATGTGCACTTAAGGAAAATAATTTTGAAAACAGCATGAAAGGTGGACCTATATGAAAAGATATGCGATGGTGGAAGACCTACTGGGAATCTTGCAATAATCTAGGCAAGAGATGATCAGAATCTTGCAGTAATATAGGCAAGAGATGATCAGAACCTGAACTAAAGTGGTTAGTTGTTTTAGTAGCAAGGAGTCAGATAAGAAAGACGTGTAGGTTTGTTGTTTGTTGTTCAGTCATTTTCAGTCATTTCCAACTCTTTGTGACCCCATTTGGGGTTTTCTTAGCAAAGACACTAGAGTGGTTTGCCATTTCCTTCTCCAGCTCATTTGACAGAAGAGGAAACTGAAGCAAATAAGGTTAAATGACTTGCCCAGGGTCTCATAGCTAGTAAGTGTCTGAGGCCAGATTGGAACTCAGGAAGATGAGTCTTCCTGACTCCAGGCCCAATACTCTATCCACTGTGCGACCTACCTGACCTTTAGTGGAGATACTAATAGCAAGATTTGGAAACCGAGTGAATACGTAGGATGCAAATGTAGAGTCAAGGGTAACACCAAAGTCACAAATGGGGGTGGTTAAAAGAATAGTAGCACCTTCTACAGAAATAGAGAAGTTTAGAACTAGGTTAAGTTTGAGGGGGAAAGATGTTAAGTTCTAATTTGGACCCATTTAAAGCATCAACCAAAGGATCTTTCTGTCCCCAAATTCTCTCTACCCCTGATAGTCTGAAATACCCTAATCAGTCATTTATAGATCATTACTGCTGAAGATGATCTATCTAGGCCCATCCCTCTCATTTTATAGAAAAAGAAATCGGGGACCAGGGAGGATAAGTGACTTGACCAGAGTCAAAACACTAGTAAGGGGCAGAACCACGGTTTGAAACTAGGTCTTTGAATGATAAATCCAACATTGTCGCCTATTTCAATTCTTTCATGGTAAGACACAGAAGACTACTCTTAAAATGAAATCATTTTATCTGGGAAGGGTAATATATTAGGCTATTGTCACCTATTAACATCTAAGAACTATGGATTTCACAGATTTATTAGTGAAGAAAACACTTTGTAAATTGTAAAGCTATACATATGAACAATTGGTTTTAGCATGGATTAATTACTGGCAGATGTTTTGTCAGACTAGATCACAGGATGTTAGAATTGGAATAAGTCTGAAGGTTCATTTATTTAGTTAAACCCACTCATTATACAGAAAAAAAAAAAAAACTATGGCCCACAGAGAGAGAGGCAATGACCTACCCAAGGTCAATGACACAGCCAGCGCTGTATCCCAGGTGCCCTCTCAGCCAAGTACTGATTCCATTGTGCCATACCATTAAATTGTATTCTCTAGGAAAAAAACAAACAAACAACTGAATACAGAAGGAATGAAACCAGGGAATTTAGGTCACTGTGTGGGAATAGATGAATGATGGAGAATGGTGGACACTTCGTTGGTGGCTAGTCCTGGGAAGGACTCTTCAGCAATAGGTTTGGATAAGTCAGAGGGCAGCACGAGGACAAAAGGCATTTGAGGGAGAAGGGGCACCAATAAAAGATAATTAATTGGGGGCGAGGGGGGAATTGTCTACTTCAAAATGTCTCCTGTGCTAGGCCTTGCCATAGTTATTTCTTAGACCTTTAGTTTTCATGGTGTTCAGAAGGGAAAAACAAAACAAAACAAAATTGTTGATCTCTATAGTAAATAATAGGAATAATTGGTAAAGAAAGAGATGGAACAAACCTGTATTTGGTAGCCTTCAATTTCATTTCCCCGAATGCATTAGTGCTAGTAAATGAGCAAAATCATTTGCTTTCTATGTATCCAACAATGAATGGCTTAGTGTTTTTCTGATTCAGTGATAAATTACTATGTTTGTATTGTATCTGGTCAACAAATATTTATTAAGGGTTGACTCTATGCCAGGCATGGTACTAAATGCTAGGGATAGAAATAAAGGCCAAAAAAATAGTCTCTGTCTTCTCGGCTACATCCATTATGCCCTTTCTGTATGGAGACCAGACACTTCAGGGAAACAAATATTTTGAGCCCCGCACCCTCAGCTTGACTGAAAAATATTTGCCAGCTCCTTCTAAAAATTGAATCTGTCACCTGACCAGAAGTCATTATACTATGCATTCTGGCCTGGCCTGAAATATGCAAAAATTCTTTTTAGTCAATTCCAATTTATCCAATTAAAGTAAAAACAACTAATTAATAAATTCCCATTAATTTCCTGGGGTAGAGAGGGGAGACTGTTGCCCTTAATTGTAGGAGAGAAGAGATAGGGCTACACTTGGGAGGACTTAAGATTTAGTGAGTCTCCTGTTTGGAAATTGTTTTTTTCACTCATTTCTTGCATTGGGAGGTTTAGGCATAAGAATGCCATTTGAGGAATGTACTTATCCAGATAAATCCAGTATGTCCACAATAGGGGGAGTTCCCTTCTTCTTTCTCTTATCCCCTAATTCGCCAGGGAGCTAATGAAACAAATAGAATAAGCTTCAATTTAGAAAGGAATTCAGAGGATTAAAATCTGGCGGGAACAGGCAATCAATCTTCAGTTGTTAAAACAATAAAGACCTGCATTCTTTGAACCATTTTTCTTTAGTTCCTCATTCCTCTTCCCCTAACTCCGTTCATTCCTTTGTTCATTCACTCATCCGTTCACTCAGCAAGTACAGACAGTTCTCACTTTAGATAAGTGTACTGGTCTGCAAACCTCTATGTAAAGTGATTTTTATGTAACTCAAATTTGTCTGGTGGATGTGAAGAAGGAAGGCAGGGAAGAAGCAGGAAGGGAGGTGCCCATGGAAGAAGGGTGACTGCACATCATTCAAGGAAACATCGGGGCCAAGAACAGAAAAGTGAGAACAGGAGAAGGAACACACAGGAGTCGACCTGGCTAGAAATGAGGGGAAGAATACAGTATGTGGCGGGGGGGAGGGTGGAAATAAACATAAACAGATGTGGACAGGTGACACTCAGGCCAGGGACAGACACATGGTACTGGACAGTACAAACAAATGGAGGACAAGCACACAGGGGAATAGATACACCTATGGGTGGGCAAAGCCAGGCAAAGGTCTCCAAAGAAATTTTTTTTTATTTTGGTGGTGGGGCTGGGAGGCCAGGGGGCACTGAGCTAAGGGACAGAAGTGGAAAGAGGGATCACAAGTACTGTAAAGTTAACATAAGTGCTTTTTTTTTGATTGCAGATTTTTTTTTTCAGTATTCTATACCCAAAGGTGAATTTGTGTAATGCAAATTTATGCAAAATGAGAACTGTCTGTATTTCTTCAGTGAGAACACCCCAGTTACCTAGGCTGGGAACCTTGATATCACTCTTACTCATCCCACCTATCTACCTCGTTGTCAAATCTTGTCATTTCTATTGTCACCACATTCCTCAAAGATATCTCATTCTCTTCACTCATTTAACCCTCATCACCTCTCCCTGTACTACTGAAATAGCCTTCCAACTGGTTTCCTTGCCTCAAGTCTCTCCCACCTCCAATCCATCTTGACTCAGCTGCCATAATGTTTTTTCTAAAATATAGGTCTGATCATATCATCCCCTTCCCCTAACTCTCTGAGCTCCAGTGGCTGCCCATTACCTCTAGGGTCAAATAGGAATTCTTCTGTTTTGCTTTTTAAATGCTTTACAACATGGCTCCTTTCTACCTTTCTCACCTTCCTACACTTTACTCCCCTTCACTCATTCTAGAATCTAACTGTAATGATCTATTTGTAGTTCTTTACACATGAATTTGAAACCAAGTCCTCTAATACAAAAGCAATGATCCCTCCACCATACCACACTGCCTTCCTAATAGTTACCGATATAGTCATTGCATAAGTGGGGGAAGTAGAATTAGTGATTAAGAAACTTAAAGAACATTGCTGTGCTACTCAGAGCATTTGAGTTTCACTCATTTGAGTTAACCACCAACTAGTTTACATAGGAGTCCTTTAATCCTGAGGGGGTATATTATTCTCATCTGTCGAATCAGTAGTTTGGACTGTCTGCTCTCTATGATCCCTTCAAGGGCAGTTAGGTGGCACAATAGATAGAGTGCTAGGCCAGGATTCAAGAAGACCTAAGTTCAAATCTAGCCTCAGACACTTACTAGCTGTGTGACCCTAGGCAAGTCACTTAACCCTGTTTGTCTCAGGTTCCTCTTCTGTCAAATGAGCTGGAGAAGGAAATGGCAAACTGCTCCAGTATTTTTGCCAAGAAAACCCCAAATGGAGTCATAAAAAGTAAGACACAGCTGAAAAATGACTGAACAACAAAGGGTCTCTTCAAACTCTAGCATTCTGTGATTCTGTGATTCTCTCCACAAACACAGTGAAATAGAAATGTAAAGTGTGAGAAGTCCACAACTTTCCAATGAATTGCTTCCCAAAGTTCCACTTATACATTGTTCAATTGAAGGTCAAAATGCATTTTCCATTTTCCCCCTAGAAAATGGTTAGTGTGTCAATCCAATTCACGAAAGTCTATATAACCTCATAATAGAGCTGAACAATGGTGCCATCTTAATGGTGCTAGAGAAATAGAGATACAAACCACCACTTCCATCAATGTTTTCATCAATCAATCAAGGTGCATTTATTAAGCACATAACATGTGCTTAATAACACCTGAAGTCTGACTTAGAATTCTAGGAACATTTTCTCTTACTGCAGCCCAGGCAAAGAGATTAAGAATTCTGCCTCTCTCTACCTCCTCACCCACTCATAGTACTTTTTATTACCAGGGAAAGAGATTGGTAGGGAGGCTCTAGAAGAACAGGCCCTCCTACCAGTGGAACTCCACAACGGTACTTCCAAGTCCAATGTTAGTTCCCTAGTTTCTGTTCTCACTCACTGTGGCTTCTGACCAGGCTCTTTTTCCTCCTTGGCCCCAAACAAGAACAGAACACTATCCTCTAGTTTTTCCCCCTTCTCTGTCTTTAAAGTAAGTTACACAGTCCTTTGAGGTTTCCTATAACATGATAGTATAGTAGAAAGCACACTAAATTCAGAGACAAGAGAACTTGGGTTTAAATCTCAGCTCTGATATTTCCTGTTCTATCATCATCCATCATCATCATCATCAATCATCATTCTTTTCATCCTCTTCATCCTTGCTTTACAAGCTTATCAATTCATTTGAATTACACAAATATTAATCAAATGCCTACCGTGTGTAGTACACCTTGGGGATACAAACGAAATTGTAAAATAGCTGTCAAAGACCTTAAATTCTCCTGGGGACGGGGGATAATAGTGTAGAAAATATACACAAATAAATACAAATTTTAAGAAATAGAGAGCATTAACAATTAAAAGGTAATCTAGGTAGGCTTCAAGGAAGATGTGACGTCTGAACTGAGCCTTGGAGAATGATTAAAATTCTGAGAGGGAGATGAAGGTGTGCATTCCGGCCAGTCTCTAATGCAGCTGAAGATGAATTATAGAGTATAGGGAATGGCCAGAAGTCCAATATAGATGGAAAGGAAGAAATATAAAGGTAGACATGGGGTGTTAGGACTGGATTGTACAGAGTCCTTAGTGCCAGACTGAGAGGGAGGTTTTGTTCAAAAGTCAATGGGAGTCACCGAAGTTCTTTCAGCAAGGAAAGGACATAAATAGATATGTATGAAGATTATTCTGGTATCTGTGTGTGAGATGGATAATATGAGGTAGAAGCTGAGAACAAGGAGACCTATTAGGAGGCTATTCAATTAAATGCAAAAAATATTATAAATAAATATATATATTTATATATATATAAATAAATATATATATATAATATAAATTATATATATAAATTAGTTTGTGCAGTGAATAGATTACTAAGCCTGGAGTCAGGAAGACCTGAGTTCAAATCTGCTTAGGTCATTTACTTGCTGTGTGAGCCTGAACAAATCATCTAACTTCCATCTGCTTCAGTTTCCTCAACTGTAAAGTGAGAATAAAAATAGCACTTACCTCACAGGATTGTTATAAGGATCAAATAAAGTGATATTTGTAAAAGCGCTTAGCAGAGCAACTGGCACATAGTAGGTGCTAGCCCATGTGTAAGACCCTGAGGAGGCAGTGGGGAAAGAACTCCTGTCCTTGAGGACCTTACCCCCAGGTACCCATGTGTAGAGGTAAGTGGATACAAAACATAGACAACGTTTTGCCGAATAATTTGGAGAAAAACAGGACAGTGAAAACTGGAAGAATCAGTAAATCTCTCTCCTAGAAGAAAACACCTGAGCTAAGCTTACAATGAATCTAGGAATTCCAAGCTAGAGAAGATTCTAAATATGCGAGAGGAGTTGTCACTCCCAGAAAGACATAATGATAAAGGATAGAATGCCATATGTGGAGAACGTCTAGCAACCTGTGAAAGGTTTTAAATGTCAGGCTGAGTATTTTGTATTTTATCCTTGAAACAACAGGAGGCCAATAAATATTTTGAGTAGGGCAATGACAGTTCATTTTAGACATGTTGAATTTGAGTTAAAAGGATAGTCCAGGTAGAGCTATGTAATAGAAAGTTAAAATAGTGAATAGGGTGTTGGATTTGGCATTGTTGTTGTGTTCTTACTGTGGTCGTTCCTCTTTTGTTCTCAAAGAGGCCCAATGACATCAGGAGGGTGTTGTCTTGATTTGTTTGCAAGTGAATTGGATTTAAGTGAGGCAGAGCTGTGTAAAGTCATCAGTCTCATTCTCTTCCACAGTCATCTGAGTCCAGTTGCAAGACATAGGTCAAGATGACTGGAGTTAGCCCCCATTCAACATTACTAGACATCTATATTTAAAATTTTCTCTCCTCTTTCCCTTCATCCCAGGCTTCTGGCTCATGTGCAACAATAGTCAAGGGGCAATTTAAGCTAAATAAAAAACCAAGGAATTTACTTGCCACAAAGGCACTCCAAGGTCCTTCAAGTACCTTGCTAATAATAGTAGTCTGGGGGAATGATAGCTTCAGATTTTAAATCTCTTCTTTTTGCTTTTCTTTTTCCTGCATTTTACCTTGGGCTGACTTAGAAAATTGTTGCAGGAATCACCTCTAGGTTTGTAAGTTCTTGGGGAGAACCAGTTGTTTGACTGCTTCCCTGCTTGGTACCTCCCTGTGAAGTGGGAATTGGATGAGTCTGCTACATTAGCTAGACTACACTTTTATTCCCAACCTCTATCAACCAAATAACATACAAACAAAGGTTAACATTCATGACTTCTTTTTATCTAACAGTGGGATATCCTGTAGCCAAAAAATGATTTAAAAGTACAAAAGGAAGGGGAAGTTCTAACCAGGACAGTTTTTTTCTAAATAATCTTAGGCAGTGCTAAATGCCTATGACTGCAAGTGTAGGAAACTTCTGCTTCAAGAAGTGAGAGGTGTGCAATTAAGAGAGTGGACTATAGCTCAGAGTCTTTGGGGAGAGAGAATGTCTTAAGGAACACTTTCATCCAACAAGGTCCATTTGGAACATTGGTGCCGCATTGACCTCAACTACCAACCTCAGAAGTAAAGTGGCTTGGTTGAATGAAAAAACTAGGGCACTGGGCATTAGTGTATCCCCTATGTTCTCAAGATGAAGAATGTACAGGCTTGCCAAAGTTTGTCCCCTCTTCCTCCATATTCTGGCTTCTTTCTCCCAGAACTCTCCATGGACAATCTCAGAAGCCTTCACACAGATTATGTCCTCAGTGGGATTCCTGAAAAACATCTACATTTCCATGGTCACCCTAATATAAGATCAGATTTCAATGCTTGGGCATATCATCATCATCATCATCTTTCTCATCATTATCATCATAATTAACTACTACTACTCCTACTTCTACTACTACTATTACTCCTACTACTACTACAACTACCACAACTACCACTACTACTTATTAACAGTGAAGGACTAGAATTCAAGAAAGACATTGATAATAGATAAGTAGTTTTGTAAATCATCTGTATAGATGCATTGAACTCATAGTGGTTGTTTATATCACTAAGAGAATAAATCAACAAGCATTTATTTAGAATTTACTATGTAGCAGGCACTGTGTTAAATGCTGAGGATACAAAGAGAAGTTTAAAAAAATCCCTGTCCTCGAGTAGAAAACGTGGTGACAGAGGAGGAAAGGGGTAATCTTTCATAATAGAAGTACATATATATATATATATATGTATACATATATATGTGTATATATATATAATTTATATCTGTATGTATAGAATGTGTGTATATACATATACACATAAATACATATGTATGTATATAGAGATATATATCACTTTAATAGTTGAAAAGCATTTCAGGTACATTAGCTTTGCTAGACTTCAATTCATTTGAAAAACATCTGAGTCTTAGCAAACTGCAAGTACAATGTGAATCAACAACATGATATGGAAACCAAGAAAGCTAATGCTATATGAGGCAGCATGAAGACTTACATAGTGTCTAGGACTAGGGAGGTGTTAGTCCTACCGTACTTTGCCCTGGTAAGATAATATCTAGAGTACTGTGTTCAGTTCTGGGAGCCACATTTTTGGAAGGACTTTGATAGGTTGCAAAGTATCCAATGACGGGCAATCAGGATAATGAGGTATTTACAGTTCATGCCATATTAAGTGGGAGTGTTTATCCTAGAGAAGAGAAGGCTTGGGGGGAGGGGGACGTGAGGTAGTTACATTAAAGTATTTGAAGGGCTGTCACATAAATTCTGGGGTTCGTGTCATTTTTAGGGATTTTATAAGGCTATGTTTACTGGTCTAAATTTTTGAACAGTGATTTCAGGCTTAAGTCAGCATCTCTGTGTTTAACACCAACATTCTTTTAATCTTTGGGGTTTATGAACTAGAGTTGTTTGGGTCACTTTCTATTGTTCTCAGCAATAGCATCGCCTAAGGGCTTCAGGGGGCTGCTAGTTCAAAATAATGTCTTCTACTTCTATTATTCACTAAATAATAACAGATAAATTGAGGAAGGACAGAGCATGACTAACTGAAATGATCAGAATATTATCATTATAATCATTATTATTATTAGCCATAGTAAGTTTATATATTATTTACTAAATATGAAGAGTTATGAAATTGTGGTTCTTTACAGTCACAGAATAAATATGGTTATTTGTATATGTGTCATATTCTCCTGGTAGACTGCAGGGTCCGAGAAGGCAAGGACCATGTCTCATCTACATTTTGTTTTTCTTTCTCATTGACCAAGACACTCCCTGTCCTCAAAATATTTGCAGTCCACTTAGGGAGGTGGAAGTAATTTGTATAAAAATGGCAAATAGTACAATAGAGTAGAGACCATGTTAGCCAAGAGAAAGTTTCATGGGAAAAGTAGCATTGAATAGGATCTCAAAATATGAATAAGATTTTCTTAGAAGAAGAAATGGCATTCTAAGGGGAACGCATAATATGAGTAAAGACATGAAAATGGAAATGAGTGAGCATGGAGTGTTTGTGGGACAGTGAGGAGACCTACCAATCTGTCTAGATGATGGTGAATAGTGGAAAATGATATTCAATAGAAAAGTTCAGGTAAAAATATGGGAGCTTGGGGGGGGGGGGCAGAGTCAAGATGGCCGCATGAAAACAGCATCTTACCGGGGCTCTCTCACAAGTTCTGTCAGATTCCTATAAAAAAGCAAATTTGAGCAGATTTGAGAGAGTTAGAAGCCACGAGAAGTCTGAGTGAGGCAAATTTCCCAGCCAGGAGAGTCTGAAAGGCTGAAAGAATGAATCTGTAGGCTAGGAGAGCGCTCGGCGCATGCAGAGCTGCTCCAGATGGGACCAAAGCAGAAGTGGCTGGCCAGGAAACCCACGTGAGAGACAGGCTGGGAGAAAGCCGGACGCCTGAAACCAGCAGAGTTCCCCAGGCCTCCCAATGCAGGACGGCACTCTGTGGAAGCAACAAGAGGCAGTGCAACGCCACCGACTGTGAGATACCAGCTCCTGAGGCTGGCAGCCCAAAGGTATGAAACACTTCTTGAACTTCCAGGAGACATAATGGCCAGGTAAACAGCTCTAATCCCTCCCCTCCCCGCCCAGAGAATTCTGGTGGGGGGAGGGGAGGAAGAATGCTGGAACAGAGGAGATAGAAGTTCGGCTTCAGTGGCCAAGTAGTGGGAGTACCTGAGTCCCAGAGGGGCAGAGCCAGCAGGTCAACACCAGGAGCCCAGACATATTCTTGCTCCCCTAGGGGAACTGCCAGATACCCAGCTCAAACAACAAAGAGCTGAGACCAATACTGAAGAGAAACAGTACTGGAGTACAACCCCAGGGGAAGAGGAGATTTTGGGCAGCCAGACTCCCCTCCCCCACACCTCAGGAAACTGAAGGCTATAATTCACAAAGCCAACAACAAGACTCACAGTCCTCAGAATAAGAAAGCTGGGACAGTGAGCCCAAAAGCAGAAATTTATTGTAAAGCCAGGAAAAGGCTAACCAACATGAAGAACATAAAAAAAACCGAGAACCATTGATTCTTTTTCTGGAGACAGGCAGGATCAAAATACCAATTTGGAAGAAGATAACAATGACACTATATCCACATCTGATACCTCAAAAGGTAATGTGAACTGGTGTCCAGCCCAAAAAGCATTACTGGAAGAGCTAAAGGAGGATTTTAAAAACTAAATTAGGGAAGTAAAAGAAAAAATGGAAAAAATGGAAAAAAA
>CM053626.1:196149108-196165174 GCA_028646595.1 Phalanger gymnotis | reverse complement strand
ACCAAATGCTTTGCATAATACTAGGTGTTTAATAAATGCTCATAGGATTTAATTAGATTGAGCATCCTCAAATGGCACTTGGGAACCATGTTTCCTTCCTTTTCAGACTCCCAGAATAGATACTTTTCAAGCACAGTCTTGATTGGATCCTATCTAGGGCAAATGCAATGCTGACAGACAAAATTTGAAGGTCCTCATGCCAATGGTATTTGGAAAATTGAAATAAGCTACATTAATGTATGAAGTACCTGACTTTCCAGCTCAGCCTCAGAATTTCCTCTAGAGCCACAGTAAAAATAATAGTCTTATTTCCAAGCTTCCCTATAGTAGACAAGATCTCAGTGGAGTACATACTCTATCTACTCCAGTAGGTCTCAAAGTGTGGTCTAGAAACCACTTGGAATCCATAAGATGCTTTTTTACAGGGGGAGAGGGGGTCCATGAAGTCAAAACTATTTTTACACTAATACTAAGATACTTTAATCTCCAGTACAATAAATATTGACAGATATAATCGACATCAACAAAAGCTCTTTCGCGGTCTTCAATAATTTTTAAGAATGTAAAGGAGGTCCTGAGAAGCACTGCTCTAGAACAGGGCTTGACAAAATCAGTGGACCAAATTCTACTATGTGTTTCTGTAGGATTGGATTGGGAGCTAAGAACATCTTGGGTTTTTGTTGTTGTTGTTCATTTGTTTTGGGATTTTTTACATTTAAAAAAGTTTTATTATATTAAAAAATGTAAAAAAAAAAACTTTTTAGCCCTCTCCTCCTCTAGCCTAGAAAAACAGAAAGCATTCTACTCTCAGACTTAGTTTGCCAACTTGTGCCAATGCTATATTCCCTCAGTAATCACAGATGGATCATGGGTTTGGAACTAGAAGGGACCTTAGAGTTTATCTAGTCCAACCTTCACATTACATAGATAAAACTCGGGCCACAGAGCTTAAGTAACTTGTTTACCTCACAGTGTAAGTGACCTGGCAGAGCTGGTATTTTAAACCAAATCCAGCAGTAATTCAATTGCACCAAATGAAATGAAAATGGCAACAGAGGCCATGGTTTATCCAAGGGCTTCTCTCAACTTATTCATTTGCCCTGTTTTCATGATCTGGACAGACTTGGGAACTAAAGACGCATAGCCTTAGACTCTCATTTGCATTTCTTTCTTGGCAAAAGTTTTGTTGGTTTGAACAGCAGGATGCCTGAAAGTATGTTGACAAACTGAACTTGAACTTCATGGGTGCTTCTGTGCAGAGGAGCTAATATGCTTGTGTTTGCCAAATCCTGTATTTTAAGCAGCCAGAATCACATTAGTATCTTTCACAGGGAACAGGCTCTGTAGCCAAGAGAATGCCTGAGATTTGTGGTTTATGGAGGGGATAACATGATTGCTGTAGAGAAAATTTTTGGCAAGACGACCTGTAACTGCAAAGCAGTGGTTAAATTAGATTGTGTAGGCTGCATGCAAATTAATTTGTAAGAATATTCAGGTCTGTTGCATACTCTAGTTTCTATGTAAATTAGACTATTGTGTGAGATAAAATACCCAGAAGTATGAAATTCAAACATTTTTAAACAGTTGCCCATGAATTCTTGGGGTTGAGTAAAATCCACCAAGTTTTTGCCTTTGTCCTATTTTTTTTATCTTTAAGAGGAAGGCTTGTCCATCAAATTAAAAAAAAAATCAAAGCATCCAATTTTAAAGATACACTCTCTTAAATTTTTAAGAAAGTTTCATAACAAAACTTTAAATAAGAAGGTACAGACCCAAGCAGAAAGTGGACTAAGTTGCCAGAGAAACCCAGGCGCTCCCAGAGGGTAAAAGAATTTAGGCAGTCATGATGATTAAGGTTAGGTTCTCAATTGGGAAATGGGCACATTCCCAAAGACTTCTCCTACCGCCTCTTCCCCTGAGTTTAAAAAATATCTCTTTGAACCATTGGTTCAACGATCCAGGAAGACCTGAGTATAAATCCCACCTCAGACACTTATCTGGGTGACCCTGAACTTGGCCTCTCTCAACCTCAGTATAAAATGTAGATTAGTGCTATTTTTGTCTCACAGAGTTGTTTTGAAGCTTAAAAGAAATAATACATATAAAGTGCTTCGCAAACCTTTAAGCACTACATAAGTACTAGCTATTATTACAGTCACCTATTTACAGCAGCCAAGGCCTAGAGAGAAAGACCTGAGTCCTGACAAAATTCAGACTTAATGGCTTCCTATTGTCTCTAGGATGCAGTATAAGCTCCTCTGTTTAGCCTTTAAAACCCTACAGAACCTGGTCCCAGTCTCATTGGACATTACCCTCCCTCCTAAATTCTGTGATCCAGACAAACTGGCTGTCTCTCTGTTCCCCATTCATGAGATTCTGTCTCCCATCTCTTTGCACTGGCCATCCCCCATCACTATGGGGAAGAATGAATCAAGATAACTGTCCTGAAAGAATTCACTCAGACCATCTCCAAGTTAAATAAAAGGCATTTGTTGGGGTAATGCACTCAGTAGGCCCTGCTCCCCGTGAGAGACAGAGCAGTGAGCCAGATTAAGTGTCTGGTCTACATACAGTTCAACAGGATAGAGGAAGCGGAGAAGCTACTACAGTTTAAGAAAATGAGAAGGGGAACAGGAGAGGAGAAGGGGAGCTCTGCTCTGGAATGTCAGATAGTCGGAGGTGCTTTGTGAATGCATGCAGATAAGCAAGGGGAACAGGAAAGGGGAGGGCAAGAGCTGTTCTGGAATGTCAGGTAGTTGGGGGGTGCTTTGTGAAAGCACACAGATTAGTGAATGGTGAAGGTATCAATGTGTAGTCTTCTGGAGCAGCCAGAAGGCTGGTCATATCCTGCATCTTATCTCGTATCTCACATCCTGCATCCTGTTTGCTCCATCTGCCTTGAGCATTCCTTTCTACATCATCAACTAGAATGTACCCTCTCCTTACCTCTACTTCGTAGAGCCCCTCTCCTTCTTAGAGATCGAGCTCGCTCACCACCTGCATAAAAATTCTGCATGAAATATTCCAATCTACGTGTCTCTTCTCTCCCCAGCTATGTACTATTTAGGTAACTAGTTTGATTGCATTTATGCTTGATAGTTGAGTATCTTACAGTATATGTTTTATGTGTTCATGTTGTCTCCCCCATTAAAATGGAAGCTCCTTGGGCATAGGAACTTTTTATTCTTTGAACTTGTGGCCCCAGTGCCTGGCATGGTGCTTGGCGCTTAGTAAATGCCTGATGACTGATTGATTGAGTGTGCATGATTTAGACTTAAACTCCTGGGGAAAATGGATATGTGTCATGTGGAAGACTGCTGTTCAGTGCCTGGAGTCAGGAAGACCCGAATTCAAACCAAACCTCAGATATTTGCTAGCTATATGTTTCTGAGGAAGTCACTTAAACCTGGTTTGCCTCAGTATCCGCATCTGTAAAATGTAGATAATAAAAACCTTCCAGGACTGATGTGAAGATCAAATTAAATAATTTGATAATAATAAATAAAATTAAATAATAAAAAATTAATTAAAATTAATTAATAAAATTAATAGAAAATTAAATAATAAAAATTAAATAAATAAAAATAAATAAAAAATTAAATTAAATAATTTGATAATAATAAATAATAATAATAATATAAAATACAAATTGAATAATTGTAAAGCACTTAACATAGTGCCTAGCACATAGTAGGTGCTACAAAATTGTTAGCTATTATTATTAGCTATTATGGTACCCCCAGCACCTAACGTAACTCTTAACATAGCAGACACTTAATAAATGTTGAATTGAATTGAATTCTCTCCATCCCTCTCTTTCTTTCTCCTTTTCCCCTCTTCCTCTTCCCCTCCTTTCCACATCTCCCTCTCTTCTTTCTCTTTCTCTCCCTCTCCTCAAAAGCTGTGCCAATTCTCAGTGACATTTTATTTAAAGAGAAATTAAAGGGAAACCCCAAAAAGGACTCTGGCATCAATCAACTAAAACCAAGCTTCAAAAGCTGCGGCCCCCATCGTCAGACCCCAGGATTGTACCCTAAGGCTTCTTTAAGACTGACAATACAGGGTGAATGTAATAAAATACCCCATCTAGCAGAGTAGAGTTGTGTGGAGAGCAGAAAGAGTCTATGGGACTATTTCCCAGTAGCTCTAGAGTTAGCTGAGCAGGTGGCATATAGGCAGCCATATAGGTCTTGATGGTGAAGTGGGGATATAAAGATTCCACACTGTTTACCATAAAGTATTTCTTGCTCAATAAAGGCAAGGGCAGCTGTTCACATAAAGTTGAGGGGGGCGGCTGGAGCATTGGTGGTTGGTATGAAGTTTATTAGAGAAGTGCCTTGTATCTTTGTAGCAACATCTGCCCAATTGCTTTATCACAAAATGGCTGGCTTGCATTCTATTAATGGGGCTGAAATTATTATTTCGTGAATATATATATAGTTCTTGGGCATGTGAGAAGAGTGATTGGTGCCAATTCTGGCTCTTTTTATTATGTTGCTGCTGCTGTACAGAACAGCATGTTTGTTAAATTACTAGTAGAATTATTCACTTACCATTTACAGACCTTAGATTTCCCCACCCACCCACCTACCCACACCTCTTTTTAAAGAGAAGTAAACTTTGGACAAGAGAGGTTAAGAGATTTGCCCAGTGGCATGCAGTTAGTGACAGAGTCAGAATTAAACTCCAGTTCCTGACTCCACATGCTGCTATGCCTATGCCATTGGATTCTTTTCTGTGAGGTCTCCCTTCATTATTTCAGCTCCCACTCCATTTCCTCACTGTGACTCAGGGTTCTATGACACTGGCTTTGCCTGAGAGAATGAGCTCTGTCTGGCATGTGACTTCCAAAACAAAGAAAAAATAAAAATTTCCTTTTGGTGTAGGCTTCAGAGATCAAATAGCACATGGATTTCTTGTTATTTTTATATTGCTTTTGAAACTTGAAAGGATTTGAGAATAGGTCTGGGGACAATGCAATCATAGAAAAGAGCTCAGAAAAGGAAAAAAAAAATTTAAATACTTGTATTTTTGAGTTAGTGGAAATGAGAAATTTGGCAAACATTATGTTTGTGCCAGAAGATAATGTTCTCCAAAGATATAAAGTGACTTTCTATGAGAGATCAGAACAAGAGATGTTAGAAAGTAAGAGTATGAATAGGAGTCTAAAGAAATGAATATAAAGTTGGAGTATAACAAAACAGGTTGTAAGCTGTGATTCAGTGATGAATGTAAGCCTCAAATTCCTTCTGGCTAGAAGAGACATTTGGCAGCATAGGTTTTGAAAACAGAGCCAGTGAGATCCTTTTAAACTTGAAGGAGATAAAGATTGATTCAGGTTAAACATTTCCAATGAAAGGATGTACCATTACTGAAGCTCTAGATTTACACAGGCTAGGCTTGGTCTTGGGGAGCTTTTCACGCAAACTATTCTTTGGCTGTTGACCCACCCAGTGTTTTCAAGCAGAGCGTCAGCAGTTGGCTCATTCTACCCCATCCCCTGGGATTCCCCTAAAGACAAATAAGAGTTTGTCTCATTCCCTTGTCTTCTGCCAATGGTGAGGGGAGGTCTCCCAGCTTTCTTGTAAGCACCAAAAATAACAAGACATCAAATGTAGGACAGACTTTCCTTAATTCAACAAAAATGCAAAGGACTCCTGCTTAAGCCCATTAGTAGTGGAAACAACTCTGATGGACCTCCGCTTTCATTAGTACATCCTTCAGACTTACAATACTACTAGGGTTCCCCTCACCAAAAAGGAGGGGGGGAAGAATTTAGTGATTTGGGAGTTCTGGATTCTAGTCCCATCTCCAGCAGTTCCCACAGGTAAGGATGGCATGCTGATTAATTTCTCTGGGCTACCATGTCCCCCATATGTAATGGAGTCTAGCAATGTTTGCTTTGACTCTAAAGGAAAATCAGTTGAAGCTTCATTTTGAGCTCCTCAGAGGAAAAGTACATCTCAGGAAGTTGTAGCTTGACCAATTGATATTCAGCCTCGGAAGCTGAAATCAAGCAACCCTGAGGATGCCTCCTCAGGAAAAGAAGACAAGAGAGATTTCTCCTTAGTATAGGCAGTTCTTAGGAAGGGATGTTTTAGAGGTGGTGAAGCAACTACAGGTATATAAACTTGAAGGATTCAAGAATAGATCTGAGGACAATACAATCATAGAAAAGAGCTCAGAGAAGGGAAATTTACTTTAAAAAACCCTATATTTTTGAGTTAGTCGAAACAAGAAATTTACCAAACATTATGTTTATGCCAGAAGATAGTGTTCTCCAAAGATCATGCCAAGTGCTAAGGTATAAAGAGAAATAAAACCTGATCTCTGCCTTCAAGGAGCTTAGCACCAAACAGGAATGGTAAGGTATGTATAAATTAATTAATACAAATTAAATTATGAGAAGTACAGAGGAAAATTCCAAATAGAATATAAATGAAAGAGAGATCACCCCTAGCTGGGAAGTCGAGGGAAAGTTTCATGCAAGAAGTGGCATTTAGTAAGGGTCTTGAGAGAGGGGAGGGATTTCAGTAGGAGATGGTAGGGAGGGCATTCTGTGTTCAGTATGGCCTAAGGCATGGAAACAGAGTGGAAAAGAAAAGGTTAGTTGCTCATCAGGCCTGGTGCACAAATATGTGAAATGTGAGATAAAGCCAGAAAAAGTAAATTGAACCTAGATTGTGAAATGGGCTTGGGTCCATTAGTGTTTAGGGTCGACATAGGGAATAAGGGAATGAGCATTTGTATAATGCCAATGTACCGGACATTTTTTCAATTATCTCATTTGATCCTCTTAACACCTGTGAAAGGTGGGTACTGCTATTATCCCCATTGACTTGCCCACAGTCACACACCTAATAAGTGTTTGAGGCCACATTTGAACTCTGATCTTCCTGACTCCAGGCCCAGTACTCCTGCCATTGCACCACCTCTAAAGAAGGACTTAAAGCTTAACTCCAAATTGGACTGTCACTGAAAACAAATCCTTAGACTGCTCTTAGTTCATCCTACCCAGTTATTTCTTTAAATAGAAAAAAAAAAGATATCTGAATGACATTCTATATAGAAATCCATTCAACTGAAAATTTAAATTTAACATGAAATCTAATATATCATTTACCTACATACCCTGAGAACTGAATACTATTTTTTCTTTTCATTAAATAAATGGGTTTTTTATCTCCTTCTGGGAATGATAGGATTATGATATGCTGCTTGTCTGGATGAGGGCACAATCAAATTACAATGGTAGGATTTCAAATTTCTGTCTATAATTGATGAGTGAGAGTGATTTTTAATTTGTTTTTGTCATATCATTTTGGTCTTAACAACTTTTTGAAAATATTTTGTAGCTTCAGGGCACATGATGTAAGAAAAAGAGCCCTGGGTTAGAAGTCAGGAGACTCAGGCTCTCTTCTTCCTTAGGCAAGGTATATGCCATATCTGGGCTTCATTTTTCTCACCTGTAAAATGAGGGTGTAAGCAGTAGATATATGGTCAAAACATTGACCAAATAGTTCTTAAAAGAAAGACTGGAAACTGTTCCAAATCATAGGAAACATCACTCCAAGTCACTAATAGTAAAAGAAATACAAATCAAAAGAAATCTGACATTACGCCTTATATTCAGTAGAATGGCAAAGATTGCACATATAGGAATCATATTAAAGAAGCGGTAAGAAAACAGTTACACAGATACACTGTTAGTAATATGCAAAAATAAAAAACAAGACATATCAAGTTTCCTTTTGACTCAGAGATTGTTTTTCCAGGCCCCTTCCTGAAAGAGGTAAAAAATAGGTCCATACTTATCAAAATATTCATAGCAGCATTTTTCTGGTCTAAAGAATGAGAAACGAAATAGGTGCACTTCAGGTACAGAATTGCTAAATAAATTATGGTGTGTGTGTAATGGAAAATCACTGGCATGTAAGAATCAATAAATGTGAGAAATTCACTGAAGCTTGAGAAGACTTATTTGAACTGATACAGAGTTAACCTAATTAGACCCAGCATCATAGACCTAGAACTAGAAGCAGGGACTTCCTGGAGCCAACTCCAAAGGGCTTATAAGAATCAATTGTTAAATTTTCAGTGTGTAAATCAGCGAACATTATAAATCTGGGCTTAATTTATTATTTTGTGCATTGTCTAGCAAAGGATTATAGAGGCCATCCAGTCTAATTCTCCCATTTTACAGATGAAAACAGTATATACAATGACTACAATGTCAATAAAAAGAACAATACAATAAAACTGAATATTTTCTAATTATGATGACTAAGCTTGACCCCCAAAGAAGAGATGAGAAAATGCATCTCCTTCCTTTGGAAAGAGTGAGGGACTGTGGTATAGAGTACTACATATGCTGCATGTGCTGGTTGATTTGGCTAAAAAAATATTTTTCCTAAATATTTGTGAGGAATATGAAAGAGAAATGTAATATATAACATAACATGAAGGAGAAAGTTCTAAATATAATATAAAAGGGAAAGCTCACAGGGTAGAAGAGGGGGAAGAAGTTATATGTATCCCAAATGCAATATAAAAGCAAAAAACATCAAAATTTTTTAAAACAAAATTAAATTTAGAAAATCCATCTTATACTTTACAGGTGATGTGAATAGTTAACTTTTAATTAATGCTTTAAACTTTGCCAAGTCCTTTACTTATTTATCTCATTTGCCCCCCAGAATATACCTAAAAGATAAATGCTGGTTTTTGTTGTTGTTCAGTCACGTCTGACGCTTCATGACCCCATTTTTAGGCTTTTCTAGGCAAAGATACTAGAGCAGTTTGCCATTTCCTTCTCCAGCTCATTTTGCAGATGAGGAAACTGAGGCAGAGTCAAGTGACTCGCCCCGGGTCACATATCTAATAAGTATCTGAGGCCAGGTTTGAACTCAGGTCTTCCTGACTCCAGGCCAGCACTCTGTGCACTGTAGCTTTACCTAGCTTCCTCAAATGCTGTAATTAACCTTCTTTTATTGATGAGGAAACTTTGGCTGCACAGCTGGGGGATGGGGGGCTAGCTAAGTGACTTGCACTGGGTCCCGCAGCGAATCTCTGAGATGGGACTTAGACCCATGTCTTTATATTTTAAATCTAGCACTCTATCTACACTGCCAAGATGTTTCCCCAGATTAGTGCTAAATTTACATAATGGTGCATAACAACTAAAATGGTGCAATGATAAGAAAATAGAGTGGATGATCTTGAAGACCCCCCTCCCATCCCCCAAATTCTGTAAGTCTGTGAATGTCTGTCTCTACAAATTTCAAACTTGCCAACTCTAGAGAGTATCTGATATATCCTCAAATCACCCTGCCTGGCAGGATCAATTTGTCCTTCCTAATCATGAGATATGGAAAGAGTATGGAAAGTGACTTAATAATGGTAGCTAGTATTTATATCTGCTTTGTAGTTTGCAAGGCACTTGGCAAATATTGTCTCATTTTACCCTCACATCATCTCTGCCATGTAGATACCATTGTGGTTGCTCTTCAGTCATGTCCCACTCTCTATGACCCCATTTGGGGTTTTCTTGGCAAACATACTGGAGAGGTTTGCCATTTCCTTCTCCAGCTGGGGATGACAGGTGGGGAAACTGAGGCAAACCAGGTTAAGTGACTTGCCCAAGGTCACACAGTAAGTGACTGAGATCCAGGTCCATTGCTTTGTCCACTGCATCACTTAACTACCTGTAAGTCATTTACCTAAGATCACAGAGCAAAGGCAAATAAAGACTGAAATCCAGGCTTAGCGGTACAGTCCAAAGACTACTCTGGAGTCAAGTGATCTGAAGTCAAATCCCAATTTTGCCCCTTTATTATCTGTGTGACATTTAACATATGACTTAACCCCTCTAGACCTCGGTGTACTCATCTGTGGTAGGAATAGTCTGTAATCTGTAAAATGAAAGGGTTGTAATAGGTTGACTCCGAGGTCCCTGCCAGTTCTAAATATATGATCCTATATGCCCACTAATGTGTTCTCGCTACTAAACAGTGATACACTGTGAGCCTTATTCATTTGCAAAAGCTGGTTGTACAGTTCGTGCTCTACATATGTTCTTTTCTCTCTCCTCAGATTTCACTCCCTCTCTAACTCTACATTGTCCTCCTTTACGTTTATAGTTCCTTCCTTCTGGGGATTGGTCAACTCGGCTTGGAATCTTTGCTCTGTTGGAAAACGACAGTCACCGGTCAACATAGAAACCAGTCATATGATCTTTGACCCTTTCCTAACACCACTACGCATCAACACTGGTGGCAGAAAGGTAAAGAGCATTGTCATGCTTGGTATATTAAATTAAAGATGAGGTAATGTTGGTTACTACCATGTGCTTTAGCTTGCTGCTGTCCTCTTACCAAAATAGTCTGTCTTTCCTCTTTGGTATTCCATAGGCTTCAGACAGGATGTCAACAATCTGTATTATGTGTAAATTGCACATTATTGCTTTTCTCACCAGCTATTACAGCCCTCATCCTTCTAATTACCTTGTAACTCTTGGAGACTGTCCAAGGTCTTGTCCCCTGCTACCTTCCAAAGGTCAGGAAATGATACCACATTACTTGCAAAGCACATTGGGAGAATAGATTGCTCTCTGAAACGTGTTTGCCTGGATCCTCAATGACTTCTCTTTCTCTTGACCAATGATCAACTTAAAGACAGATATATAGATCTATATGTATATATTTAATGAGATATAGAGGAAGGAAAAATAATAGTAAATTCAGACCTTAACCACCATGGGATAAAGATAAACAAAAATGACCTTAAATGATTTATTTTTTTAAAAATCAATAATTAATCTTCCTAGAAGAATCTTATGGGCTAGAAATGTTGCCTCATTCACAGAAATGCTTAGGTGTACTTTGTGGTACCTATACTAAAACTGGCCCCAGAGATGATGATCTGATCTTTAATTTGTACAGCAACACAGCCCCAGTTGTTACGGCTCCCCACACTATTCCCATCTTCTTGTGTTAGCATTTTTCTTCACTATTATATTTCTATTTAACTTCCTTCTGATGATGAGTCGATACTAAAGGGAGAAAAAAAACTACACGTGGAAAGTTGTACTTGAAGGTTATTTAACTGCTGTGAATTTACGAATGTTTTAAAGGATTTCTCCTGCAAGGAAATGAGGTTTGAAATGACAGGCAATTTTTGGTTCCTTTTTTGTGGTGTTGTTGTTTTGGGGAAGTGCTAATTATCCAGAATTCTGGATCATTTGAGTTCTCTGCTTCTCCTCTCTTCTTTTGCCTGCTGGCGACATCAGTGATCACCAATCTCTCTGCCAGACCTGCTTCCCAATTTGATTGAGGTCCTGATGTAATTAGAAAGATTCTTTTCCCTTAGATACTCTGGATTTTTGTCATGTCATTGTCAGAAAGTCTAATGAGTCCTTAAGGAGCTGTCAATGCATTATTCAAATTATATGCCAGGAATTGAAGGATTGTGTGCAATTGGATGTTAAAATATGCCTTCTCCCATGTTTAAGTTTATGATTTGTTCTGTTTACCTCTGCAGAGTTTGTATGTTGTCTTAGGTATTCATGGATTCCTTTATGAACTGTGGCAGGAAAGGACCCTGCAAACATCTCATAGCTCATTCCCCAACTTCCAGAAAGGATCAGTCAAACCTAGAGAGCTTTATTTTTAATGCCCAAGGATACATTGGTAATATACCTATGTATACAGAAACTTTTTTTTGAGACTATCCTTAGTCTCTTTTAGCTCAGGCTGTAAGTCCAGCAACCACGAATTGATTGGCCTGGGAAATTTGAACTACTCCATTACAAATCTGGGCTGGTTCACCCTTCCTTAAGCCACCTGGCTTCTTCCATTCTCCCTCTTCTATTCCCAGTGACTCTCTGTATTGATATTAGAGTTAGTGGGGACATTTGATCAGCTTTAACTCTACTGAAGCTCAGAACTCCTTAACTCAAGCAATCTACCGCTCCTGGTCCACACTCTGAAGACATGTTTTAAACTATGTGTATTTGTGAGTTATTTAATTGGTGTTCAAGAAAGGAAAATGCACCAAATTTAAAAGTGTTTTGATTTGAACTAAATACCCCTTCTAGATGGTGTATCTATAATTCATGGAATTGTATGTTTTATTTTTCTCATGAAATAAGTAATTTGTAAATTAGCCACACTCTCTAGCTCTCTCCAAAGATGTTTATGTAGTTTCTGAATCCTGTGAGGCACTTTTCCTTTTATTCAAATCCATTTTCAAATATTTGGGCTATTGGAAACATAAATATTTGTATCTGACACCATGTGTGCTGTCAGCCATCAGCAGAGTTGTCGGATTGTCTGATGCTTCTGTTTACATTTCCAAAAGGTGGGAAATGAAATCCAGGTGGTGTGAGGATAAACGGACTGGCAATGACAGAATTTAAAAACTGGAGCCAATAACTAAACTACGGTGGCAACTTTGTTCAGTTAAGCTTTGTAAAATTTGATGCATTGAAAATAATCATCACAAGACACTCTGAGGAAGTATAGATTTTAATGGCTATTCTTAATGAGATATTGCCTCTCTAAATACATTGTGATATTTTCCCAGAATGGTCGTTCAGTATATCATTGGGGCAGGCAAGTTCTTTCCTAAGAAAGGAAAATATAATTAATCAATCAATATTAAGCATCTACTATGTGCCAAGTCCCAAAGATATAAAACAAAAAAGGAAACAATCCCTCCTCAGGAGGAGCTAAGAAACGACATGACTGCTTTATCTTTAGTGAAAAAGGGAAAGAAGAAAAAGCCCAGGACAGTTGGTATGGGTTTATCACTATGGTGAGTTTGGAGACAGTCAGATTGTTGTCCTCCATACCCTCTAAAAGATATATATTTAATGAAAAAGGTTTAGAAATAATTGTACAAGACAAAATTAAGAGAGTTGGGTGTGTGTGTGTGCATGTGCTTTAAAGAGAGACCCTGTATTTTGCAAGTCTGAAATCTGCTGTGCGCCAGCACATTGTTGACAGTAATCATGGTAACTATATATTTGGTTTGTTTTTTTAAAACATATTAACATCATTCTCGAAGTTGCTTTAAATACACCCGGCTCATGAAACCACTCGAACAATGGGCCTGCCTTGTTACTGCTTTTTTGTTTCAAAATCTTTAACATGACACGTTACTCTGATGATGAATTAAGAGCTTTTCTCAGCACGAGCTCAAATTGAAATTCAACCTCAAATCAGAAGCATAAAAAGGTTTATTCACTGGGTTTAAATAATTAGATGGTAATCAAGACCAACTATGTCACCTGTATTATAAAAGACTTTTGTTTTCTTTTAAAGATGTGCATCCTTTCTCTAGTAAATGACTTCTCTTAACTAATCAATTTTCTCCTCTAGTTTATATTAGGGAATATATTTACCTGATTTCCCATGGCTGATCCATAGTGGCCTACTGGACCAAGTGTAAAAGCATAGACTCTGAAGATTTTAAAGAGATCTTGCAGATTGCCAGTCAAACCTGGACCTTAGGCATAAATCTCTGTTACATTATTCCCAATTAATAGTCACCTAGTCCCTGTTCCAACTTGCTACCTCAGTGCAGTGAACAAACCGCTGTAATTGGAGTCAAAAGATCTAGGTTCAAAGTCAAGCTGTGCTACTTACTAGGTATGTGACCTAAGGCAAGTCAGTTAACCTCTTTGAGCCTCAGTTTCTTCATCAATAAAATGGAGAGCACATTTGTACTACCCTCTTCGTGGTATTGTTATAAGGAAAGTATATGAAAGTGTATGCAAACTGTAAATAAATGTGCTTTGTAAAGCACTACATAAATTACTATTGCTCAGAAAGTAGCCCATTATATTTATAGACAGCTCAAATTTTTAGGAAGTTTTTCCTCCCTATGTTAATAAAATCTGTTTCTTTGCAACTCCCACCTATTGGTTCTGCTCTGATCCTCCCTGGGAACATCTTCTGCATGAAAGTCCTTCAACGACTAAAAGATGACTGATTGCATAAACCCTGAATCTTCTCTTCCTCTGACTAAATCACTCTGACTTTATTAAAATGACTCCAAAAAGCTGTAATAAGGAAAGGGCAATAAATTGTGAACAATTGGGAACCACAACTTGTGAGACATCTCTTTCATTTTTGCTTACGATTAGAACCAGGGACCCATTATTAAGAGGTATGGAGAAATATCTAAAGTGATTCTTTCTGACAGTGGAAAAATGGAAAAGGCCTTAGCTAACACCTCATAGCTCAAACTACTCATACAACCCAGAACATGCTGTAATCCCTCCTTCTCTACATCTGTGGTTCCGTTGCTTATATCATTAAACTAAGCTTCCATTTCCACCTATGGGCAATTAGATTAGGCTGTTTTATGCTGTTTTGAATCCATTCCAAATCTGTCAAACCTTTGTGAGGACTGTGTGCCCTTTATTCATAGAATCATTGGGTAAAAATAATTATATCCCTTAAAGGCTTACAAGGCAAGTATTTATGTATGCATGCATGTATGTATGTATATGTTTATATATGCACACATATATTATACATGCATTTCATGTATATGTGGATGTATGTGGATGAGGGTATATATACATATATAATTTAAGCCCTGCAACAAGATTCTGTGAGGTAGATATCATTTATCCTACTTTATAGACAAAACTGAGACTCAAAGACAGGTAAACACTTTTTCCATGGTCCCATTTCTCGTAAATGTCAAAAGCTATATTTGAATGCATCTTACTTATTCCAAGACTAGCACTCTACTCACTATACCACACTGAGGTCTAGATTAACTAGTTCAACTCATTCTTTTTACAGATGAGAAAACTAAGGCACTGTGAAAACTTAAATGACCTGACAAAGGTCACATAGGTAGTAAAATAGCAAAGCCAGGATTGGAATCCAAGTCTTCTGGTTCCAAATTTCTAGCACTAATTAACTAATTAACTAGCAGTAATTAACTAACTAACTAGCATTAATCCTGGTTCATACTAAACATGAGGCAGTTTTAAAAAAAATAATTTGCCTATGTATTGTTCTTCACTTCAGTTCAACGAATTTTGATGTTATTGTGTTCAAATCACTGTACTTAGAAATGATAGAAAAGCAAAAAGGAACCAGCCCCTGCCCTCCTGGGGCTTACATGCTACTCAGGGAACATGAACACAGATAAACAACAAGGCAGAGAGTAGAAAGAGGACATGGGGAGTCACACAGTGGGCTCTAGAAAATTTTTAAAGGAGAAAGTACCAATAGTGGGGAGGGGAGAAGGGGAAAGTATATCATCTGGGAATGCTTCAAGGAGGAAGTGAGCTAAGCCTGCCAAGATGGAAAAGGTTTTGGGTACTGGAAATAAGGAGAGAATGTAGTGAGGGTCTAGGAAAAAAGGCTATTTGGATGTATGGAGTGGGGAGATGAAATATCTAGTTGGTAGAACAGTAAATGATCTTGTTTGGCTGGCAGGTAGAATACAAACAAATGTAAAATTCTGTAAGATTACAGAGATTGGTTGAAGCCAGATTATGAACTGCCTTAAATTTTAGGCCAAGGTATTTATACTTTGTCCAAGAATAATAAAGTGCAAATAAAAGTTTTGAACAGAAGGTAATAAATGTGTGTGTATGTATAACATATATACACATACATACATATTAATATATATTACATATATTATATACATATATAATGTAATTTACATATTAGTATCATATAGAGAGCTATAGATATATAAATGTTGTTGTTCAGTTATTTCAGTCATGTCTGACTCTCCATGACCCTATTTGGGGCTTTCTGGGCAAAGAAACTAGAGTGGTTTGCGATTTCCTTCTCTAGCTCATTTTACAGATGAGGAAACTGAAGAAAATGGGGTTGAATGACTTGGCCAGGGTCACACAGCAAGTAAGTATCTGAGGCTGGATTTGATCTCAGGAAAATAAGTCCTGACTCCAGGCCCAGCACACTACCCACTGTTCCATTGAGGGGGGGCGAGAGTGAGGAGGGTGGAAGACAGACAGAGAGAGAGAGAGAGAGAGAGAGAGAGAGAGAGAGAGAGAGAGAGAGAGAGAGAG
>CM053626.1:196125823-196148608 GCA_028646595.1 Phalanger gymnotis | reverse complement strand
AAAAAATAAAATACTATGCAAAATTTTAAAAAAGAATTCTAAAAAAAGAAAGAGATTGCTTGAAGATTTCTGGTGAGGAAGAAGCCACTATTTCCCAAGGCAATCTATTTTACTTTGACATAATTCTGAATGGTTGGGAAGTTTTTCCTTAATTAAACCTAAATCTGATTCTTGCAACTTCAACCTAGTTCTCTTAGTTATACCCTCTGGGACCCAGGAGAGCAAGTTCCATTCCTTTTTTCCCATTTGACAGACCTTCAAAAATTTTGAAGACACTTACCTTCCCCCCACAGTGTTTTCTCACACTAATCATGCCTCAATTCTTTAACTAACCAACTAATCTTTAAGTGTCATGATCTCAAGGCACCGAATTTCATTGAGTGTAATGATTTCCTCTGAACATTTTCTGACTTATTGAAATTATTCTCGAAGTTTAGTGCCAACAACTGAGCAGAATGTTTTAGATGTGGTCTGTCAAGGACAAAGGCTGTCATCTTTCTATTCTAGGACTCAACAATTCTGTTAGTTACGTAATAGGTAAGGGTTTTCCTTTACAATATTAATAAAATGAATGGGATCCAGTGCCACATGAGATACATTAAAGGAAAATTTCAAGATTAAGATCCAGAAGTTATTAGAAGAAGAGATGGGCAAAACCTACTTGTGATGCTTACAAAATTTATGCGAAGATGAATTAATTCCCAGAAAAAAAGAAGGCCATTTAGGAAACCCATGTCATATTTTTGATTTGTCTTCTGTTTATCTGCTTATTAAAATAAATCCAAAGACCATTTGCTGATTGACAGTTGTTTTGTCACCCTTTTTAACAGATACTGAGAACTCTTTGGTACATTTCACACACAGCTCTGCCCTACTTCTACCCTGGAGGAAGGAGGGAGAAAATACAATTTAATTTTATCATGTTCCTCTCTATCTTAGGTTAAATGATCCAGCAACAGCCATAGCAATCAACCTAACAACAAGGCTATTCTGCCAGGAGCAAAATGAAACCCAAGCGTATGTGTACTCTGAGGACCTGAGACTAAAAGGCTGGCCAAAAAAAAAACCCAACCAAAAATAAAAAAGTTAAAGGATTCAAGGCACAAGGGCAAAATCAAAAATCATAAACAGCCACATGTCTGAATGAAATTGTTTTCAAAATGTAAAATTTGATTGATCGTTCAGACTGGAGCGGGGGATATTTTATTTTATTTTGTTTTGTTTTGCTATAGCAAGACTCTGAAGCTGCCCAAACTAACCACTATGAGCTTGAATATTTAGGTTACTACTGTAGGATATTATTCCTCGGTCAAGGTTATAGACAGAAGTAAAAGGGATGTCACTTCCGAGAAGTTTGATGACTTTAGCAAACTTAAAGTTACCAAAAAAAAATTAATACTTATAAACGATTGGATAACTGCCTTTCCTTTTCACTATCAATCTACATATTAGTTATCATATGGTGATGGCTATTTTAAACACTGAATTGAGAAAGAACTAGATTAATTGGTGGGTATCTAGGTGGCAAAATAGAAAAAGTACTGGGCCACGGAGGACTTGCCTTTCTGAGTTCAAATCTGGCCTCGGACACTAACTGTATGACCCCAGGCAAGTCGCTTAACCTTATTTGCCTCAGTTCCTCAATCTGTAAAATGAGTTGAAGAAGAAAATGGCAAGCCTCTCCAGTATCTCTGCCAAGAAAACCCCAAATGGGGTCACAAAGAATCAGACATAACTGAACAACAACAACAAAAGATTAATTGATCCATCATCTTGCCTATCTTTAGAGATTTTACAACTATAGTTTTGACCCTCTAAGCACTTTTTACCATTGTCTTCAAAATTGACATTTTGTGGCCAGAATCTGAAATGTTGCCAATGTCTTAAGCTATATTTAGATCCAAGAAGACCTGAATTTGACTACTACCTCAGATACCAACTAGCTACGTGACCCTGGATCACTTAACCACTTAGCCTTAGTTTCCTCATCTCTAAAATAAGGATAATAATCATGTTGAGGGTTGAGGGAGCCAAGGTCTAGGAACCGCAAGACTGGAGTTCCCAGATGGGGTCATCGATAAGGAGTACCCCTCAAGGACCTGAGTACTGGAGAGGGTCGGGGCCATCCAGAATGAATTCATGATGTCAAGCATTCTTTAAGTCAAGGTGGCAAAGATTTATTACACTTTACAGCAGGCAAGAGTTCTTAGGGAACGTGCAACCTTACAAGGTTGCAGGGAAAGTTTATACATGAGATTTTGAGATGAAATATGTCAATTAGGTGTTTTAGGATGAGGTTAGGGAGTGGTTAAGGGGAGGTCAGTTTTTAAAGGAACATGCACTTTTTGTATCTATTGTGCAGGTATCTTACCCAGAGTTCACTGGGAAATAGCCCAAGGTGGGGGGCACAACCTGGATGTATGGTTTTGACCATGAAATGTCACTAAGTCAACTAATGGTCAGGGCTGACTGGGAATATCCAGGTGGCTGTCATCAAATGTCTTGTTAGACAAGGTGAATGTAAGGGAGTATATATTTGACTATATCTAGGATACATATCAGTAAAGTCAGTAAGTAGTAAATATCATTATGGCCCAGTGCATAGTCAATTAGCGTATATACAGGGAGTCCAATAAATTCTGTAGGTGCAGCTGGCCTCCTCCTCTCAGGAGGAGAGATAAGTGTTTTGCTAAGGCATGCTGCCCTTGAAACGGAGAGGAGCTGTCTGAGACAGTATTTTGAAGCTAGGGAGAGATGTGATTTTAGAGCTGGATGTGGTTTTGGAATTGGGATCCAGGCATAGGCACCCAAGCAGAGGCTAAGGAGAAATGTTAGCATTAGGGTCCAAGCACAAGTACCCAAGCACCCCCACCAAACGCGCCTACTTCATAGGATTGTTGCAACGATCAAATTATGTAATATTTGTTAAGTACTTTTCAAACCTTAATAATATGTGTTAGTTTTTATTGGTAGTATTATTAGTATTATACCAGGACAAGGTATCAAAATAAGGCTTTAATGGAGGACCCTTGTTATATTCCAATATACTAATACTTCAAGCAGTTGTGATTCCAGCTGGTACAGATGGTGCAGGTTAAGTTGCAAATTACTGGCCTTGGATTCTGGAAGACCTAGATTCAAATCCAGGCTCAGACATTTGCTAGCTGTATGACTATTGCCAAGTCACTTTACCTCTGTCTGCCTCAGTTTTCTTATCCACAAAATGGATATAATAGCACCTGCCCTCTAGAGTTCTTGTGACTTTATTATTGCATATTATTATTGTATATGCAAATATTAGATAATTATTTGTAAAGTATTTTTCAAACTTTAAAGTACTATAGAAATGCTATCTATCAGCTGTTGTTTCAGTGGAAAGAGCATGGCATTTGAATTCAGAAGATATGTATTTTAATCCTAGCCCTTCTCTGTACTACCTATATGACTTTGGGCCAATCGTTTCCTTTCTCTGGGCTTTTCTTCCCTTTCCTTGTCTGTAGAGTGAAGTAGTTGAACTAGATGACCTCTAAGATCCTTTCTAGCTTTAAATCTGTGATTCTATGATAACTGATATAGGTGATCCCTTCTACCAATGCAGATTACAATTCATCCATGCCTACCCATCCTGTGGGACTCTCATTCTTATTCATATCCAAATGTGAATTTAAAAAAATCTGAATAGAAGACCTCTGCCAACCCCTTTTGAGTCAATGCTGTTCAACCAATTCAAAGCATTACTAGCAGTTTCCTCAAGAGTATAATATACGGTAGCTGCCAAATCTTCCTTTTGCGATTACAGAAAGGATAGATACTAGGGTGAACCATATTTCAGCATTGCGGGAATATAAAAAATGAGCTGCTACAAATGACCCAGGAGAAATGAGTAGCAATAAGACATCAATGTCATCTGTATACTGATTTGTGATGAATTTCCAAAAGGCCTAATGGTACGATGCGGTGATAGATTATGTATTCCTGAAAGTTAATAAGTACAAGTTGCCAGCATGGAAAGGTTTAATGGAAAAAGTATGTGATCACTGATAATATAAATAAGTAACTTCACTAATATATTCAGACTTTGCTGCATGTACTTTGTTGTGGAATTCTGTGATAAAAAAATTAAATGGAAAGAGTTACTGAGAGATTAAAAGACAGAATAGTACACATGTGCAGACTGAGCATCTTTTATGTGTGCTGATTTTTCTTTTAGTAAAATGGCACTGATTTCAGAGAGTAGAAGGAATACGATGATGTGCACTTTTTAGAGGTGAGTGATTGGTTTAAGGTCTCTGAAGCAAATGTTCAGATAGTCCCAAAGAGACTATCTGAGTGCAGGCAAACAAACTTACTGGCTGTTCTTAGCAGGATCATATGCTTGATCCATCAGAAATAAATGATTTTGATGATCTAGAAAAAAAGTATAGGCACAAACAGCCAGTCAGTCTATAAAGATATACTAAGTGCCTACTACTGTGCTAAGTGCTAAGCAGATGCCAGAAAATGATGTAGATGATGACGATAGCAAAGTAAACAGAAAGAGCAAAAAAAGAGAAACATGAAAGAAAACTAGAAATCATATTTATGATGACCAAATTAATGCATGAAAAAGGAGAAAATGTACCTCAGTATCTTCTTTGCAGAGTCGAGGGACTATGGGTGAAGCATATTGTACAATTAGGTGGCACAGTGGATAGAGTGCCAGAACTGGAGTCAGGAAGACTCATTTTCCTGAATTCAAATCCAGTCACAGACACTTTTTAGCTATATACACTGGGCAAGTCACTTAACCATACTTGCCTCAGTTTCTTCATCTGTAAAATGAGCTGAAGGAGGAAATGGCAAACCACTCCAGTGTTTTTGCCAAGAAAACTCCAAATGGGGTTATGAAAATTCTGAAACAACTGAACAATAAAAATGCATCAGAAGGCTGGTTTTCAAGGCATGAATCAACAACTGGTGAAGTGCTGTCTAGAGACATAGTTCTACAGCTGAAAAGGGCCTTAAAGGTTGTCAAATCCAGAACCCTAAGGTTAATCAATCCACAAGCACTTATTAAGTACCTACTATCTGCCAGGTGTAGTCACACAAGTAGTATATAGAAAAGCCACATTTTAAATCCAGGTCCTTTGATTCCACAGCCAGTGTTCATTCCATTTATCATATTACTTCTCTATGAAGGAGTAGCAAAGTGGCTGTGTTTATATTGATTCTGGAAGCAACCATACTAAATAAATATATAACATTACTTAAATGAAATTATAAATATCTAAAATAAGCCACTTCTGCCTGATCAATAACCTGAGAATTGATATAAAGGGAACTTGTGAGAACTGTCATCCTTCTGAGGGGTGAATTGATGGGACTTACAAGAGTCTGTAGTAGCCAGAGGGCCTTTATTTTGATGAGAAACCATCAGCTGGATTCCCCTCTACAGTATATCATTTAAATAATATGGAGAAATGTTTGTTCATGTCCTAAATGTTATCTTTAATTCAAGTAGTCAGTTTTATATCATCTTGCCAAAGTCAAATTTCTCTGCAGAATTTTTTGTTTTGCTTTGTAATAGTAATTAAGGTGGGACTTTTTGCTGTTCTTCTCTTCAGTGCCTTTAATGATTCTGGCCTTTGTTTGAATGGGGCAGATAAAGTGGGATTTTGCCTTGGAGTGTTTCTCAGCATTAAGACAATGGAGAGTCATTGAACTGTATATAATGTGATACCAGGGATGGGAAATTTTCACATATCCAGCCTGGATGAGGTCAGAGCCCTTAGGACTCTGAACAGGATATAATTGAGGGGAGGTTCATATTTGACTTTTGGGACACACTCATGGAAGGAGTGTTGAGACTCTGGGAAAGCTGTAACTGCACCCCCTACCCCAGCTTTGTAACCCAGTTCTTCTCTGGTTCTTCTCTGGTAACTGTGCATTGTGATTTGATCAGACAAAGTCTATCTGTTGATGTTTGTAATATCTGTTTGTATTTGCCTTGAAGTTCAGGGGACTGATCTTTTCCCCCTGAGCTAAGTGATTGATATATATACGTTTAATTAAACTGAGATTGTTAACCACTTAAAGTTGCTTTCCATAGAAAAGCAGATCAAAGAACCTGTGTTGGCAGCTTTCTGTGTGCTGGTTGTTGTTGGTTTTACACAGCCACAGTAGCTGCTAGGAAGATTGTTGCTACGTGCTTTTATTCTTTTTTTCTTCAACATCATAAAGGAAAGACCTGAGGTTAAATCTAGCCTCCAATGAACTGAGTGACCCTGGCCAAGTCACTTAATCTCCACCTACCTCAACTTCCCCAACTGAAAAGAAATAGCGCCAACAGTAGCACCCACCTCACAAGGTTGTTGTGAGCATCAAAGGAGATAACATTTGTAAAGCACTCTAGCACAGTGCCTGGCACATAGTAGCCTCTTAATAAAAGCAAGTTCCTTCCCTCTTTGCCCCATACATTGCTTTTGTCTCTGCTGATTAAATGCTATTCCACTTTGGCCAGGTGGCAAACAATGCCTACTTTTGAATATCACTTCATTTCCAAACAAGTGTTTTAATCTGTAAGACTCTCCACCAACAAATACTGCAAAAAAAAAAGTCTCTAATACTTATGCAAACCACTATCCTGCATTAGTACTGCCTGGTCGTGGTGCTCACCTCCCATCTGGAATACACTCCCACCTCATTTATCTTGATCCCAACAGTTACTGGAATTATACAAGTCTAGCTCTAGAGCCATAAGAGACCTTTGAGTCCAATCTTTTCCTTTTATATATGAGGAAACTGAAGTCCTCACCAGTTGAGTGATTGCTACAAGGTCATACAAGGACTAACAGGCAGAGGCAGCATCTGAACCCACATCCCGACTTTAGAGTTTCTGCTCTTTCCATATTATTATTCTTTTTTCTTGAAATTACTTTTCAAAAATTTTGTAAATTCTCTGAACTTATTTATGTATGTACATGTTGTATTATTTCCTGAAGAATGCAAGTTTATCAAGAGCAGGGACAATTCCGTTTTGTATTTCTATCCCCTTCCTCTTTTATGCAGTGAATGCTTAATAAATGATTTTGTAATGAATTCAACTGACTGTGAATAGACACTCACTGAAAGTTTAACATCCCACTATGGTCATGCCTTTAGAAACCAGTGAATAGAATGCTGGACTTGGCGTCAGAAAGACCTAAGTCCCACCCCTGACTCAGACATTTGCTGGTATTCTGAGCCTGGCCAAGTTGTTTAGTGTGTGGGATGAAAAACCCTCACCAATTAAAAGTTAATAAGGAGCCATCTCAGGATGGGAACAGAAAGAAATTTTATTCAATTCTCAAGAATTGGGCGTCCTCTGTTAACACAAAGCAGAACCAGCAAAGAAGGCGCTTTACAAGAGGCAAAGCACCAGTAATTATACCTAACACAAGAGAATTCCCGCCCACCTCTGACCCTTCTCACCATTGGCGGGCTTACAATCTGAGCACAAAAGCTACACAAAGAACCAGGAAACCGAGGCACAGAAACTCCAATTCCCATTCCCTTAGTTAATGATTACAACTGAGGTGACATCTAAAAATCTAAAGAAGGAGAATAGGATAAGGGGAGGGGGAGACCCTTTCCATTCTTCTACTGTACTTTTACAGTAAAGGAAAGCAGGTCACAGAGACCCTATCCTTACTGAGCAAATCTTTAAACCAGAACCAGAAGAAAGAACAAAAGTTTTCAGGGTAAACTTTCCCAGAGGCTGAGCCATCGGACTCTCACGGCTTCAGAATTGTTCCACTTCCCTATTTCTCTATTTCTTGATTTTTAAACATTTCTTAGTATAGATATAGATGTACACACACACACACACATACACACACACACACACACACACACACACATATATATATATATATATATATATATATACATTTCTTCTCTGTGAAGTCTTCACATTTTATTTACTTCACACATTTAGTCTCTCTTAGCTTCCGTTTTCTGATCTATAAAATAAGGATGATAATACTACCCACCCCACTGGGTTATTTGGATGATCCAATGAGATAGCAGATATAAAGCTCTGCGCAATCCTTCAAGTGCAATATAAATGCTCGGTATTATTATTATTGTTGTGTGTTGTTGTTGTGGTTGCCATTATTATTAGCATTCTGTTACTGAATCAACTCTGTTTATCAATGCATTGTTTCCCCAGTGAAGTAAAGACACATTGGTTTCTCTGCTTCCTAAAAAAAAAAAAAATTTGCAGGGATTGGAGATATAGTTTGAGTCCCTGAGGGGGACATCTCCAAAATCCTCAGGGCTTATAGCCTAGAAAGAACATCTTTAAACCCAGGTACTCTAAATGAATGATTTGGAGTGGCCACTTAGCTTCTAGCTGGATTCACTGATGAGCTGCCCAATGCATTTCTGAGTTCTAGTGTCCTCTTAGTCATTTCATATGATGTGCATTATTTAATACAGGCAAAATATACTTAGCCTTGCCATTTATTTCATATTCTCCTCTTGACAGAGTATGAATGGTTATGATGGGAATTTATGGGAATTCAGGACTGGTCCTTTTCTGGATCCTAATAGGAAAACAAAAACTCATAGAAATTCAAGAATAAGCTTTTCTTAGATTTTCCTCTCCATTCCATACTATATAATATGTGCCCATACAGCTTGGCCCACCCTTCAACCCCTTGTTCTCTACCTATGCTACTTCACGAAGAGGGGAAAGCCATTTGGTTTGGGAGGGGAAACATAGATTTGAAATTAGAAGACTCAGTTCTAATCCTGACTTTGACATGTATCAACTGTTTCCTCTTTAAAAAATTATTTAACCTCCTAAGGGCTCAGTGTCCTCATTTTTACAATGAGAGATTTTGACTTCATCTTTAAGTTTCTTTCCAATTGCCTTAGGTAGTGAGTTCCCTAGAAGTGGAGTTTTGTCAGTGGAGGCTGGATGACTCCTTACAGAAAAATGGGTATTTATTTATAGAAGGGTTTCATGTTCAGATATTTGTTGTTCAGTAGTGTCTGACTCTTCATGACCCCATTTGAGGTTTTCTTGGCAAAAACACTGGAGTGGTTTGCCTTTTCCTTTTCTAGCTCATTTTATAGATGAGGAAACTAAGGCAAATGGGGTTAAGTGATTTGCCCGGGGTCACATGGCTAGTAAGTATTTGAGGCCAGATTTGAATTCAGGGAGATGAGTCTTTCTGACTCCAGGCCTGGCATTCTATCCACTGCACCACTTAGCTGCCCTATATTCAGATATAATTTGGACTTAATACTCTGTTAAAATCCTTTCCAATGACAAGAATTCTATGATTATGAAAAAAAGGAGATTTTTCTGTCTTATAGCTGTAGAATGTTCACTCTTCAGTAAAGGGGAGATTGCTGCTGAGTCTTTGTCCAAAATGAAAAATAAAGTAAAATATCTCCTAACGCTTTTCCAGAATTATTTGAATACATTTTGAATTTTAGATAAATAATCTTTCCTTTTCTTACTGAGGTTTGTCAAAGGATAAAATATACATTATATTGTGTAGAGTATATAAAAGTTCAGTAAAACATGATAATGTTGCTTCCTGTGATGCTCTCTTGGGTATGATACCAGGGAAATGTTTTTTCCTTGACAGTTTCCTGTAACAGATGAAAATATTCCTCCTTGTTATATACCTGGCACAGTATTTGAGGCATATTCTTGGAGTCAGGTGATAATATTCCTCTAAAATATGGGTACTTGAAAGGACAATTTAAGACTTAGGACATTTTTGTTTTGTGACCACTGACTGCTGATGCTACCAAACTCTTTTGCTATCTGTGGAGAAGAGGGATGGCTGAACTACTTTGTCAATTGTCACTTGCTTTTTTTAGGCACTGAAGTATATACATTTCAGGAAATAAATCAGCAAGTGAAAACGGTTGGCATTGTTGTCAACAGGAAGGCTACAACTGCAGTCCTATTTATAAGGTTCATTTACTTGGAGTGTTAACATGATGACTTTCTTTTCTTAATCACTGTTATTTGAGTGAATAAAAATCTAATAAGGACATAAAAGATGGTACTTATGCTGTGTCTGGAGAGGTCATTTGATAGAGTAGATAGAGTGCTAGACGTAGAGTTAAGAAGACTTGGATTCCAAACTAGCCTCTGTCACTCACAACCTGTGTGAACATGAACAAATTACTTCACCTCTTTGAGGATCAGGCAACTTTCCAAGACTGATGATGATGAGGGTGATGGTGATGATGCTGATGCTGATGACAATGACGATAATAAGTGCTTTAAGATTTTTAAAATGCTTAATAAACATTTCCTTTTATCTTCACAACAACCTTCAAAGATAGATGCTATTTTAATTCCCATTTTAGGAACAAAGAAACTGAGGCAGAGAGAAGCTAAATGATTTACCAGGGTCACATAGCTATAAAGTGACTGAGGCTGGATTTGAACTCATCTTCCTAACTCTAGGTCCAACACTTTAGCCACTGCTCCCCCTATAGATTAGATATAGTCAAGATGGTGATCTACAATGATGGAGACAATTCCCACCTAAATTAAAATGCAAGTTCTCCAAGTGTTGGCATAAACGTAGTCTATGAACATCAGGCTAAGTCCAAGGATTTCCAGCACTTTTGATAATGGTAAAATGGAAAAAGCAATGACTATAGAATGAGAGGACAGGAATTTAAATTCCTCTTCAACTACTTAATATCTGTGTGACTCTGAACCAGTCACTTGACTTCTTTGTTAATTTTTTTTTGGAGAGGGGAAGGCAGGGCAATTGCGGTTAAGTGACATGCCCAAGGTCACATAACTAGTAAGTGTCTGAGGTCAGATTTGAACTCAGAACCTCCTGACTGAGCCACCTAGCTGCCCCTATCACTTGACTTCTTTATCCCTGTATTTCCTTATCTGTAAAATGAGGGAGTTTGATGAGATGATTTATTTTTAAAATTAAATATTTTTAATTAACGAAATCTTTTTTTACCTCCCTCCCTTCTCTGATTTTAAAAAGAAAGAAAAAATAAAACCTTCGTAACAAATGTGTGTAATTGATGAAACCATTGGCTATGTCCTTGAGACCTGAGTTTAAAGCCCTCCTTAGCCTCCTGAGCAAGTTACCTCAACTCTCTAGCTCTCAGTTTCCAGATAGGCAAAATGAGGGACTTGGACTAGATGTGGTTGTCATAACAACTTCAGTGGTTCTACTATGAAGAAGGAGAGTAGAAAATAGGATGAGTTCAAATTTTCAGGTAGAATAATAATAATAGCGCATTTATGTAATGTGGTTTTATTTTAAGCAGTTTGCACACAGCATCATATTTCATCTTCACAACAACCTTTCTGAGAAGAAAACAAAATGGAAGTATCATTATTATTCTCATTTTAGAAGTGAGGAAGTTTAAGAGGTATACCAAAGGTCACAGTCAACAAGTGATGGACCTAGAAGACAAACCCAGGGCTCAGGGCTCCGAGTCCAATGCTTTCTCTATTGTAGTTTGCCACTTAAAGAGTTAATGAAGATTTCTTCCTGCTCCAAACATTGACTGAACCCAGACCCAGCAGACTCCCACACTGATTTTCAAGTCACTGTAACAAAAAGAGGAGTCTTCATGGATTGATAGGGCCCGAACAAATAAAAAAAGTATTTACTAAGGACCTGCTATGTGCTAGTTGCCTCACTTTTCAAAGATCACAATGTTTATTAGAAAATGAGCATTGTAGAGTGAACGTCAATGGTAATTGTTTCTCTTTGGAACAGCTACCCTTAGGGTCTTCCCTTCCCAGCTTGATTTCTTTTCTTCTAATTAAAGGGGCCATCCCTTGACTCATTTCTTAAAGAAGCCTACTCACTCAGTGGGTCATTATCTCACTCTAAGTGAGTACTTGAAAAGGCCAGGGTCTCCCAATTGCATCCTCGGTCATCTCCAATCATCTTGATGAATATCAGGTCACTGGACCCAGAAGGCTCTGGAGGAGAAAGTGAGGCTGGTGACCTTGCACAGCCCTCTCTCACTCAAATCCAAGTCAACTGCTAGCCTTGTCATCATTTCCCTGATGTCGTGGTCCTCTTCAAAAACAAAAGACACATACAACATGTGCTAGTTGGCTTGCTTGTCAGAGATCACAATGTTTATTGGAAAATGGGCACCCTACTTGTTTTCCCATGAGATATCTAAATATGGGGTTAACTGCATATAACATAACAAGGCAAATCCTAGTGTTCCGTAGGCAAGGCCCAGTTGAAGAAAATCAACCAATTAACTGATCGGTTACCAATTAAACATTTACTTTGTGTTAAGTGTTGTACTGGACCCTAACATATGAGTACAAAAGCAAGGCCATTTTTGCTCTTAAATATCTTACATTCTACTGAAATACACAAGGCAGCTAAATGGTACAGTGAATAGAGTGCTAGGCATGGAGTCAGGAAGACTCATCTTTCCGAATTCAAATCTGGCCTCAGACACTTCCTCACTGTGTGACCCTGGGCAAGTCACTCCTGTTTGCCTTAGTTTCCTCATCTATAAAATGAGCTGAAGAAGAAAAAGGCAAAGCAATACTCCAGTATCTTTGCCAAGAAAACCACAATGGGGTCACGTAGAGTCATACATGACTGAAATAATGGAACAACTAAAGGACACAACTTATTCATAGACGAATAGATCCAAGCTATATAGAAACAAATGCAGTGAGGGTTTTTTGGAGGGCATGGGGATGGTAATTAATAATTGGGAGAATCAAGAAAGCTCCCTGGAAAAAGGTGGCACCTGACCTGAGCCTTGCTAGGTGTTCCAAGAGAGAGAGGTGAGGAGAGAGAGGTTTTTCCCGTAGATGACAGCCTGTTCACAATAATCACAGAAACATGAGATGGAATGTTTATAGCTGTGGAATAGGCCAGTTTAGCTGGAGTGTAAAGTATGTTGTAAGGAGAGCAATGTGTAATAAGACTGCAAAGATAAACTGGACCCTGACTATGCTAGACTTCAAATGCCAAAAGAGAAGTTTGGTTTTTTTTTTCCTAAAAGTTAAGGGAGTCACTAAATCTTCTTGAGGAGAGTACTGACATGATCGTGTTCAACTTTACAAATAATATGGTAGCTTTGTACAATATGCATTGGAGAGATGATATACTGAATTCAGGGAGACCAATTAGGAGGCTATTGTATTATTCCAGGGAAGAAGTGATAAGGGTGTACAGTAGGGTGATGGTGGTATGAGTAGGGAGAAGAGGACAGATGAAAGTGATGCTTAGTAGAAGAATCCAAGTCTTAGCAACTAGTTGGATTATTGGAGAGGGTGGTGAGAGCACATACAATGCAAACAAGTGAAATCTACAAAAAGAACCATCACAGGGTTCCTTTAAATAGAGCATCTTCTTAATGCATTTGAAATGTATTGTGATTTTTAAAAAAGTATACAACTTTTTGGGCAAATGATTATCCTATAAAACAAGTCACACCTACATCTTTAAACCCTGAGAGACTATTCTCCTTCTGGCCTCTCCCATTAATCACTGATGTTAGAGAAATATATTTATAGCCAGAATTAAACTTTGTCTTTGGGAATTAGGTTCAACAAAGAACTAACAAAGAACTTAACAAAGCAACGACTAAGGTAATGGTCAATGCACTATTTCTAATATTTCAACCATCAGCAGGAAAAAGGTCTTAGGTTTCAACTTTAGCCAAAGCTTTGATTCTAACTAATGAACTTTCTTTAAATTTTTCATAATCCAAGGTACTATAATAGCAAAAGAAAGGGTGCTGGGTTTAAAGCATCTGGGTTTAAATCTTAACTTGACTTGATTTGTTTGCATTAGGTCAAGTCACTTTGTCATTTAAAATAAGAGGGTTGAACTAGATGACCTTGAGTGTCTCTTCTAGTTGTAACTCTATGACCCCATGATTATATGACTAAGGGACAAGAAATCAGAAGGGCTGATTCTAGCTCTGGCTCCACTAGGTGGTACGATGAATGGAACAATAGACCTGGAGTCAGAGAAATCTGAGTTCAACTCCAACCTCAGACACTCACTAGCTGTGTGATCCTGGTCAAGTCACTTAACCTCTGTTTGCCCCAGTTATTTTTTTTTATCTATAAAATGACCATCATAATAGCACCTGCCTCCCAGGGCTGTTTTGAGGATCCTATGACATAATATTTGTGAAGCAATTCTTAGCACAGTGCCTGACACCACTGTAGGCACTATATGAAAGTTAGCTGTTATTATAATCAACTTCCTGTGTCACCTAACTTAAGCAATCTCCTCACTCTAGACCTCATGTCCTTCTCTGTATGTGGCAAGATTGACTAGATTTTTCTCCAAGATCCCCTCCAACTCTAGAATTCCATGATTTTTAGCCTGCTTCATGAGGATTTTAAAAAGAAAAGCTCAATTGAAATCAGATAGGCACAGAGATGGATATGTGAACAGTAGGGAGTATCATAGAGAGAGAACTAAACAGATTTTTATTAGCGGCCAATAGTGCCCAAAGGTGAAAGGAAACAAAGATCTTCCCCCATTTGCCCCAAGCTTGTGTGTGGTAACACAACAACTTTAACAGAGCTAGCACAGAGGAGAAGGATGGAGGAAAGAATTATAGAGTGGCCATCAAGCTGGATAAACGCTCATAGTTTAATGTGATGGTCTATCTTTATACTCTTACCAAGATCTACAAACACCTCTTATGGCACATTGATTGCCTTCTTGAGGAAATAGTTGGTGACCAATGATTCATTTTCACCTTTGAGCCTCTTAAGAAAAGTGGGTGGCATTCTTTCTGGGGTAACCCAAATTACAGAATACCGGACCTCCGGTTGAATACAATCGAAAGCTATCAAAACTACATGTGTAGAAATTCTTCCAAAAGGCTTCTTTGTACTTTGTACTTTGAATGTCAAATTGGAAATGGACAGGCTCAATCTCATCTCACCACTGTAATTTAGCTCTCGTAAAAGGTGTGCTTTTCTTTTCCTTGTAGTTAACATTTGACATCTTTCTTCAATATCTTCTTGACTCTTGAGATAAGTGAATCAAAAGAGTGAGAGAAACTATGGGTTCCTCTTTATTCTGCCTGCCAGTGGTTATGTTGTAAAGTGGGAAGAATTTTGGATCAAGAGTCAGATGTGGACTGAGTCATTAACTAGCTAAATGACCTTATGTAGAGGTCACTTCTTTGGTCCTCTCTTTCCTCCTCTGTGAAATGAAGGGGTTGGACAAGGTGATTGCTAAGGCTACTTTCTGCTCTACATCATATAAGCGGATGATCATTCTTGGTGGTAAATTTAGATTTTAGCAAGTCAGGGCTCTTAAATTGGAGCTAACATTGGGATTTTCCCATTATTTGATGTAGAATTTATCACAATATTTAGAAAGCTCTTAGTAGAAAAGTTCAATACTTATTTCTCTATTCGCCTCCACTTCTGGCATTCAATAATCTCCGTACTTTGAATGACAGTCTCCGACTTTTTAATTCTTCTAGTGAACCACATACTTTCAGAGATGGTTGTTGAAACTCTAGTCCCCAGATACAGGATTTATAGCAAAGAAGAAAGTTAGAGATATAGTCCAATTATATATATAGTCATATTATTTTTAAGTTTTATTAATAGGAAATAGGGACTAGACCAGGGCACGTAGGTGGTGCAGTGGATAGAGAGCCAGGCCTAGAGTCAGGAAGACCTGAATTCCAATCTGGCTTCAGACACTAGTTGTGTGACCCTGGGTAAGTCACTTAACCCCGTTTGCCTCAATTTTCTTATCTGTAAAATGAGCTGGAGAAGGAAATGGCAAACCACTCCAGTGTCTTTGCCAAGAAAACCCCGAAGGGGGGTCATGAAGAGTTGGACACAAGAACAAAAAGGGACTAGATTTGTGATTTCTTGGGTAAAGAGAACTTACAGTAAAGGGCTTCCTCTACCTACTAATAACATGTGGGTACCTTCTCTGTAATTTAAATGTTTAGAGAGTCGTCTAAAGCATTGAAAATTTGAGTGATTTTCCCAGAGTCATAGAACCATTATATGTCAAAGGTAAGACTTAAATTCAGCTATTCTAAGCCTCAAGTTTGGCTTTCTTATAATAGTCATTTCTGAAATATCCTCTACACTTTCAACATGAGTCTTCCTCATAATAAAGGAAAACACTTAGAAAAAATACTTGATACAGTGACCATATCTGACAATGTATACCCCATTCTGCCCTCACCTCTCTGAAGGGTGGAGGGACTTTAGTATCATTATATATTATCTAAGACTGACACCAATTTTCAGTTGCTAAGCATTTGGCTTTCACTTACATTATGTAGCCTCTCTCTATAGAGTCCTTTTGGCTCTTTTTGTCTTACTCTGTATCATATAACTTATACGAAGCTCCCAAGACTCCTATATAGTAGCATTCCATTATATTCAAATACCACATGTTTTCAGTCATTTCACAATTGATAGGCACTCACTTTATTTCCAGTTTTTTGGCATCATAAAATTGCTGCTATGAATATTCATACATATATATGTACATGTGCTTATGGCACTTTTTCTGTCTTTGTGCATTCAATGCTCACAATTCATTGTTTTCCTAACTGTGTATTCATGTGCCCAATTTCCCAAACCACCTGAACATTATCTGTTCCCATTTTTGTCATTTTTGTCATTTGGCAACAACCCTCTTATTTTAGAGGAAGTAAGGCCCAAGAAGGAAGCAGTCTGCTCAGTGTCGTACAAGTAATAAATCACAGAGCTGACATTTGAACCCAGCTCTTGCCACTCCAAATCCAACTCTCCTTCCACTACTCTTCAAAATGTGTATTTACAGAAATAGAAAATATACCAGTTCCTAATCAGTCACCTTTACCTAGAAAATGTATTTATATCTTTAGCATAAGCCAGACAACAAAGAATAAAATGAGATGATGTATGTAAAGTGCTTTGCAAACTTTAAAGAACTATAAAAATGCCAGCTACTACCATTAACATCGAAATGCTACCTTTAGCTTTCATTTTTCTGGCGTACAAGAAGGCGATTAGACATCCGTGACGAATGTTGAAAAGACCTCATTGCGGGCCAAAAGCACTGTATCTTTCTGATGTTTCTGTTTGTGTGCACGTGTCCACGGTAATCAGAAAAACCGTCTTCCCTAAAACACAGCGACATCCAAATGACAATCACTCACTGAAAACAAGAGGAACTAAAGTTAGAAAATGGTTTTGAATGCTGTGAATGTTTTTATTCAGTGCAAGTTTCCTATTGTATGTTCCTCTGTAAGTTTGTATCAGATTAACATAACCATCTATCTGATTCTCCCCACAGCTGGAAAGGTGTCACATCCCATTGCATATCTAGTAATTTAATCAGGGAAAAGCCTAATCATATCAATAGAAAATGAACTTTGAGGCTTTGCTTTTAGCCCCAAAGTACCTATGGCTAGTGTGATACAGAGTAAAGAGCATTGGCTCTGAATTCAGAATGCTTGGCCTTCAATCTTGCCCCTAAACAGCTGTTACTTGGACAAATCATTTAACCTCTCTGCACCGTAGCTGATAATGGGCCTTCTAACTCTAGACCTATGTTTTGTTGCTGTTCATTCATTTTTCAAGTTGTGTCTGATTTTTGTGACCTCATTCAGGATTTTCTTGGAAAAGATACTGGTATGGTTTATCATTTTTTTCCAGCTCATTTTGCAGATGAGAAGACTGAGCCAAACAGGGTTAAGTGACTTGCCCAGAGTCACACAGTTAATGTGTCTGAGGCTGGATTTGAATCCATTCCTGATTCCAGGTCCAGAGCTCTGTGAACTATGGCACCACCAAGCTGCCAAGCTCTATGATGCTAAAGTCCCTTGGAAGATGCAATATCATTCTGTAACTAAACTGGTTTTTTTATTTAGTAAACAAAAAAATAAAAGGTGGTGTTGACTCCAGCAGTCCTCATTGGCTTCCTTCAGTTCTGTCCTGGTGAAGGGCTGGCTAATATTGAAAAGTATCTGGCACAGAAGTCAAGAGTGAAGAGATATGAAATCTAATGCTCTCTGAGGAGAACTCAGACTTCACAAGGCAATCTAATCTAGCAGGCATGAGCTGTCAAAATGATAAATATGCTCATCTTTAATAATGGTTTACATACCAGGGCAGCAGGAAAAGAGGGAAAGAGAGGAGAGAGAGAGAGGATTCACCCAACAAAATACTTTTTTAAAATGATGCTGTTTGGCTTAGGCTGACAAAAAGCCAAGGAAATCTAAACTCACCATTGAAACTCAGTGCTGACTTGGACTCCTGTCTCCCTAGAGGCGCTCGGATGCGGCAATGCCACCAAAGTAATTAAGCAGCTATGCATGGGCTCTTGCAAAATGTGCTGTTTATGGGGATGAGTTATTTCAATTAATCTCCATATCTTTCACTAACCACATGGTGTCTCCTGGAATGTCCATGCGCAGGCAAAAGGAAGGTCGAGACTTCAAACTGGACTTCATTTCAAAGTTATGAATATGAGAAATATCCTCAAATTACCTAGGTAAAATCAATTGCCAATATGGCCTCCCCATAGCAACACGAAAATCTGATACCTTGTCCGCACTATAGGGCTTCAATGATGAAAAAGACTGTCCTTTGTTCATTTATTTAACAAATAGTTAAGAAATGTTGTTTTGTATACAACACCATGTCTATGAGGGGTTGTTTCTATAAGGTGGCAAAGTTCATTTGCTTATCTGCTGCAGAAGAGAAGAATAGGAATCACATTCCCTATCGTCTACCTGTCCTTGCATCTTGGGAATGTGGAAATCCCTCACCTTTTCTTGCCATTCCCCTGAGTGAGAACTATCCGCTACTTACAACCCTCGGCTCTACCCCACAGGCTTTCTCTGAGTATCCTTGATGTAGAAAAATGTGGAAGGCCCTTTGACTTGATGGGGACAGCCCAACCCTTACCAGACATCTAGTGATATTTTAAGTTCACGTTGTGCCTAAGGGAAAAGAACCAGATCCATGTGACTGTTCCTCTTTGGGACGTTATGCTTTATAAAACATGAATTCACAAGATTTTCTCTCATACAGCCCCAAAGCCCCCAGACTGATCTGGGCAATTCAGAGTGAGTCTGTTCTCTCTAACCTTCTTACTTTCCTGTAATAAGAGAAAAAAACATCAGGATGACCAATAGACTCTGATCTTTTTTCATAATATGCCAGCCACTGTCTGTCTCTCTTGTGAGACTCCCATTTGGCACTCAAACCAGAAGCAGCTAGGGTTGATTACTTTATCTAAGCAGGCATTCAATATTAATTAAACAGAAATGTAAACAGACTTCAAAGAACAGATAAGCTTTGGACTTAATATAAACTCTCTAGGACAGGGCAAAGGAGGGAAGAAGGAACAGGCCAAAAAACCCCAAAACATCTGTATCGGTTTTCTCAAAGGGGAAATTTCAATAGTGACCAGATTATACATTGCATCCATTTCAAGTTGTTCGACTGGGCATCTTTGAGGCAAGGGCTGAGCACTGTCTTGACCATCCCCTTTAATCTCTCCAACTCCCCATATTCACACTGTGTGTTGGAACCAACTCATACTAACAGCCAATTGTTAAATTTTCAGTGTGAATACCTTGGAAAATTGACAAATGCTACAGATTGAGGTTTGATTTATTGTTTATTTAAAGTGATGGAGAAAATGCTAATAACGTAGATCAGTGCAGCCTGCACTTGAGGACCTAGAGGGCCACATGGGGCCTTGAGGCTGTAGGTTCCCCACCCCTGATATAGATTAAACCTAAAAGTGTCTTGTGACTGTGCACACATATGTGTATACACACATGCATGCATGCATGTACGTATGTGTGTACCATGCAGTGCCCTGTCAAGGTACCTCTGTGCCTTGCTCAATTTCTGCTACTCATGAGAATTCCATTCACCAAGAAAGAAGGAAGTCAATCTGTCTCTTTAAAAACATAATCCTTTATATTGTGGTTAACGACAAGCAGAAGGATTTCCATTCAGGCCTGTAGAACTTCATCCTCAGCATTTATTTCTCCTGGGCAGAAAGAAGTATCTGACCAACATTTATTTTAAAAACAAGTTACTCTGCTTATCTGAGTGCCCTCGTATTTGTTTGTTTGTTTTTAGCATGTGCCTCTCTTTACTCATCTCCACTCTCTCCCAGCTATTTTTGCCTTCCCATCTATGATGACTTATGTCTATTTTGGGTACATGTTGTCTCCCCTAGGAGTTGTTTACCTTTGTCTTATATCCCCATTTATTGAGCACAGTTCTTTTAAGCACTTAATAAATGCTTTCTGATTGATTAATTTTCCTTTTTGTTCATCTCTGATACTTCCTACCAATTCAACTCCAACCCACCTTGCCCCCAGAAGCCATTGTTTAGGGGAAAAAAAGTATTTTCAAGCAAAACAAATTAAGACTGCCCATATTTAAAAATATCTGATGTTGCACTTTTCTGCTAATGGTCAAGTGGCTTGTTTAAACATCTTCTAAAGTAAAAATTGGTCACTTTACTGATTACAATTTTAAGTCTTTCAAAATTGTTTTCTCTTACATTATCATTGTCATTGGGTGAATTGTTCTCTTGGTTCTTCTAATTTCACCTAGGCATCAATTCATGCAAGTCTTCCCAAGTTTCTCTGAATTCTTCATATTCAACAACTTACAGTACAATAATATTCCATTACATTCATATACTATAGGTTGTTGAGCCAGTTCTTTGCTACCACAGAAAGTGCTATATGTGTGGGTGTAAATATATACACATATACATACATACACGTATACATATATACAAACATACATGTATATACACATATTTATATACATGCATATGCATGTATATTTAAATCATAAATATATAATGTGTGTGTATGTCCTTTCCCTCTGTCTTTGATCTCTTTGGGGTATTCACTTAATAGCAGTGTCCTTAAGTGATAGAGTGTATACAGTTTAATGACTTTTGGCATTGGATCCTAATTATTTTCCAGAACTATTCAACCATTTCAAAGACCCATCCGTGTTCCTGTCCTACAGCCCCTCCTAATAAGTCTCTTGAAGCTTATATGGTACAAGATGTCAGTTCCACTTCTTTTTATATATGAGGAAACTGTGGCTCAGAGACCAAACAAAGCCACAGAGTTGGTGTTATTTGAGTTTTTATGGTAGAAGAAATGACTAGTGCTGAACGGTCTACAGAGAATCATAATTAGGGTAGGGCAACTGGAGCGTTGCTCCAGGGTGTCATCAGCAGGTGGAAACAACTAAGCTCAGCACCAATTTAACAAGAATAATTAGTGTAGAGGCAGAATGGAGAAGTAGGATCTCAGTAAGTCAGAGGCGCCCCCCCCTTTTTTTTTTTTGCACCTTTTTAAGCTTTTCCCTGGTCAGACTTTGATGGTCTATTTGCAGCTTTTTAAGGGAGTGAAACCTTGAACGGCTCATTTGCATATACATGCTTTTCATTCATACATGAGAAAAGCTCTAAGGAAATGAGTCCAAAGGTTTTCCAAGAGGATTCCATTTACTGACAAGGGAATAGGAGAGACAGAAAATTTAAAAGCAGAGGAGCCTACATGACTTGGCTGGAGTCAAGCTGAAGAAAGTAATCAAAAATTTAGTCCCTAAAGATCCTACTCTGAATTTCACCTGGGACTGAAGCTGGAGATGGTAGAGCCTATGGCCAATCTTCAGAGCCCTGTGCCCTGGACAACAGCAGGTCCAGGATGCTTGGCAAGAATGCCTTGGCCAAGAAGCTTGAGGACATGAATTTTGGAGTTCTAGAAGTGATGAAGTTATAAAATGTATTAGCTATGGGTGTTATCTTTTTTCTCCACTTGTGAACTCTCTGAGTCTTCACTTGTCCCGAAGATGTGTATTTTTGGGAAAGTACATCCCAGGTTTACTGCGGGAGATGTTTTGCTACTACTTTTCTTACTATGCCATTTCAATAAGTTCTTTTGCTTTGAGCTAATTGTTTTAATCCTCTGGCTGGCTAAGGAGGACTGAAGACGTTAATAGAGGCTTAAAACTTATATTTTTATGAATTCCAACCTGCAGAGTACCTTGAATTTGGAGTAGTCATTCTCTGATAGACCCAGCAAAGGAGCATGGGGAGAGGGGAGAGGCAATAATCCCAAAGAAACATTATATTAATTAAAAGAGAAAGCCACAGTGGGGGGGGGGGGAGTGCGGAGCCAAGATGGCAGCTGGAAAGGAGGGACTAGCGTGAGCTCCCAACCAAGTCCCTCCAAAAACCTATAAAAATGGCTTTGAACCAATTCTAGAACTGCAGAACCCACAGGGTAGCACAGGGAAGAAGGGCTCTAGCCCAGGACAGCCTGGATAGTCTCTAGGTAAGGTCTATCCAGCACGGAGCTGGGAGCAGAGGGGAGTGGAGATGAGCAGAGCAGCATGCATGGGCGGCATGGACCAACAAGACCAGGAGCCAGGCAGAGCGTGCCCTAGTGCCCTGAATTAGTGAGCTGCAGCAGTTACCAGACTTCTCAACCCACAAACACCAAAGACAACAGAGTAGTTTAGTGGGAAAAGCTGCTGGGGACAGGGAGTTTGCAGTTTGGCCACCACCCCTGGGGCAGCAGAGGTGGAGCAGCTACAGAACTACAGCTGCAGTTGCTTCTGGCCCCAGGCCCACCTGGTGGGAAGAATTAAGTGGTGGATCAGCGCAAGAGTGAAGAGCCTGCTGAAGATCTAAGTCCAGTCCAAGTTGGGGGTTCTTGGGGAAGGAGGAGTTCTGGTGAGGCAGAGCTGGCACATCCCCTCAAGCATGGAACATAGAACTC
>CM053626.1:196099817-196125323 GCA_028646595.1 Phalanger gymnotis | reverse complement strand
CAGTGGAAAGAATGCTGAAACTGAAGTCAAAGGACCTGAGTGCAAAACTCAGCTCTGGAACTTACTACTTGTAGGGCCTTGGATATTACTTCACTTTTGTGAGTCTGAGTTTCTTTATCAGTACCACGAAGAGGATTTTGCTAGACAACCTCTCAGGTCCTTTTCCACTTCAAATCCCTTATCTTAGGGGCAGCTAGGTGGCACAGTGAGTAGAGCACTGGGCCTGGAGTCAGGAGGACCTGAGTTCAAATTCCGCCTCAGGTCAGGGATGTCCAACGTGCTGCCTGCAGGCTGCATGCAGCCCACAGTGCAATTTAGGTGGCTTGCCTACAAGCATAGAAATTTTCATAAATGCTTTAGTAAATGAAGCCAAGCTACTGCAGAGCTTTCACTAAAATGGCAAATCAAAATATATTGTCTACCATTTCAATAAAAACTTAAGGTTCGATAGCCCTTTGACCACTTGTCAACTGGGGAATGGCTCTTATTTTTTAAAAATTTGACTTAGTTCCCTATATATTTGACAAATGAAGGCTAAATCAGAGAAATTTGCTGTAAAAATTTCTGATATTGTTCCATTGTCTATTGTATGTTTTAGCAAAATGTAATTCCCCTGATCTCCTTTAATTAGATCACTTTTGCTTTGGCTGTGTTCAAGATCCTGATTGCTACCCCTGTCTTTTTAACTTCTTCTGAAGCATATTAGATTCTACTCCAGTCCTTTATTTTAATTCTGGGTGGGTCTTTCTATTTCAAGTATGTCACTTATAAATAACATATTGTTGGATTCTGGTTTCTAATACATTTTGCTTCTGTTTTATGGGTGAGTTCATCTCATTTACATTCACAGTTATGATTACTAAGTGTATTTCCCTCCATCCTACTTTATTTCAGCTTGTCCTCTCTTTTTTATCTTGTCACTCCTTAAGTCTATTTTGCTTCCAACCATTGCCCTTCCTTTTGTGATCAACGCCACATAATATATTCTTCTATCTTTGAACCAGTTCCAGTGAGATTGAGGTTCAAACATTGTCCATCACCAGCCTCTCCATTTTACCCTTCACTATAAAATCTCTTCCTTGTGTGCCTTTTTTATGCAAGAAAATTTTGCCCATTGTACTCTGTTCCCCCTTGTTGTGAACATTGTGCATCCCTTTCTCCTCTCTTCTTTTTTTTTGAGATCATCTCAACACAATCTACTCATACTCATGCCCCCATCTATGTAGACTTCTAACTACCCTAGTAATGATGAAGTTCTTAGGAGTTACTTGTATCATCTTCTCATATAGGAATACAAACAGTCTAACTTTATTGAGTCTCTTATAATTACTCCTTCATGTTTACCTTTTCAGGTTGCTCTTAAGTTTTGTATCTGAATGTCAAATTTTCTATTCAGCTCTGGTCTTTTTATCAAGAATGCTGGAAAGTCCTCTATTTCATTAAATATTTATTTTTCTTCTGTTTTTCCGGGTGAGTTATTCTTGATGGTAATACTAGCTCCTTTGCCTTCTGGAATATCATATTCCAGCTTTAATGTGGAAGCCACTGGATCTTGTATAATCCTGATTGTAGCTTCACATAACTGGAATTGTTTCTTTCTGGCTGCTTGTAGTATTTTCTCCTTGACCTGGGAGCTCTGGCATTTGGTTATACTATTTCTTGGAGTTTTCATTTTGGGATCTCTTTCAGGAGGTGATTGGTGAATTCTTTTGATTTTTATTTTACCCTCTGAATATAAGATACAAAGTTTTCTTTTATAATTTCTTGAAATTTGATGCCTAGGTTCTTTTTTATGGCTTTCAGATTGTCCAATAATTATTAGAACTTATGATTCTTAGAGAGTTGCTTAGAGTGCTGAGAGTCAAGTGACTTGTCCAATATCACACAACCAGTTCATTTCAGAGGCAGGGATTTAACCTACATCTTTCTAGCTTCAGGGCCAGCTCTCTATGCCCAATGCCACATCATCCTTTGCTCTTAGAAATTCTAATAATAATAATAATACAAGTGTGTCAGTGACTAGAGTAGCTAACGAAGTTTTGAGGGTCCTTGCCTGACCCACCTCAGGTAACTGCAGAAGGTTATAAATTGACTTTCCTAAAAAGCTATTGACAAAAGTTTCAAAATATATCCGGAATTTTCTTTTGGGGAGGGAGGCATCAGGGAAGATATTTTCAATACTGCTAATAATCTACAATAGATTAGTGTATCTTTGTCGTGTCTGACCTGAACCATGTGTTTAAGAATAATCACTTGTTGACATGTACTCATTTTTTATGTTTTTGTTCTAATTGTAAGTTAACATTCTAGTAAAGGGAACATTTTATGGAAAAAAATCAGCATAATAAAAGACAAAAAATAGTAGGGACTTAACAGAAATAGAAGAGATTAAGAAAAGGTGACAAGAATATAAATAAGAGCTTTACATGAAAGATCTAAACATCATGGATAACCACAATCGTATAGTTACTGATCTAGAGCCAAATACTCTGGAGAATGAAGTCATGTAGGCCTTAGGAAGTATCGCTAACAATAAGGCTAGTGGAAATGATGGAATTAAAACTGAGCTACTTAAAATCCGAAAAGATGATGCTATTAAAGTGTTGTACTCAATATGCCAGCAAATTTGGAAAACTCAACAGTGGCCACTGGATTGGAAAAGAACAATTTATATCCCAATCCTGAAGAATGAAAATGCCAAAGAATGTTCAAATTATGGAACAGTTGTGCTTATTTGACATGCCAGCAAGGTTATACTGAAGTTTCTGCAAGTTAGGCATCAGCAATATGTAAACTGAGAATTATAAGAAAAACAGGCTGGTTTCAAAGAAGCAGAAGAACTAGAGACTCAATTGTCAATATTTGCTGGATTATGGAGAAAACAAGAGAGTTTTAGCAAAACATCTACCTCTTCTTCATTAACTACACTAAAACCTTTGACTTTATGGATCACAACAAACTGTGGCAAGTCCTCAAAGAAATCAGAGCATAAGATCATCTTACTTGTCTCTTGAGAATCCTGTTGCAGGCTAAGAAGCAACAATTAGAACCAAACATGGAACAACTGATTGGTTTAAAGTTGGAAAAAGAGTATGAAAAGGCTGTATATTGTCACCTTATTTATTTAAATTATACGTACATCAGTAATGCCAGGTTAGATGAATCCAAAGCCAGAATTAAGGTTGCTAGGTGAAGTATCAGCAATCTCAGATATGCGGATGATGCTACTATGATGGCAGAAAGTAAAGAAGAATTAAGAAGCCTCTTGAGAGTAAAAGGGGAGAGAGTAAAAACTAGCTTGAAACTTAATATAAAAAACCTAAGACCTTGACAACTGGTCTCATTACTTCCTGGCAAATAGAGGGAGAAGAAATGGAAGCAGTGTCCGATTTTATATTCTTGGGCTCAAAGTTCATTGAAGCCATGAAATTAAAAGAAACTTTCTCCTTGGAAGGAAAGCTATGGCAAATCTTTACAACATACTAAAAAGCAGAGACATCACCTTGGCAACAAAAGTCTGTATAATCAAAGCAATGTTTTTTTTCCAATAGCAATGTATGACTGTAAGAGTTGGACACTAAAGAAAGCTGAGCACCACAGAATCAACCCAATTGTGGTGCTGGAGAAAACTTGAGAGTCCCTTGGACAGCAAGGAAATCAAATAAGTCAATACTTCAAGAAACTTACACTACACACAGGAAGGTCAAATACTAAAGCTGAAGCTTAAATATTTTAGCCACATAATGAGAAAAGAGAAATCATTGGAAAAGACCTTCATGTTGGGAAAGATCGAAGGCAAAACAATGAGAATGGCAGAGGATGAGATATATTGATGGTATCATGGAAACAACAAACATGAGCTTGGACAGACTTTGGAAGATAGTGGAGGATAGAAGGGCCTGGCATGGTCCATGGGGCCAAGAAGAGTTGGATATGAACAACTGAACAACAACAATAACAACTGGACTGTGAAGTGTCCAATGATAAATGGCCCTAGAATATTTCATTCTCTTACCTTTGCCATTGAACAAGAAACCATGGAAAATTAACTTATGGTAGTGGAGAGGATAAAAGCTAGAGGAGAAATTCAGCCTAATTGGGGTGGAGGCAGTCTCTTTTAGGAGAAAGTTAGTGGAAAGAGGCAAAGATACATTCCTATGGACAAGTGGCCTGCAGAGAGTAGAGCCCCAGAAGCTAGTCAGGTGGTAGGTGGAGGAAGCAACTTCCTCAGAAATCATAGAGCCATATAGTTAGGGGAATAGCTTTAGTCAAATGATTTCCAAGATGGCAAATAAAAGCAGACCAATATTGAGAAAGACAGAGAGATTCCAAAAGTTTTGCAAAGGTGGGGGAAAGGAGATAATTATTAAGTTGGAAAAGAAAACTGGAAAGAAGGACTAGATTTGGACATTGTTGTTGTCATTAGTTTTATAGGGTGATGGTCATAGGTATGAGAACCTGGAATGAAAAGTTATTTAACTTATTTCACATGAACCCTTCTCACACATTCTATTTGCTCTTCCCTAGCACACATCATTCCATCTCCAGCCGCTGTGACTTTGCACTGATGTCCCTGTGTCCCGCCACCTAGCATGTTCCTCTTATCACAGCCTTATCTCCATTCCATATTCAGCTTAAGTTCTGCTTCCTACAGGTTATTCTTCATTCCCCCAGTTGCCTCCCCTCTCAAGATTAACTGTATATTCACTTAGCACAAGCCATCTTTTCATTTATGTGTGCATCTATGTTTTCCTTCTCTTAGAATGTAAGCTCTTTGAGAGCAAGAACTACTTTTATTATTCCTTTATAGCCTCAGCATTCAGCAGGTGGCTGGCACATGTAGATGTTTTAATAAATAATACTACTGTGATATAAGAAATAATAGGCTCATAGATTTTAGAAAAACATGGATAGATTTGCATGAAATAATGAAGAGTGAAACAAGCAGAACCAAGAGATCATTGTATACAGTAACAGCAATATTGTTTTAAAAATAACCTTGAGCAACTAAGGCATTTTGACTATTATAAATTCCCAAATTAACTACAAAGGACACATGAAGGAAGATGCTATCTGCATCCAGAGAAAGAATTGATAAACAGATGTATAGAATGATTTTACATGTGTATGCATACACACACGTATACATATATGTGTCTAATGGTAGCCATCTCTAGGGCAGGGTGAGGGAAGGGAAGAAAAAAAGAGAAAAAAAAGAAAGTTACATGACAACTTTGTTATATATTTAAAATGAATAGCAAGTTTTACTTAATAGATTTGCAGCTTCATGTGCAATCATATTTTTATTCTACTATGTTATGGAAATGCTTAGTTTATTTCATAAATAATAAAAAACCCAGAATAAATAAATAAATATTTGTCAATCCATTTGGATGTTGAATGTTGACTTGAAGTGGTTGCAGAAGCAATTTCCAAAAAGACCAAGAAAGCAAATAAGCTTAAAAACTAAATTAAAGATAATGAAGCTAAGGAAAAGTGAAACTTGGTATCATAATTGGTATATTTGATAACTCCCTAAGACTACTTGAAACTTCTTTTTTTGGTTATCTGATTCTCCTGTGGCAAAGGATGGCATGTGGCATCTAGGACAATGTCTCCACAGTATTACTGAAACTTAATTGCACTTCCCACCTGAAGGCAATTAATGAAGGGGCCACTATTTAACAAGTACAAAAACATTAGAACTGGAATGGTCCTTAATGCTATTCATCTAAAAGATCACTCTCATTTTGCTGAATAGGAAACTGAGGCCAAAAGACGTTGTCATGTGACTTTTTCAGAAATAAACTATAAAAAATGGATGTGTCGATGCCATCTTCTAAGCACTATTTGGGACTCAGGTGAGACACATTAATTTCTGCTCAGTAGGAGTGGAAGAGGACTTAAGGTTTGGAAAAGGAGGTAGAAAATGGTACAAAAGTTCCCTCCAGGTCATTTTCTACCCAAGTATTTTTTCTAAATCATTATCAAAAATGCTTTGCAAAATCATTCTAAGAGTTTGAAGGGACTTCAGAGACCATCTAGTTCAACCTGACCATAATTCCCTTCTACAACATTCCCAATAAATGGTCATTTAGCCTCTGCTTAAAGACTTCCAGTGAGGGAGGTACTTTCATGACCTACCAAAGCAAACTACTCTACTTTAGGATACCTCAGATTTTTAGAAGTCTTTTCCTTGTATCAAGCCTATAGCTGTCTCTCTGTAACTTCCATCTTTTATGCCAGTTGTTCTTGATGGGAGCCAAGCTGAACAAGACTAATTGCTCCTCTCTTTTATAGCCCTTCAAATACTTGAAGAATCCTATGAGCTCCAGACCCAGCAAGCTTTCTGTTCCTAGGGCTAAATATTCCAATTGCCTTAGTATATTCCTCTTATGACACCGTCTCTACTTATTTCACTATCCTTGGTCTCCCTCCAAGGTCACCTTCTCTATATCCATCTAACATGTGGTACTAGGAATGGAATCAGTACTCCAAATGTTGTTTAACCAAGGTAAATGATAATAAAACGATCCTCTGACCCATTTTGGACACTGTGACTATTAAAATGCTACCTAATATAACTTAACTCGTGCTTTTCAGTAAGTCAATAAGCATTTATTAGCTGATCCAGAGATTCGTGTTAATTTCTGGGATGCAAATTAAGTCAAAAGCATGATCACTGTCTCCAAGTAGCTTACATGCTAATGAGGGAGACAACATGTAAATAATGTTTGCATATAGACTTAGATATACAAATAGAGACAGGCATCTATATCTACATCAATACATAGATATAGAACTCTATCTCTAGCTATGTGCGTGCATATGTGTGTGTATACACATATATATTTATACACATATACATATATATGAAGAGACAGAAAGAGAGAGAGAGAGATTGAGAATGACCAGCAGCTAGAGGATAGGGGGAGGACAGAAGCAAGGAAAGCCTTCCTGACATTCTTAAACTGAAAACTCTCAGCTTTGTCATTCAATAGCCAAAAAGCTAATAAGATAATAAGCATTTATTAAGCAGCTACTGTGTGCCAAGCCCTGTTAAATGCTGGAAATATAAAGCAAATCAAAAAGATCAATTTTCATAGGCATTTGTATGGAATCATCATTTGGCTATGAGTGTTTACAGTGATTCTGTGGCTCTTGTTTTGGTCTCAGACATTGTGGGGGTGGGAAGAAGAAATATAGGGGTAGTTTAATTACACAATAGGTAGGCTGGGCAGAGATTTTTCTTCTCCCTTAGGCAACATAAAAGTAGAAGCAGAAACACAATCATCTTTACTAAAATGCAAAAAGCTAGTCAAATTATAATTTGTCAAACTCATTTTCCCCCTGTGTTGTAGTGTTTCTAGCCAAGTCATTATTTTTTTTCTTCTTACCTGAGACACCAGGGATCACTGAATCTTGAAAGAGGAACGCAATTTAAGCATATCTATTGAGACAGGTATTTTGACATTTGAAGGGAGAAAAAACAATTTTGGTTTCTTTAAGAGCTTTCTAATGTTTACTTTGATGTCATTTTTCTCTGAGATCTGGAAAACAATTCTTATTCAGTGGACTAGTTATTTGTTGCCTCCTACCCAAACATAAATGTACGTTTTCAAAGTTTTGACTGAAATCTGAAATAAAATACTTTATTTCTAAGCACCACATTAGGTTTTCCACAGTTAATTTGTAGAACATAATGGGCCAAACTACCCCTTTCACCTACTCCACCTTCTCCCCAAAGTTAGATTATCCATGGTAATGGGTTACAGGATGAATAACTGAAAATCCTCGTTTTGACTCTTCGATCTGCTAAAGAATAGCAAAATTGTCTAAGGAGACAAACTTCTCCCCTCACATTTCTCCCTTGACTGATTTCTGATGGAAGTACTAGGACACCGTCAGTAATGTGTTTAAACTTTTTATCTCTTCCCTCAAAATTCTAAGCAGGCCTCCTTACCTGCCTCTTACAGAGACCAGTCCTTGCCCTGAGCAGTAAATATATGGGAGCCTTTGACTCATAGAGCTTCCAACTTCCCATTCAGGTACCCTTACTTCTCCTAACACCATGTGCTTATCACTTAGACTACTTCCTTTTCTCTCAGGGACAATCTTAACTTGCATATAAAGTGTTCAACCTGAAATCAAGACCTAAGATCAAACTCCAACCTCTTACCAGCCGTGTGACTCTTGGCAAGTCACTTAATGTCTCTGCCCTTCAGTTTCCACATGAGTAAAACAGAGAAGATGATCATAGTACCTACCTTACAACATTGTTGTGAGTGGCAAATAGGAAGAGTATATTAAAGGGCTATAAACATTTTAACTATTATTATTGAGCTTTTTGTGGGGCACAGGGGGTTGAGTTCTAGACTCATACTTTACCTGATCTTACTGGCCTTGTTCTAGGTCTGAACTTGTCTCTCTCCTACTTAAAAATCTTCACTGGCTCCCTATTGCCTCTACAATAACATGTAAATTTTCAACTCTTGTATTTAAGGCCTGATAATCAAACTCCGATGTACCTTTCCAGCCTTATTTTGTAGCATTCCTTTTAATTCACTCTATATAGATGTTCTCATAAAATATAAATTTCTAATACAGTGACTTGCCCATAATAGGGACTTAAATATTTGTTGAATTGAATCATCCTATTCCTTTTCTAAGCCTGACTGTAACCCCTTGTCTGAACTGATATCCTTAGAAATAATGATGACAACCTTTTTTTATGCTACCTGGTTGTTCCCTTCCTGTTTTGCTGACCTCTCAGTTCTCTGTCTTGCCTGAGGCAGTGTGGCATAATGGAAAGAGATCAGCCATAAGTGCCAGAAGACCTGGGTTACAGTCTTTGCTCTGCTGCTAGTGGGCCATGTGACTTTGGACAAACAACTTTGCCTCTAAGGACCTGTTTTGACAATTTTAAAATGGAAGAGTTGTATTAAATGATCACCTCTGAAGCTTCTTCCACAGTACTAACAATCCATGAATCTGTGGTTCTAAATATCAGGGTAGAACAAGCAAAGAATGAAACCAAAGCTCACCATACCAGATCTTGAATTGTATTACAAAGCAGCAATCATCAAAACTGCTTGGTACTGGCTAAGAAATAGAGGGAAATATCAGTGGAATAGGATAGGTACACAAGACACAATGGTCAATGACTATAGTAATCTACTGTTTGATGAACCCAAAGACTCCAGCTTCTGGGATAAGAACTCATTATTTAACAAAAACTGTTGGGAAAATTGAAAAACAGCATTGCAGAAACTAGGTATAGACCAATGTCTTATTCTGTAGACCAAGATAAAGTCAAAATGGGTACATGATGTAGATATAGCAAACTAGGAGAGAAAAGAATAGTTTACCCATCAGATTTATGAAGAAGGGAGGAATTTATGACCAAACGAGAGAGAGAGAACATTATGAGATACAGAACGGATGATTTTGATTACATTACATTGAAAATTTTTTTGCACAAACAAGCCAATGCAACTAAGATTAGAAGGGAAGCAGAAAGCTGGGAAACATTTTTATAGCAAGTGTCTCTGATGAAGGCTTCATTTTCAAAATACATAGAGAATTGAGTCAAATGTATAAGAATACAAGTCATTCCTCAATTAATAAATGATCAAAGGATATGAACAGGGAGTTTTCACATGAAAAAAGTAAAGCTATCTATAGTCCTATGAAAAAATGCTCTAAATCACTTTTGACTAGATAAATACAAATCACAGCTCTGAGGTACTACATCACACCTATCATATTGGCTAACATGACAAAAAGGGAAAATGATAAATGTTAGAGATGTGAGAAAATTGTAACACTATTGCATTGTTGATGGAGTTGTGAACTGATCTGACCATTCTGGAGAACAATTTGGAACTATGCCCAAAGGGATATAAAATGTGCATGCCATTTTACCCAGCAATACCACTTCTAGGTCTGTATCCCAAAGACATCATGAAAAAAGGGAAAAGTATTCTCACAAAAATATTTATAGCAGCTCTTTTAGTGGTGGCAAATAATTAGAAATTGAGAGAATGTCCATCAATTGGGGAATGGTTGAACAAGTTGTGGTATATGAATGTAATGAAATATTATTGTGCTATAACAAATGATGAGAAGGTGGACTTCAGAAAAACCTGGAAAGCCTTATATGAACTGATGCTGAGTGAAGTGAGCAGAACCAGGAGAACATTGTACACAGTAACAGCCACATTGTGCAGTGACTGACTTTGATAGATTTAGGTCTTCTTAGCAATGCAAGGATCTAAGACAATTCCAAAAGACTTATAATGGAAAATGCTATCCATATCCAGAGAAGGAACTTTGGAGTCTGAATGCAGATGGAAGCATACTGTTTCCTCTCTTTTTTGGTTGTTTTGTTTTGTTCTTTCTCATGTTCCCTCCCATTGGTTCTAATTCTTCTTTACAACATGACTAATATGAAAACTTTTTTTAAAAAAATCACCTTCTCTATATTTAAAAGGAATAACAAGTTGTACATAATAGTTTCATGTGCAATCATCTTTTTATTATACTATGTTATAGAAATGTTTAAAATAAATGTTTAGAATCAATTAAATTAAATAAATAAATTAAATTAAAAATAAATGTTTAAATAAATTAAATTAAATTAATAAATTAAATAGATTAAAAATAAATACTTTTTAAAAAAAAATATGAAGCCAAAAGGAACCAAGCAAAGAAGGAAAGAAAATCAAAATATTTGCCTAATAAAGTTTAAAGTGAGCGATTAGGCCTTGAAAAAGTCATGTAAGTAGCCTGATATGAATTTATTTACTTCCATGTGACCAAAAGACATCTTTCAAGACTGAATTATCAGTATTGGCTGTCTACGGTGGCCTAATTAGGCAGAGAATTTCCAGTTCCATCTTATTATGGTTACTTCAATTAATATAAAGAATCCCAGAGGCAGTGTGGAAAGAAATTCTCCATAATAATAATAATAATGATTCACATTTTTTTTTGTTTTACACAACACTTTCCTCACAATAATCTGATAATATAGGTGGCAGGGGTATTATTATCCCCATTTTACATAGAGGATAATGCTGAGATTCAGAAAGAGTTTGTTTTGTTTTGTTATTGTGTTCATCATCATCATCATCATCATCATCATCATCATCATCATCATCATCATCATTGCTGTTGTTGCTGCTACTGTTGTTCTTTTCCTTTTCCTCCTCTTCCTCCTTCTTCAAAGTAAAAGTTCTCAAAAATAACCTGGATCTATCTGAGAATGCCCTGGAAGTCAAGTCAAGTCAACAAGTATTTATCCAGCACCTAGTATGTGCAAGACACAGAACTAAGTGCTGAGAAGATAGTAGTCTAATAAACAGTATGGATATGTAATTCACTGCCTTATTCCACTTTTTGCTGTCGAGCATAAAGTTGATCACACCAAATCTATTATGAGGAGTGTAGGAACATACTCTTCTGAGACATAGCAACAACACTTGCATTAGACAATTAATGTAAGGGAATGGAGAACTTGTTCCTGTAAATTACAATAGCTTGACTGAGGCAAACCTAATATCCCCTCTGACTGCTCTGCACAGCTTGCCCAGCTAAGTTTATGTCCTATAGCATGATTCTGAGAGAATTGATTTTTTTCCTTAAAAAAATTCTGGATATTTTAAAATGCTGGATTGTGTTTTCTTTATTAGACAGTTTGGAGAAAAAAAGCCATTGCTTTTCATCTTTCTGGTGTGCATCCTAATGCAAGATTTCTCCATACAAATCCATGCGGACTTTGTTGATGATTCGATTCTTACCTACAGAAGAGGGGTTTGCAGGGGCATTCTATCTTCATCTCTTCACATTTGCCTCACTCCCAACACTGATTGTCAGAGAATTCTTTGACCACAATGAGAGAGTGTGCTTAGAGTTACTTAATTTTAATTGAGCCCATGTAAGCTTTTTGGCATATTGTTGACCATCAAATAACTCTTCATTTACTTACCCTTTTATTCATTCATTTGCCCTTTTCTTCATTTATTTATTCATCCAGATATCCATTTGCTCAATTATTCATTCACACAAACATGTATCATGCAAAGTAGGCAGTATAGGGCCTGCCCTCAAGGGAGTATGCAATTATTTGGGATATGAAAGGCAATACTCTTCTTTGAAAAAAATACAAGATCCAAACAGACAGCATCATAAGAGATGTCACCAGGGTATTTGAGTTTGAGTATCAAATGAATGGTGTATAGGAAATCAGGACTATTCATTAGTTCATAGAGAGACAGTTGGATAGAGTTATGAACTCAGATACCACCTCTGACAATTACATGCTATATGGAAAAATTGCTTACCTTTTTAAGCCTCAGTTTCTTGGTCTGTAAAATGAGGATATAATAATACCTTTGAAACCAACCTCACAGAATTTTCTGAAGTTTAATTAGTTAATTAATAAGCCTTTATTAAGTATCTACTATGGGTCAGTCACTATGCTAGGTGGTGGAGACATAAACACAAAAAAAATGAAACAATCCCTAATTCACAAGGAAGCTTGCAATCTAATAACAGGGTCATATATCAGTATAGACAGAATTAATATAAAGAGGATAAATGCAAAGCCCTTAAATACAAGTTATTTTGAGATACAAGGCACTGGGAGATGGAGAAAGGAGATGGAATTTCACATAAGAAAGATAGCGTCAGTTTGATTGGAGCATAGAGCATTGGAGAGGTAGTAATGTCCAAGGAGACTAGAGAAAGATAAGTTGGAAAAGATATATATCTATTGTTATGATTGTTGTTTGTTTGCTGTTATTGGTGCCATTACTTCCGTTTGTGAAGAGCTTTTAAAGATTAACATATTTGATTCTAGTCTAGAGGCATTAGGAAGCCACTAGGGTTTATTGAGTTGAGAAGCGTCATGGTCATGTGATTATGGAAAATCACTATGGCAGCTAGGTGGAAACAAAATTGACCTACTGTTTTTAAAGCACTATGTAAATATTTGTTGTTGTCCTTGTTGCTTTTGTTGTTTGTTGTTGTTGGCAATATCACTGTCAAGGAAGTAGTCAGGAAGCCTCGATGCTAGAGATTGCTCACTAGCTGTGTGATGTGATGTGATAAATGACTTTCATCATCCTTCTAGTTCATGGCCCTACTCCAAGTCCTTCCCCACTTCAGTCCACCCTCCACATAAGCTGCCAAAGTGATTTTCATTAGTTGAAGATCTAATATTACTCCCCTATTCAATAAACTCCAGTGGCATCCTCATCCTCATCATCATCCTCACTATCATATATATAGCACTTCAAGTTTTGCCAAGCACTTTACATATGTTAAGTCACTTGAACCTCACAACAACCCTAGGAGGTAGTTAGTATTATTATCCCCATTTGACAGATGAGGAAACTGAGGCAGGCAGAAGTTAAATGACTTGCCCAGGATCACACAGCTAGTAAATGTCAGAGACAGGATTCAAACTTAGATCTTCCTGACTCCAAGTTCCACTTTCTGTCTACCGTGCTAGATAACTGCAACTCTTGACTCTAGGATCCAATAAAATACCTACATTTAAATTTTTAAAACCCTTCACATTTTAGTGCCAGTCTCCTTTTCCAGCCTCATTTCCCATTACTCCCCTTCCTTTACTCAGCAATCCAGACAAACTGGCCTTCTGGATGTTCCTCAAAACAGCAGCTCCCTCTCTGATCTAGCACCTTTACATTGGCTGTCCCCCATGCTCAGCCCGTACTCCCTCCTGATCTCCTTCCCCTTGAATCCCTTCTTTCGACACATGGCTCTGGCACCACGTCCTGCGTGAAGCTTTTCCTGATCCCCTCTGAGCATCTGGTGCCCCAAGTACCTTGTCTGTATATGCCTTTTAAAACCTGCAGTAAGATTTCTGAGACACCTCATATTTGTATATGGGGTCAGGAAAAGCTATGAGAGGCAGTGCTGGAGCAGAAAGAGCATCAGTTAGATCTGGAGCAATGGGTTCATGTGATGTTGCGCGCTTAGCTGTGTGATCCTGGATGTCAGGTGACTTCTTTCACACCTATAAAACTGAAAGAAAAATACACTTCCTGCTTCACATTTTTAATCTTCCTCTTGTTGTTAGTTTTTAGTTCATGTTTCTACAGCTCTTTGAAGCCTATAAGCATTTTATGAGGATCAAATAAGATTAGGGACGCAGCAATGCTTTGTCAATCTAAAATACTGCATAGATGTGATGGGATATTATTAATTTATGGAGTGAGAATCAAGCTAAGCATTGCAAGATGGGTAGGATGCAAGAGACTAAAGTATTCCCAAAGCCTACCCCCCTTGTCTGTGGAAAGGAGGACATTTTTTCATGGCTCGCCTCAGTCTGTCCATCTACAAGGGTCAGTGATTTTCAGTTACACCATTGAGTTGTCACAGCAAGGAGGGCAGGACAGTGATGGTGTTGCCAACAACAAGAATGACAACAAAACCCACTATTTCAAACCTAATCAGTGTTCTTTCTGCTCTAGCACTGCCTCTCCTGACCTTTCTATACCATTTCTACAAACTATAGGGTGTCCCTAAAGTTTAATTCAAGTTTAAAAGACCTACGTCCGAGGGCAGGATGGTAAGCTCTAGAGCAAGAAAGTCTCAACAATAGCCAAAAGCACTGGGAAAGGTACCAGCCACTCTGCATACAGGGCTACTAGCTCACAGATAAAATCAGAAAGTGACATGACTCCTCCACTGGCTGGCATTTGTACAAAATGGCCGATTTCACTACTGTTTATGGTTGCATTTGAGAGAGTAAGAAAGAAAGGGAGCCAGGATGAAGCCCCTTTGCAGGGCAGAACAGCTACAGAAGTCTGGAGTTAACTGGGTAGATTTTTCTCTGTTTGTGTTTGTGGTCCCCTATGGAGCATATGTCACTAGGTACTGGGTATGTCTTGAGTACAGGCTTGTGAGGTTATTGAGGCTCTAGGTAGAAGCATCACTGAAGGGTATGGCAGTCATGAGTCTAAACTAAGAGGCCAGTGACAATGACATCCTTCACAGAACCTTCTGAGCCCTTCTCTGGGATATGTCTATGCCATAGGTTGTGAGACGCTGATGTGTGGTTAGAAACATTACCTTGCAAAGAAAGCTGAGATCTACAAACTGAGATCCCCATGAGTAAAACCTGCTGCATGTTAGCAAGGCTAGAATTGGCACTTCAAGAGCTGACAGCGCTTAATAAAGTAGGTATTTTGTAGGGGAAATGGAAGTAGATGTTGAGGGTTTGTTACAATTTTGTTCCCCTGATTATTACATTCTATTGTCCCAGGTCTTCATTTTTTTTAACACTCTTGCAGTTTTTATTTCTAATAGCGAGCAGTTGGCTGGAGAACTAGACATGCCAGAGGCAAATTCAGAGAAGACTGAGTAGGAAATGTGTATTCAGCACTTTTCACATTTCGGATGAGGTTAAAATAATAAACTCTGTTAATGATAGGGTCACCCCCAGGATTTCAACCCTTTCAAACACGGTTTTGTTGGTAGATATGATTATTAGGCCATCCTAATCAGTTGTGCCTACTTCCTGACATTTTAATCACTGAAACAATTACCATTGCTTAGGAAACAGCTTGAAAAGGATTCAGATAAAAGAATAGGAAGAAGAGAACCAAAATTGTAATAATTGTGCCAAGTGCAGATACTTAGATGACCCAAGGAAAGGGATTAAAGTGATTATATCTGCAGCTGGGGATGGTCTTCACAAAGAATGGAAATAAATTGGCTTTAAATTGAATCCTGAATAGCAAGGGGAGCAATGTCTGAGAGTGCCATTTATGATGTAATCCTATGGTTGGAAGAATGACCATTTCTGACAAGTTGAAGTAAAATTACTGTTTACCATCTTTAGGATCTATGATATTTAAAATATTGGTCATTCTTTGAGAAGCTATATGTACGTTGTAGTTGTCCAGTCATTTCAATCATGTCTGACTCTCCGTGACCCCACTGGAGGTTTTCTTGGCAAAGATACTGGAATGGTTTGCCATTTCCTTCTCTAGCTTATTTTACAGAGAAGGAAACTGAGCAAACAAGGTTAAGTGACTTGTCCAGGTTCACATGCCTGTAAGTGTCTGAGGCTAAATTTGAAGTCTTGATTTCAGGCCTGATACTTTCTCCCCTGTGCCACCTAGCTTCCCTAGCTATATAGTCAGGATATCCCAAAAGCATAGATGTGGTTTAAAACAATTTTGGGGTACCCTGTATAAACAGAAAGTGCTTTCCTAGTTTGATAGGGAGAGGAAAGTACTCTTTGGGAGCTCTAGACAAAGTGATCATTTACTGAATAACCATCGGGTGTTACTAATGATGATCAATACATTTACCAATAAGTATTTATTAAGTACCTGGCACTCTTTTATATATTGTTGAAATTGATGCCATAATACTGCCAGCTCTATCAACATTTCATTTAGTTTTCAAAATTCATCATTAGGGCATGTCTTCCCACTTCCCTAGACCTGAATGCTCCCTCCAATACTTGAATCTTCTGTCAATCTTTTCTCCCAGAGCTGTTACACATTCAGGAAATATAAGATAATCTAATATCATCCCAAGTTAAAACCATGCTAAACTCACGGAAGAAATCACCCCCAAGTAAAATAACTGGATTGTCTGTGCCTTCCTTGCTATAGCACAACTAATTGAGAGCCAGCTGAATAAGGGTCACATATCAAGTGTGCTGGGAGTTTGTATTGTGTATGTATAGTAAAGTCATGTATATCTTGGCATCCATACACATCATGCAGCTCCAGATTCTACTGCATGGAATTTCTGTGCAAATACCTAAGAGCTGCTGAGCAGGGTTGCCACATTCAAATGAATTGCTTGAATGTGGGTTTCTAGCACCGAACCAGGAGTGAGCTAAGCCCTGATGCAAAGTGAAAGCTGTCACTGGACTTCAAGGTATGAGGGTACATGATATTCGTACAGGATGGCATAGAAGCTAATACAAAGAACTGGGTCTGACATCTGATTGCAATCAGTTTTAGAGAAAGTATAGGTATATTTTACCTCCAGTTACATAGTTCTTTACAAATATTATCTCATTAGATCCTGATAACAACCCTTAGATGGAGTTACTACATATATTAACCTTATTTTTCAGAACAGGAAACTGAGGTCCAGAGACATTAAGTTACTTGCCCATAATGGGATGATTAAAAAGCATCAGAGGAAGGATTTGAACTCAGGTCTCCCTCTTTGCAGTCAGATATAATATTAGCACTTAATAAATTCTTGTTGATTGATTGATCCATCCCTCTCTCCAAGTGCAACATTTTATCCCCTATACCATAATTCTTCATAAATGTGTTATTGCAATATGTTCCCTGGGGAAATAGTCTATTCCCTTGTCCCTTTATGCACATTTATGACTCCCATTAATCTTTTTTTCGAGATACACACAGACACCACAAGGAGAACGGCACTCCAGAATGATTGTCCTTGGAAAAGTAATTTGTCAAAGACTACAGCATTATTTCCATTAAATTTGCCAATACTCTTAATAATGGTAAAGGCCTCTCTCATGCAAACACCTCTATCACTTGTGCCACGTAATACCAATAAGCGTCCATGTATATAGTCCAGAGTGTTTTGTATTCCATGCCTGAAAGAATGGTTGATTTATTTCATAGCTTTTATGGGCTATTTTATTATTCCCAACAACATCACATCCATTCCCTTTGTATGCATATTTTATGGTCCCTTGACTGACTCATTTGATTTGACCCAACATTTTGATGACAGCACTGCTGTAGGAGGCACACATTAACTTACACAAATCATTCGTTGGAGTCATTTTGGAGCAGTGATCCTGCCCTCAGGTTATTTGTGGACGATAGCCTCTTTCATTATGGTCACAATTGCCAAACATGCTATGTTGAGCAATAATCCAGGACAAGTGCCTGGTGATACCAAGAGCAACAGGGCAGTCTCCTAGCAAGAGTCCCTGGAGGCTAAAGTGCAGTAACTCAACATCGGAATGAACTCATGTGTTTCTATTCTGCACCATACTCATCCTCAAGTTTTGCTTTCCAAAGTATATACGGGGAGAGCCAAAGATAAGTGCTCTGACCTTACTATCTTGAAGAGAGACAGAAAAAAGCCTGTCTGCCTATTCTACTCCTTCAAGTCCATCTGGGCACACCCATTTTTCTTCCTTATTGCCTTTTGGTCGCTCCTCCTCTTGTCCAGAACCTAGGTCCTTTCCTAGGTCCTGACGCCTCTATCATTTTTGGCGATTACTCCTTTAATATTAATCTCAAACAAATGGGTAAACAAAACAGAACAAAATTAGGCCCTTTGCTTAAGACCTGTTAGAATTAACTCGGTAATTTTTCCTTCCTTCATCACTCTTCTCTAAATAGTTTAAACAGTTTTTGATAGCCTATGTTGGTTAAAATTGATGAGGCTCCACGTTCGAAAACAATGTTCTAGTCCACATTTCAGAGTTTCTATAGAGTGAATCTTCTTGAGCTTAGATTTTCCCTGTATTTTCTACCTTTATTAATAGCCAAAGTTTGTTGTAAAGGTGTTTTTTCCTTCAACAATACTTGGTGGTTTTCCGCTTTTACGTTTCATATCAGTATTTTTACATTTTTATGACTTTTTAAAATTACAAGCATCAAAATCATCCAGCCTGAAAGCTAGATAAATGTCTTTCTTGGTATATGAATCCTTTTTTGCCAAAAAAAGTAGTACTCATTAATAAAATAGATTAGAATCCAAATTGTATTAGACATGGATTAACGTTTTATGAAACCATGGTTAGCGATTGATTACTGGTTCATTTTCTTATCATTAGGAATTTTGACTATTTTTTACTTTCTTCCTTTCTGTAAGATTTCCATAGGAAGGATATTAAGTCAAATTTCCTAGAAGTAATGCTTCAGTCATGCATTTATTACAAATAGTGGTAAAAGTAATTTGAGGATCATAAGGAATAATAGAAGAGATTCTAGTACTTTCTATAAAAACCTCTAAATTCCCATTTCATTAAAAATTCCTCTCGGCAGCTGGTAGCAGAGATTACCATGTTTCACCATCTGTGCAGATTAATGTTTACTAAAATAGAGAGAAAGAGGAACAGATGAGATGGCTGGTTTTCCAGGGTAGAAAATCTTCCTTTGACTCTTTGCATCTTACACCTGCTTCATTTTAATCATGTGACTGAATTGTTTAAGGCTAACTCTAAGTAGGGGGATGGGAGTAGGGATATGAGGCTGATGAATGTAGGGATTATGTATCATCAAACTGTCTGGATTTGTAATTGGATAAAATTAGTTAAGGGAGCATGTGTATGTATGCATTCTTCTTTTTATGAAGAATTCATTAGAATTAAATGCACATTGTAAAAGAGTAGATAGAAAGCTGACCTCAAAGTGTAGAAGACCTGAGTTCAGGTCCCACTGCTGACATGTACTAGCTGTGTGATCCTGGGCAAGTTACATAACTTTTCATTGCTCTAGGCAACTCTCTAAGAATGTTTCAGACAAAATGACAATCTGTACTAGTAAAGGAATTTTTTCATACTGGAGTTCCCCATGCTAATGAAACCACAGATCCAATCTATCCCTATCCCTTTTATGTCTTTTCCCCTGAATAGCATTCTCCAAAAAGTCAGTAAAGTATAGTGAGGAGAACACTGGTTTTGGAGCCACTAGATCTGTCTCTACCATTTATAACCTGTACAACTTTGGACAAGTCACTCTCTCAGAATCAGTTTCCTGATCTACAAAAATTAGCAGGTTGGACCCATTAACCTCTAAGCTCTTTTCAGCATCAAAATCCATGATTCTCTAATGCAGTAATATCAAACTCAAATAGAAATAGAGGCCTGTAAATTGTACCTAAGGATCACTGAGGACTACACATTAGTTTGAAAATGTAATATTATCCATGTTTAATTGCATTTTTATTTATTTTGTTAAATATTTCCCAATTACATTTTAGCCAGGTTTGGATCACACTTCCCAATGTGGTCCATGACTTTGTGTAGGATGCTCTTATCCATACCTTGAGTTCACAAGGCAGAATTTGAAATGTTTCGTGTACCAGACTACTATAAATAGGTTGAGATTTATAGATTCAGTGGGTTTGACTCAACATAAGATCTAAAAGTTACTTTCAAGGGACTGACATAACTAATTTTTTTTTCCAGGAAGATATTGAAATCCCAGAACTACTCTGATTAAATCATTGTCATGTCTGCTTCTACGTATAGGCCCCATCCACATGTGGAAGCTTATTTTCTTTAGAATGGTGTACATCCTTCCTCTGGATTTGCTACTATTCATTTCTCCATCTTATTTTTCTGAAACTACCTTTCCTAATCAATTCTGCATCATTGCCCTCTTATAACTGTCCAGTTGCCTATATTCTACTGACATGTGGCCCGATTTCTTACCAAAATGGGCACTAATCTCAATTTAAAAGCACTCTTTCCAATAGCCAGAGAAGAAGAAGAAATATGTCGATCTTATTGCTAACCAAACAGTGAAATAAATTGCTGGAGTCATCTATTGCCTGGGGATTCATTGGCAGGGTGCAGTGCCAGGTATTGCTGGGATGCAGGTTGCCAGGGATTGATGCTGTTGAAAAGAAGCTATTTTTCCAACAATTACTTTTAAATTGTGCTATTGCCAATTAACACATGTCTAACCTGCACTAAAACTTTTGCGGTGCTCCTTTGTGGGTAATAGTTTTCAAGGCTATTAAGCAGGGGCACATTTCTCCTGGAATTTGAGGAAGAGGTAACAGATGCATTTGCAACATCTGCCCTTCATTTCCCTGGCATTTGTTTTTGTTTCCAGCCAGTTCTTTTCCTTTGCTTCTGGCAGTTACTGATCCATCTTGAGGGATAACCAGCAGTGACATTGCCATCCTGGCCTTGATGAAAACGAATAGCTCTTTTACTGCAGTGTTTTCCTGCCCCACCCTTACCAACTCAGAATTTGCTTGCAAATAGTGGCAAAGTGTAACCCTTCTCACAGGTGTTATGCCTACAGAGGTTCCTGCAGGTACTTTGGCTGTTCAGAGTCTTTTCATTGAATCATAAGCTTTAGAGCTCAAAGGGACCTAAGAGGCCGTCGAGTCGACCCCTCTCATTTTACAGATGAGGAAGTTGTTCAGTTCAGTCATTTTCAGTCATATCTAACCCCATTTTGGGGTTTTCTTGGCAGAAATGCTGCAGTGATATTTCTTTCTCCAGGTCATTTTACAGATGAGGAAACTGAGGAAGATAAGGTTAAGTGACTGTCCTGAGGTCATACAGCTAGTACGTGAGGCTGGATTTAAACTCAGGTCTTCCTGACTACAGGTCCCACACTTTATCCACTGCACTACCTAGCTGCTTGATGAAGAAACTTAGACCCAAACAAAAGATGTGACTAGACCAAGTTCACATAGGTAGTAAGTGACATACTGGAAAGAGCCCTGTACTTACAGACAAGAAGACCTGAGTTCACATCTGGCCTCAGATACTGTGTAGCTTTGTGACCGGGAACATGTCACTTAATTTCCTTGTGTCTCAGTTTCCTGATCTGTAAAACAAAAAAGTTGGATTCCATGGCCCCAGCTCTATGACCTAGTATTTGAAACCAGAGCCACTGACTCCAAACCCCTTGTTCTTTCCATGGAAATACCCTATCACCCATTCAGACTTTCTTTAATGTCTTCTATATGCTTAGAAAGCTCTAAGAAAGAACACAAGTGGTGGTTGACCTAAATCATTCACAGATGGATGAGTTTGTAAACAGTGTAAAAGAGCAAAATGATATTACAAACACCTACAATCCCTTACAGCTCTAAATTTACAGGATTCTATTTCAACTTCTTTATTTTTTGTTTATCGAGTCATTCATTTATATATCTATCTATACATTTATTTATGTATTTTACTCTTTATCTTATTGCCAATGAAACAATGAAATGAATTGCTGGAATCATCCATCATAATGGTATTCACTGGATGAGTGAATTTAACTTTTTAATTTTTATTTCAATTAACAGATATTTATTTGCTCTCCCTCCCATTTCTTCCTCCTCAGTGGAAAAAATAAAAGAAGAAAAACAACCCTTGTAACAAATAAGTATAGTCAACCAAAACAAATTTTCAATTGGCCATGTCTATATGTGTGTGTGTACATATATATACATATGTATATACACATACTATACATATATATGTCATTTTCCATCTTGAGCCCCTCACCTCTATTAGGAGGCAGCTGCCATGGAAATGATTAAATGAATGGTTTCAGAGAAACATGCAATTATATGATTCTTACCTCATAGATGATTGTTATTCATTTGATTTAGACAATGCTTTAATCAGCCTTAAATATAGCATGTGTACAAAACTAGTATAATGTAATCTCTAAATGGAGTAAATGATATCATGGAGGAAGCAGTATCTGAGTTGTGCTTTGAAAGAAGCTGGAGGGGCATCTAAGTGGCACACTGGATGAAGCATTGGCCCTGAAGTCAAATCGAGTCCAAAACTTACTAGCTGTGTGACCCTGATCAAGCCACTTAACCTTGCAATTGCCTCCAAAAACAAAACAAAACATAAAAGAAGGAAGCTACGGATTCTGTGAAGTGGAAGGTGAGGAGTGTATGTCTTCCAGGCCTGTGTAGATGTGGAGGATAGAACATTGTGTATAGGGAAGAACAAGTGGGAGATTTGGGCTGAAATTGAGAGTATGTGAAATGAAGTAATATGAGATAATATTGGAAAAGTAGGTAGGAACTAGATTGAGGAGCACTCCAAATGTCAGGCTGGGCAGTTTAAATTTTATCCTAAAGGAAATAGGGTACCAGGGGATATTACACCAACTCTGGTGTCATAGGATCTGGGTAAGCCTCAAAATTATATTCTGAATGACCTTCGACAAGCCACTTCTCTTCACTGGCCTCAATTCTCTCACCTTTGTAATGAAGGGAATAGACTAGAGGCCTCCAAGATATTTCCCAGGTCTGGGTCTATAATCTTGTGAAGTACTGAAGAGTTCTGAGTAGGGGAGTGACGTGATGAGATCGATGTTTTGCAAATATCAATTTGGCAGTTATATGGAAGATGGACTGGAGAGGGGAGAGACTGGAACAATTAGGGGGCTATTGGAATACTTTAGGCAAAAGGTGATGATGGTCTGAGCCAGGGTGAACATTGTGGGAGTTATTGTTTGTCCTTCATTCTTGAAGATGACCAATGGTATCGCAAGGTGATGTGTTGACTTACACATGAATTGGATTTAATGTGCAAGTGAAAAGAAGGGAATAGAATGAGAGACATTTTATGGAGAAAAAATTAACCAGATTTGGCTAATGATTAGGTTGTGGAAGATGGGAGAGTCAAAGAAGACTCCGAGTCTGTGAACCTGTGGGTGACCAGGAGGATCATGGTATTTTCAAGAGATATAGGGAAGTTTGGAAGAGTGATGAGCTTGGTAGAAAGGATGATGACTTTTTTGGACATGTTGAGTTTCCTACCAGATGTCTGGGTTTTGTTTTGTTTTTGAGGAAAGGAAGAAGATTTATTGGCTTAAGAATGTCTACTTTAGGGAGGTCACGACTATCCTGCCAGCAAATTCACTTTTGCCTGCTGGGCAATTAAATCTCCAGTGATCTCTCTGGGCCTGAATTTTGGGCAGATTCAAGGAAAGCAAGGAATCTGGATTCTGGAAACCTGATGAATCTCAACTGAGTAGAAACAAAAATCTTCATCAAAAAAGTATCCTTACTATCACCTGACTCCATCCTCCAATGTCTCCAAAATGTTCTTGCTCCTGGAAAACAGAATATCAGTTTGAGTTAGCAGCAGCAAGAACTGCTGTCTGACAACCAGAGAGCTCAATGCCTGCAGGTTAGTTATTGATTTGGCTAATAATATGTAATGGAGTGGTAGTAACTCAAATAACATTAATGTAATGTGGAGAAGAATGCCAGGAATGAAATACTTTTGTGTATCAGGCTTCGAGAAAGAGAGAGAGAGAGAGAGAGAGAGAGAGAGAGAGAGAGAGAGAGAGAGAGAGAGAGAGAGAGAGAAAGAGAAACTTTGATTTCTTTACATAATCTTTTCTTCCTTACCACCAACTGTAAAATCCCATTTGAAAATGAAAGTCAATGGCAGGGTTTTGAGGAGAGAGTTGCTGTGTGCTATCTTAGTAGGAAGGATGGGAATCAAAGAAACAGGAGCAGCTAGGTGGCATGGTGGATAGAGTCAGGGAGACCTGAGTTTGAATCCTACCTAAGATACTTAGTAGATTCAATTTCTTCATATGTAAAAGGGTGATGATAACACCTATATCACAGGGTTGTTGTGATGATTGTGAGGTTATGTATGTGTGTTTATATATATATATATATATATATATGTACATATTTATATAAACACACATATGTGTGCATGCACACAAAGTGTGTCACAAACCTTAAAGCACTATATACAATTATTATTGTTATTATTACTATTAATATAAAAATACATTCAAAAACAGGTTCAGATCCTAGCTCTGATAAGTTACTAGCCATGAAACCCTTCACAAGTTCATGGAGGGTCAATTTTCTCATCTATAAAATGGGAATAATAGTACATGTACTTTCTTCACGAAGAAAGAGATGAATCTAATAAATACATCTTTTAAATAAAATTTATTAAGGGCTTACTAAGTACTATGAATACATATCAAAGCAAATGAGACATTCCCTGTCTTCCAGGAGTTTACTTTCTGATGGAGGAAGATACACATAGAGAGATGTTGAATGGGGCAAGGATATAGTTCCAGGAGCATGTCAAGGAGACTGCAGAAAGTGGCATGGGGTCTGATTCCCCACTGGAGAAAACTCATCAAAATTGATGAAGATTGAGGGGAAGCAGAGGAGCCAGGAGGGGAATCTTAGTTTCTGGTGGGGTGGAGATCATGACAAGAGTGAGACATGATGGAGAAACTGTAGGAAGTGGTATGATAGTGTGCTTCCCAGCTAGATAAGACAAAAATAAGGCTCAAATGAGAAACCATATGTAAAGTAGTAGGTGAACATTAACTGCTATTATTATTTTGACATCCTCTTTGGACATTATTTTTCACATCATATCAATTTTGTCTTTTTAAAGAGAGATGGTGTTTATATATGGTTTTCTCTGAGGATAGTTTATGTGTACCCAGGGTCAAATATTGTATGTAAAATTAAAGGTTCAGTCATTTAATGTAGATACCTTCAAATAAATCAGTGTTTGATGATGGCTGATCCTGTAAAGAGTAATTGAAATGTTGAAATAGAGTTAGAAAGACCATTGGCAGGGCGGAGCCAAGATGGCGAATGGAAAGCAGTAACTGGCGTGAGCTCCCCACCAAGTCCCTCCAAAAACCTATAAAAAAAAATGGCTCTGAACCAATTCTAGAACTGCAGAACCCACAAAGCTGCAGAGGGAAGCAGGGCTCCAGCCAAGGACAGCCTGGATGGTCTCGGGGTAAGGTCTGT
>CM053626.1:196050532-196099317 GCA_028646595.1 Phalanger gymnotis | reverse complement strand
GGGGGGGGGGTGGAAATGGGGAGAAAATCTGTAATTCAAACGCATATGAAAATCAATGCTGAAAACTAAACATATTAAAAATAAATTTTAAAAAAATGATTACAGAAGAGAAAGACCATTGGCATTTCAATCAGATAACTTAGGTTTGATTATGTTTCTTACTGTTTGATAATTGTATAGCTTTGGACAAGTCATTTCATTTTGGGGGCCTCAGGTTTCTCATATTCAAAACTGAGATGAATAATACCTGTAGCACTTCCTTCAAAGGCTAATGTGATGCTGTTTTCATTTCATCTTTCCCATTCTCCCACTTCATTATGCCTAGCCTAACTTTACCTCCCCCCACCTTCAAAGTCTTTAGCCTATAGTTATCCAGTTCAGCTATCTTTCAGTGTATGAACTAGCTATACTCTTTGGACATCTTCAAGTAGAGACTAGATAAACTTTTGTTGGGTATATTATAGTGGGAATTCTTTTGGTGTGTATGGGTTGAAATATATCATTGCTGAGATTTTTTTCAAGCCTCAGATTTTATGATTCTGTGACATTTTGAATATCAAGCACTTATTGTAGATATTTGGTACAAAGATTTTTTTTCTCAGTCAACCTTTGCCTGCTTATCTTAGTTGTGTTAATTTTGTTCAGGTAAAGGTTTTTCGGCTTAAAATAATTTAAATTATTTTCTTTTATGATTTCTTCTATCTTTTTGGCTTAACCACATGCCCCACCTAGCCGTAGCTCTCAAAAGCACCTCCAAACATGATAGAGGATGCTATCCACCTAACAGAGAGATAATAGACTAAATATGCAAAATAAGATACATTTTTGGATTTATCTAATATGGGAATTAGTTTTGCTTGACAATACATATTTGTTATAAGGGTTTTGTTTTGTTTTGTTTTTCCTTTTTTCTGGGGTGGGAGGGAGAGACAAAAATGCTTGTCATTTGAAAAGCATTTAAAAAGAAAAATATGTGCTTATTTTCCAATTTGTCTGGGTATGAAGTAATCTTTAATATTCAGGTCATGTATCCATTTTGAGGATTTTGTTTTGCTTTGATTTTGTTTTTCTACATGGCATAAGATATTGTTCTAAACATAATTTTTGCCAGATTGATTTCCATGAGCTTCCTCATTCCTGTTGTGGGCATTACCACTCTCAGATTTACTCAAGTTTGCAACCTCTTGAGTTTTATTTGACTCTTTACTCTTCCTCATCACCCATAACCAATTATTGCCAAAATATTATTGATTCTATAACCACAGCATATCACACATATCTCCATTCATGCCACTACTTTGCTGGTTTTATTCCTTCTTCATATCTCATTTTGACACTATTGCAACAGTCTGGTCTTCCTAACTCTAGTCACTCCTCTCTAATCTATTCTTCTCAGAAGGGCCAAAATACTCTTCCAAAAATATTAGTTCAGAATTCCCATAGTGTGGTAGATAAAGAGCTGGCCTTCGAGTTAGAAAGACCAAGGTTCTAGTTTTACCTCTGACATATACTAGCTGGTGATCCTAAGCAAAGAGAATTCCTTGCCGAAGTTCACTCCCCCAAAGAAATCGCAGGTCTGCAACCAAAACCTTGTGGTTCTAATCATATCATTCCTCTTCTTATAGCCAGAACTTCAAAGTACCTATAGGATAAGGTACAAAATTCTCACACTGACATTTTAAGATCCATACAACCTACCTTTCTAGACTTATTTCTCATTACTCCCTTTCAAATGTCCTTCTTTCTAGAAAATAAGTCCTCCAAACACAGAACTATAACACCCACTTCTATTATTTTTTAAAATTTATTTTGATAGTTTTTTTTAAATTAACAAACATTTCTCTTTTCTCCCTTCTCCCTTCCTTTCCTGGATGTGGCAGAGAGTGGAGAAAAGGAAAAGAGAAAGAAAAAAACTTAAAACAAATATTCATAGTTAAGCATACTAATTCCCACAAAGGCCATGTCTCAAAAAAAATACATATCTTACTTTGCTGAGACCCCATCTTTCTCACAGGAGATGGTTAACATGTTTCATCATCAGTCTTCTGAAAACATGGTTGTCCATTGCATTCTTTGGAGTTTTTAGGTATCTCAAAGTCGTTTTTCTTTACAATGCTGTAGTTACTATCTAAACTGTTCTTGTTCTGCTTGTTTCATTCTGAATCAGTTCACACAAATCATTCCTTGCAACACAATAGTATTCTACTATATTCACATACCATAATTTGTTCAGCTATTTCCCAATTGATGGGTACCCCTTTAGTTTCCAGCTCTTTGAAACCACAAAATAAGCTGTTATAAATATTTTATACATATGGATCTTTTTTTTCCTTTTTTTCTGACTTCATTACACTGTATAGGGAATATCAGAGCAATCCACATTTTTAGGCTGAATGTTTCCCATGCCTGGCTTGTGTACTGATTTTATTCACATATCTTGGGACCCTTAATTTCCATCCAGGCTCAGCTCAGATGCTACCTCTCAAGATTTTAGTATTTTCTTCATTCTAGAGTTATCTTTAAAGTGACATAGTTGGTAACATATATCCCAGGTTGAAAATAATCTGGACTGCAGAGACTGTGTTTCACTTTTGTCTTTGCACAACGCAGTGCCTTGCACTTATAGGAATTAATAAATGGTTATTAAATTGAATCGAAAGTAATTTTAACCAAAAATGATTACATATGTGTTAGCTATTTTTCTTATGTGAATTCAACTTTGAGATCTCAAACAGTGTCTTATATAGCACTGAGCTGGGAAGCTGAGGTACAGGAACTCCTGTTTCTGTCCAAACAGCAACCATGCCCTATGACAGAGCTCTTGGCTTTGCTCATCTAGGAAGCTTCCTGTATATAACCTCTGGGAAAGGAGCACTGACTCAGAAACTCTTTGTTAAGACAAAACAGGGCTATACCTAGCAATTTGGCACCTGGGGCATGAATTATGTACTGTAGTACATAATCTCAAATTGACTTTTTAATTTATGATCTAAAAATGATATAAGATATAATTAATACAAATCCAACTGAGCCAGAGGGTGAATGAGTTATTATAGCAACTTACAGTCTGCTGAAGGAGTGCATATTATACATTTTTGTTCTTTCCGATTTTTGGTGCCCAGAAACAAGAACCCCTTTCTTAGTTACAACTCTTACACAAAACAATAAGTGTCCTTTTGGATTTGTGAATGTGATCACTGGAGGGAGGGAGAAGACACCCCTAGTAAAATCCTGTAGGTCTAGTAGACTGCAATATGAGTCAAGAATGCGATATGGCAGCCCAAAAAAAAATTAGCTGCATTAGAAGTAGGGTGGGCAGTGATCGTGAAATTATACTCCACCTTTGTCAGACTTCATCTGGAATGCTGTATTCAGTTTGTACACCAAGATTTAAGGACATTAATGAGCAGGATAGTGGTCCAGGGACAACCAGGATGGTGAGGGGCCTTGAATCCATGTCATATGAGATTCAGTTGAAGGAACTGAGCATTTCTATCCTAGAGAAAAGAAGATCCGGGGGAATATCTTCAAGTATTTTAAAGGCTGCCATATGGAAAAGGGTTCAGATTTATTCTGTTTGGCCCTGAATGCAGAACCAGGAGCAACAGGTAAAAGTTGAGAAGAAGCCAATTTAGACTTGATGTCAGGAAAAAAACTTTATAACAGAATTACCAAAAATAAAATGAGCTGCCCAGGGAGGTGTAGAATCTTCCTCCTTGGAAATCTTATAATATAACCTACAAGACTGACTTCTAGGTTATATTATATATAGTAGGGATTCCTTTGGTATATGGATTGGACTAGATAGCCACTAAGATCCCTTCCAACTCCAAAACTGTATGTCTGGGAAATGAGATGATTCTGAATGGAATTTCACCTTGCTCAGGAAATAGAGATTGGGAGATCAACACTACCCTGCCCCTGTGCATGAACATGATGGTCCTCCAACAACACTGAGGCAAGTGGCTGATTGTTTTCACTGAGCTGCACAAGAAGTCTTGCAACCTGGCTTCTAGCCTAACACACTCTATGAAGCCCATTTCAGCTCTTTTCAAGAAAGAGAAGTCATACTTTCTGAATTTCTTTTAAATGTAGCCTTTTGGTGATTCATCTTTCACTCTGTGCCTTTGAAGTGTCTCTCATGTACATAAGTAATATTTTATTCAATTCCTATTTTTATTGTATGTGTTCATTGTTCACATTAGACTTCTTTTATGGAAATCAGGTCCCTTGATATGGACTAAACAAAGCAAAACTAAATTAATTAGCTAATTTTCAAAGGCTTATTCTATGTTGATTACAGCTTTTGGCATGAATTTTTTATTCTTCTATTTGCTGCACCAATAGTCTCCTTTGGAACAACAGTATGGAACATTACTTTATAGAAAGTTGACCTGAATCATTTTGCTTTTAAAGACATACCTGCAGTAATGACCTATTTCAAACTTCTCAGACTCAGCTTCTTTGATTTTAATAGCAAGCAGAAGGGAAAATTGCTTAACTGGCTTAGTTAGTTCCACTCTCTGTCTAGCATTACCCAAATTACTGCTCCCAGATCTCTCCACATTTAACCCATGAATTGGATGTGTTTTCCTATTGCCTAGAGCTAAATATTGTCATGGTGAGCAGCCTTGGTAACCATATTTCTTAATCATTTCCTTTGAATAGAGTCTGTAAGGTACTGCTGGGGCTATGTAGGACACAGGACGAGATACCTTAAGTTTGCAACACAAGACGCAGTCCTAATTTTGGCAATTATATGATGCATAGTCTCAGGCAAACCATTGCAAACCTCAGCCTGCTGTCTTCAAAAGATTTCCATTTGCAAAGCTGCCATGAATGAATGAATGAGTGATGAACGAATGAATGAATAAGTGAATGAAAAACATTTACTAAGCACTTGTTAGTACAAAGCACTATGCTAAGCATTGGAGATATAGGTAGAAAAGAAAGATAGTCCCTGCTTTCAAGAAGCTCACATTCTAATGTGGGAGACAGACAGCACAGGAGACTTCAGCTGAAAGTAAAATTAAAATTCCCAGCGGACCTTAAGGTACTGTGGCAAAACAAATGATAATGTATTGTGTTCAGGGTAATTTCTATCGGTAAGGTCGCATTTCTTTCTAATATTGAACTGCTCAACAGCATCAAGGACATTGATGGTGGAAACTTTCTTTTCCTTCAGGTCTTCAAGTAATATAGGGGCTGAAGAATAGGGCATAATAGCACCTGCCAAGCAATTGCCAGGTTGCATCTCCCAGTAGTTGCTACCCTAGGCAGAGGCTTTGGGGCCTGGGCTTGAAGCAGGACTGATGGTCTTGGAGATGCTATTGTTACCAAGATTATTTGGTAGACAATCAGTGATTGGTTTTGGTGATGATAGTGTTGGTGGGTCCCTTCTCCACTAGTTATGATCCTCTTAACAATGAACTGGGAAGATTAGATGAAATCAGAACTGGAGGTTTGGCAACACTGCAATTCCTAGGACTCTTGGGGCTCTGGGTCCTATGTTGAGTCCATTGTGATACAAGGGGAAATGGTGGTAAAGACTGTGATCGTGCTTTGACTTGCCTGGTTCAAGTTTCCTGTCTCTCCCTTAGGGTAATTTGCTGCTTCAGCTAGGTTGGCTTGCCTACTATATCCTTGGGGATTGGTAATAAGGGTGGGGGTGAGGGATTCCTTGTTCACAAGGATTGTTCCCGTATATAATGGCTTTAGAAAACAGTCTGAGAGCACAGCAATGGCTGGGGAGGAGGAGAGGTACATTGATATTCTTAGGGATTTGGGGCTCCACAGGTGATATTGATGGTGGAAAAGATGGATCCCTTCTCAACTAGGGTTGCTCCTCTTCAAGATGGCTATGGGGACCAGGCAGGAAGCACTACAGGTAATCTGAGAAGGGAGACACTGCCATTTCCTGAGTTCTTGGGCACTGAATACTGATTTAGGGAAGGTAGAGAGCAGGATGGGCTATAAATGTATAAAGTGAGAGTAGTGTGATAGTCATAAGGATAGTTAGTGAGAAATAAAAGCATGATTCTAACTCTTCCAGTGGTTTGCCATCTCTTTCTCCAGCTCATTTTGCAGGAGAAGAAATTGAGGCAAATAAAGTTAAGTGACTTACCCAAGGTCAGACAGCTGGAAAGTGTTTGAGGCCAGAGTTGAAGTCAGGTCTTCCTGACTCTAGGCCTGGTTCATTATCAACTGCCAAATCAGGAGACCTATTGTAATAAGGCTACTACAAAAATCTAAGCAACAAAATTGACCAACATATTAACCATGTCTTAAGGTAGAGGCAATACTTACATTTATAGTCCCTCCTTCCTCTGCAAAGAAGCAATAAGGTTATATTTCTCCTTGCTTCTTTGGGGGCAAACTTGGTCATTATAAAAACACAAATTTCAATGTCTTTTTTGTTATTCTTTCCATTTATATTGCTGTAGTCATATGTATTGCTTTCTTGATTTATTTCACATCTCATCTGTTCATATAAGTCTTCCCATGGTTCTCTGATGTCTTCACATTCAATATTTCTTACAGGTATCACCCTTTTTCAGTATGCTTAATGAGATAATTTAAATGATATATGTATGTATACATATATGTATACATAGCATATATGTATTTTAATCAGCATCCTCCATATTTAAATATGGGAAATGGTTATACATCATTACAGAGCTATCCTAAGTAAAGAGATAGAGAGACAGACAGAGATAGAGAAACAGAGACAGAAACAGACAGACAGACAGAGACAGAGAGAGAGAAAGAGACAGAGAGAGAGGGAGAGAGAGAGAAATGGAGGTCCACAGCAGTAATTTGAATAGATGGTAAGCCCAAACAATTTTTAAGAGCTTTGAAGTCATTATAATTAGCATTTATATAATCCTTTAAGGTGTGCAAAGCCTTGACATACTCTCATTTGATCCCAGAACAACCCAGAGAAGTAGGTGCCATTATTATCCCCATTTTACAGTTAAAGAAACTGAGGCTGAGAGAGGTTAAATGACTTACCCCAAAGTCACACTGATAGTAAGTTTCTGAGGTACTGATTTGAATGCAGGCTGGAGCAAGTTTTCAGCATGAGCATATTTACACCTTGGAAGTCAGCAAAGGCTATAATAAATCAGGGCTTGATTTATTGTTTCATTGATTGTCTAGACTTAAAGTAATGGAGGAAATGTTACTAATGTGATTTAAACTGAAAAAGATTTCGTGCATACTTTTTTTAACACCTGGAGAGCTAGCTATTAAACATTTACAAGCACACCTCTGAAGGCAAGTCTGTCTGACTCCAAGTCCAGTGTTCTATGCCCTGTACCAACTAGTTGTCTAGGGGCTAGGAACTCCAGTGGTCATTGGGAATGTATCAATGTCATTACCGCTCATTCACCACTATATTTCACTGGCAGTTTCTCCATCAGAAAAAATGGCCGAACTATCTCAGCTCACACACAAGGACCAAATAAAGACTTTTAAACAGTTATTCTTCTCATTAGATAGTTCCTCTAGGCAAATTTGGACTAGACATGAATAATATCAGTAGAATTCCAAACGCAGCCCACTCAGCTCTGAAGAGCTTATGGTAGAATGCCACGAGGAAGAATAGCACTCCAGTTTAGAGGGCTTTCATTTCAGGCCCCCAATTTTTAGGGAGAGTAAGTGAAAATTAATTTGGAATGCCCTCAAATCTTATCCCCCCATTCTACCTTCTTTGTCTTCATTCCTTTTCTTCATTCTTTTTTTTCTGTCCTTTCCCCTCCTCTTCTCTTCTCACATGTTTCTTTCGTTTTTCTTTTCTCCTTCCTTTTTCTTGTAGGAAGGGGTAAGGACTGGGATGAAGTTTAGATAGATAAGGTTGGAGCAGTGAAAGTGATCGTCACGAGAATTAGTTCTTGATGAGGAAGAAAAGTACCATTCTGACTCTTTCACCATTGTTATCACTGCCACCACCCCACACACATACACACACCTCTGATGCTAGTAGAAATTGCATCTCTACACAGAAACCACACTCCAACTGCTAGGGTTCCTGAGTGAAGCAATGAACCGGCTGCGTGGCGTAGAACTCTTCTTGTCAGCCAAGAATTATCTGTTTCACTGTAGACCTAGAGACTTGACCTATGAATGTTCAATAAATAGAAGGATGTGCATGGACACAGACTGATCAGTCTAGGCCCCTTTGACAAAGGGAGGAAAGAGGACACATCAACAGAAATAACCAGAATGATGGAGGAATTCATAGCTGGGGTATTATTTTTGAACCATCTCTAACTTGACTCCTGAGCTGATTATTAAATTTTCATTGTGAACATTTACTCCTCAGAAGTCACATTACAAGTCAGGGCTTGACACTGCTGAGTTGAGTACCTAGACTTAGGAAAGTGATAGAGAAAATGTTCATGATGTAAATTAAACTTACAGTCTATCTTTTTTTCTGGTGAGCTGATTGTTAAACATTTATCAGCACACTTCTGAGTAAGGGTAAATCTATATGTAGCCTTATCTAGTTTACTTGTGATTGGTGTACCTGTAAAGAATAAGGGCTCCCAATATAAAACGCTGTAAGCCTGGATATTTTGGAGCTCAGGTCAGTCTGTGATCCAGAGGTGACTAGCTCCTAGTGAATGGACATCACTTGTGTTGTCCACATCTGAAATTGGGACAAAGAGGACCCACGTGACTGGCACCAGTTTACCCACATTCTTTCCTTAGCATTAGTTTTAGCATCAATACATCATAATTAGATAAGTATCCTGGAAGTACAAGCTGTACTTCTCTTCCTTAAATCCCCAAATGGGCCATTACTATGTGTGCTCAGGTAGTTTTGATGTCTGTCTCTTACAGAGTTGGTCTCAACCCTAATCTCTTCTCCTGAATTCCTGTCTGTGACAGCAGCTGTTGTTGGATTATGTGTTCTCCACACCACTGGTTGACATTTTAATGGGAGGGGGAAAATCAATAGTGGCTCTGCCATCACAGGCAGTAAATATAAATACATCATTAAAAAATCTATGAAATGTCTTTGCAGCCCAGTTTGAAAATTGAGGAGGCCAAAGGAAACTACTTGTTGATGATCCTTCTGCTTCAGGAGCAGGGCAAATTTGGGTCTAATGTACAAGTTCTTCACCTCAGGTCCCTGGATAGATTTCAAGATCTTGTTTTGTTAAATAATATTTTGATACCTGCATTTCTTTTTTAAATTTTATTTTTCATTTATGGAATAAAACAAAAATTTCCATAACAGTGCAAAAAAAGGATGATTACACATGAAACAGCAAATCTACTAGGTACAACTTGTCATTCTTTTCAAATATACAACAAAATTATCATGTAAATTTCCATATTAATTGATTTCCTTTGTCATCCTATGTATTTTATTTTATGGATTTAAAAATATTATTCTGAGAAGGGTCCATAGGCTTTACCAGGCTGCCACAGGGGTATGACACACAAAAATGATTTAGAAGCCCTGGCCTAATATCTAGCTCTGCAGAATGGCTTTTATTTTCAGTAAGAACTCTTGGAGCAGTGAGTTGTAGACATTAGGTGTAGTGAATCCTCTTGGTTTTTTTGTTCTATTTTATTTTTTTAATAACAAACCTCTCACTGGGTATTAGTACAAGCCTATAATCCCTGCTATTGGGAGTTTGAGGCTAAGGGTTCTCTAGAACACAAGAGTTCTGAGCTGCAGGGGACTGAGCCAAATGGGTGTTCATAATAAGTCTGCTATCAGTATGGTAAGCCCCTGGCCCCTTGTTAGAGAGGTGAGGGACCAGACTTCCTAAGAAAGGGCATATCCACCCAGGCCAGAAAAGGAGGTCAAAAGTCTCATGCCAGTCAGTAGTAGAAGCAGGCCAATGAGTAATCCATGTGTTTCTAGCATGGTCAGGATAGGGAGACCTAGTCCGACAAACAAAAACAAACAAAAATCTTTTCCTTTCGTATTTGGAGAGGTGAATGACATTCTGGAACTGCTACGTCCTTCCTTACCACAAAACTGTAATACGGCTTATGTGTTTCGCCTGTTCTTCTTTCCCCCTGCTTGAAATGAGACTTTTCAGCAAACCAATTTACTGAATATTTCAGGAAGAGAAAAACAAAAGGATGCTGCAAATAAGGCCCACAGAGCTGGCAGGGAAACAGTAATCAGAAATCTGACTATCCTTAGGCGTCTCTGTAATTGGCTGATTCAGAGCAGGCAGGACAATGGCTTTCATGGGGTCAGGACCCCAGCCCTTAAAAGCATCTGCCATTTAAAAATTAATACTTGGTGAGTGCAAAGTCCACCTCTTTTGACATGGGTCAAAAAGGTCTCTAGAGACCTAAGGAGAAAGGTTTTCCAGTAACAGATTTTTGAAAAGCTATAAGGGTAGGCTTGGAAATCTAAGAGAAGAAAGGCAAACAAGCAAAGAGCTTAGATTATTTTTATAATAAATAATACATAATAAACAGCTATGTCCATTTTATTTTACTTGAGGCCGTGCCAGAAGAGGAAGTTCCCAAATCCAATCGATGAGATCACTTGTCTAATCAAATAGCAATGCAAGTCTTCTCTGTATCTATTCTAATTCCTCATGTTCGTTACTACCCTCTACTATGTTGACTCATGTTTATCTATTCCCTGCGAGTTTTCTCTGCCCTACCCCTTTTTCTCCATGCATGGGTTTTTGAACTTCTGATGGAAAGCAGTACTTTTAAGTATAGGATAGGCTGGGTTTGACCCAGTTCCCTTTTTCTCTCAGAGCACCAATTTGTCTGTAGAATGAGGAAGAAGTACCATTGCTTGCTTAGGAATTTTTCCAAAAATACCCTCTGAGGAATATGGGAGTCTTTAAAAGAGCCGTGAGACAAACACATTCAACTAGAGTAGATTGGTCTGAGCTCCATCCCCAATTAGGTTAAGCTGGAACTTTTTGAATAAGCCAGGGAAGATGATTACAAGACTTTTTGGCACAGGGGCTAAGGCTTAAGCCACCATTCTGTTAAGTGGGCGTCCTAGTGTCTTCTGGTCATATTGATGTACTTTCTTGGTCACCTAGAGTTCCTAGAAAGCCCACCCTGGAGACCTTTCACTTTGGATATGTCCTGAAGCTGCCTGTGCAACCACAATGTTTCCTGCTAACCAGATTCATTCAGAAGCAAGGTGTGTGGAGAAAGGGAAGGTCTACAAGAGTTGAATTTGATATTCTTATTGTGTACCCTTCTATGTAAGTCTCCTTTCTTAACTATTTAATCATCTACAACTGTCTCATTTCATTAGGGGAACTTTTGATTTGGGCTTATGACAGTAATAGGAATTCCATACTAGGTGGTCTCAGAACCAAAGAAATCCATCATGAACAATAGGTAACTGGCCTGGTAGATGAGCATTACCCAATGGCAGGGGAGTCTAACAGTGTGCAAAGGGTTTTTCACAGCCACACAGTTGTAGACAGAAAATGTTCTCATGTAGTTGGAGTATAGAATGAGAACAACAGGCAAAGTAGGCTGGTGGGTCAGTAATAGACTTGAAGGGTTTCTAGCAGAAGGTGACAAGAATCCAGTCTTAGGGATGAGGGTCTAGGGCATGTATCCAAATATTTTCTTAAGTGACTTTTATTTTTTTCCCATTTAATAAGCATTTTCTCTCCCTTCTAGCCACCCCTCTCTTGAGAAAAAAGAAAAAAAAACTCTTGTAACAATATGCACAATTGTGCACAATCAAGAAAAACAAATATCCACATTGGTCACATCCAAAAATGTGTCTCATCCTGCATAGTCTATCACCTCTCTGTCAGTAAGCAAGCAGGATTCTTCATCATTGTTCCACTGGAATCATGGTGGTTGTCATTATTTTGATCAGTTTGATATTTATAGGATTGATATAGTACATATTATATTTCCTCTGTCTTGAGGGAAGACTGGGCTCAGATCTTGGGTCTAGTTAAACCTGTAGGTATTGGTTATATGGCCACTAAACTGAAGAGACTACAGGGATGTGGGGCTGGTCATCACACTCACAAATTTTGATGAGACTATATATCTGCCAATCCCATATAATCTCCCTATGGCTGATCAGTACTATGGTCTTGGTATGAACAGCTGACAAAATGTGACTCATTTTGCTAAAAAGAAAGGATGCTTAAACATTTAAAGCCTAGGCTTTAGAGCTGGAAGTGAAATTAAAGGTCTTTCCTTCCAATTCTATAATTTTACAGATGAGGAAACTGAGACACTACGAAGTTAAATGATTTGCCAAAGTGAGTAATACAAGGAAGAAACATGATTTAAACCCAGGTCTTCTCATGCCAAATTGATCACTCCTTCCATTGAAACACATTTCCTGGGGACTTCGGTAAATGGCACTCCTCCATGGCTAGTCACCAGTTCCCTTATTACCATTCAGGCCCACAAGCCTAAAAATGCGAGACAGTTCTGTTTTCAAACTTAAATACACAGAGAAGGCACATCCAGGCCTATGGAGAGTAAAGTCCCCTTTCCTCAGTGAGCAACCCTCCACCTGTACATAAGTCTTTGTGACTTACAGAACTACTTCCACATCAGTATTTTCTTCTTAAAACCCCTTTTCCATGCTACATTGCTCTTCTATCAACAGTATTCCTCCAGGAATCTCCTTATCCTCACCATTGTCAGGGTCACCTATGGCCCTTGCTGTTCCACCTGACAATGTTGTTCTTCAGGGCTCCATTGCTGCTTCTAGCGGTTCAGGTTTCCTCCAGCAAAGGATGCTCATTATGTCCTCTCCAAGGCCCTTGCTCTCTAGTAACTATCCCATGCACCATTGTATCACGCCTTTCATGCCTCTGGGCAAGAGTGCCTCCAATTTTCTGAACTCTTCCGGGTTATTGTTAAACTGAGACCCACAGAACATGTTCACACACAGTGGATCTCTTTATGTTCTCCTTGAATGAATGCTTTCCACTTAAGATCAGCACACGGTGAGTCAGTTCCATTTGTTTCCTTCTCCTCTCCTCCCCCACTGCCCTGCCCCCAATACCCACATGTCAAGGTAGCATGCCTCTTACCCAAGTCAGTGTCTCTCACTAGATCTTACAATTTGGAGGAACGTTAGGGTTTTTGGTTTTGCCGTTGTCCACCTTCCTTCAGGAAGTTGATCTGGATTATCCAGATTACCCCAGGTTGTTTGTAGGAACGCCTCCAAAAGGAAGTATAGAGAACAGAGCTTGGAGTTTCAGGTACCTTCTCCCAGTGCAAGCACATGACTCAAGAATCTGTGATACACAGAAAAAAAGAACAAACTCTGCCCAGCAAGTGGTTTGTATCTTGCTCCATTTACGTTCTGATTTCGTGATAATAAATGGCAACATTTATGCCTTCATTTTTCATTTTCCACATTTCATTTTTTTAATCTTTGTATCTGCAGTGCCTAGCCCATAATAGGCTTTTGATAATTGCCTGTTTCTTGCTGATTGATTTAAGGGTAAGGCCATGCAAAAGTTGCAGACTTTCCTATGGGCTAGATGGTGTGGAAGATTTCAATATTTGTAGCCTAAGAGATCTAAAGAAGTTGCCAGAGCAGCAAGGTGAGATTGAGGTTGGAGGAGGGGGTGGGAAGAAGGAGAACATAACTATAGATAGCAGTCCTATCACAGGTTCAAGAACACCAGCCCTGATTCAGAATCAAAAAGACCAACCATTTTAGACTTATCCTTAATTTCCCTTTCCTAGCCCTGAAATTATTTTAATATAGTATTTTCCTCAGCAGATATGCACAAGTGCTCCAGCCATAACAATTTATAGCATCCCAGCAGAGGCAGGTACTAAGTAATGCTGCAGCCAAGTGCTTTAATAAGTTCCTGTGCAAGCAGTTATAAAAATGTAATTGTTGCTGTAGGCACCAAGAATGAAAATATGGTGAGGAAGAAGTGGCTCTTAAAACCAGCATTCAGCAATGCAGCTTTGCCCTTGTAAACAACTTTTATATACACTTTTTGGAGTGTGTATAATGAAATGACAAACATTTTCAGCTGTAACTGGAGCTATTACACAGCAGTGGAATGTTTTTCAGCTCAAAATCTGTTCAGGAAAAAACATTACGAACTGGTGGAATAGGTAAGGCATTAGGGTCCCTGTCTCCATGCATCTATACATTTCCTGCTGGTTCTAGTAAAGGTTCCTTTCTGGTACGAAAAGAAACAAGGTAACTCATAACTCAGGGACTAAGGTGCCAGCAAAACAAAGTTGGGCCTATTAAGGGCAAAAGGAAGTCCTGTCTCATCTATTGTGCTTCCATGTTCAAGAGCTGAGTCTGATGATAGTGGCATCCTCGAACCAGAAGATGGGTATGCTGTCTTCTGCGAAGACATCAAATGGCATCATCACCAGAACCTGGCCACCAACGTCAAAGCCTTAAGTCAGTGGATCTCTGAGTCTGCTGTCAGGATTCAAATACCTTTGAACCGGATTCACCCCAATGAAGAAAAAATTGGCTCAGAAGGTGCTTGTGCCTTGTGCCTCCCAGAGAATTTCATTTTGTACAGTGGAGACATGGTGTGACGGGGAAAGTGCTGAACTTTGGGTCTGAGTACTACTTGTGCCACTTAGCACTTCTTCATCTATACTAACTGACATCTAGAATTTTCTGCAGTTGTAGAGATAGACAGAAAATATTATTCTGAGTAGGGATCCATAGGCTTTGCCAGACTATAAAATGGATGCTTAATACAGTTAGGTTAGGAAAACTCACCTTAAAGATTCATAGGATTTAGAGGTGGGAGGAACCTTCAAAATTATCTCTTCTTACCCTGTAATTTAAAGATGAGGAGACTGAGGTTCAGTGACTTGCTTAAAGTAGTAATTATACTGAGGTGTAGACCTTGAATTCAAACCCAAGTCCTTTTACTCCAAATCCCTTCAGTGCCCTTTCTACCATGCCAAACCATAAGGACACAGTCTCACATGGATCCAATGGCCCCCTTCACCAAGGAAAGACACATAATACAGACTAAGATAAAGACACTTAGAGATACCCACCCCCGGAGGTATAAGGCTGTATTATTCAAAGGTCCTACCTGTCTCTCACACTTTCCTTCTTTCTAACCTCTTCTCTATTTTGGAAAGATTATTTTCTTCCATTAGAATTCACATATTCATATTTAGTTATCTCAGACCAAAGATGTTTCCTTCGTCTTAGAATCATAAAGCTTTAGATTTGAAAGAGAAATTAGAAGTTGTAGCGTGGTTGGATATATGGAGTCTGTCTCCCCACCCCCACCCCACTTGGCCAGCTTCCAAACATTCCTTCTCCCTGATTTTGTATGTTAGCTACAAATTGCCCCATTATAGGATAGAAATTGAGACACTCCTCTGAGCTATTGACCACTGTTGACATCTTCTCATTGCTATAGTTCCATTCTCTACCCTCCTTGCTGCTCTAGTACCTGATTTCCTGAGTAAATTTTAATGTGACATTTTTTTTCTTCTTCGTGCAGTGTGATGGAGGGGAAAGGACACTAGACTTGGATGAGGACAAGCAAAGAGGGATTTTGTTGTTGTTTTTCTTTTGTTTTATGCTAAATTGTAAACATTTGAAGGATTACTCTCCTTCGAACCCTAGTAATCTATAGCTGTAACACAATAGGTGCTGACGCACAGCTTTCATGCCTTTGGGGCACTAAGACAGTCAGGTGCCAAGTTTCGGGGCTATGCAGCTGGGCTCTCTGCCTGAGCCAATCAGATGCCAAGTAAAACTTTATATAAGCTGGAAGATTGATATCTCCTGGAGGCTCCTTCACAGGAAGAACTCTTGAGAAGAAGACTAGACTCTGAGTAGCCATTGTTTAAAGCCCTCCCCCCATGAATGTGAACCCAGAAGAAGAAGATGAGCATTGAGCTTGAAGTGAGAAGAAGAAGAAGAGAACGAGAATGAAGAAGAAAATGAGCTTTGAGCATTGAGCGTTGATCGTTGGGAGAATTGGCAGCAGGGGCAGCAGAAGCAGCAAGAGCTCACTAAATAGGGATGGGGTTTGGTGACACTGAGGTAGTGGTTTGTTGTTTCCCAGTCCTGTTATTTTTGGTAGCTAAAGCTCCTATAGAGATAACAGAGAAGCCTGGGGAGAAGTTTCTTTTGAACTTCTCAGAGCCAAGGCTATGGCCAGAAGCAGAGCTTAAGTGGAGCCTCAAGGTAAGAGGATCAGAGGATCAGAGGATCAGAGAAGTGTCTGCTTCAGGATCCAGGCAGAAGCCGGGAACAGTCAGCCCACGGACTTGCAGCCACCAGGCTCAAAGTTCAGCCTGGGTCAAGATGAAAACTTTGTCACCCAGTGGTCCCTCAGGACTTAGAAACTCGCTGGAGCAGTGTTAAGACTTGGACTCTAGAGAAGGACACACCCCCAAGAAGACTTTACTTGGACACTCTGTTGGGATTGAGGGAATTGTAACCTACTATGACCTAGGGGTGCAGTTTAAGGCCTGGGGATATGATTGTATAAACAAGTATTTTAGGATAGTATGTTATATATTGAATGATATGCTTTGTTAAAGGCCCTTTGGCCACCCTGGTAATAAGTCGAGTATGTTGCTATTAACATTATGTTTTAGTAAGGTTTAGTTTTGAGTAAATAGAGAGTTCATTATACAGTGAAATTTGACACTAAATGTAAATAAATATATACATATATATGTATGTATATATGTGTATGTATATATGAGTATATGCATATATATGTTCACAGCAGCAGCCCTCAAGTGTGCTGTGCTGATTGGCATTACAGGGGACCACCTCAAATTTCAGTTTCTTCATCCCTCAAATTTAAGGATTAGCTAAAATGATCTCTGAGATCCTGTCTAGCTCTAAAGTTCAATTAAATTGGATTTATCTCACTTTACCTATCTAAATAAACCCTTAATCTGTCCCTACAGATCCTATACACGTTGGTTCCAACCTGCCTTTTCAGCCCTATGTTACATTTTTTTTCCTTTCCATACATCCTATGTACCAGATTCGTTGGATTACTAGATGATCTTAGCCTACTCTTTCCTACCTTAGTGCATTTACACAGGACATCCTCCAGGACATGAAATGCACTAACATGTTGAAATCCTTCTTTTCCTTCAAAACTTAATTTAGGTGCTACAGTATGGTCTCCATGAGGCCTTCCTGGATCCTCATGCCACACTGCATCCTCCAGTGTTGCTGCCTTCCTCAAATTTTCCTAAAGCATTTTAGGGCTCTTTCTTTTATCCCCAAGCATTCCCACCTTATATTTATCTATTATCTTCTTACTTGCCATCCCCTCCTGCACAATGCAAGAAACCTGGGGCTTGAAATCAGGGACTTTTTTGATTTAGTCTTTTCATCACCAATGCAAGAAAAAAAACCCTGAAACTTAAACGAAATGGATACACATTTACAAAACACACAATATCCAGATCAATAGAATAAGAAATACAGACCTGAAACAACCCAGTTGCTTGTATAGTGTAGATGTCTGTAAATGTTACTGAATTGAATTTGGGAAGTAACTTTCTCAAGATCACAAGGGTAGCAGAGAATAAAGCTTGCAATGAGAAAAATCAAAAGAAATCTCAAAAGAACAATTCAGTTTTCTTCTGAAGGGCAAATCATAACAGATAAAAATCAAATGAAACACATGAAAGTACCATATGAATGCCCTCTCGCTCTCCCCTAAAGTATAAGAAAGGAGGAAGGGGAAGAAAATAAGTATTTATTAAGTGCCTACTATGTGCCAGGCTTTCTGCTAATCGCTTTTTACAGATATGATCTCATTAGATCCCTACAACTGTGAAGTAGGTGCTATTATTGTCATCCCCATGTTACAATTCAGGAAAGTGAGGCAAACAGATTTAAGTGACTTCCTCTGCATCACACTGCTGGTAAGTATCTGAGGAGGATTTGAACTCAGGTCTTCGTGATTCCAGGCCCAATGTTCTATCAGCCAAACCACCTAGCTGCTTCTAGGCACTTGAGCCCAACTGTAACAGGAAGGAAGGAAGGAAGAAAGGAACCACCCAATCAAGATACTGGGTGCTATAAGCAAACAAACAACTCTACCCACCTTTACCCTCAAAACAACCACTTCCCCTTGCCCGATTCTTTCTCACCTACCTCCCCTGCCCAGAGCTGCTCCAGCCTCACAGCCTCTCCTACTCTAACTGCTACCCTTGATAATTACACTTTAGTCCTAGCTCCAGACAGTCACTCACTTCTCCAAGTCCTTCAAAAAAAAAAGTCCCCATTCTCCTAGTAGGCAGCAGTACCTGTGCAGAGAGTCCTGTGGTATAATCTATGCTTCCTTGGGAGGTGTGAAGGGAGAGGAGGCGAGATTTGCAGTGGCATGAAAGCAGACATTGAGAAGTGACCTGACCCTCTGGGAGTCTGCCAGATCTGGGGTAGACTTTCTGATCCAGCGTTCAGGACCCTAGACTACACCTCCCCCTGCCACCCATTTGAAACAGAGAACTCAGGAAATTGAACCGAGTCGCTGATAAGGAAACACCTCCCTCTCTCCAAAGGAAAGAGGAGTCCAGGGAACCACTTCAGTAATTCTCAGGAAGTTAGTTACTTGACTAACTTGCTCTGCTTCGGACTCTCTTGTTATTAGTCAGTAATTACTTAGCAAACCCTTTCATTTGTCTAAATTTTCCAAATAAAATGGAAGCTGCCCACAGGGCCTTCCACTGGAAAATGCAAATGGAGACTCTAATGAATGCAAGGGGTTCTCCCATCCACTGCCTGTCTTACTGTGACTTTCAAAATGCAAGCAGTGCCCTTCTCTTTTTCCTCCAGTACAGTTTCTCTTCCATCCCTGTGGTGTTGCTGCGTAACTCATATCTAGTGACAGGTGTAAGGGGTGAGAGGAGCCATCTGCCATCTCATTGTTGTCATCATAACTCCCATTTCCATAGCCCTGTAAGCTTAACAAAATGCTTTCCCCACAACAACACTGCAAGGCACCAAGAATGAACATTATCGTACTCATTTTACAAATGAGGAAACAGACTCAGAAAGTGACTTGTCCATAGTTATACAATAAGTGGCCAAAGTTGAACTCAAGCCCAAGTCACCATCTATAAGTTCAGTGCACTTGGAAAGGCAATGTGGTATGGTGAATAGAGTGTTGGATGTGGAGTCTGGGAGGTCCTAGGTTCAAATCCTGCTCTAGATACTTATCAGCTGTGCAACCCTGGGTAAGTCACTCTACCTGTCTGGGCCTCAATTTCTTCATCTGTAAAATAAGGGGGTTGGACTTTATGGCCTAAAAAGTCCTTTCCTTCATTTCTCAAAATGCCCCACCCCTCTCTTTCTTGCCCTAGGTGGCGCAGTAAGTAAAGCACTAGCCCTGGAGTCAGGAGGACCTGAGTTCAAATGCGGCCTCAGACACTTGACACAATTACTAGCTGTGTGACCTTGGGCAAGTCGCTTAACCCCCAATTGCCCTGCCTTCCTCCCTCTAAAAAAAAGTCCTTTCCATCTCTAAATCTACAACCACACTACTAAATCATCAGCTAGTCAGTTAACTAGCATTAAGTGCCTGTAACCTCCCAGGCACTGTACTAAATGCTAAAGATTTAAAAAAAGGAAAAAAAAAAACAAAAAAGCAATCCCTGTGCTCAAGGAACTAACAGTTTAATAGGGGGAGACAATATGCAAACAAGTACAAGATGCGTATAGAAGATACCTGGGGAGTAATCTCAGAGGGAAGGCACTAAGATTAAGGAGGTCTGGGAAAGGCTTCTTGAAGAAGCTAGAAATTTAGCTGAGACTTGGAGGAAGTCAAGGAAATCAGGAGGTGTAGATGAGCAGGAAGATAGTTCCAGGCATAAGGACAGTGAAAATGCCTGGAGCTGGGAGAGGAAATGGTCTTTTTCAAAGAATAGCAAAGAAGCCAGTATCAGTGGATCACAGTCTGTGGAAGGGGGGGAGGTTTTATGAAGAATGGAAAAGTAGGGAGAGGCCAGTTCATGAAGGGCTTTAAAATGAGAGAGGAGTGCCTGAGTTGGTCTACAGTTAGTGCCCACCAGAGTTTAACTTGTACTCTTCAAGCTGTGGTTCATTTTTCTTGTGCCTCAGTTTTTCCTTCTGTAAAAAGTGATCAGATCACCTCTCCTAATGTAATACAAAAGCAGGCAAAGTTCCTAATAGATAATTACTGCTTTAGGCACATCACACAGCCCAGAAGCATTATCTGTGCCCCGACTTAAGTGTCACAGCTTTACATTCATCTTATATAATTTTTTTGGAAAAAAAAGCAGAGAAGATAAGGAAACCTGTGGTAGGCTGGGTATTTGAGCAATAGCTTCCCATTTCTAGTTTAGCAATAGTTGTAAATATTCCCATACTTTGGTCTTGCAAAGACCTGTGATTTCCTCAGAATGGGCACCCTTTCCGCTAAGAATAACAAAAATTATAATAATAAAGCTTTTAAAATATAGGATGCAACATATATCATCCTGTCATTCTGTCTGTTGTTGGAGTTGTCCCAAAGATGCTGGAGTGTTCTCACTTTGGTGAGTTCTTCCTGGAACCTCCATTTTCCATTCTGAGGTAAACTCAGACCAGTCATCCTTCATTCTTCAGACCTCACCATCATGACTCAGTTTCTTTTCCTGTCCTTGTGGTTCCCTTCTCCCATTGCTGAGTTCTTGAAACCTCCTTTATGAGGAAGGGCCTACACCAGCCTTCCTTCATTCTTCATTGCCACCTTACTACACAGCCTCCAACCCCCCAGTTTTCAGCTCCCATTTTTGTACTCTTCTCCTATTGGAATGTAGGATTTGACTGTTTTTCTCTTCACTTATTTTTGTATCCCCAGTGCTTATCCCAATGCCTTACACGTAAGTATGTAATAAATACTTATTGACAGATTGACAGTGAATTTATTAAAGGTGAGTTTTGTTGTTCAGTCATTTCAGTCACGTCCAACTCTCCCTGACCCCATTTGGAGTTTTCTTGGCAAAGATACTAGACTGGCTTGCAGTTTCCTCCTCTGGTTCATTTTACAGATGAGGACCTAAAGCAAATAGGGTTAAGTGACTTGCCCAAGGTCACAAATCTAGTAAATGTCTGAAGCTAGGTTTTAACTCAGGAAGATGAATCTTCTTAATTCTAAGCCCAGTGCTCTATCCACTGTACCACCTAGCTGCCTTTAGTGTCAATAGTAACTATATTAATAATAATAATAATAATTCCTAGAAAACGCATTGAAGTTTTTGAGTATGAATCCAGAGAGCAAGTTAAACCTATGAACAAAGTGGTATACTTCCAAATAAATTGGTCTCCTCCAGGCAAGGCACACGAAGGATTAAGTTATCAAGGAAAAAGCTGTGACTCTTTATTAAAAAACTAACTGGCATCCTGAAATAAAACCTTAATGGGAAGAACACATTTAAAGCAATTAACACCTATGCAATAGCAATCTTAATGTACACTTTCAGAGCTGTAAAATGAACCATAACAGATTTAGAAAGTATCCTAACAAAAACGTAGACAATATTAAAAAACACAGAACCCATCACTCTAAGACACATGTAGGAAGATTAACGTGTCCTTGCTCAAACATGGCTAATGTGGAAATATGTTTTGTATGACTTCACATGTAAAATTGATATCATATTGATTGTCTTCTCAAGGGAGAGTGGTGAGACAAGGAGAGAGAAAATTTAGAACTCAAATTTTTAAGTGAATAATTTTTTTTTAAATCCAATTGGGAAATACTTAACAAAAATGTGGGTGTATATGTATGTATATATACATATACACACATACATATACATATACATACATGTATATACATATACACACATTCTTGCTCAAAAGAAGCAAGAAGGTTGATAGATGTTTTCAGTGAACATTACAAACAGGTCTAAAACAGAAATACTTTTGGAACAAACACCACATCATAAAGGAATAGTAAAGGCTGACAATGGTTTATGCCTCTGGATATGTCAAATGTAACTGAATGTGGACATCTCTTGGTGGAGCTTTTGAAATAACTAAAGAGCAGAATGAAAAGGTCCTCCTCTGGCAACATTCACATACACCTAAACAGTGATATGTGTATAATGAAGTACTACACAATTGGCTTAGTCATACAGATTTATTTAAAGAAATGGAAAGGTTTTTGAGAAACATCATCATTGACAGAAAATGCAAAGAGGCTATTTTTTTTCTTTTTTTTTACATCATAGATTTATTAGACCACAACTCTTCAAGAAGAAAACACAGCAAATCTTTTATTTCAATATGGTGTCACCTTGGGCTTCTTCCAATTTCTGCTGGGGCTTCTTCCAATTTCTGCTGAGCCTTCTTCAATTCTTCCTCCTTATTTTTTTGCTCTGCCGCTAGCTTCCGTTCTTTTTCTGCCCATGGCTTTAGATAAGCATAGCGCTTCGAACCGTAGACTATACCCAAGAGCAGGGCCGAATACCGTCCCACCTCGATGAGCGCAGAGACATTCACGGGGCAGCACCATTTTTTTTTTCGCTGACCCTCCACCTGCCAAAGAGGCTATTCTTAAGGATCCTGGGGCTTTTTTAAGTATTAAAAAATTGATATCTTTGTTTTTCCATCAACTTCATTTCCCAAAATGCCCCACCCCTCTCTTTCTTGCCCAGAGAGCCAATCCTTATAATAAATAATTTTTTAAAAAAATTTGGAGGGGAGAGAGAGGAAAGCCTGGATTCAAGTCCTGCTTTCAATATTTACTAAATGTATTACCTGGACACATCATGTAATCTCTCAGTGGTCTACACAAGTTTCTAGAATTGTAAGTTGTAGAAGAGATGCCAACTTGTATTGATGGAGACTATTTCCTCATCCAGAAGTTACCTATATCAATGTAAGCACAGTCGCATTGCCTATCTCTATTGATAGATTTAATCATTTGTCGCTTACTGAAAATGAGCCTATATCCCAATATTCTTATTTAATTCCAAAAAGTAGTTATTTTATCCACCTGTGCAATAAGCCACAGAACATGAACTTTAAAAGAATAATGGCAGGATAGTGATTTTTCTATTTCTGTATGACTACTATATGGACTCTGTGAAAAGATTAAAATATACTTTTATTTCTCTAGAAATGTGAGAATTTCAAGAACCATTTAGAATAATAGTGGTGATAGCAGATAGCCTCACTTTATCTCCTAATTTTATTAGAAAGGACACATGTTTCTTCATTATAGATAATCTGTCTCTTGGCTTTAGACAGATACAATTTAGCATAATAAGGAAGAGTCTATTTATGCCCTTTAATGAAAATGAATGTTGAATTTTGTCAAAAGATTTTTCTGCATCTACTGATAAAATTGTTCGATATTTATTTTGTTTACTGTTATATTCATAGTTTTCCTAATATTAAAGCAGTGCTTCGTTCCGGGTGCAGTTCTAAATTGGTCAGAGTATATTATCTTTTCAATATTTTGGTATAACCTCTTTGCTACTCCTGACTCCACTCTTTACTCTCCACCCCTTCTCCAGCACCTTCCCCAGCTCTGGTCCCACATCTTTTGTTGTTGTTGAGTCATTTTTCAGTCATGTCCAACTCATCATGACCCCATTTAGGGTTTTCTTGGCAGAGATACTGAAGTGGTTTGTGATTCCCTTCTCTAGTTCCTTTTACAGATCCTTTTTTACAGGGTCACAATTAGTAAGTATCTGAAGCCAGATTTGGACTCAGGAAGATGAGTTTTTCTGACTCTAGGCTTAGCACTCTATCCATTGTGCCACCTAGGGTTCAGTGACTGGCCTAGGGTCCCACAGCTAACAAGTATCTGAGGCTGGATTTGAAGTCATGTCTCCTCGACTCCAGGTCCCACACTCTATCCACTGTGCCCCCCGTACATTTTTACCTGCCTACAATATAGGTCTAATTCAGCATCCTTCAGCATTTCAAACTTAACATGTATGTTGGTAAACAAAATGGGCTCTTAGCACTCAGTTCAACCAAGTGCCCTTGAAGAGTTTGGCCTATGTTTCCTTGATTAGATTTGGCAGTCCTTGGTGACCTCATTGCCTCAGTGGAGGGTCTAGTTTATATATGAGTCTGAGTGACATGTTTGGGACATCAGAGACTTTTAGACCACATGGGTTCAAGTTGCCTCTTTGTGAGGATTCTAGGTCATGTGGGTGAATCTATCTGATGATTCTAGGTCACATGGGTGAGTCGCATGTGTGACTCACCCTTGACCCTGAAAAAGATATAAAACCAGGGGTTGGCTTTCTCTTTTTCAGAGCTCTTACCCACAGCAGTGGTGGTGCACGTGACTCTGGGCCAGCCCTTGTTGTGAGCCCCCCGGGCTGAACCTAGATGTTGGTAACTATGAATCTGTACTTGGTCTGTCCGTCGATGTTTGTAATTTATTTGTATTTTGCTCTGAAGTTCAAGGTGCTGGCTTTTTCCCCTGAATTAAATGCTGAATTAAAGTAAGCTTGTCAACCCCTTAACGTTGCTTTCCTCAGTGTAGCAGATCAAAAGAACCTGGGCTTTTGCAGTGCTTTTGTGCCTATTGTTGGGCTTGTGTTGGTTTTTCACCCCCACATCAGCTGCTAGTCAGATTGTTGAAACAACATGTCTCTGATCAAACCTGTTATACAATACCCTTTTCTTCCAGGGTGCCAAGTATTTACTCATCTCCCATTTTTGAAACATTGATATTATCTTCATTTGTCCCCTTCTCTTATCTTAAACATCCAGTTACTAAATCCTAGTGAGTCTATCCGTACAATATTTCCTGTTTCATAGCTGTCAGTCTGTCACTTCCACTTACCTACATTTCTAGTAAGTCTCCCTGCCACTACTATTTCTCTTCTACAGTGCTTTCAGACTTATTTTTCTTCTGCATGAATCTGATTGTGTTACTCCTTTGCTCAAAATCCTTCACTGGCTTTCTACTTTCTGCCAAATAAAGTGCCAATCCCTTTGCCTGGAATTCAAGTCTCCTCAAACTTTCCACAGTCTGATACCATGCTCCCTTATAGTTTTATCCTATGTTACTTTTCTTCATGCCTTTTCTATTCCATCACCACTCATCAACCACTCAGCCTCACCCTCACCTCTGTACAATTCCTGCACTTTTCTGCCTCCAAGCCTTTGATCAAAGATTGTTCCCCAAGAATGGAAAACCTTTTCCTCCCTTTTACTATCAAATTACTACCCACCTCTATTGCTGTGCCTTGGAAGAACTCTTACTTGATAACCCTATGTTAAGACAATCTGTAAGTGAAAAGGTCTTCCCCTCCCCCCACATTTGAATAGGCTTCAGGTGGGGCTCCAGGTGGGACCAGCAAAGGGAGGTCTGATTAGATCTTTGTTCCTAAGTAGGCCCCAAACCCCTAGTTACTAGGTTCTAAGCCAATGTGGGTGTGAAGCCTTCAGGGCCCTAAGGGGAGTTGCTAAGACCAGAGCCTAAGTTCTGGTAAATGACTAAGGACTATATAAAAAGAGAGGACAGAGTTTGGAAAGGTGGAAGCAGGAGAAGGAGAAGCAGGAAGAGGAGTAGTGGAGGCAGAACCAGCAGAAGTCAGAGCAGTAGAAGCTGGAGGAGCAGAAGCTGAGGAGCAGAAGAAGCTGAAGCAGCAGATGCTGAAGAAGCCGAGAAGCCAAAGGAGCAGCAGAGGCTGGAGAAACGGAGGATAAGGAGGAGCAGAAACTGCAGATTGAGGACTGAGAGCGGGTACAGACCAGAGAGTGCCAAGCACTTCTTACAGGAGGTCCCTAGCACTGGGGGGAAGCAGAAGTATGGTTTGGCTTGCTGCCATAATATTTTTATGTAACCTCCTGGTTACTATTGTGAGCATGGGCTTATTGGTTCTGGAAGGTTCTTGCCACAATATCATATTGGGGGCATTGGTCCTTGGGTCTGGCTCTTTGGAGTTTAAATAAATGCTTTAATTCTTCTGCCTTCTTAGAGAATTCCTTATATTCTGTGATTCCAAACAATTCAGGCATGTTCATGGTCTTCTTTGCAGTCATGAATTTTGCCTTAATAATATACCCTAAAATCATTAATGATCTTTATCCTCTCAGACCTTAATTTCATAAACATTTATTAAGCCCCTACCTCATATTGTGGTTTCCATACACGTCTCTAAAGCATTTATCTTATATTAATTGGTACTAAAGTTTTTATATATCACACACACCCATTAGACTGTAAGCTGCATAAAGGCAGAGACCATGTTATCTAAATTTTATATCTTCCCTAGTGCCTATCACAGTACATTCTCAGTTTACTGCATATTGGCTTGAATTTAACTAAAAACCAAGGAAGCAGAATTTTGGGAGAGTAATGGCGAGAGTTCTGAGTATAGCAGAGCAGCAATTTGAAGTAATTCTGGGTACCATTTGCTTATTCATATGGGAGGTTTCTAACAATGAATCAAGGATGGTGAGGAATACATGGGCAAGTGAAGGAATAAGATGACTAAATGAGTACAGAGCTTTGCTTCAGTCACACACTGAATGATGTGTTCAGTGGTCAACAGTCTTTTGCCTTGCTTAAATCAACTGTTCTCTTTGGTTTTGACCCCATGATCATCATGCCTCTCCTGGGATAAGCTCATCACATGAAGGTCAATCACCATGGAAATTGATTAAGTTTTGATACTCCAACACCTCCTCAGCTGCTACTTCCTATGACTGGATGACTGAAAGGCAGAGCTTCCCAAAGCCTCCCTTTATAAAGGGCTTAGAACTTTCCAGCAAACTCTGAACTCCATTTATCATCATTTGCTCTCTTTGGTTTTGACTCCTCAAGCATCACGCCTCCGATACCATCTAGCCTCTGTTGACCCTTTGCCCTGCCTCTCCTTTTGGCTTCCTTTTATATATTGTTTTCCTCCATTAGATTGTAAGCTCCTTGAGGGCAGAGATTGATTTTTTTTCCTATTTGTATCCCTAGTGTATAGCCTACCACGTAGTAGGCACTTGATGAATGTTTATTATAGCATAGTAGCAGCCTGCTGTATTTTTTTTAAAATATACACATCAACCCTGACCTCTCATGGTTTTTGAAAGGGGCAGCTGTTGGGTTCCTACCAATATGCCTCTCCCCATTGAAGTAGGGGTGTTCTACATATAAGTTCAAGTTCCTCTTCTCCACTGAACCCAACTTCAGTTTAACAGTATTACAATCATAGAGAGAGAACCTCTCTCTCAACCTGAGTCTTTCTTGCTCCTTTTCTAATTCCTGGCTTATAGTGCTGTTAGGAAGGGGGCACGAATAATTCCTATGATTTAATTTTAGTGATTTACTTCTAGTGGCCATGTGGAAAAATATCAAACTGAGATTCAAATATGTCTTAAATTACATGCTGAAGAGTGTGCCTCTGTAGCAAGTCAATCCAATTTAACAAACATCTATTAAGTGCCTACTAGGTGCCAGGCTCCATACTAGGTTCTGATAATGCAAAAATGGAAACAAAAAATGATTCTCTGCCCTCACGGAATATGTTTTACTGGGAGTATCAACACATATGCTGTAAACACATATGTGTATGTATATATGTATACACATATATAGATACATGCATACACATAAATACAAACATATATAACTGGAAAGTAAATTATATATGTATGTATATGTACACATATATACACATATACAGATATATACATATATTAAAAACTGGAAAGTAAATTTTACATATTATATATGTATAATACACACACAAAGCATAATACAAATTCATAAATATACATTTACCAAGCATCTATTCTTTGCCAGGCACTGTGCATATAGACTACACCTATGATTTCATTGAGAATAGTCATGTATGTTGACACCTTCTATACATCTTATTGTATTCATGCCTAGAGTATTGATGCTTAAGTGGTTTGCCCAGGGTCACACAGGCAGTATCTATCAGAGACAGGCTTTGAACTCAGGTCTTCCTGGCTTCGATATCAGCTGTCTATTCACTATGCCATGTCTGCTTTTCTGAGACTGGGAGTAAAAAGAAAAAAAAATGAAACAATCCCTGCCTTTAAGGACTTTGTATTTATCTGGGGAGAGACCAGGTACATAAAGATACTTAAATTCAAATGAGTTTGGAAGGAGAGGAAGGTACTGTCAGCTAAAGGGTCAAGAAATGTCTTGTATATGTGGTAGCACTTGAGCTAAGCTTTGAATGAAACTAGGGATTCTGAGAGTTGGAAATGAGAAGGGAGCCCCTTCTAGGAGTGGTTAGCTAGCTGGGTGGTTAATAAGACTTTCTAAAATACTATCCATATATTAATGGACCAGAACAGACCATTCCCACCCACCCACCCCATTGAAAGCAGTTCCATAAGTTACTTGGTTTCCAATAGAAAAGGAGCCTGACACAGACATTTAACTTTAAAGATTTTGTTTGGTTGTGTGTGTGTTAGTAGAGAAAAATGTAAGTAAGTAACTATCTTTATTATGCTTTTAGAAAAGTTGAGTTACGATCATTTGCTCTCCTTGATTTTGACTCCTCAAGCATCATGCCTCAACACCATCTAGCCTTTCTCCTCCTCTCCTTTTGACTTCCTTTTATATATTGTTTTCCTCCATTAGATTGTAAGCTCCTTGAGGGCAGAGATTGATTTTTTTTTTCTTATTTGTATCCCCAGTGTATAGCCTAGCACATAGTAGGCACTTGATAAATGTTTATTATAGCATACTGGCAGCCTGCTGTATTTTTTAATATACACATCAACCCTGACCTCTCATGGTTTTTGAAGGGGGCAGTTGTTGGGTTCCTGCCAATATACCATTGCCCAAAAGAATGTTGCATGTATTATTATTCTGCTTTGTGTATTCCCAGTATCATCATAGTCATCAGTCCAGTTTTGTGTCAGCTTTACAAATAACTTCCCTGGAGGATTGCTTTTACACACAAATGGAGCAAGAGTTCTTAGATATGGCTTGTGCATGGTATTTGGATGTTTGTCCTATGTTGGTCCCCATGGATATTGTGGACCTGGGTCATCTAGAGCAGTCCATGGGACATAAGTGTTTAGATCACCAACTCCTCTAATCATCTGATATCCTGTTGGTCTATTGTCTTCCAGGACTGTCTGTCATCAACTCTGTGCCCATTCTAAGTCTTGGTTTTGTGCCCATTTACATTGTATCAGTCACTTTCTGTGGTCCTTAGTTGAATCTCTGGCTCCACGTTGGTAATCATAGATGATTCTTTGTTGTTTTCCTGTGTCTATTTGGTCTTGTACAGATGGCTGAACAGAGCTAAATGTAATAGCTGGACCACTTCTTCCAGCTTTGAAAGTCTATTCAGGATATAACATACCAACATTAAATGGGCTTTGGTTGCTTCTGACTATTTTGTTGGTAATGATTCACCAACTCTCCAGGAGTTTTCTTGTGTCATGGTAGCATGTTGACTACTGTCAAAACTAGGTGTAATTTGTGGTGGTCTACCCAGTTTTCTTTGGACTTGGTAGTTCATTGTCATTATTGTTGGTTTGGTTTTGAAGTAGTACTTTCCTGTAGGAAAGTGGTCTCCTGTTCTTAGCAATTCAATTGGAATTGTATTTTCAATGGTCAGAAATATGGGTTTTTTGGTTACTGCTGAAAATTAAGGATGACATGTTTATGATGGCTCCTGCTGTGTCTGAACCTTGCTCGAAGTTGTAACAGTTTGCATAGTATCCCCACGGATATAGTTTGTTGGTTTCCCATGGTATGTAGCCTAAAGTTGTTAAAGTTCCTCCACCACATGACCATGGCATTATGTTACTTGTATCCTCTGCTACTCACAATCATTGTTGTAGACTTTGATCTTTCCTCCTTCTACTCCTTGTTCAGTCACTGTTTTAATAGCAATGGTACATAATTCTTCTTCTAAAGATTCAAGGTTTAGAACACTGACCACGTTTGTCATGTGTTGGAAGTCCAATGGAGACATCCAGTCTCCCCACGCATTTGCATCAATGATGCTCCATGGTGTTAGTATTTGAAAATGGATCATCTTGACCAGCTCTTGTTTGGTTAGGTTGTGGGAAGGATGTCTCAATTTTTTTGCAGTGTGTATCTTTCATTTGCTGGCATGCTTCAGTGTATGTGTCTTGATGCATGACATGTTATTGTTACATAGCCATTGTCATAGTCCCATGTGGTTGTATTAGTAAAGTCTCCTGTTGAAATCCCTACTCCTCCTCCTCCTTGAGCATTGCCACCCCCTTGAACTTGTGCTGTGGCAGCGATGACTTGTGATGTATCTGCCATGTCTGTATCTGTATTGCTGGTTGGTTAGTTTGTTACGTAGCTCTCTTCCTTGCTTGATTAATAAATATCTCCTTTGGTGGCTGTTTTATAGTTTTTCCAAATTGTTGTGTGAAGTTGTACCTTAGCTTTTTTAGCTGGAGTTGCCAGCTTAGGTGTTACCAATTCCTTTGCTTTAAAAATCTTCTTGCCTAACCAACCTCCCCAGTCACTTGCCTGGTTAGTTGCTTCAATGAAATCTTTATCTGTTTTGTTGAAGTAAAGGCATGGATTATGTCCTTGTTCTCATAGCTTTGATCATGTAGTTGTGCTACTTTGTCACTGAGATTAATTCGTTCCTGTCCATCCAATGTGTTGCCTGGTCCCGGATAATTGTATCCTGACAAAGTGTAACCTGAAAAATAAACATAAATAGAATTATCAGGAATTATTCCAAAGTCCAGTTGTAGTTTTGTGGTTGGTTTAGTAGGTTCACATGCCTTGACTAGGCCTCTTCACTGGTGGCATTGCCTATTCTCAGTGAAGAATTTGTCCCAGTTGAATATTCCAAGGTTAACATCAGTGCTTGGCTTAGGAGTGTCAGAAGGAGTTTTCTGGTCTTCCTCTGGTGAGGACTTTGCTTCAGAGTCTGAGTCTGGTGCTGGGAAGCTTTCTTCGTCAACTTCTTCCCACTCTCAGTCATGTGCTTTGTGTGGTCCTTTAGGGTGATTGATTGCCAGGCAAGACAAGTGCATCATTATGTGCCGTGTATCTGGATGGTTTTTCCCATTTCTCTGCCCATATTGGAACTTCCTTCCTCCAACTGACATAACTACTCATTGTTGGCTCAAGCCGAAGATTTTGTAGGTGTTGGAAGATGTTTGGTATTTCACTGCCTTCCATCAAACCAAACCTGTCATCTAAAGGTTTCGTGAGGCTGATATCCAAGCATTTATGCCTAATTGGCTTAGTATGTTCAGGTCTTAATTCCCAGCCAATTCTGACTTCAGTTATGTTCTCATTGATGGTCATGATTACAGGTATTGGTTCTATGGTTTTGCTTCTTTTCCGTTTTTGAGCTATTTTAACTGTCTGCCCTGGCATTAACTGTTTGAATCGATTGACTTGCTGTCCTAGGTTTTCTGCCTTCTCAACCTAAATTATGTTTTTGTGGGTACAGTCATTGAAAGGAAATGATATGTTAGCTAGATTGTAGCAGCCAACATTACCAACTAAGTGACAGAGCTTCTGTGCTATGAGAGATTTGCCAGTGCTTGCTGGACCATTAAGTAAGATGGTATTTCTCTTACCCGTTTGTTTAGGCAGCACGTGATTGCACATGTGACTTCCTAAGGATTATAGTTATTTAGTTTCCACACTTTGAAAAGTTTTGTGTCTTCCAAATCAATCATCTCTTCTGTTGCTTTTTCTGTAATCAGCCCAAAGATTTTGAGATTTTCAGTAGGACCATTTCAGTAATTATTTTCACCAGTGTTTCTCTACTAGGTTGAGCAATGATGTGTACATATGTGTTTGGGTTAGTTAGCATCCATTAGCTCCATAGAGACAGCTCTGCTTAAGTATAGTTGGCTCATGCAGTCTTCTATGCTAATTTCTCTGTTACTTGTGGAAAGTTTCATTTTTTTTGGTCTGTGGTGCTTCCTGTTTTACCTCAATTTCATTTTGTTTTGTTTTTTGGTTATGCTTTCTCAGGTCTAATCTAGTTGGATATTTCATGAAATCAAAAACTGTGCCAGAGTCGAAGGTCCATGCATAATAATTAATTTCATTGGTGTATTGATGATCTTTATAGAGAAAGTAGTAAATGATCATGTCCTTCATATTAACTAACTTAGCATAATTTTTTTTGGTTTGTTTATGTTTATAAGTAAGTATGTCTACCCATTGACTATTTCCTACCATTTCTCTGAACTTGAATGCTTCTCCAACAGATAAGTTAACATTAGAACGGTTAGTATGGTATAATATAGCCCATTAAAAGCAGGTGTAGCCTTAAGTGTAAGGAACAACAAAAAAGGCTAGAAAGGCAAGTTGGAGACTGATTGTAAAGATATTTAAGTGTGCCTAACAGAGAATTCTGTATATTAACCTAGATCATCATACTAGAGAACCACTGGAATTTAGTGACTAGGGGAATGACATTGATCAGACTGGTGCTTTAGGAATAACACTTTGGCAGGGAGTAAGGATTGGAGGGGAGAGAAACTTAAGGCAGAGAAATCAGTTGTGAGATTATTGCAATAGTAGAGGTGAGAGCAGATGAAGGCCTAAATTCCAAGAGAGTGAGTGCCAACAGCTGGGCGGGAGGATAACCAAAAGACAAATGTCATGGAAGCCAAGAAAGGAGATGGCATCAATGAGGATCTTGCCAAACATGGGCAAGAACTGCAAAGGGATCAGATAGAATTAGGACTAAGAAAAAGGCCATTTCATCAGGCAGTTAAGAGATAGTGGTAATCTTAGAGAAAAAGTTTTTGGAGAAAGAGTTTCAGTCAAGTGGCAGAGTAGGCAAAGGGACTGGCAAGTAAATTTGGCATCACTTAGTCATGGAATGAGATCCAATGTGGTCACATCAAAAGTAAATGATACATTTTATGAGGGGATCCTCCCATTCTTGGCATTCCAAATTGGAACTCTACAACTGACGTGCACCTTCCAACTTCAGTCCTACTGAAGGACATTTTAATATTTCCTTTCATGGGGAATGGCCTTGACTCCTGTGGATGCTAGTTTCTAATTTGGAGGTAGATGATTGGGTTACTTAATGAATAGAAATTGGCTTTTCAGAGACCCTAAGAAACAGGAATGTGGATAAGTTAGAAACAACCAAATTCCATCTGAAATTAGAAGGTAGGAAACATTCATTACCAAAAAACAGGCAAAATTTAAGTCCATTTGGAAATCTTGGAAGCACAGCTTCAAATCCATGTGTTGTGTCTGCTCTGGGAATATCTTACTTTCTGAGAGACTGTCTAGCTTAGCCTCCACACATTAAAGGTTGGAAGATTTTCCTTGACCATAAGATCGTAGATTTAGAAATGAAATGGACCAAAAAAACAGGAAACGGATCTCCAGAGGGCTGAAGTTATTGCTGAAGGTCACATAGGGAGTAAGCAGCAGACCTGGATGTGAACCCAGGTCCCCTGACTCCAAGTCTGGTGTTCTTTCTCATGTGCTATGTTACCTGTCAGTATGATTTCAGAGTTCTAGATTCCACATGACTCATCTGTGACTTAGAAACATTTAAACAATGAGCTCTGTTAGATCCTGGGCTGGTGGGGTGGCCTTGATATTATTTTTGTTTAATTTTATGAAATAAGCATCCTAAGCAAAGTCAAAAATTACTATCAGATAGAAATCTATTGCCTATATATCACAGGGCTCCAATCAATCCAAAAAACCCTATTTTGGTTCAATTTCCAAAAAATAAGAGGATTTGAGTAGAGAGTATAGGGAGAGGAAGGAGGAAATTTTTTTTGGAAACCTGAAGTTTGGTAAAATCTAAAAGTATTTAGTTAATACTTGGGGTTTTGGCTCAATTTTCCTGTTTCTTGGAGAAGCAGGATATTTATCAGGAAACATTCATTGGGCCCAAGAGAACAGCTCCAAGGACTGAGGGTATCTCAGTCAGCATGAAATAGAAGTTGCTCCACATCTAACAGTTTGTCTGAAGCATTTTCTGCCAGAGTTTCCATGACCTGTGCAATCTGACAGCTGGAGCTTTGAATGCCCTATGCACCCTTTCCTCTGCACACATCAGCTCTTGACTCTTACAGAATCACAGAATCTCAGAGTTGGAAAGGACCTACCTTAGAAACCATCTAGTCAGCCCATATTTAGCAACAACAATAATAGCTAGTGTTTACATAGCACTTTAATGTTTGCCAGGCACTTTGCAAAAATTATCTCATTTAATCCTCACAACAACACTGGGAAGTAGGTACTATTATTATCCCTTTTTGTTTTACAGTTGAGGAAACTGAGGCAGGCAGAAGTTAAGTGACTTGCCTAGGGTCACACTGCTAGTAAGCATCTGAGGCCTTATTTGAACTCAAGTCTTTCTGATTCAAGGTGCAGCACTCTACCTTCTTTGTTTTCATTTTTAAAAACATTCTTTTTTTATTATTGACTTGACAAGCATCAATAAAGATGAACATTTCCAAATATAAAGAATAGAAAAAAAGGATGGCAAATGTCAATTGCAATTACATTCAGCGTGGGGTTTTTTTAGGTATGTATTTATATATAGTATATATTACATTTAACATGATAACACCAACACTGCTCTGCTTCTCTGTATCCCTTTCTGAACTTTACTGACAGTGTAGTCTTTTTTCCCAACAATTATTTTATTATTTAATATTTTTAGTTTTCAACATTGATTTCCATAAGATTTTCAGTTACAACTTTTCTCCTCATTTCCACTCTCCCTGCACCCAATCCAAGATGGCATATATTCTGATTGCCCCTTTCTCCAGTCAGCCCTCCCTTCTGTCACCTCACTCCCTCCCCATCCCCTTTCCCCTCACATTCTTGTATGGCAGGATAGATTTCTATGCCCCATTCACTATATATCTTATTTCTCAGTTGCATGCAAAAACAACTTTTTCTTTTGAGCATCTGCTTTTGAAACTGAGTTTCAAATTCTCTCCCCTCTTCCCTTCTCACCCACCCTCCCTAAGAAGGCAAGCAATTCAACATAGGCCATACATGTATCATTATGAAAAACACTTCCACAATACTCATGTTGTGAAAGACTAACTGTATTTCCCTCCATCCTATCCTGTCCCCCTTCATTCAATTTTCTCCCTTAACTCTGTCCCTTTTCAAAAGCGTTTGATTTTGATTACCTCCTCCCCCTATCTTCCCTTCCTTCTATCATCTCCCATTTTTTATCCTCTTCCTCCTACTTTCCTGTGGGGTAAGATACCCAATTGAGTTTGTATGTTATTCCCTCCTCAAGTCAAATCCAATGAGAGCAAGATTCACTCATTCCCCCTCACCTGCCCCCTATTCCCTTCCAACAGAACTGTTTCTCTTGCCACTTTTATGTGAGACAATTTGCCCCATTCTATGTCTCCCTTTCTCCCTCTCTCAATATATTCCTCTCTCACCTCTTAATTTTATTTTTTTAGATATCATCCCTTCATATACAACTCACCCTGTGCTCTCTATGTGTATGTATATTCCCTTCAACTACCCTAATACTCAGAAAGGTTTCGTGAATTACAAACAAAATCTTTCCATGTAGGAATGTAAATAAAACAGTTCAACTTTAGTAAATCATTTATGATTTCTCTTTCTTGTTTACCTTTTTATACTTCTCTTGATTCTTGTGTTTGAAGGTCAAATTTTCTGTTTAGCCCTGGTCTTTTCATTGAGAAAGCTTGAAAGTCTTCTATTTTATTGAAAGTCTTTATTTTACCTTGGAGCATTATACTCAGTTTTGCTGGATAGGTGATTCTTGGTTTTAATCCTAGCTCCTTTGACCTCCAGAATATCATACTCTAAGCCCTTCAATCCCTTAATGTGGAAGCTGCTAGATATTGTGTTATCCTGATTGTGTTTCCACAATATTCGAATTGTTTATTTCTGGCTGCTTGAAGTATTTTCTCCTTGACCTGTGAACTCTGGAATTTGGTGACAATATTCCTAGGAGTTTTCTTTTTGGGATCTTTCTCAGGAGGTGATGGGTGGATTCTTTCAATTTTTATTTTACCCTGTGGTTCTAGAATAGCAGGGCAGTTTTCATTGATAATTTCTTGAAAGATGATATCTAGGATTTTTTTTGATCATGGCTTTCAGGTAGTCCAATAATTTTTAAGTTCTCTCTCCTGGATCTATTTTCCATGTCACTGTTTTTTCCAACGAGATAGGTCACATTGTCTTCCATCTTTTCGTTCCTTTCATTCCGTTTCATAATGTCTTGATTTCTCATAAAGTCACTAGCTTCCACTTGCTCCAATCTAATTTTAAGGTGGTATTTTTTTCAGTGGTCTTTTGGACTTCCTTTTCCATTTGGCTAATTCTGCCTTTCAAGGCATTCTTCTCCTCATTGGCTTTTTGGAGCTCTTTTGACATTTGGGTTAGTCTATTTTTTAAGGAGTTATTTTCTTCAGTATTTTTTGGGTCTCCTTTAGCAAGTCATTGACTTGTTTTTCATAGTTTTCTGGCATCTCTCTCATTTCTCTTTCCAATATTTCCTCTGCTTCTCTTACTTGCTTTTCCAAATCCTTTTTGAGCTCTGCCATGGTCTGAGACCAATTCGTATTTTTGTCGGAGACTTTTGATGTAGGCTCTTTGACTTTGTTGACTTCTTCTAGCTGTATGTTTTGATCTTCTTTGTCACCAAAGAAAGATTCTAGAATCTAAGTCTATGTCCTTTTTTGCTGCCTGGACATGTTCCCAGCCAACTACTTAACCTTTGAGCTTTTTGTCAGGGTATGACCGCTTGTAAAGAATGCTTTGTCCCAAGCTTTAGGGACTGCACTGCTGTTTTCAGAGCTACTTCTACACGGCAAGCTCTGCCACACCAGCAATCTTCCTCCCCCAAGAACCACCAACCAGGATTGCAACACAGATCTAAGCAGGGCAAAGCTGCCTCTGTGCTAGCAAAGTGCTCCTTGCACTCCTGCTCTGATCCACCACTTGACAGGGACTCAGGAAGCAGCTTACTCTGGACCTCTGTAAGCAGCGGCAGGAGTTTCCTGTTGCTGCCACCGCCACCACCACACTACCTCCGCCACCCATAGGGCTGGGCCCAGATGGCTCTCACCCAGATCCAACACCGACCTGCTCCATTGTCTTTTGGTGTTTGTGGGTTGAGAAGTCTGGTAACTGCCACAGCTCAATGATTCATGGCCCTCAGGCCTGCTCTGGCCCACTCCCGGTCAGGTCTGTCCTGGTGCAGCCCACATTGGGCTGGCTCCACTCCCAGCACCATGCAATAGACCCTTCCCAGTGACCATCCAGGCTGTCCTGGGCTGGAGACCTGCTTCCCTCTACTATTTTGTGGGTTCTGCAGCTCTTTGGCTTCCACCTCTCTTGATATGTCTGCGCTAAGACACTGTCGTCTTTGGGGGTCTTCTTTTTGTCTTCCTTACACCACAATCAAGGTGCATCACTCTTAAGTCTCATGCCACCTAGCTGCTTAATAAAGAATGCCCCTTGCCATATTCCCGATGAGTAGTCATCCACTCACTGCTTGAAAGCCTCAAGCAGAAGGGAATGCCTTGACACATAAGGTAGCACATTTCTCTTTTGGGAAACCCTCATTGTCAGGGCTTATACTGGGTCTAAATCAACCTCACCTTTCACCTAAGACTCATGGTCTGCTTCTAAAACAAAGCAGAACAAAACTAATCTTTCTATATGTGACCACCCTAGCTCTCCCTTCTTCCAGGCCCATGCCTTTCCATGTGTTGATAGCCCCTGGCCACCTCCTCTGCCAAATTATTTCCTTTTGCCTGTATTTAGCTCCACTTAGAAAATGGAAGTAAAGGTCTAGAAATCTGGGCGACCCACCCACAGCTCATTGCCAAGAAGAACAAAGATTCTTTTTTCTAAAGTTTCATCAATGTCTTCATCGTGTTTTACATCACAATAATTTCCCAATGTACCCTTCTCCCTGCCCTATCCCCTGAAGCCTCTCATAATTTGAAAAAAAATCAAGACAAAATAACCAATACAGTAACCACATCTTTCTATGTGTGAAATTTTGATTTTCTGCAGGTTCACCACCACACATGCTTCATCATCTCTAATAATAATAACAGCTAGCATTTACATAGTGCCTTAACATTAGCAAAGTGCTTTACAAATATTATTTCATTTGATCCTCACAGCAACCATGGGAGGCTACCCACATTTTACAGATGAAGAAACTGAGGCAGACAGAGGCTAAGTGACTTGCTCAGTGTCACATAGCTAGGAAATGTCTGAGGCTGAATTTGGACTCAGCTCACCTTGACTCCAGTGCCAGTGTTTTATCCACTGAGCCACTCAGCTGCCTCTGTCTTCTGGAATCAGTATTGCATTAAATCTGAGTTCAGCTGTCTTTCTGTCTTAACGTTGCTTATATTCTTATAGTCCTCGTGTATGTTATTCTCCCAGCTCTGTTCATTTCTCTCTGCATCAGCTCATAAAAGTCTTACCATGTTTCCCTGAAATCCTCCTAGTCATCATTTCTTGCAAATACAATAGTATTTTGTTACATTCATATACCGTCATTTAAGAACAAGTAATTCTATAGAGAACTGAGTCAAACTTATAAGTATACAAGTCATTCCGCATTGATAAATGCCCAAAGGATATGAACAGGCAGTTTTCAGATGAAGAAATTGAAGCTATCCATAGTCATATGAAAAAAATGCTTTAAATCACTATTAATTAGAGAAATGCAAATCAAAACAACTCTGAGGTACCACATCACACCTATCAGATTGGTTAATATGACAGAAAAAGGAAATGATAAATGTTGTAGAAAATGTGGGAAAATTATAACACTGTTGGTGGAATTGTGAGTTGATCCAACCATTCTGGAGAGCAATTTGGAACTATACCCAAAGGGCTATAAAATTGTGCATACCCTTTGACCCAGCAATACCACTACTAGCTCTATATCCCAAATAGATCATAAAAAAGGGAAAAAGGACCCACATGTACAAGAATATTTATAGCAGCTCTTTTTGTTATGTCAAAGAATTGGAAATTGAGGTGATATCCATCAATTGGGAAATGGCTAAACAACTTGTGGTACATGATTGTAATGGAATATTATTGTCCTATAAGAAATGATGAGCAGGTAGATTTCAGAAAAACCTGGAAAGACTGACATGAATTGATGTCGAGTGTAGTGAGCAGAACCAGAACATTACACACAGTAAGAGCAATGTCATGTGATGATCAACTATGATAGACCAAGGTCATCTGAGCAATATAATGCTCAAAGACAATTCCAAAAGACTCATGAGAGAGCTATGGCATCTGAATGCAGATCAGAGCATACCACTTGCACTTTTTTGTTTTTTCTTTCTTGTGTTTTTTCCCTTTTGTTCTGATTCTTTTGCAACATGACTAATGTGGAAATATGATTAATATGACTATACATGTATAACCTATATCAGATTGCTTGCTATCTTGGGAAGGAGAGAAGAAAAGGAGGGAGGGAGAAAAAGTCAGAACTCAAAATCTTACATGTAATTTGGAAAAAAATAAAATACTATTAAGTTGGAGGGGAGAAAAAAAGAACAAGGAATTCTAAGGCTTCTAACTAGATCATTCTAGCTTCCTCTTGCTTTTGGATCATCCATAGCATTTTTTTATTCTCACATTGACTTCCTCCCCAGCATCTGCCATCTAGCAATTAGAATGAGCTCAGGAAACACAAACTCAATTTAATATTAGCTGAAGTCAAGCATAATTAGGAAGGTAACTCTGCCATCAGGAAATTATATATAATGTACGCAGATGCCAGATATAAATGATTTTTGTATTATCCTCTTTCTTGAAATAGACACACCGCTACTCCCCACTCCCCTCCATTAGTCCAGATAATTGAGAATTGACTCTATTCATGAACTCTCCATGGGATGATCCAAGCTTTAGACAAATAACAACACAGTGGGTACCCAAGAAAGAGAAAAAGATCTTCCTTAACAGTTTTTGCCAGCAGAAAAAGGATTTTGTTGGTATTCATCTGATTATATTATTCCTGGGTAGGTTAAGAGTTTTATCTATTTATAAAATTACTTGGAGCCAAGGATTAAACAGGAAGATTTAATGCAGGAAAGCTGATTTAAGACTCAGAATCTTTTTTTTCTCCTTCCTTAGCAGTATCCACTTAAAGTAAATCTTTGGTTGACTGAAAACAGATTACCTAACATATAAGGCCTCTGAGAATTATCCTGAGTTTATTATATAAATACAGAAGATATTTCATAGTATTGTATAGCCAAGTCATTTGCCTGTTGTAGCCAATTATAAGATTTCCTAATTAATGGCATTCAGAAATGTGGCATGAAAATCCATTTAGCCTTTTTTATTTAAAAAATGTAGTGGAACACTGTTCTGATTAAAATAATAATTTTTTACCCATTTCATGGTGTAAAGGCAAATCAATCCCATCCTTCCCAATTCTGGCAGACCTTTACCCTTTACATAAATAGTAGCTATTTTTATGTATTTATTTAACATATGTACAAAAAATAGAAAAATTTTGCCCCTGCAGTGCATATGAGGTTCCCCCTATACTTAATTGAGGTTCTAATATTTACTTGCCAGACCTGGGGCTGGAAATGGTGCTTGCCATGATATTTTATAAAAATCATGGAACAGACAGAAAACAGGAAGTTTGCTGACATCTAGAAGTGTTTAAAGATTGGATGAAAGATCTGATCTTTGGCAAGCTATGCATTTTACAGCTGTTCTGGTCCATTGCAGCTGCTTCAGGGATTTAGGAGGCTTTCTCAAAAGAAATGGTCCAGCCAGTGATGCTAAGAGCAAGATGGCTTTATTTGGCGTATTTTAACCCTCCCAAGGGATGGCTCGAGGCTTAAGAGTACACCAAAGGCACACAGGAAAAGCAGGAACAATGAGGGAAGGATACAGCCAATGGGTTACCAGCTCTCAAATCTTATTACAGTTTCTGGGCCACAACAAGAGGATGAAGAAGGTTCAATGAAGACACTGCAGGGAGGCTGTTCCTTGACTTCGGTGTCAAGCCAAGCTTCAGCTCTCTAGTTACTCCTTTTTGGGCTGGGAAATAGCTGGGTTCTTATCTCTCCCACCTATCACCTCCTCCCAACACACATGCATACCCAGAGCAGCACAGAAACCTTTCAAACTAGGGCCAGGAGCCAATATTTCCAAAACTGAGGCCTTCCTTGTGTGCCAAGCAGGACAACCCACCTGCTGGGGCAGGAATGAAAGAGGACCAGGCTGGGGGTTTTATTGTTAGAAGAGGAGCCTCACTGAGTCGAATCGGATTGATGTCATGTCCATGACATGAAAGCAAGAGAGCTGCCAGGGATTAGTTAGCCGAGGAAGGAGTTCCTAATCAGTCAGCCAGTCAATAAGCATTTATTAAGTGCCTATTATGCACCAGGCACTATGCTAAGCACAGAGAAGATTCCAGACACGAATCAGGAGGGAGGAAGGGGATAGCAGGAGGAAAGTGTGAATCTAGAAAAAAGACAATGAGATGATAGGCCTATAGATTTAGTGCTGGAGGGGACATAGAGACCTTGTCATCCGACCCTTTCATGGGGGGAAACTGAGGCTCAGAAAGGTTACAGGATAGGAAGTGGCAGACCAAAGACAGCAAGAATTCAAACCCAGATCTTTTGAATCCAATCCATCACTCTGAGGACTAGATGCTTTTACTTTGACACAGTTCAATTAAATAGATATGCTATCTACAAAGTATTGTGATTACATTAGAAGTGATCTCAACTTTCTACTGTATTGTATTATATATTACTATATGATATCAGTTAAATTACATCATATTATATCACACCATATATCATATCACATTGTATCATATCTTATCTTATATCATATCATATTATATTTTTACACCATGGTTTTGCTTATTCTACCACCTTCTCTACTTCTTTCTCTCTTTCATCTCATTTTCCTCCTTCATTTCCTTTTTCTCTTCTTACTTCTTCAATTTCTTTCTACTCAAGCTTCCTTCTCCTGATCACCCCACTCTTCTTTCTCTGGCTCTCCAATTAGTTGTTAGAAGAAGCCTGCCTTTTCAGGCATTCCTTCACTTGCTCTTTCTCTCCTATACAAAGCTAACTGGGCAAACACAGTAACCATAACACAGAAGCTAAGACCAACCTAATTGAAGGCAGTCGGGTGGTACAGTGGACAGAGCCCCAGACTTGGAGTTAGGAGGACTTGAATTCAAATCTGGCCTCAAACACTTGCTAGTTGTATGACTGTGCAAGTCACTTGACCTCTGTCAGCTTCAGTTTTTCCATATGTAAAATGGATATAATAATAGCACCTCCATCCCAATGTTATTGTAAGGATCAAATGAGATATTTGCAAAAATGGTTTGCAAGCCTTAAAGCTCTGTAGAAATGCTAGCTGTTATTTTTATTTGTTTATCAGGGGAAATCTTGGTCTCCGAGCCCATATCCAAGCCCTTGTTTTCTTCCCATATAAGAAACAGAAGGCTACTTATTCTTAAATTCTAAAGGCTATGAAGATAATAAATAACTTCAAATATGAAGGAAGAGTGGTGGTTAATTTTTTTTTGTTCTTTTATCATCCATCTCGTTCAAAGATGAGGGGAAAAATATTAAGAGAATTCTGTGATTCCTGGAGCAGCTAGGGGGCACAGTGAATAGAGCAGTTAGATAGAACTGAGTCCAGAAACAGTGACCTTGGGCAAGTCATTTAACCTCTTCCTGCTTCAGTTTGTTCTACTGTAAAATGTGCATAATAATTAGAAACTACTTCCAAGGGTTGTTGTGAGCATCAAACGAGATACTCGTAAAGCGTTTGGTACATTTCCTGGCACAAAGTAGGCACTAAATAAATGCTGTTTCCTTCCTTCCTGCCTCTCTCCCTCCCTCCCTTCCTCCCTTCCTTCTTTCCTTCCTTCCTACCTACTTCCTTTCTTCCTTTTCTTCCTTCCTTCCTTCTTTTCTTCCTGTGAAAGAGGTTTCTTCACTTTAACTCAGCAAATATTTACTAAGTGCTTACCACATGACAGGCACTAAGAGAAAAATGAAAACCAAACCTGCCTTTAAGGAGCTAACACTGGGGACAAGGTGGATGGTAGAGAGGGAGAGGGAAACAAATATATATACATATATATATAAATATGTGTGTATATGTATACATACATATATTGTGAAAAGTACAAAAATACAGACATATACATATGTATGTACATATGTGCATATGTATATAGCTATAGATATTACAAATAATTTGGGAGGAAAGTGCTAGCCTACCAACTGGAGAGATCACCAATGGCTTCATGTGAGATATGACGCTAAAGGGGCACCTGGAAGGGAGTTGAGGATTCTCTGAGGCAGGAGTGAGGAAGCAGAGCATGGCAGCCGACATGTCAATCCTTGCCTTGTACAAAGGTACAGAGGTGGGGGATTAAATGTTGAGTATGGGGAACAATAAATAGGCCAGGCTGGCTGCAATGTGCAGTGTGTGTATGCGAATAATAGAAAATAATTTGGGGAAAGATAAATTGAAGCCAGATTGTGAAGGACTTTAAATGCTTAAGAGAAGAATCTATAATGTTAATGTTATTTTTTCTTAGAGGCAATAGGGAACCTATTAGAATCAGAATATGTGCAAGGACTAGAAAGAGGAATTTTGAGAAGTTAACACAGCTGCGAAGGAAGAAAACCTTTATTCTGATAAAAGGGAGTTTGAATTGAGCCAGATTTTAGATCCAGAAATGGTCGGTTGTGAGCAGGGGGTTAAAGAAGCAGAAGAGAAATAACCAGGCACAGTGGCTTGAGCACCAGCTCTGGAATCAGAGAACCTGAGTTCAAATTCTGTCTCTGATATGCTATCTGAATGACCATGGATAAGTCACTGAACCTACCTGGGCTTCAGTTTCCTTATCTGCAAAATGAGATATTTGAACTAAATTGTTTCTAAAAATCCTAGCTTTAGATCTATGACCCCATGATTACACAGAGATGAAGCATCAAAGGAACAAATGGATCTTTGTCATTGACTGATTCCGGGAGAATGGTGCTACCATCTTTATCACCAACATATCTCTAGGCACATCCTTGCCCTTTTTTGTCTCAGTGCTATGGACCAATAAAATTTCTCTATGCCTCCATGTTTTTTTTCTTCTTTCATATACTCACCCCCAACCTCTTTCAACAAAGATGTAAATATTATCTTTTTATCTAGGAGCAATGGGGTAAGAAGTGATTATAATCAAGTATCTTAGAAGTAGTGTATATCATTGTTCACAACTGGTGGGGTTTGTGGTTGGAAACAATCATTAGACATACGTTGAAATTCATCAGAATAGGTATTTATTGAGCACCCACTGTGTATGTGCATGGCACCATGGGAGTTACACAAATATAGGTGAAGTGATCTCATGTATTCTCAGATATTAGGAGACTGACCTGGGAGGCAAAAGGAAATATAGGTGTGACCATAGAAAGAAACTGTTTCCTTTAAGCAACTCTTGCTTTTTTTGTGAATAACAGTGGAAATAAGGGATAATTAACTCTTTTTTTTCCACCATGGGGTATTTAAGGATGCTAACGTGTAGGAACTCAGGACCTCCACACTCCTGAAACAGTTCAGAAAGACTTCGTGGCACAGTGGGTAGAGAGCAGGGCCTAGAGTCAGAAGATCCTAGTTGAAATCCAGCCTCAGGTACTTACTAGCTGTGTGACCCTGGGAAAGTCACTTAAACCCTATTTGCCTCAGTTCCTCATCTGTAAAATGGAGAAGGAAATGGCCAACTACTCAAGTATCTTTGCCAAGAAAGCCCCGTGGACAAGTCCATGGGGCTATGTAGATTTGGACATGACTGAACAACTGGCCAACAAAAATGTAGGAAGGGCACTGTCATGGAGGGATTTGGTGATACATGGGGACATGCCAATATTTTGTAGTAATATAATGTTTGGTGAAAGCCAGCTGAGTTAATGAAGGGACAAATCCATTGTTCAGTGATTGCCACCATTGTGGTTGGTGTCTACAACATAGGTGTCTGCAACAGTCCAGGTTAAGAAGAAGCTCAGGAGTGAAATTAAAGACTGTATAGTCTTATCCAGCCCAGCATTATTTACATGTTTTAGGTATGTATAGCTTACTTTCATTCACTGGTCTCTAGAGAAGGCATACCATAGAGGTAGCAGCACCACTGGGCAGCCAATAACATCAAGGAATTTACATTTTAGTCAAGGAGAGTAGACATAAATAAGAATAGCAAATAGTTGCTGGATTTGAAATCATATCCTCCTGACACCAAGATCAATGCTCTAGTCACTGGGACATCTAGCTGCCTAGGTAAGACTGAAAACCATCCTGGAGTCATATTATGGACACTGTCGAATGCTGGGTTGAGAAGTTTGGCTTTTACTTGATAGGCTGTTGGGAACCATTGACGGTTTTTAGCAGGGCAATGACATGGTCAGAGTTATGGTTTAATAAGGTAGCAAGTTGAGTGCATAATAGACCAGAAGCAGGGAGATGCTTTAGGAAGGAGAAGCAGACTTTTAAAATAAACCCATAGGGTGACAGGCTATGTAGAGATTTAAGAACACACTCTCTGACTAAGAAGGCAGTGTGATAGAAAACAGAGATATCCAAAAACAACAACTCAAAGTACTACCTTAACCAGATTAAAATGTAATTGAGGAATATTTAACAAACTAAATACAAATACAGTAGAACATAGATAATATTAATTTGTGGTTTTCTAACTCAACATGCACCAGCAGAGATCCATTTCTATCTGAGTTTGACACTATTGGTACAGTGAATAAAGAACCATGCTTGAAGCCAAGAAGATCTGAGTATAAGGCCCACCTCTGACTTGCACTGGCTCTGTAACCATGGGCAAGTCACTTAAATTCTCAGTGTTGTAGGTCTCTAGGCACCTCCCTAAGACTATAAAGAAGAAGGAGTTTCTTTATCCTAATGAAATCATAGGTCCAGTCTTGTTTCCTTCCAAATAACAGTATTCTGAGCAGTAGAAGTCATTTTTTTTTATTTCAGATGATCTGGAAATAGTGTGAACTCTGTCCTTGAGGATCTTTAAAAAGAGGAAAAAACACGTCTCTCATGGACAGTTTAGATATAGACCTGGCTAGAGACAGAGGACCAGACCAAATAAGCCTTAAAGTATGTTCTTATTTCTGTGATCCTAACAGAAGGCCTATTCTGCAAAATTCAGGAAATTTGCTGAAGCTGGACTCTGAGGATATATGATTCTATGAACTGTCATGCCTCCCTAAGTCAAATGCTTACAATTTTATTATTTATTTTCCTATTGACATATAAATTTTCTTGAAGGCAAAAGCAATTTAACCTGAATGAAAAAAAATGTAGATACAATTATGTGTCTCTCTGTGTGTCTATATGTGTTTCATCACTGTCATGAAATGCCAGATCTTTTCCAGGAATTTTTTATTTTTTGTATTAGCAACAAGTGAACACAGCAGAATTTTGTAATTGTTACTTTCTTAAAATAGATCTAGGTAGTGAGTGATTTCTCTGTCAGGGAAGGTACTCAGTTATACTGGTGTCATGTTTAAATGTTTTATGTTTCTGTAACTCCCTCCCCTTGCATTATAAAGTTATTTTCGACTTAGTTATTCTTTATGAAGGACCCCATGTATTAAGAGCCATTAATATGAAAACCAAGGCAATCTCCCCAGATCTTGAGTAAACATTTGCTGTAGCACAAACATGCCTTTCTCGAAACAAGGTCCTGGAGGGAAAGGATGCCTTTTTACTCATCTCTATTTCTTCCCCTCTCTCCCACCTCCACCATCATTGCTTAGCACACAGTAGGTAAGCAATGTTTATTGAATTACTTAATGAATGAGTACATTTCCTCATTGTATTTTATTGCCAGAAACCATATTACCAGCAATAAGAAATAATAAAATAGACATAGGGATATGTCCCAGGACATCAAAACGAGAAGGGAAGCACTGTGTAAAAATATAATTCAATATTAACAAAAATCAAATATCATACTAAATATTATGTATCCATATATGTATACACACATATTTATACCTGTGTGTTGTATACATATGTATATGCACTTGTATATACATATTTACATATGTACATACATACATATATGTATGAAGTATATACATACAAATAATATGTGCATTTATATGAATGTGTATGTGTATATGTGGGATGGGAAGTATATATGTGGCTTATATCTACATATTTTATATATACATACAACATGGTATATATGTATGCATACCTCATGTATTGAAGTCAGCTAGGTGGAGCAGTAGAGACAGCACTAGATTTGGAATCAGGAAGACGTCTTCCTGAGTTTAAATCTGGCCTCAGACACTTACTAGCTGGATGACCCCGAGCAAGTCTCTTAACCCTGTTTGCCTAAGTTCCCTCATCTGTACAAGAAGAGAAGGAAATGGCAAACTATTACGGTATCTTTGCCAGGAAAACTCCAGAAGGGGTCACGAAGAGTCGGACACAATTGAACAACAACATATTATTCATATATTATATATGAATATACATATATATACACACATATATATAAATATATGTGTGTATGTATGTATATGCACACACGAAGAGTTGGACACAATTGACCATGTCATATATACATATACATACACACATGTGTACACATACACACATATATATACACACACGTGAATAGATCAATTTGTAATTATATGTGTCCACATAGCCTAGCCTTGCTCAGATAGAGTAGGATAGACAATGTTATTTAAAATCAGCAAAAGTTGGCCAGGACGAGTTTAACCACAGAAGGTAGATGGTTTCATTAAACAGAGTTGGGGAGAGTTGTGTGAAAGAGGGAGAAATACTGAAATTTTGAACCTAAAGAAGAAAATCAAAATATGGTTGTCAGAGTCTAGACCAAGAGTCAAACTGAACATTAGAGAGAGTACAATCAACATGCCAAGGAAGTTAGAAAAATACAAGAGAAGAATTGTAAGTCAAGCCAAATATCCAGAAAGTAGAGACAGAATAAGTGAAAAATGTGACAAAACTCAGTAACGTAGGAGTAATCCAGGAAATCCAAGCTAGAAATTAAACGACAGTTTGCTGTGCTCAACACACATACTTTGACTATTTTTTTATAGCTGGTGTAAGTGTGAAAGCAGAATGCCTTTCTGCTTCTCAAGGAAGTATAATCAAATGCCAGGCTCTTCAGAGAGAGTCACTGAGGAGCAGATTTGTGCTAAAGCAGATTGACCTTTATTTTGTTGGTAATAATAGGACACACACACACACTTCTCCACATCTACTAGTCTGTCAAAATCTAGCTCATCCATCACAAGGGAACAAGAAATCTTGTAAGAGAGACTGAATGCAATTCCCTTGTTAACTCATACTTCTATATTCAGAAAAATAAATCAAGAAGGGAATGGTTCTCATATACTATACTCAGTCATTCAGAAGGAAAGAAATTGATTTTCTACAAAGGATTTTCCTTCTATGTTGTCCAAATATTTTTTAAGAATACTTATTCCTGGGGGCGGAGCAAAGATGGCGACTGGAAAGCAGTAACTGCCATGAGCTCCCCACCAAGTCCCTCCAAAAACCTATAAAAAAATGGCTCTGAACCAATTCTAGAACTGCAGAACACACAAAGTGGCAGAGGGAAGCAGGGCTCCAGCCCAGGACAGCCTGGATGGTCTCTGGGTAAGGTCTGTCTCAAAAGGAACTCCCAGCCCCCAGCTGAGGGGAGCGGAGCTGAGCCGAGCCAAGCAGAGCCCAGCACGGGCAGCGCGTGGCAGACCGCGGACCAACGAGACCAGGATTAGAGCCGACAGTGCCCTAGCATGCTGAATTACTGAGCTGTGGCATGTACCAGACCACACA
>CM053626.1:196023499-196043583 GCA_028646595.1 Phalanger gymnotis | reverse complement strand
GGAGGACCTGAATTCAAATCTGACACTCACTAGTTATGTGATCTTCAGCAAGTCATTTAATCCTGTTTGCCTCAGTTTCCTTATCTGTAAAGCGAGCTGGAGAAGGAAATGGCAAGACACCCCAGTATCTTTGCCGAGAAATCCCCAAATAGGATCATGGACATGAGTAAAATAACTCAACAGCATTTAACGAAAGAGTACACTGAGGCCTCACAAATTTAAGTACTTGGTCTTGATGGAGAAATTGTCCTCCTCATAGTAAGGATAGAATAGTAGGGACAAATAGTACACAATATCCTGCTCCTCTGAGAATAAATGATCTAAGACAGACACATTAATACTGACAATGTATTGCTTATAAAATAATGTAGACAGCATAATAAAAGCATCATATAATATATGGAAATAGAAACCATTATACCCACCCCCATGTTTTCTATTCTTCAGACTAAATACCTCCAGAGATAAGTGACTTTATATAAGCAATTATTTTAAGAGCGTGGCAAAGTAGGAAGAAAAGAAATAGAAAAACTTCAAAGGGGAAAGAGAGAAGAAAGTAAAATTATGTTAATATGAGTGTAGTTTTTCCTAAATAAAATTAAGTTTTAGGTACCAGAATTTCAGAAGAAACATTAACAAAGTTTGGCCATTATTAAATACATGTAATATTGACAGAGCATATCCTATTATGTTATTAAATATCATATTATCTTTATTATAACATTGAGATGCAGTGTGGTAAAGTGAATAGAGGGAGCTAGCTATTCAAGAGACAAGATCTATATTCAAATCTTACCTTTGAGGAGGTGCTAGGAGATTCTGCCTCATACTAGCTGTATGGCCTTGCATAAATCACTTCATTTCTTATGCATTAGGAGATTTTCTAAGCCTTTAAGTTATGGAGTACATGAAATCACAGGTCTGTTCCAAAAAGAAAAATAAATAAAATAAAAACATTAAAGAGGAGGAGGAGAAGAAGAAGAAATAGCAATGTTGCCCAACTTGAACTGGCAGACTGCATCTCCAGAAGCAGCTACTACTCCTCACAGATTGTTGTTCATCCTTCATTCATTAATAACTTGCATATGCATTGGATTTAAGTGAGGCAGAGATGTACAGCCTCAATCTCTCCTCCAAAGTCGTCAGAGTCCAGTGGCAAGACAGCAATGCTGTTAGACTTCTGTATATCCTGCAGAATAGGGGAAGGGAGAAGAGGGAGAAGGGAGAAAGAAAGCATTTATTAGGCACCCACTGCATACTGGGAGCTGTGATAAGCATTTTATAAATATCTCATTTGATGCTCAAAACAACCCCATAAGGTACTTCCCCATTTCCTCCTGTTAAGAATGCCCTAAGCATTTGGGGTATGGATATGGATACTGCTACTTTCTATAAGTAGAGCTCATGTATAATCTGAAATGGTACCCATGGGGTATTTCCATGCCCTCGCAACCCTGGCACAGAGATGATCCTTTCAGGCAAATGGGAGGAAGTGCAGGAAGAAGGGGAGGGGAGGAAATAAGCAATTGTATAGCACCTACTATGTGCTAAGAGCTTTTTACAAATATCCCATTTAATCCTCATACAACCTTCTGAGGTAGGTGCTATTATTATCCTCAGTTTACAATTGGGGAAACTGAGGCAAACAGTGGTTAAATGATCTAAAGATGAAAAAAGCCAGTCTAGTGAAGAATATCTATTGTCCCTGTATTGATAATGAGACTCCAAAAAGGTCTCCATACAATTTCACTTTATGAAGTTAAAGCCTCAAATTATATATAAATCATTCTCATGGATCATATGCTCCTTTTTAAGGGAAAAATATGCATTAAAATGATTTGCTCAATCTTAAACCTGCCTCCTAGCATCAGGGATCAATGTGGAGTCTGATTAAGTTGTGCTCTATAGATTTCTGCAGTCAAGTTCATCAAAGAACCCATTTCTCTTCCTCTAATGATGCTGAACCTAAAGTTCTTCTCTAAAGTACTTTAATTTTCACTTGGTCATTACAAGAAGACAGTGACTTAATGAACTGCAAATACGAGAAGAAAGTCACATAAATCATCTTTGCATCCTTTTGGCGGTATTAGTATAGCTGTGCCTTCATCATTACCATGCCTCCAGTGATTTCTCTGTGTATGACGGTGAAAATTAAATTATAAACCACATTTGGGGAGAATGTAGCACACCAATAAAAGCATAAAAAATCATTAGGATAAATAACAAAGATAAATTAATGTTAGTGCCATAGAATATTATTTTACCCTGTGCTAAAATAATATTTATGCCACTGATTCTGGCTAACATGGCCCAGCAGACAGTGATCCTTTAAAACAAAAGAAAACAAAACAGTAACAAAAAACCCCAGCATAAGATTCATCTAGTCTTCTTCTTGGACGCTGATGTTCATCAGACATCTTTTTTATTCTTTGGGAGATAGTTGCCTTTCAAAATGATAAGATAATGAGTTCATGGCTTGAACACAAGCGTGTGTCTTAAAGGCAGAATTGGAAATTAAAGTGAAATGTTAATTAAAGATTAATCAAAGGTGCTAAACTCCAGCAAGTTCATTGCTTTTCTTTGCTTAGTTTTGAGTATCCCATTTTGAAAAGCTATCTCACTCTAACTGGAATTTTTAATCAGATGGATAGAAATTTGGAGAACAAAAGAGAGCTAGAAAGTGAGCAGAGAAGTGATCCTGAGGGTAAAACTTAAAAACACATCAAAGGATGATGCAAAGGGAACTCTTAATCTGTGTCATTTTAGAGGGAAAGAGAGCTGACAAGGGGAAGACAGGAGTGCATTGATTTTTCCCAGACTCAATGGAGTAGTATTATTGTGGTCTGCCAGTGATAACATACAGCTGACTCTCCTTTCAGGACCCATATGTCAATCAACTAACTCCCAAGAGAAAAGACTGAGGGGAGTGGAGGGGGGGGGGGGGTTCCAATTGGCTTTACAGGTGCTCTAACTGCTGAATTTCTTTCAGGTGCTCTGCAGCTGTACTAAAAGACAGCTATAGATTATATTTTCTCCGGCTACATCCCACAAGAATGTGGTAGCCATTCTTACTATGATTCTTCCCTTTTCTAGCCATCCATATTCTTACAAGATCTGATCAAAAGCTGGAAGGGACCTCAAAGGTCATCTAGTACAATCCTCTCATTTTATAGATAAAGAAACAACCCCAGAGAAATGCAGTGGGTTATCCAAAGTCAAATAAGTAGCAGAAGGCAGAATCAGGATTCAAGCATAGGTCCAATGACTCTAAGATCAGGGCCCTTTCTACTATGCTACATCAAATAAATATTTATGAAGCACTCTTGAAATAATCCCTACCCTCAAGATGCTTGAATTTTAATGAGGGAGCCAATATCTTTACATATGAATACATAAAAATATATACAGAGTAAAAAAAAATAATTTTGGAGTGAGAGACACTATAAAATTTATAGATCATATAATCCATATTCTTCATTTTACAGAGAAGGAAACTGAGGCCTAGAAAGGTTGAAATGATTTGCCCAAAACCTTGAGCATCATTGTCAGTATGGTAGCCCCATTCCTAACTCTCCAGAATCATAACATTCCCCTATTCCCTTCACCCTGCTTTCACCAAGGTAGAGATTGGATTATACAGCAGAAATTGGCTCATAAGCTACCTCTTCAAGTCCTTGAGCATCAGTAAGTCAGACTTTGCTTTAAAAACATACCATTTAAGATTGATATCCTAAAGACAAATATACACATTTTCACCTTAAACTAATCATCAGTATCACCAGTAAACTTTCATTAAATGTATACCATGTTTTAGGTACTGCGCTAAGCACTAGGGCAACGTGTCAAACTCAGTTGAAAAGCGAAGGATTCAAGAATTTAAAGAAACTCAGAAAAGATAAAAAAATGTTCACCGATTCAAATATGATTAAGGTCAAAGAAAAACAGGAGTAAGCCCCTCTATCCAGTCCAAGATTGGAGGAAAAGACAGCCTAGAAACCTGTGGGTGCTGAGATGTGGGATATTACTAGAGGAGGAAGAAGCCAGTCAGTTGGGGGTGAGGTACAAACCTTGGAACATTCTGAGTATGGATGCTCCAGGGGAGCCGTAAGCCTGCCAGTGTTGTGAGTACAGATTTTAACAGAAGGCCAAAAGCTCACCGGTGTTCTCAGCTGAGACAGGCCAGGAAAATTGGAAGCCAGTGGGAACATCAGCAGTAACTCTAATAATCAGGCCTGCAGCCAGTGAGATCTAGTTCTGACCTCCCACAAAAGAAGTGAGGAAGAGAGCCAGCCCCCATAGGTCACTGAACAGAAAGATAGGACCGAACTGTATATTCCCAGGATTGAAGAAAACTACAGGAGAGAATAAACCAGGTGGCACTGGGGGCCTTACCAGAGTCCTGTGACCTGTAGGTATCCAACATCCAAGTAAGGCTTGCCAGGGCTATAGCAAGGCATCAAACCTACTCTCCACATTTTACTGTACAAGGAGGAGACAGAGAAGTATCAAGTCCTACATTGCACTGGACTACTAGGAGACTGAGATAAACTAGTGATTGAGGCAGAAAGCTAGGTGGAACAGTGGATAGAGTGACAGGCGGGAGTCAGGAAGACTCATCTTCCTGAATTCAAAGGTTGTGTTTGTCCTTTCGCAAAGAGGACCATGACATCAGGGAAATGATGACATGACTTGCAGTTGACTTTGATTTGAGTGAGGGAGGGCTGTGCAAGGTCACCAGCCTCGCCTTCTCCGCCAGAGGCATCTGGGTCCAGTGACCTGACATTCATAAGGACGACTGGAAGTGGCCCAGGATGCAATGTGAGACCCTGGCCCTTTTAGGCTAAGGTCTTTTCAGGTTCTCACTTTGAGTGAGGTAACGCCCATTCAGTGAATAGGCCTCCCAAGTTCAAATATGGCCTCAATCACTGACTAGCCTGTATGACCGTGGGCATGTCATTTAACCCTGTTTTCCTCAGTTTCCTCATCTGTAAAATGATCTGGAGAAGGAAATGACAAACTACTCCAGTATCTCCACCAAGAAAACCCCAAATGAGGTCATGAAGCGTCAAACACGACTGAACAGCAACAAAACAGAAGTCCAGGCCACCCTATTCAGAACGACAGCAACATCCAGACAACAAAGGGATCAGGACCAAAGAGAATCTGCCTCCTCCTTCCAAAAATATGGAAGGGAGCAGAGCCCAGCCCTCACGTAAAATCCAAATGCATTAACAGAAGGTACAGATATTAATAAAAGGAGAAAGGCACTAAACACAATGAAGAAATTCAATAGGTGTAGAGAGGCCTAAAAGACAAATCCAGGAGAAGAAAATAACTACCAGAAGTGTTATGAGAGACGGCGGGGCGGGGGGGCAGGAATGTCTTGGCTGTAAGGACTTAAGTGGCTGGAAGAAATAAGGCAAGAGATAAAAAGGGAAATTATAAGTAAAATATGGGGTCTGCTGGATAAATTAGAAGGAGAATAAATAGCTTGGAACAGAAGGTAGGAACTCTTATCCAAGTAGAAGAATCCCTAAAAAAAAAAGAAAGAAAAAGGAAAAGAAAAAAAAACCAGAGAAAATAGAATAATTGTTCCTTGAGATAATAAAAATACTATTTTTACAAAGTAAAATGAGGAAGAAAAAAGGGAAGGAAGGAAGGAAGGAAGGAAGGAAGGAAGGAAGGAAGGAAGGAAGGAAGGAAGGAAGGAAGGAAGGAAGGAAGGAAGGAAAGGAAAGGATGAGAACAAGAAAATAGCATCAATAAAACACTTTAATATAAAAAAAAGAAGAAAAGACCATAAAGGTATTAAGGCATAAAGATGTGTGGGTATTATGTTATTTTAATATACACTTTAAACAACAATCTATATACTATGAAAAAATCACAATATCATAGTTATCCTCTTTCTGTCCTTTATATATGGAAATTTTCATATTGCTGATGTCAAACATAATCAAAAGGAAGGAAATAAAGCCTCTCCCCCATCCCACATCTTGTCCTTCCCACTCATAAGCAGCCACATAGAAGTCAGTTAAAAGGAAAAGAAAATTATGCAAAGTATTAGATTTGTATTCCCAGAGCATACTACTGTACTTACCCCTACTTATCTGTGTATGAATTATTTTTTCTCCCCCTATTAGGTAGTAATGCTCTTGAGGACAGTGACTACATTACTTCTTAGTATATGCTCCCAAGGGCCTGATCCATACTGTGGGAATTTAATAAATACCCTTTTTAAAACTTGACCTGTCAAATATTTAGTCCATCTGCATTTTTCATTTTCAGAAGAAGGCGGTGTTTAAAGCTCTTTCATATCCCACCAAAGACTCATTTCAAAAGTCTTCGACCTAAACTCACTTAAAAAATAAGTCATTTTTTTTTCCTGAGCGTAAGTGACTCTGAAATGTTACCCTCCTCTTTATTTTTACATGGGCTGTATAGTCTTGAATCTGCCTTCATTGCCACCGTATTTCCAAAGCCCCATTCTCCATATGACCTCTCCTGTTTGTGATGTTGTGTTCCACTCATTCCATTTCTAGAATTGCCTAGAGATAGTTCAATGTAGGAGCTGTCCAAGGATATTTGAAGGCAGGCAGGAAAAGTCATGTTGTCTACATTTATGTATAATGGTTGTTTACAGTCACCAAGGACTATGAACTTGATAAAAAAAATTCAAAACCTTTCAAAATTAAAGGGGAAAATTGCAGGGGGCTGCAGTATGGGGCTCAGAGGATACAGAATGCATCAACGGGTGGCAACTTTTGAGTAATATCAATATCTCCAGTACACACACTTCATTACTGCAAAATAGCTTAGACTAATAAGCAGGGTTTTCAATGTGGCTGGGAGGAGATTTTGGAAAGCCTGGCAGCCAATTCTTGGAAGTGGTGTGATTAGGTTTCTAGTCCCTTTGTTCACATCTAGTTGTAGCCCTTTAAACTTTCCTGCTGTTTCTGCAGAGGGAATTCTGGGAGCAGCAGGTGGCTGATACGGACACAAGTCTTGTTGGAAGCCCTGAAAACATAGCCTTAATGATTAGAAGAGTTGTTTGCCTCTGTGTGAAAGAGCGTGGTTTTTCCCAGCCACCAAAATACTATGAGCTTGAAGAGATAAGCCTGTTCTCTTTATGGGTGATTAGCTATAAAACTTACATTAAAGAGAACTGCTCATCTGAAAGGGGTTTTTTTAGGGTTTCCAAGTATAGTTACACATGGGCTTCTTTTATGAGCAAATGATTGAGTCTAAAATGTCTGTTTTCAAAAGTTTATGGGTGGGATGTATTTTTTTTGCTTCAAATATTAAGTATTTTGGAATTTTCTGATTCTTTAAAATAAAGCTTTTAGTATTATTAACAATTATCATTCAGTGCAATTTAACAAACCTTTATTGATTGCCTTCTGTGTTTGAGGCGCTGGAGACACAAATCAAATCAACAAACATTTACCTACTACGTGCCTGGCAGTGTGCTATATGCTGATAATATAAAGACAAAAGTTAAACCAGCACTGCCCTCAAGGAGTTTGCCTTCTATCAGGAGACACGTGCATAGAGTGATGGAAGGGGTCACCAGTCCACCAGTAGGGATCAGGAAAAGCTTCTGGTAGAAAGATGAGCTAAGTCTTAAGTGAAACTAGAGCTTCTTAGAGGGAGAAGTCAGAAGGTAGAGTGTTCCTGGGATGGGACATACATAGCTAGTACAAAGACACAGGGTTGGGAAATAGAATGTCTTGTATGAGGTATTGTGGGAGGATCAGTGTCATACAAACAACAAATATTTGTCTTCAGGAAACTCATATTTCACCATGTAATGATCTATATAGTGTAAGCTTGGCAGAATGGAGAACTTTCAGGAGGGGAATCCCCTCTGCCAGTGCTGTAGATCACTATCCATCTGTGGCTTAGGAGCCAAGTCCTAGGGAATGGCCCGAGGTGCATTAAGACTGTTTAATTTGCCCAGGGTCCTAGAGATTATAAGGGTCAGAAGTAAAACCTAAACACAGGTCTTACTGGCTCCAGACTCAGTACTATGTAATGCCTCCTACAACAGAGATGGTATGTATATGTGTATGTATGTAAGCATATATACATATATATACATATATATGTATATATGTGCATATATGTGTGTATATGTATATATGTGTGTATGTGTATATATGTATATACATATATGTACAGAGAACAATCACATGTGTATAGATGCAGGCGTACATGCATATACATATGTATTGTTGCATATACACCAATGTCTATATACATATGTATATGTAGGTTATATACTCGCACATATACATGTATATATACATATGAGGCCACTAGGTGGCGCCATAGTGCACAGAGAGCCAGGCCTGGAGTCATGAAGACTCATTTTACTGAGTTCAAATCTGGCCTCAGACACTTACGAGCTGTGTGACTCCAGGCAAGTCACTGGACCCTGTTTGCCTCAGTTTCCTCATCTGTAAAATTAGCTAGAGAAGAACATAGCAGACTACGCTAAAGAAACCCTAAATGGAGTCACAAAGAGTCAGACATGACAAGCATGTATACACACATATATGTACTTATATTTATACTGAATACTATATATAGTATTTAATTATCAAGGACTCTATTGTGACATATGTACATATGCAGATGTATATGTATGTGTATATAAATATGTATGTATATTTGTGTGTACATAAACCTATGACACATGTACGTGTATACATGCATAACTCTGTCCGTATTGTGGACATGTATGTATACACATATATACATGTGTAGATAGACAGACACACAGTCAGATAGATAGATATGTAGATATAATGGAGGTCTGTATAAGTCTGTAAGGAAAGATTAAGACTCTCTATAAAGAAAAGGCACTCAATCACACAGAGAAATGATCATCCTTCAGAGTCTTACCCCCTCCCCAATGGAACTATACAGTTTTCCAGACCATAGTATAGTAATAACTAGTAAGCATAACTCATGTTTATATGACGTGTCAAAGTTTGCAGTTTGTCTTCCTCAGAGCAGTCCTTCTTGAGAGACTTGTGTATTATGTGCCCTTGTCTGCTCTCTAGTGCCTTCTACATATTAGGAATTCAATTAATTTTTAGAGGGAGAGGCTCAGATTATTTTGTAGTACACTGTTAAATGCTTGACCAGCCTGGAGGTGGTTAAATGCTAGTAGAAGAACACCATCACCACCACCCTGACTTCCCTTTGCCTCTCCTAAAATCCTGGACTGCCCAGATCCTATTTGGGCAGCCAGGAGGTAGAAAGGCCTGCCAGGACTTTTCTCCCCACAGTATAGGTCTCTCCCCAATCCTAGTTCTCCTATATCTTTTGGGACACCCTAGTGGGAAAAACATGACTGTTCACACCATTCAGATAAGCTGGTGATTCATCAGCTTCTGTTCTTCCGGTGGAATGGAGGTCCTTCAGGTCTGATCATCTCTCCCAGTGTTATTCTCTCCATATCTCCAATAATTGCCATTGGACCTAATAATGTACACTAAGGACCTTTGGGCCTTGCCATTTATCTCACCACTTCATTCTTATGACTTATGGACATTTCCATCCACCTTGTAAATGAACTTTCTCGTATCTCCTCCAATTCAAGTGAGAACTCATTGAGGGAAGGAGTTGCCTTGTATTTTCTATTTGTATCCTGAGCATTTAGTAAAATGGTTAGTATTTAATAAGTACTTTTTCTGTCATTTAATTTTCCTTAAAGTAGTATAAATATGTGCTTACTAACATTTTAACAGCTTTTAAGAGATATTTAACTTAATAATGTAGCAAGAGTCCTAGGAATATCAAAAACTTCCACCGTTATAGATTCTACCAACATACCTTCTCATCTTTTGTACTTTATCTGTGACTTTTCAAAAATCCTCTGGTTTTATTTTTTAAAGGTGATGGCAAAAATCATTAGATGTCATTTTACAATAAATAAGGGCTCTCTACCTCACTTCCAAGCTATCAGATCCAAACCACACTATAATGTACACTACACTACAGCCTTAATTTTCCAACTCTTTTAAATACTGTCTTCTCTCATCTTTATGACTTAACGGACCTTTCCATCTACCTTGTAAATGAACTTTCTCATATCTCCTCCAATTCAAGTGAGAACTCATTGAGGGAAGGAGTTGCCTTGTATTTTCTATTTGTATCCTGAGCATTTAGTAAAATGGTTAGTATTTAATAAGTACTTTTTCTGTCATTTAATTTTCCTTAAAGTAGTATAAATATGAGCTTACTAATATTTTAATAGCTGTTAAGAGATATTTAACTTAATAATGTAGTAAGAGTCCTGGGAATATCTAAAACTCCCACCATTATAGATTGTACCAACATACCTTCTCATCTTTTGCACTTTGTCCATGACTTCTCAAAAACCCTCTAGTGTCCTCAAATTACTAGAGACCCTCCTCTAGATCTTTGAACACTGCACAGGTACCAGAACAGATCTCAGGTTATCTGTCATCCATCCGTCTCTCACCCACTTAACTTTCTAAAGAGATATCCCCTAGCATCCTCTACACTACTTCTCAGACTTGTCATCTTTGGTAATATGTTACAGCTTGTTTACACCAATCATGTGTTTCTCCATTTGCCTCACTTGCCATCTTGATTTTTTGGAGATTAGAATGTCCCAGGACTCAGATCTATCCAGGCAGGGTAGTAGAAGGAATACTGAATTTGAAGTCAGGAGATCTGAGATCAAATTCTAGATCTCCTTGTTAGTTTTTACTTTGGGCAGGCTATCTAACCTCTCTGGGCATCAGTTTCTCTCATCTATAAAACAAAAGTTGAACTAGATAATTGATATTTTCCTGATAAAGAGGATGTGCTGTGGTAGAAAGATTGCTGTGCTTGGAACCAGAAGAACCTTGGGATCAAACCCCAGCACTGACATTTACTGGTCATGTGACCGCATAATTTAAGTTCTTTAAACCTCCATTTCTCCATATGTAAAAATGTTCACAATAATACCTGGAATACCTACGTCATAGGGTTGTTTTGGGCTCTGATGTTTCATCTCTTTCTGAAACAAGGAAACACCTTCCATCAAGGTAGATCCATAGTTATGCTGTAACTTATCATAGAGTTACTTGGTGCACCAAGAAGTTAAGTTACTTACCCAGGATGTGTCCAACTCAAACTGTGGCCTTTCTAACTCTAAGACCAGTCCTCTATCCATTAAGCCCTGTTGTCTACACATGTAAAATATTTTGTACTCCTTAAAGTGCTCTGTAAATGCTAGCTTGTGTTATTATTATAGCACTAAGTCCTCTGGGTTCCAGGCCTAAATAGAGAGAATGAAAAGGGACACAGAGGAAACAATCAACATATAATAATAATAGCTATCATTTATATAGCACTTACTATGTGCTGAATACCATGCTAGGTGCTTTGCAATTATTACCTCTTTTGTTCTTCACCGCAATCTTGGGAGGTGAGTGCTATCATTATCCCCATTTTACAGATGAGGAAACTGAGGCAAACAGAGATTAAGTGACTAGCTAGTGCCTGACACTAGCCACATTGGAACTTACGTCTTCCTGACTCTAGGCCTGGGGCTCCATCCAGGATGCTACCGAGCTTATAAAAAAGTTTTTTTGGGGGGGCAGCTAGGTGGCGCAGTGAGTAGAGCACCGGCCCTGGAGTCAGGAGGACCTGAGTTCAAATCTGGCCTCAGACACTTGACACACCTACTAGCTGTGTGACCTTGGGCAAGTCACTTAACCCCAATTGCCCTGTCAAAAAGCAAAAAAAAAAGATTTTTTAATCTATATGTAATTGGTTTTATTCTTTAAAGGCAATGGCAAAAATCATTAGATGTTATTTTACAATAAATAAGGCCTCTACCTCACTTCCAAGCTATCAGATCCAAACCATACTATAATGTATACTACACTACAGCCTTAATTTTCCAACTCCTTTAAATAGTGTATTCTCCCATTAAAATGTAAGCTCCTTGACATAGGGACTGTCTTGCTTGTGTTTGTGTCTCTAGGACTTAGCACAGTTCCTGGCACATAGTCCATGGGAAATAAGTGCTTTATCTTCCTATCTATCTAAAAAGTCATCTAATTGTTAAGGCTTTAGGTGATTTACCTCAGGGAAGCAAGAAGGTAGAAGATCACAAATCCAAGGTCCTGACTTTAAATGGACGTAGGATAGTCGGTTCTGTTCCTTTCCAATTTAGGCTCTAGCCCAAGATAGCCAGGTTTATAAACATGCCATGGAAAATTGGTTGGCTGGTGAAATCATTCTTGAAAGCATATGTTTATGTATAGAAGCCCCTTGAGGATGAGAATTGTTCTTTTTTTTTTAATTTTGTCTTTATATTCTCATTTCCTAGCTTTATACAAGGTAGGTGCTTCCTAAATGCTTGTTGGGTTGGGTTGTATTAGACTGGGCAACCAGAGGTTGTGCAGGGCAATATAAGAAGTACAAAGTCTAATTAGACACAGGCCCTGCTTTCAATATGCTCCAACAACACAGATCATAACCCTCAGGTCATGTGAACCTCTTATCCACATCTTCCCTCCAACCTACCTTAAAAGGTCTTTCTAACATACTAGGGCCATTTACTAGATCTCTTGATTTTGAATGAACATCAGTGGAGAGTATAGACTATTATTCATTATGCTTAACTACACGACTGGCTGATCTTTCTTTTCTTGTCATACATTTCTTTTATGAAATCTTTTGCATTGCCTCTGCATAGTTCTTCACTTGTAATGTGGTATAGCCATATGTCTTTCCATTTCCCTTTCTGTGAGCTTCAACCTTAAATTCTTTAACTCACCACCATGCACCACCACCAAATGGCATTTGTCTAGAAAGATGTGTGTGATTAATTACCTAATAAGGGTTGGGGAGATAGGGTGTGCAGATGAAACTTGATGGAATCAAATGATCTTAGAGTTTAAAGGTGTCTTGGAGTTCAACTCAGAAATTAACTGAATGAGTTCACATAAGAGCTGAATGAGTGAATCTAAGGCAGTCTGGATAGGCATCTAGTAGGCAGGCAAAGATTTGAAAGATTGTATAGGAGTTGCATCAGGAAAGAAAATGATCAAGATAATATGAATCAGCAGTACATCTTTGTGACTCAAGAAGCCCCTTCAGAATTCGAATATTAGATTAGTAATGCTATTTTATTTATTTTTACAAAAGGTATTTATTTATTTTTCGTTTTAAACATTCACTTCCATAAGATTTTGAGTTCCAAATTTTCTCCCCATCTATCCCCTCCCCATCCCAAGAGAGCATGTAATTTGATATAGGCTCTACATATTCATTCATATTGAACCGATTTTCACATTAGTCATATTGTAAAGAAGAATTAGGGCAATGGGAGAAACCACGAGAAAGAAGAAACAAACAAAAAAGAAAAAAGCAAAAGAGAGCAAATAATATGCTTCAAGCTGCACTCAGACTCCATAGTTCTTTTTCTGGCTATGGACAGCATTTTCCATCATGAGTCCTTTGGGGTTGCCTTGGATCCTTGCATTGCTAAGAAGAGATAAGTCTATCAAAGTTAATCATCACATATTGTGGCTGTTACTGTATGCAATGTTCTCCTGGTTCTGCTCACTTCACTCAGCATCGGTTCATTTAAGTCTTTCCAGGTTTTTCTGAAGTCCGCCTGTTCATCGTTTCTTATAGCACAGTAGTATTCCATTACATTTATATGCCATAACTTGTTCAGAATAATACTATTTTTATAAGAGAATACATTAGTAGCACATTTCTATAATAATAACTAGCATTTATGTAATACATTAAAGTTTCCAAAGCACTTTGCAAACATTTGATCCTCACAGCAAACTCGGGAGGTAGGGGCTATCCCCATTTTACAAATGAGGATACCAAGGTATACGGATGGTAAGTGACTTAGCCAAGGTCACATATCTAGTAAGTGTTTGAGGCTGGATTTGAATTCCAGTGTTGTAGTACCAGCCCTGTTGTGAGGAAGGCAGTTTTATAAATCACAGTGCTATAGAGGCAGCTAGGTGGCACACTGGAGTTATACTCCTTCAAGTCACATATCCAATCAGCTGTCAAATCTGGTCATCTCTACTTTCACAGCCTTGCATAAAATCCCTTCTCTCGATTCTCAGTCTCTGTCCCAATTACCTCTCACCTAGACTATCGAAATGGCTTTCTAATTGGTTCTCTCTTCCTCCTTGCCCCACTGCAATTATCCTCCATGCAGCAAAAGTAGTTTTCTTTAAGCTCAGGTCTGCCCATGATACTCCCATGCTCAATGAACTCAAGTGACTTCGTATTTTTATTATTCAGTCATGTCAAAATCTTCGTGACCCCATTTAGGATTTTCTTGGCAAAGATACTGGAGTGGTTTACCATTTCCTTGTCCACCTCATTTTACAGATGAAGAAACTGAGGCAAAATAGGGTTAAGTGACTTGCCCAGATCTGAACTCAGGAAAATGAGTCTTCCTGCCTCTAGACCTGACACTCTATCCACTGTACCACCTAGGTCAAATAAAAATTCTACTTGACATTTAAAGCTCTTCACGCAATGGCCATGATCTACCTTCATAGCATTCGTGTACATTCTTCACCTCCACTAACTCTGCAATCTATCCATACTGACCCATTTTCTACTCCTCAGTTGTACAGCATCATCTTCTATTTTACTACCTTCATATAAGATGTCTTTCATGCCTGGAACTCTTTCCTTACCTCTAGATCTTGGAATCACTTGTTTCTTCCAAGACTTAGCTCAGGCACTACTTTCTACATGGCTTGTTTCTTGATCTGTATGGTTGTTAATGCCCTTCCTTCTAAAACCATATTGCTTCCATTTTGCATATATAAGGGTACAGTCAAAATCACCCCATTTGGCACTGCACTTTTGCTGGTACAAATACTTTTTGATTAAATCAAGCATTCAGAACTGAGCCTGAACAGGATCTGTAAGCCTCAAGTCAATCAAAGCCATTGTTTGAGAGCCTGGGTCTCTAATAAAAAAAAATCTATCTCAGAATGAGATACAAGGGACTCCACTTCTTTGACCCCAAAACTATTGCTCTTTCCTCTATATCATGAGTACTGTGCTTATGCTACTTTGTTCCTAAATGCTTCCAAGTCCGTAATGAAAATAATCACATCATTTACCAGAAATCATCCAAGCCAGAAAAAATAACTGGACTTTCAGTGGAGATGCTTTACACAAGGTTTCTTAACCTAAGGTCTGTGAATCTTATTTTAGTTTTTTAGTAACAGTGATTATATATCAATATAATTGGTTTCCTTTGTAATTCTGTGTATTTTATTTGACGCTTTTAAAAACGTAACTCTGAGAAGGGGCTCTCCATAGGTTTCACCAGACTGCATAAGGGGTCCATGACACAAGGAAAGTTAAGATTACTAGCTTTAAAATGCTTCTCATGAAAATAGGAAGAACGGGAGGAAAATCAAAATAACCAGACCAACTGTGATTGTGAACTAGTATCAGTTCTGTAGAAAAACTAGCATCCATTCCAGTTGGGAAGCATCAGTGAAACCCGTTGCCCTCTTGGCAAGCAAGGGATGAGATGTTTCTGTTTTTGGGCTACAGTGGACCACATATGATATCATGCCATTGTTTTTCAGATGTTGTGGTTTAGGAACTAAGGTAAACCTTCTGCTGCGGATAGCCCTTTACAAGAGGGAAGTTAATGCATCAGCATTTCCCCAGCTCATTTCATGCTGTTTTGTTTCCTACAAAGCAGCTGCATGGAGCAAAAGAAGTAAAAGCCTGAGGTATTCTGCTCTTTGTAGACCTTTCTGTTCATGGAGAGAAAGAAAGAAAAACAATACAAAATAAACAAAGTTAGAAACAGCTGAGCCTGAGAAAAGGATAAAAAAACTTCAAAGTTTACTCTTAAGTAACAGGTTGTGACTATTTCCCAGAGCTATAACACAATAATTAGTTTGCTACCTAACTCAAAGTGGAGTGGATTAAACATTCTCTATTGACAAGTTAGTGTGATCTGAGAAGTGAATCCTTCAAGATTCTGCTGATTCCATCACCATGTAAATGGCATAGTGAGTGTGTTTTCACCTCAAGTCAGGCAAATTGCCAAAGATTACAAAATACGGGAAGTCAACACTGGAGGAGTTGTGGATGGACAAGTATATTAATACACTGTTGGTGGATCTAAGAATTTACTCCACTCTTTTGCAAAGCAATTTCCTACCATAATGAATGGTAGGAAAACGACCTTTGATGAGATTCTCCTTCTAGGAATATAGGCTACAGAGGTCAAATATGGAATGACAGCTCTGTGTACACCAAAGTATTTATAGTAGCAACAGAATGGAAATAACACAGATGCTCACAGATTGGAGAACTGGTACATGAATGCAGTGTAATATAGCAATCTCTCTGTGCTGTCCTCCTAATTCACACTTGCAGGTTTGGTCCCCTAGGAAAACTAGCTCTGGTTTAGTGTGCAATTAAAACTATAGATTACAATCCCCATCATTAGTCATCCAGAAGAGATTAAGTAAGTCACAAATTGAAATTGCATAATAAGAGCTACAATTTATTCCCCCCCCAACTGGGACCCATTTCCTTAAAATGTACACAGCCTAAATGGGAAGAATAGACATACACATATGAGTACACTATTAAAGAGGCATGTGTGTGTGTGTGTGTGTGTGTGTGTATATACATATATATATATATATATATACATACCTATATACATTTATAGGTATGTGTGTGTGTATCTCCAAGATTATTCCCGCCTCTGGCACTGCAAGACTCCAATGTCCTTTCTCTTCTCCTGAGATCCACACCTCTGGTCCCACTGGGCTCTGCTGGGAATGTTGCTAGACTGGTCTTCCTTGTCTTATTCCTCTCCATATCTTGAACCAACTCCACAACTAGACTCTCTGGTTCTACTCTCTTCCAGATTGTGTTCACTATTGGGTAAGCTACCCCACTATGACACTACAGCTAATGGATGGAGGAGGAAGGAGAAAGAAATCTCCTGTCCCCCCAATACACCTTGGAAATGGCCTAGGGGAAAAAAACTGAGATTTAATCTCAAGAAATGGGTTATTATCCCATAGCTGACTCTCTTCTCTACTAACAGGAATGACTTGCTGACCTGATTGTCAAGAATGACTGTTCTCAACTGACTGCGAAACAGGTTAACTCGCTTTTTAATTTTTAAAGACCACCAAGAGTTTGGCATATCTTTCATCTAGTCCATGGCTAGCTAAGTTATAATTCCTTCATGATTAATTGATGAATGTATTCATACATCCTTAGAAGAAAAGAAATTTAAGTACTTTTTTGTTTAAATACATTCCTTATAAGCTACAGATACATTGTTTCCATTTTCATGTCCTTTCTAATCTAAAAATAAGCTGTTCAGGGAATGAGGCACTCAAGGTTTCATGTTCTGTACTAACTGGAAATTAAACCACTCAAAGTTTGGAAGGGGTGAGACCTAAGTACCTCATTGCCTTTTATTTGGGGAGGGGGATGGAACTCTATTGATCAGGCATCCTCTGATCAACCTCCCCATTACTAAAATGTTATTGTGCTGCAAGAAATTATGAATACAAAGAATAGAGAGAGGCATTGAAAGATACATGTAAACTGATGCAAAACAAAGTAAGCCAATCCAAAAAAGCAGTATGCCCAATGACTACAATATTAATAGAAAGAAAATAAACAAAAAAGAAACTAAACATTATTTAATTATAATAACCAAGGCTGTTTTCAAATAAGCTCGTTTCATGGTATTTTGTTTCATAAAAAGTAGCTGCATGAAATAAAAGAAGGTTTTCTTTTCTTAAAATATACTACCACCCCTTAATTGGAAAGGGGAAGGATTTATGGGTGTGGAATATTGCAGATACTATCAGATTCAATTGATGGATTGATTAGTTGTTATAGAAGAAGTTTAAGTTAGCCAGAAGGAAAAATTTCTGCCAAATCTGTGTGAGAACCCATCAGTAAGTATTGGCAGAAAGCAAATAATGTGCTTGGCATTGTGCCAAGAGGATACAACACAATGGGACAGAGGTGCGTTGTTTTCTCCAATTGAATGTGAGTTCACTGAGGTAGAAGACTGATTCACTTTGGCCCATCACAATGACTAACCCTTAGTAGGTGCTTGTTGATTGAATGAGTCTATTAGTAAGCAGCTGTGGTGTGTGTCCTCAAGCTCCTTACAATTAGATGAGAAAACAAAATGAATACATATAAAATGGAGAACAATATAAGACAGTACATAATAAAGTGTTAAATTATATAAAATGGCTTTTAAACGCTCTGGTAGGTCAGAGGAGAGGGAGGGCATTGCGAGTCTGAATAACCAGAGATGATTTTAGAGAGAGGAGAGAGAGCTTAGTGGGTAATAAAGAACAAATAGGATGATAGAGCTGGAAGGAACTGTAGTTGTATGTTTTTAACAACACCTTCATTTTAAAGATGAGTAATCTGAAGCCTGAAAATTTTAAGACACTTGCTCAGGTCACATAGGACCTAAGTAGCAGAGCTGAGATTTGGACCCAGATCCCTCTGGCTCCAAATCTAGCATTCTTTCCACCCTGACATTTTCATAAGCAAAGGGAATAGGGAAGGCTTCTAAAAGAAGGAAAAATATGAGTCAATGGGCTATCCAAGGATTTTACGAATTCTTCATCCCTAGGGTACTTTAAAAATAAGCAAAGCATTTTTTTCTGAGTTGGGTTAAATATGATCCTAGTTAGAGGAAGAAGCCTGGACTAAAAATCTGTTATAGATCCTTCCAGCCCAAGGTCTCTGTAATTCTAAGGGAAAAATCAAATAAACATTGACCAACCTCTCTTATTAAATTTATTTCATGAAGGGTGAAAAATGAGATCTCATCTAGTATCTTACAGTTGAGGCAGCATGATGTTGTAGAAAGAACGTTGGACTTGAAATCAAGAGACCTAAATTTAAGTCTTGCTTATCATTTTCCAAGAGTTTGATTATCATATTTTTTTGGCCAATGTCCTCAGTGGTCACTTCACCTTTCCTGATCTTGCCACATATTTCACTTCCATGATCATACACTTGGATCGTGGAAACATAGAGTTAAAGTTGTAAGAACCTTATATTTGACTCCCCTCATTTTACAGATGATAAAACTGAGGCTTAGAGAATTTAAGTGACTTGTCCATAGTAGGCCAACTAATTTCTGAAGCAAGATTCAAATTCAGGGCTTTCTCACTCCAAGTCCACTAATCAATCTGCTATACCCCAATGACTTTCTAAAAAACAATGTCCTTTGTCTGATCATAGCCTCCTACCCTTCCAGCTCTTTCTATGTTTCATTATTAAACCCATCCTTCGTTCTAACCGTGACCTCCAATTTCCTCCACTTCTTAATATTCCCAAGCCATCTCCCCTATTCCGACTTCAATTTCCTCCTTTCTCACTCTTGACCCTTTAGGTAACCAGTTCAACACACACTATCCTCTACTCTAGAAAGTTATTACTTCTTTGTCATATCACCACTGCCTTGCCAAACTCTAACCCAGAATTACTCCAATCTGCCTCCTCCATTCCTATTCACATATTGCTGAAATGAGCTAGAGGAAGTTTGACACTGTGCCCACCACAGATTGATATTATCCAATCTCAACCAGACTTTCACTACAGCAAAGCAGTCTTTTTTATTTATCCGTATTTCTTTTATCCTGTTCCCCGTAATCACTATTCCAAACCTCTTTCAAACAACTTTCTACCCCTCATCCTTTTAGCTGATGACCTCACCTCATACATTAATGAGAAAATAAAAGTCATTCTACATGAACTCCCTCTTCTCCCCATCCTTACATCTCATAGTCACTTAATATAATGCCTGATTGAGTCCTCCTGTATTCCAGCCTCTCATAGTAAAGTAGTTCTTTGGTGATACCAGTCTCTCTTTTTTATCCTGTATACCATCCAACCACCCAATCCCATCTTTTCTTTTTTTTTTTGTCTTTAATAAGTTTTTTATTTAGTATATTTAGTTTTCAGCATTGATTTTCACAGGAGTTTGAATTACAAATTTTCTCCCCATTTCTACCCTCCCCCCC
>CM053626.1:196009780-196022999 GCA_028646595.1 Phalanger gymnotis | reverse complement strand
CAAACTCCCTTTCCCCAGAAGCTTTTCCTACTAACCTACTCTGTTGTCTTTGGTGTTTGTGGGTTGAGAAGTCTGGTAACTGCCTCAGCTCACTGATTCAGGGCGCTAGGGCATGCTCCACCTGGCTCTTGGTCTGGTCAGTCTGCGCCACACATGCTGGGCTCTGCTCCCAGCTCTGTGTGGGATAGACCTTACCCAGAGACTGTCCAGGCTGTCCTGGGCTAGAGCCCTCCTTCCCTCTGCTACCCTGTGGGTTCTGCAGTTCTAGAATTGGTTTGAAGTCATTTTTATAGGTTTTTGGAGGGACTTGGCAGGGAGCTCATGCTAGTCCCTGCTTTCCAGCTGCCATCTTGGCTCCAATCCCATCTTCTCAACCAGATTTCCCTTACAATCACCTCTCTCTCTAATTGTCAGTGTCAATCTGTCCTCTGTATCCTTCCCTTGGTGATTGAAAACACACACAAGTCTCCCCATACTTAAAAAAAAACCCTCACCAGATGCTATCTATAGTCTTATAACTCTCTTCCTTTTCTCATTCCAAATCCTAAAAAATGCTTCCTATATTCACCACCTCTATGTCTTCATCTCTCACATCTCACAACTCTTTACAATCTGGCTTCTCCATGTGTGCAAATCACTCTCTTCAAATATACTAGTGTTCTCCTAATTGATACAACAATCTTTTCTCAATCCTCATCTTTTTCAACCTTTCTGCAGAATTTATTACTATTAAATATCCTCTCTTTATAGATATTCCCTGATCTCTAGGGTTTTTTTCCCAAGATATTGCTTTCTTTTGGTTGGTCTCTACCTTCTTATGTGACCATGCCTTAGTTTCTCTTGCTGTATCATCATACAATCATGTACTTGTTCCACTTACCTCGTAGGGCTGTTATAAGAGAAGCCCTTTATAAACCTTAAAGAGATATAGAACTGTGATTGTTATTATTAGATAAGAATTTTTCTCCTATCTCATGGAAATAATCATAATGGTATTCTTTAAATAATACCAGAAAATACTTTCTCATATTCATACATATATCTATATATATCTATATCTATATATATACACATATATATGTATATGTATAAGCATAAGTATATGCATATATTAATTTGGAAATGTGTTAAATGACTTAATTAGATAATTAGATTTGAGTCCTAATGTCTAAAGCATCCATGTTGATGATAGATGCTTTGGGCCCCATGAAGAGCCTACAGGTTAAAAGGAAACAGGTAGGATCATAGAATCTACAGCTAGAAGGAAACAGAAGATCATCTGGTCCGAGGTACTTATTTTACAGCGAAAAAAAACTGAGGCCTTCACAGGGAAGATAATTTATCCCTGTGGTTACACAGGGTAGAAGTAGGAGATTCATGATTTGAACCTAGGTCCTCTGACTCCAAATGGTTGTATGATATGCCAATGGCACATGACCATTTTCCAGATGTGGGAAGCCAAGTCACTTGGAATTATGCTGACTTCCAATGGGAAACTCCAGCTCACCTCAAGGAAAATATTTTTAAACATTCAAAATCATTTTGTTATCTGCCTAGAGTCCTATTAGAACCAAATTAAGAGGGCTATCTTCATACTTGGACGTTTAATAAAAAGCAATAATTATATCTCTCTCATGAAGCTTAAATTGTTTGTTGATGACTTCCTCTGTGTAGAGTTGCCTGAAAAGAAAAAAAAATGTGTATATTAAAACACCATTTAATGATGATCTCCAAGAGACTCCTGGTAGCAATAATTTTCCAGGATGCCATTTCTTTCCATCCTCAACCTGGACAGATCTTCACAGCTTGAGGAAGGCCTTCTGTCACAGATTGGTATTAGCATTTTAATGTGGTTTGTGTTTCTATTATTTTTTGGTTACTATTCTCAATGGCTATGGTTTTTAGAATAGAGGAAGCATTTCATTCCATTCAAAGACCACCAGTTGTGGTCACTTGCTCATCTGAAGGCATAGCACTCTTTGAACTTCTACTGTATCCTAGCTTGTTCATCTATCTAGTCACTTATGTGTATATCTTTCTTGTAATTTCTTAGTCTTACAAAGTCATAAGCTCTCTATGTTTTCTCTCCCATTTTCCTAGTTTTTATTACATCAATCGGTGAACATTTATTAAGCACCTACTATGTTCCAGTCATTTTGCTAAGCACACGGGATACAAAAAGAGACAAAAAAACAGTCCCTGCCCTCAAGGAGCTTAAAATCTAATGGAGAAACAGCATGCAAATTTATACAAAGCAAGATATATACAAGATAAATAGGAAATGATTAAGAGAGGGAAAACATTGGAACTTAAAAGGGATTGGGGAAGGCTTGCTTAGAATGTAAGACTTTAGTTGGGACTTAAAGGAAGCCAGGGAGATCTGTAGTCAGAGCAGAGAAGGGAGGGTATTCCAGGCATAGGGAACAGCCAGAGAAATGCCTGGAGCTAATGAAGTTTCTTAATTGAGAAACAGTCAGGAGTCAAGTGTTACTGGATCTAGGAATACATGTCTGGGAATAAGGTGTTAAAGAGGCTTGAAAAGTGGGAGGGGCCTAGTAGATGAAGGGCTATCAGTGACAAACAGAGCTTTTCGTATGTGCTCCTGGAGGCAACTGGAAGCCACTAGAGTTTATTGAGTTGGGTGGGGGGAGGACATGAATCAACTTGTGCTTTAGGGAAATAACTTTAGTGGCTGAATGGAGGTAGATTGGAGTGGTGAAAGACATGAGTCAGGCTGACCCACCAGAAGGCTATTGCAGCAATCAAGATATGAGGTGAGGAGGGTCTACACTGGAGTGGAGGCAGTGTCAGAAAAGAAAAAGAGGCATTTATGAGAAATGTTGTAAAGATGGAATTGACAGGCCTTGGCAACAGATTGGACATGGTGGGAGGGGGTGGGGGTGTGAGAGATAGTGAGGAATTCAGGATGACTCCTAGGTTTGGGATCCTGAAGGCCTGGGAGGATGATATTGCCTTCTATAATAGTAGGGAAAGTAGGAGGGGTAAAGTTTAGGGAGAAAGAGAATGAGTTCTGTTTGGAACATAATGAATGTAAAATGTCTACTGAATATCTAGTTTGAGATTTCTGAAAGGCAATTTCCAATTCAACAGTTCTAGGCAAGATAGATAGATCTGAGACTCATCAACATAGAATGAGTAATTAAATCCATGGGAGATGATGAGATCACCATGTGAAGTAGTATAGAGAGAGAAGAGAAACAGGCCCAGGACCAAACCCTGAGGGATTCTTACAGTTAGAGGGTATGATCTGGAGGAGGATCCGGCAAAGAGAAGGACTGGTCAGATAGGTAGAAGGAGAAACAAAAGGAAGTGGTGTCCCAAAAACCTAGAGAGAAGAATGTATCACAGGGGAAAGAGTGATCAACAGTGTCAAAGGCCAAAGAGAGGTTCTCCACATCCCACTTGGGAGATTAGGCCAGTAGCAACATGTAGAAGTTTACTTGTCCTGGCACAGATGGAAATACTTGCTTTGGGGAAGGTTTGCCATGAAGACCACTCATTATAACGGATAGTATAATTATCTGCATTCCCATATAATTTAGAAATTAGATGTATTGTATAATGGTATAATGTTCTGAGCCTTTGATCAGGAAGAGCTGACTTCTAATCCCATCTTCTATCCCTAGCTGTGTGATCATAGACAAGTTCAAATTTCCTCAACTGTAAAATGAGAACGATAATGACTGTAATAATCTACCTTAAAGAGTTGTTATTGGCCTCAAATGCGACAATTTTTTAAAGCACTTTGTAGCACTTAAAAGTTTTCCATAGTTGTATCCCTGCTGGATTGTAAGAAAATATGTTGTACATGCATGCATGCATGTGTATATATACAATAATCTGTACATATGTACATTGCATATATATATTGTATGTGCAGTGAGCATAAGCCTATATCTGTACATATGTGTGTACATGCAAATGCCTATATATGTACATATATCTTTATATGCAGATACACGTGTACACATGCATGTATGTGTATATGTCTGTATGAATACATAAATATATTCATCTCAAGGGCTACTATTGTGACTTGCATGAAGTAAGTGCATAATACATTTTCAAATTTAATTAAATGGACATTTAATGGTAAAAGGAGCCATGTTAGGTATTTCTTTAACAATGCAGCAAAACCTCTTTATTTTATAACTTGCTTATTTAGAATTTATCTGAATTAGAGCAATATCTGAGCTGTAGAATGTAGGCAAAATTCAGTTCCTTAAGGACAGGAGCTTTTTCATTTTTTTGTCTCTGAATTCCTAGTGCCTTGTACTGTAGGAAATTAATACATGTTTGCTAAAATGAAATGAATAAGGGCTTCCCTGAGAGTGGGAATTCTACCTTTTTACCATCTATAGGGTTGCTTTTTCTAAGCTGATTAGTAATATAAGCAAGATTGGAGGGTGTGATGATACTTAAAATTATCAATTAATGAGAAGCATCTGAGTAGCTAGTAAATTTGAGACACTGAGTAACTAAGTAATAGAATAAACTTTTCAAGTACCCTAGACTTTCAAAGAGCCCATTTATTTACAAACAAATGATATGGTGCAGTAATTACAAATGATTCTTAAACACTCAAATGGCTCCTTGACCAAAAGTCCCATGGCTAGGTCTATAATTACTCCAAAGAAGTCAAAGACCAGAAGAAAATTCTGTATATACCAAAATAGTCATATCAACATTTTTTGTGGTAATAAAAAATTGGAAACAAAGTACATGTGTGTCTGTTGGCACCACAATAATTTTGTGGTACATGAGCATTACTATTTTTAAAAAATATGGAATGTAAATATGACACCCCAAGTGTACTGGTGGCGAGTACAATGGACTAGAAGGTACTCACTCCTTTCTGCTCCCTCCTCACTTCTGGTAAGGGGCAGAACTCAGTCCTCCCAGGCTTTGCTTATTTCCAATTGTGCTTGTTCAGGGTGTAACCTTCCCATTTGACTGCCCTCTCGTACTTCCTCTGTTCTATTGAAGGGCAGAGGCTAGAAATTTAATAAGCCAGATCTGGTTGCAAAGATTAGTTCTCTTTTAGCCTTCATGTAACATAATGGTGCTCAGATTCACTGTTCCTTTTTTCTGCTATTTTATGTAATTTATATCAGGAAAAAAAGCTAATAAAATCGCACTATCTCAGATATACACACAGAGTTAGGAAAAGTTCTAACATTTGGACAGAAGTTCAGTCCTTATCCCTCATTTAAATTTTGTGCACAGGCTAAGTATACAGACAGATGGGTCTTTGTGACCTTGGGTCTTTATATGAAGCAAAATCAGATTAAAGGCAGTAGCTTAGATAAAAAGGGGGGAAAATTCTGTCTGTTATTGGATAGGCATGGTGAGGGGGAGTTGAAGAATGAATAGCTCCTTGAGAATTCCCTCACTCCATTAAGAGGCAATTATCACCAACAGCTTCAGTTTGTGTTTTTTCCAAGACGCCTTCAAAGACCTAATGGCCAACCATAATCTCTACTCTCTCTGTGGCAGTCGCCTCTCTCTCTTATTGCCCTTCACTCTGGTTTCTGTTTCTCACTCCAGTTTGGTTTATTAAGTCCTTAACAGGAGCTAAAGATGCTGCCTCATCCAGTACCACTGTAACTTAGTTCATGTGGTCTCAGACCTTTTCTCACACTTGACTTTCTAGAATATTACATGTATTTTTCAAAACTCCTAAGCATGAGTCAAATGGCTCAAATATTGAGCTAATCTGAATTTCTTCTGAAGGAGGTATTAGCAGCTAAGGGATTCAGGAAAGGCTCCATGTAAAATTTGGTGCTTGAGCTAGGTCTTTCAGGAATACAGAAGTGATAGACCCATTGTACTCTACCCTCATCATACCTCTTGGAGGACTGTGTTCAGTTCTTGGTTCTTTGGTTTAAGAAGAACATTGATTAGCTGCAGAGGATCCATGGGACAGAAATCAATAAGTAAAGGACTTTGAGATTTTGTGACATGAGGATCTATTGAAGAAGACACATAGAGGCCATGATATTTGTGTATTGGAAGGGCTACAATTTGGTGAAGAGATCTGAATTTTTCTGTTTGACCCCAGGTGTAATAGATGGAAGCTACCGAAAGAAAAATGTAAGCTTAATGACAAGGGAAACTTTTTTAAAAATTAGAAAACTGTTGAAAAATGGAATAGACTGCATTAAGAAGTTGTGACTTCCTCCTTCTGGCTTCTGAGGTCTCTTCCCTCTCTCTGATTCTGTGATTACATGATTTTGTGGTATCAATTAATATAAGAGATTTTAATATATTTTAGTTATTTCATTAAATATTTCCCAATTACATGTAAAAGATCTTTTTTTAAAAATTTCGAGTTCCAAATTCTTTTGCTCTCTTCTGCTCTTCCTCTCTCCTTGAGAAGGCAAGCAATTTAATATCAATTATACTTGCAAAGTCATGCAAAACATATTTCCATATTAGCCATGTTGCAAAAATAAACACAGACAAAAAATAAAACAAGGAAAATAAAGAAAGCCAAAAAAGTTTGCTTCAATCTGCATTCATTGTTCATCAATTCTCTCTCGGGAGGTAGATAGCATTTTTCAACATAGGTCCTTTGGAATTGTCTTGATCAAAGTAGCAAGTCTTTCACAGTTGATCATCCTTACAATACCACTGTTACTGTGTATGTTGTTCTCTTGGTTCTTCTCACTTCATTTTATATCAGTTCATATAAGCTTTCCCAGGTTTTTCTCAAGCCATCCTGGCTCATTTTTTATAGCACAATAGAATCTCATTACAATCATGCACCACAACTTTCTGAGTCATTCCTCGATTGATAGGCATCCCCTCTATTTCTAATTCTTGCCACTGCAAAAAAAAAAAAAACTGCTATTAAGATTTTTGTACAAATAGGCCCTTTTTTTCTTTGATCTTTTTAGGCTACACACCTAACAGTGGTATTGTTGCTGGGTCAAAGATAACCTTTTAGTTGGATATGATCAATGTGGATATGACTTCTCAAAAATAGATTACTGCCTGTTCATGCATGCTCTGGTCTATGTAACTTCCATGAGTTCACCACAGGGAGTCTGCCCAACAAGTTGAGTGCCTTACTTATTTTCTCCTGACATTAAGAAGATGCTTTTCATCTGATCATTAAAGGAAATTCCATGTGAACCTTTACTAAGGAGTACATTGTTAGCCTAGTGCCAGTGAACTTTCTTTTGGAAGGAATAATTTTTACATTGTAGGTGTTCAACAAACGTTTGTTTAGTGTGTATTTATGTTTTTTAAAATGCTTTCCTCCACTAATTTCCACTTTCAGACCAGCCTTCCGTCATTTATCTGCATTAGTGAGCTTTTCCTGAAAAACTTTAGGCAATAATAAGAGAATAGACAAACAACCTCAAGGATAACCTCTAGGGTGCAGGGGACTCATCTGTGGAGGATTAATGGGGGCATGAACACAGGATGAGAAGGCATGGATAAGTTAGGGATTGAAACCATTGGAGAGTATGCCTACATAGATGAGAGCACAGATCCATTGAAACAATGACCTCTAAGACAATATCATATTTCTGAAGCCCATGATCCTCTATAATAAACCACAAAAGTACCAAAGCTTTATAGAAAGATTGGGACTAAATGGATAAAAATGAGACTCATCTATATACAAATGGCAGATCACATGCAAAATAATTATAGAGAGAGAATAGAAGACCCAGTGCAGATCACAGAGGTACACATGGCCAAAGAAGCAATTGTGCTGATCTATATCAGCCTCTCCTACTCATTAAATTCTAGCGGTTCATTGTTACCTCTAAGATTATATGAAAACTCCTCTATTGGATAATTAAAGCTTTATGCAATGTGGTCCCTTTTTGCCTTTCCAGTTTCCTTACATATTATTTCTATTCATGCACTCTATAATTTAGCCATTTTGGTCTCTTTGCTGCTCTTCTCATACAGTGTTCTATCTCCTGTTTCCCTTCCTCTGCACAAGCTATTTACCATGCTTGGAATGAACACTCTTTTTCTTTTTACTTCTCTGAATCCTTGGTTTCCTTCAAGATGTAGCACATGTCATATTCTGCAGGAGTCCTTTCTTGGTTCTCCCCAATGACCAGTACCTTACCCTCTAATGTTATCTTCTATCTATTTAAATGTATCTTCTATAAAATCTATATGGACGCAAGGTGTTTCCCTCATTATAGTATAAGCACTTTGAAGATAGGGATGATTTTGTTTTTTCTAATTAGCACAGTGTCTTGGCCCAATGGTTAATAAACATTTGAGAATCAATAACTGATTGAGTGAAAAAAAATAGGCAATAATATGCCAATGACAGATTGAGTAGGAAGAATGAAGAGCCAGCAAATGAAATAGAAGATGTGGTCAAGAAGTAGGGGAGCCATGAGGAAGTTGGGTCATGGTTGTTGTGTTTGTCTTTTGTTTTTGAAGAGGGCCATGACATCAGGAAAATGATGCCATGACTTGCAGTTGACTTTGATTTGAGTGAGGGAGGGCTGTGCAAGGTCACCAGCCTCACTTTCTCCTCCAGAGACATCTAGATCCAGTGACCAGATATTCATCAGGATGACTGGAGATGGCCCAGGATGCAATGGGAGATTCTGGCCCTTTTAGGCTAAGGCCTTTTCATGTACTCATGTAGAGTGAAGTAATTCTTTAAGAAGTGAGTTAAGGGATGGCCCCTTTAATTAGAACTGAAGATTAAAAAAAAGTCAAACTAGGAGAGGAAGACCCTCAGGGTGGCTGTTCCAAAGAGAAACAGTTACCATTGACATTCACTCTAAGGCAGGAGGGCCCAAAATATAGCCATTAAGTGGATCTTGGGTAGGGACCTACTGTGGTCCAATCTATGAGCTTCAGATTGAACTGGAAGCAAAGGGAAGAGAGAGTACTGAGAAAAGAGTAGAAGCTAGACTAGGCTGAGGATGGAATAGTAAAGAGAGAAAAAAAATATTATTACTCAATAAGTTATCGGAATTGGTGAAAAGATGGCCATAATCAGCACTGAATGAGGCAGATCCATTAGATAGTTTTCCAAAAACTAAGGAGTTTTTGCATGGTGAGGAAGTGAAAACAGCACTTGTATACTGTTCTTTCTAAAAGTTTAACAGTTAAAAGGAGACAGTCAAGAACTTAAAGGCATAATGATCATAGAAAGGTATTTTAAAGGTAGAGGAGATTTGAGCATGTTTGCAAGATTAGGGGAAAGGTCAAGTGCTTATGGTATTTGAAGATGCAAAGACAAAAAGTGGAGGGGTTTGTAAAGTAAGGAACTCTGTGATGAATGAATGAATGAATTAAATATTTGTTAATTGCTATGTGCAAAGTGCTATATATATGAGGATAAAAACAGAAAAGTAGTTCAATTCCTGCTCTCAAGGATTCTGAAGGAGACAACACATGTAGAGGGTTTCGGCTGCAATCAAGATAAAAAAAATCCCATCGTCCTTAGGGTGCAGTGGCAAAGCAGATGTCCATTCATTTTCTTTAATATGATTATCATTTAATTATAAAAACAGATAGACTCAAGGATACAAGTAGAGGAACACAAGAAGAGACCTTGGCAAAGAAAAGGCTCATCTCTCTCCCCTAAGACTAAAGCGAAGAAAGAAAGGAAACATAATAATGAAAAAAAAGTTTGTTCTAGTGGAAAATAGTAATCGATGGATTCACATAAGATAGCATTATCTCAGTAGGGTAGCAAGTGAAGTCGTCTGAGATGCAATCCGAAGATGTGGGTTCTAATCTTAGTTCTGATACTTTACCACTTGAGCAGGGCAAGAAGTCCTTTTTGAGCCTCCTTTGTCTCATCTGAAAAATAAAAGGGTTGGATTAGATAATCTCTAAGGTCCTTTTTAGCTCTAATGCCTATGATCCTGTAAGACAGATAAATTTGAAATAAGTTCAGAATATTTAGTAGAAGATAATATCCTTGAGGATAGGGTATATCTTGACTTTGTCTTAGTATCCTCAGCACCTAGCATAGGACCTGGCACATGATAGGTGCTTAATAAATACTTGTCAGAATAAATTGTGGAAGGAGGAAGCAGTCAGGGCAGACTGCAAGGAGGAAGTAGAATCTGAGATGGACCTCTTCCACCATCCACGTGCTAATTCAGGTATTCCTTTTGGTATGTCTCTAACTGGTAACATGACCACAGTGGGCATGGATCAAGATATTCAGACTAGAAAGTATTGATGTTTCAGGTGAGAACATTCAGATTTCCCACCAGAGATTCAGTAGCAATATTGCCCATTTGCAAAATCCCTCTGGATGTGTGTGTATGTGTGTTTGTGTGTGTGTGTGTGTGTGTGTGTGTGTATGTATATGTGTGATGAAGCTCCCCATTCTGATATAATGGCATAATTATTTTTTTTAACACTGATGCAATGCTTCATGTTTTTCAAATGTTTTACAACCATTAATTACCTGGGCTATTAATGCACCCAGATAGCATCACTGGAGGAAGTAACCTCCTTTAGCACAAAAAAATAAAAACCCTCTTATGCATTTCCCAATGGTGTAATTTTTAATCTGTTATATACGACTGTCTTTTTAATCTTTCCTCTCTGCCTTTGTGTTTTGCTGTTATCTGATTTAGTCTTAGTGAAATTTTAAAACAGATTGGAAATTTTAAGAAAGAAAGCAAAACTTTGCACATCTTTATTTCTAAACAGTCCCTGAAGCAAAGGCAAAACAGTTACAATCATTCCATTATTGGTTCTGGATGATTAACTGTTTAGGAAAGCAAAATGAGCCTTCCCTGATAGAGCATACAGAGGATTACTGACTTGAATTCTTCAGGAGCTTACTGATTGATAGTCACTGACTTTTCTATAAGGCTTCTTGAACTTTGTCATTGTGTTTCATTCTTTAGTTTATAGGCAGCTAAGTGGTGCAGTGGATAGAACACTGGTCGAGAAGACCTGAGTTCAAATCCAGCCTCATGTAATGTACTGTCTACATAACCTGGAGCAAGACACTTATATCTCTGTCTGCCTCAGTTTCCTTATCTGTAAAAATGATGATAATAATAGCACCTACTTCCCATGGTTGTTGTGAGGTTAAAATAAGTTAATATTTATAAAAATACTTCACAAACCTTAAGGTTATTATATAAATGCTAGCTATTATAGCGAGAATAAGCCATTTAGCTGAGGATCAAGTTGATGGTTCTCTAATCTGGAATCTCCAGGTGAGAAAGAATCACAGAATCACATGATTTGAAAGTGAGAAGGGATGTAAGCAGACTTTTAATCCAATCTAGACTTCGAAAGAATCCCAAACAGAGAACTATGTTTGGAGTCCAAAGGATTGGCTTCAAATTGCATGTCAAACATTTCTTAGCTGAGTGACCCTGGGAAAGTCACTTAACTCCTCCAGACCTCAGTTTCCTTACCTATAAAATGAAAGGACTAGAATCGGTAGTCTCTAAGATCCATGCATTCTAGCTCTAAATCTATGATCCAAGGACCCTTCTATAAGATAAGCAATAAAAGGTCTTCTAGTCTAGTCTTTAACACTCCCAAACAGGGGAAGTTCATCATCTCCCAAGGTAGCCCATTCTTCTATTAATAGGGTAGCTAATGGATAGTAAGGATATGTAATAGATAGTCAGGGAGTTTCTCTTCTCTTGATATGTAGCCTAAATTTCCATCAAAGGCAAAACAGAACAAGTCAAATCCCTCATTAGCCCTTTCAATATTGAACAAACCCATCATGGCCAGCCTGAGTCTTCTTTAGGCTAAGCACCCCTCAAAGATTTCCTCAAGGAGGGCCATAATTCATAGATCATGGAATTTATAGCTGGAGGAGGCTTTAGAGATCACCTAATCATGGGCCTCCAGAATCAGAGATTTAGAGCCAGAATGCATTTTAAAAGGTTATCTCATCCATGCCCCTCATTTTACAGATAAAATACTACATTCTAGATAGATCAACTTACCTGTCCTAGGCCCCATGGGTACCCAATGGAAAAAAAAAGCCTTTCATTTTGTAGATGAAAAAACTGATGTCTAGTGAAGTCTAGTGACTTGCCCAAGGTCTTCTAGTAGTAAATAGCGAAACCAAAAAAATGGATCCTGGATCTCAGACTCCAAATCTAACATCCTTTCCACTATACCACTCCACTCCTCATCTTAGAATAAAGAAAACTAAACTGCACAAATACACACGTAGCAAGCAAGCACAACGGTAGCTCCATTGACCCCTTTTCCTGGACTTTTCACCTAACTTCACAGGGGCCTCCTCTAAGAATAGACATTCCCCAAGAGTCCCTGTCCTGCCAAAAGGTACATGGAGCCCTTGGGACTAAGCCTGATATTTACTTTGCATTTTTGGTTTATTAATCCTTTTTCCTAATATTTCCCCTAGAAAATTCCCTCACTGGTAGGTGGGAGGAGAAGTACAAGGATCTCTCTAAAATAGTCCATGGGATGCCAGCCCTTTCACTGGTGTCATCTCGGTAGCAGGAGTAATTTTTTCCCTCTTTCTGTAGTGACAGATAGATTCTCATTTCCCTTACTCTCCAGTTCTTGGTTTCTTCATCTGTAAAATGAAGTACACTAGATCTTAGATTTAGAGCTAAAACGGACCTTGGCGGTCATCTAGTCCAACCCCCTCATTTTATGGATGAGGAAACTAAGACTCAGAAGGGTGAAATGATTTGTGTAAGGTTAATTCAAGCCTGAAGTCTGAGATACTATGATCATCAACAGGGAAATAAACTCATGTCAGTTCCTCCTCAGAAAGCAGTCGTGTTTACCACTGAACCAAGAGGGTGGTCCAACACCATGTAATAGTAATCAAGGTGGGACTTTTTGTTTTTCTTCTCTTAAGTGCCTTTAATGATTCTGGCCTTTGTTTGAATGGGGCAGATAAAGTGGGATCCTTTTGTCTTTCAGTATTTCTCAGCACTGAGACAATTGGGAGTCATTGATTTGTATATGATGTGATACTGGGGATAGGGAACTATACTACACCCAGCCTGGGTAAGGTCAGAGCCCTCAGGGCTCCAAACTGAATATAATTGAGGAGAGCTTGGCATTTGATTTTTGGGGCACACTCATGGAAGGAGTGTTGAGACTCTGGGCAAGCTGCAAACTTCCCCCCAGCTTTGCAACCTAGAAGTTGGCACTGGTAACTATGCATTGAGATTTGAATCAGACAAGATCTGTCTTGTTGATGTTTGTAATTTGTTTGTATTTG
>CM053626.1:195982524-196009680 GCA_028646595.1 Phalanger gymnotis | reverse complement strand
TCCCACCATGTAATATGATCCCCCTCTAACCTAACCCCCTCTCTCCATCCCCATTCATATACTGGCCCCTGCTTCATACATTTACATCATTCTTATTCCCACTTCTGTGTCTTTCCTTTTGCCTACAAATGTTTAATTCTTATCCCAACTTATCCAACTACTACCCACTATTTAAAGCCTCTCTCAAGTTCCTTGACACCCTGACCTGTTTATGAATCAATATAAAAAAAAAAAATTAAGCACTTACTATATGCCAGAAACTGTATTAAGAGCTGGGAATACAAATACAAGAAAGCAACATCATCCCTGGCCTCAAGGAGCTTACATTCTATTTGGGAGAAACATCACATATAAGGGAGTAATGGCCAGGGGAGTGTCGTTTGGACAAAGAAGTCTGAGGGATGATGAATGGAGCATAAGGCAATTTATTAAGATTGTCTTATTGGGAATTTAGTATTTGTTTGATTACTTTCCTCAAAGCTAGCTCTTATTGATTTCTCCTTTAAATTCAGCAACCATTTACAGAGCAACTGCTGTGCATAGAACAGTAAGCTGAGGACAATGGGAGATTGAAGATTCAATCTAACAGAGAGAAGTGAAACATACACAAATGCCAATACATGATAAAGACACAAAAAAGCTTCAAATAACATGCCACGTAAAATCTGATGGTAATGGGATGGATCAGGAGGAGGTCGTTCCAAGGGACAGGGGCAATCAAATAAGACTTCCTGAAAGAGGCAATATCTGATTATTGTTATTGAGAACAGTTGGAAATTCAGGAAGTAAAGAGAGGCAGGGAGAATGTTCCAAACTTTGGAGAACAAAAGTACAGATGTCAGAATTCATGCAGTATATATGGGAAAGGAAGCACAGTATGTTTATGAGGAATAATCAATATATTCCAACTTGCCTAAAACATAGAAACAGATGAGATACAGCTGGAAAGATGGAAAGCAAGGATGTGGTGATACCCTAATTTTCTCTTGCCTTCTAAGGTTTCTATAAAATTACCTTGAATTTATTTTGTTTATATATTATATGTATTATGTATGCACATTTTCTATTATGGTAGAATGTAAGCTTCTTACAAGAGGGACATTTCGTTTTTGTCTCTGCGTCTCTAGTACATAGCATAGTGCTGACAGGTACCAGGCACTTAGTAAATATTTTTTGATTGACAGATCCCATGTACCAGAAAAAATGGAAACCCAATTATCTACTTTCTATTTTGTTATTTCATTGTTTCTTTCAATATGTATTTGTCCCGATACTGTAATTCCATTATACTTCCCTGCATTTTACTTCTCTTTCATTCCCCTCAGGTGTAGACTAATTCTGGCCTCAAAGTTGATATTCAAGAGATAGCTTGTTAATTATTGAAGAAAAACACAGAAACAACAGTTTTAAAATGGCTTGTTATAAACATAATATTAAACATGTCTCCAAGTAGTTAAACATGCTTTGAAACTATTTATCCTTTGGTGAATCCATTTTTATGCATAAAATATCATAACTCTTTACTTCCCCCCCTTAAGTCCTCAAAAGGATTGTCTATTCATTCTCCTTCATTTGTCCTCTTGTGTTGCTATTGTTAGTTATGTACTCTCTTCTTCTCATTCATCTTTTTATCCCTTGCATTATTTTACTGTCTCACTGCTTACTAGTCTAGACAGCTAGCCTCTGAATCAGAAAAATCTGGGTCCAAGTCTATCTCTGACACGCATTAGGCATATGCCCTTCCATTAGTAAGTCATTTGATCATTAATACTTCAGTCAACTATCTCTGACTCTAAGTTTCAGGACAATTGTAGTGGGAGTTTCTTCACCAGGAGTTGTCAATACCTATAAAACTACAGGTCCAAATCAATATGTATCTTTGAAGGGGAGCTATTTCACCAGTAGGAGAAACCGTATCCAGCAGGGAGTAGAAACAAGATATGGAGAGGCAGTCACTTAGGGATAGAAGCATCTTCAAGGAACAAGACTTCTATCAACATAAAAGAAGACTGGCTATAGACTCAAAAGGAGTCTGGCACTCAAGAGTCAAAATGTGGGCAGGAGTAGTCCCTGGGAGCTTAGATGAGTGGCCCTTCTAGCAGAGATGCTGCCTTAGTGGAGTAATTTTTTGAGCACTCCATTAGAAGAAAAAGTACACTATGCACTGGAGTTCTAGAGCTTTAAGTCTTTGTGGTCACACGTGTTCTCTACATGTGTACCTCACTATATACTATTAAGTTTTCTGCTTACTTTTTCCATGACCACTATGTGTATTTTGTGTCAGAGTGTGTGGAAAGAATGTTTTGTAGCTGTTGTTCTCACTATGTCAAATGTCTTTGCTAAAAACTAATCATGTCCACTGGCTGACTGTTAAGTGGAGACTCACTAGTGGGGGCACATGATTTATAGTTATAAACAGGTGGCCTCGTGAGATGGTTCTACAACCTGATGTAATCACTCTGAGAACCCAATCAGCAAATATAAATGGTAAGTTTGATGGGTTGGAAGGATCCCGGATAGGGTTCTGCATTATGTATTCCTCACCTTGTCATTCTCAATTTCAGTATATTATTCCATTAATATGCATTTATTGAAAATGTGAGGAGCCAAAGATGATTGAAATCTTTTGAGCTGGCCATAAAATACTGAGTTTTAAAATAAAAATGTAATCCCAATAGTGTCCTCCCCTCTTCTACTTCACCATCTCTTAGCTAACAGGGCAAAATATACCAACAGGCTGAATCCATTTATTTCAGATCAACAGCATTTTCTTTAAATGTTGAAAACCCAAAAGTAGAAAACTTCAGAGGTTATTGAGTAATGACAATTAAGTGAGTCAATACTCTAACTGGCATCAAACGGGATAACAAAGATTTCCTATTGCATCCCCACAACCTTATCTTCTTCTGTAGGGCATGGTGGATGTAATTACTTCAATACCTACTTTTCTCTCTATGGGTACTCCCCCTGCCCCACCTAACACCCTGAAGGAGCCGAGAATTCTCCTCTAAATTAGTAAACACTCTTTGAAAGCTGTTCTGTCTGAGAAAATTATTACCTATGGCCAAGCTGGCCATGAGCTTCTATGAATTCAGCTCAGCTAGTCCCAGGATGACAGACATAAAGTTCACCTCCAAGGCCACACTAAAGTCTTTCCAAAATAGTAAAACCATCCAGGTCATTTATGTTCTACAGGTATGACCTCCAATTCCATTCAATCCAACAAACATTTATTAAGTGCCTATTATGTTCAGCACAGTGCCTGGCAAATAGCAGGCACTTGATTGATTGATTGACAAAGACAAAAGCGGATCAAGCCTGCCCTTAAGAAGCTTACATTTTATGAAGGTTAAGGGGAAGAAGGACATTTACACAGATTAGAGAAGAAAGACAGAGAGAAAAAGAGGGAGGAAGAAGAGAAGAAAGGAAGGAAGGAAGGAAGGAAGGAAGGAAGGAAGGAAGGAAGGAAGGAAGGAAGGAAGGAAGGAAGGAAGGAAGGAAGGAAGGAAGGACTGACTTATTAAATGTTTACGCTGTGTCAGGCACTGTGCTAAGCACCTTATAGATATAATCTCATTTAATCTTCACAACAACAGTTAAGTTGGGAAGTTATTCCCATTTTATAGTTGAGGAAATTGAAGCAAATAGAGGTTGAATGACTTGCCCAGGGTCACAGAGATATTAAGTGTCTGAGGCTGGATTTGACTCAGGTCTTCGTGACTCAAGGTCAAGCAGTTTATCCACTGCACTAATTGCCCATGCAAAGTAGATGCAAAGTAATTTTGACAGTGGGGATAGTATAGAGACTGATAATTGGGGGAGTCAGGAAAGTCCTACCAGCAACATAATACAATAGAAAAAATACCATCTCTGGAGTTACAAGGTCTGGATTCAAATTTGATTCTGATGTCTATTGCCTATTTGACATTGGGAAATTCACCAAACCTCATTGATTTTCAGTTTCCTCAACTGTTTTAAAAAATGTATTAGACTAAATAACCTTCTAGTTCTTTAATCTGTGAGTCTATGATCTTTGCAGGAGGCATCAACTAAGCTGAGCCTTTAAAGGCACTAGGGATCCCAAGAGGCAGAGGTGAGGAGATGATACATGATGATACACAGAGAGCACTTTGAGAGAAGATTCAGCAAATATAGAATCTCACCACATGATGTCTGAAACCTTTCTAGGGTAGTACTTAGAGGGGATTCATTACTGACAGGGTTTTAATTAATACTTATTTGGGCAAAAAAAATGTTGTGGAATTATTTTTCTTCAACTATTAAATCTGAAAAGTAACTAGTGTTTCCCTACAAAGGAAACCCTTATAGCCAGACATAAATAAGTCCTCAGTGATCTTCTATCTCCTAAGGCTGATTCACGAGATTGGTTGCATGGTTCCCTGATACACTCACCTCTTACATTTTATGAAGGTTAAGGGGAAGAAGGACATTTACACAGATTAGAGAAGAAAGACAGAGAGAAAAAGAGGGAGGAAGAATGGAAGGAAGGAAGGAAGGAAGGAAGGAAGGAAGGAAGGAAGGAAGGAAGGAAGGAAGGAAGGAAGGAAGGAAGGAAGTCCCTCTAGTCCCTCAGGCTCTATACCAGGAGTCATCCTGATTCTTCACTATCTCTTACCTCCCATATCCAAGATGTTTCCAAGACCTACAAATTTCACCTTTGCAAAATCTCCTAAATATTCCCCCTTCTTTCCTCTGACATTACCATCACTCTAGTACAGACCCTCATCTCCTCATGCCTCAGTTACTGCCGTAGCCTGCTGATGGGTGTGCCTACTTCAAATCTCATCCTACTCTGATCCAGTCTCTATTCAACCACTACAATGATTTTCCCAAAACTGAACTGTGATCTTGTCACTACCCTAACTCAATAAACTCCTGGAGCAAATTGTCTCCAGCAGCAAATGCAAAACACTCTTTTTGCATTTAAAGCCTTTATAACCTGGCTCCCTTCTGTCTTTCCATTCTTCTCCTATCTTACTTCCCAACATGTACTCTAATCTAGTGACACTGGCTTTTTGGCTGACTCTCAAACAAGATACCCTATCTCGAAGCTCTGGGCTGGAGCTATCCTCCATAACTGGAATGCCCCCCCTGCTCCTCTCTGAAAACTGACCTCCCTGACTTCCTTTAAGTTCCAACTAAAACCCCACCTTCTAAAGGAATTTTTCTCCAACCCCTCTTAATTCCAGTGCCTTCCCTGTTAGCTATTTCCTGTTTATCCTTGCTTTGTATATATTTGTTTGCATGCTGTCTCATGTATTAGACTGTAGGCTTCTCGAAGGCAGGGATCATCATTTCCCTCTTTTTGTATCTCCACAGCTTAGCACAGTATCTGGCATATAGTAGGCATATCATAAATGTTTACTGAATAAATGGATGACTATGTATTGGCTGTCTATTATGTGCATAGCTCTGGAAATCTAGGTGGTGGATATAAAATGAATATAGGGCATATTAGAAAAGAGAATATGGTTCACTGGATAGAGAGTTAGCCCTGAAACTGCAAACACCTGGATTGACATCTTGCTAGTGATAAAAACTGCTCATGTGACCTGAGCAAGTCACCTGACGTTTTAGTGATCTAGGAAGCTCCTTAAGATTATCACTCGCAAAGCAGGTACCAACTTGCATTGGTAGAGGAAGTTAGTTCCCTTTGCCACTGAAATCACAGGACCAGTTCCTATCCTAAGCCTATAAGACATAGACCCTATCCTCTGGGAGTTTACAGTCTATGTTATCAATGAGAGAAGACATGCATACCATAGTCATTTCATAGAATTTGAAAAACAGAAGGTACCTTAGTCCAACTAAACATCTTAGTAACTGCACAAAGCACTATATATTAAGTGCCAAAATAAATGGGATATGGAAAAAAGTGTTATAGGAATTCAGAAAAATAGGAAAAGCAATGAAGAGTAGAGGGAAAGACAAATGACTCATGGAGAATTCTGAGTTGTAGGCTGCCTAGGCCACAGGTCCCTTCCCTGATCAACACTTACTACTCCATTATATTCATCTCTGTCAGCCCCACCCAAATTATACCCCTCTCTCCTTCTTCACTGCCCTTCCATCGTGCCCTTGGAAGTTCCTGTTATTAACAAACTTAGCTTCATATTAGGCCTTGTGCCTTTCCTCTTCCCGGAAATTACTTTGTAAAAATATTTTCTATTTATTTAAATGTGTACATGATATTCTTCCAATAGATTGTAAGCTCCTTGAAGGCAGGGACGTTTTTTTGTATGTGTCTTAGTGTCCCCAGTGCCTGACACATATAAGGTTTTTAATACACCTCTGTTGTATAAAAGAAGAAGAGACTGGAGCTGAGCCCTGAATAATAATAACAGTGCATGCTTCTAGGATGCTTTAATATTCACAAGTCACTTTCCTCAAAACTACCTTTCGAAAGTAGTCACTGAAAGCAATCTTATTCCTCCTTTATAGATGAAGAAACTGAAGGGCAATGAGGTCAAGAGATTTGCCCATGGTCTTAATGTCTAGATCTGGCATAAGGAAGACCTGATTTCTAATTCTTTTTTAGACACTGACCAGATGTATAACACTAGGCAAGTGGCATGATCTCTTGGGACCTTGTTTTCCTCAGTCTGTAAAATGGGAATGATCATAGTACCCACCCACCCTATTATTGTAAAGATTAGATTGCAAACCTTAAAGTGCCATAAAAACCAACTACTGGCTACCTATTTAGCTCGGGCAGAAAGGACAGAGGAAGGAGTGGATGCAAATAGAGGAGCATCAGTTTGTCAAAGGAAGGAATTCTGGTCTTTTTAGTGAGCCACTAGGTTAATCAGGGTCAACACAAAATGAGCCAGGATCAGTGAACCAAAATAAGAAAAAAAAATCTGGAGTCTGATTCTGTTTAGAGATTTGAAGCCCTAGGTATTACAGCAAACAGAAAACACACACACTCAACACAAGTGGAGGAAGGAGGCAGAGTAAAGTGAAGTTCCCCCCCATCCCTCCAGTCCCACCAAAGCCTCTAATTTGTTTTGCTGCTTGGTATCTAGTGCCTAGGGATAGAATAACAAATCCTTATTAATCTATTGATCAATCATTTCCTGGTTTTTTAAATTTCACAAAATTCTAAATTTTTCTATTAATTGTATTTTAAGAATAATGAACAAAACAGTTAAGAGGAGGCATTGCTCATTGTCAGCTAAACATCTTTTACTCCCTGAGAAGATTTTCTTAAAACCAGGAAATGGGAATTCATGGAATTTCATAATTCCCAAACACGCACAATCACCAAAAAAATGTTGGAATTAAATAATCAAATTTTATTTCAAAAAGAAGCTTGGAGTTCTTTAAAGCTATGTGCTGTTTCCAGAAAGTGACCTACCCTGCCTTCCTCATCTCTTATAGTTCAGTGATTGTTCGTTAGTATTGCTTATCTAAGATGTGTGTAATAATGAATCTACTTACTGTAGCCAAAAAATAGAGTAGCTGAGTGCTGGGCCTGGACCACGGTGTAGGGGAAGACAAATGCATTTAGAGTCAGAGGACCTAGGCTTGAATCCCACATCCATTGCTTACTCCTGGGTGACCTTGGGCAGGTTGATGAACTTTTATGGACCTTTGTTTCCACAACTATAAAAAGAGGGCATTGGACTAGAGAAGAGGTGTCAGATATGAGGCTGCTGGCTGCTTGTGGCCCATAATACTCCTTAATGTGGCCAAACCAAATTAAAATGTAGCTGGGAAATATTTAACACAATAAATAAAAATAAATTTAAAAACAGATAATATTCATTCAGAAGGCAGCCTACAGGGATCCTTATGTAGAGATGTGTTGTTGTTGTTCAGTCATTTCAGTCATGTCCAGCCCTTTGTGACCCCATTTGGAGTTCTCTTGAAAGAGATACTGGCTTGCCATTTCCTTCTCCAGTTGTAACAAAATGCTACTTGCTGCTACTGTGACTGTGTAAGACAAATAACACCAGCACAGAGGAGGGCTGCTAGCATAGGTTCTTTGATCTGTTTTTCTATAATTTTAAGGGGTTTACAATCTCATTTTAATTAAACATACATATATCATTCACTTAGTTCAGGGGAAAAAATATCAGCACCCTGAACTTCAGAGAGTATATCAGCAGAAATTATATAAACAGAGCAAATTAACACAAATCAACAGACAGGCTTCTAGCTGTCTGTCCAAGGCATTACATACATAGTTACCAGAGGGAGAAGCACCAGCATCAGAGTTTTTCAAAGCTGGGGGGAGTGGGGGGCACTCCTTAACAGCTAGCCAGAGTCTCATCTGGTCAAATAACACAACACTCTTCTAGCGAGTGAACGCCAAGCAAAATGCTAACCTCAGAGATTATATAAACTTCTTCAGGGTCAGAGGGCATCACAACCATAAGACTCAAACCCATGTGACCTAGGCTTTCCTGTGACCTAAGCAGGTCATCAAAGACTCCTGATTCAAAGACTCTTGATTGAAACAAAGGCAAGACTCAAAGGCACTTGCTTGCCTTAGTGCTGAGAAGCACTCCAAAACAAAAGACAACAAAAAGTCCCACTTTACTTGCCATTTTGCAGTTGAGGAAACTGAGGCAAATGGTTAAGTGACTTACACAGGCTCACACAGCTATTAAGTGTCTGAGGTCAGATTTGAACTCAAGTCTTTGACTCCAAACCGGGCATTCTATCCATCTAGCTGCCCTATATTTACAGATAAGTGACTCCCCCCCCACCCTCATACCATTTGAGTTTGATACCACTGGACTAGATGTGCTCTGAAGAGTCTTCTGGATCTAAGTTCTATGACCCTATGATCTGGGTATATACAAGCATAGATTTCTAACTGGAAAGAACCTTAGATGTTATCTAGTCCAGCCTTCTTATTTGAAGAAACTGAACTACAGAGAGGTTGTGATTTGCCCAATCACACTATAGTCTGTTTGGGATTCTAACTTAGCTCCTCTAACTCCAAATACAGCCATCGTTCCATTGTACAAAACATTCATATCCAGTTTCTTTTTTTTACGCAAGGGGGAAGGCAGAGCAATTGGGGTTAAGTGACTTGCCCAAGGTCACACAGCTGGTAAGTGTGTCAAGTGCCTAAGGCAGGATTTGAACTCAGGTCCTCAGGACTCCAGGGCCAGTGCTCTCTACTCACTGCACCACCTAGCTGCCCCCATATCCAGTTTCAATATCCCTGCAAGTCTTAGTGCCTCCAACATCCCCCTGGGTCAAGACTTATCTACCATCTGCAGGTTGCCTTCTACCTCAGTGGAGGGAGTTGTGTTCAACACTTCATGATCCCTGTGGACCAAGCATGCCGATGCTGCCCATGGGGTTTTCTTGGCAAAGATACTGGACTGGTCTGCCATTTCCTTCTCCAGCTCATTTCACAGATGAGGAAACTGAGGCAGAGTTAATTGGGGTTTTCATGACAAAGATACTAAAGTGGTTTTCCATTTCCTCTTCTAGCTCATTTTATGGATGAGGAAACTGAGGTAAACAGGGTTAAGTGACTTGCCCAGAGTCACACAGCTATTAAGTGTCTGAGATCAGATTTCAACTCAGGTCTTCCCGACTCCAGGCTCAGGGTTCTATCCACTGAGTCATCTAGCTGCCCCTAATTATTAGTACAAGCATCTATTATTAGCCTGAGTTCCTATTTTATTGATGAAGAAAGTAAATCTCAGTTTAAGTAACTTGCCAAAGGTCACATAGTTTATGAGGTGGAGCCAGGCCTCCAATTCAGGCCTTCTGACTCAAAGTCTAGAACGCTTTGTGTCATAATACACTGCTTCTGCCTTTCTATTTATATTAAGGCTACGCTCAGAAACATGGAGATCTGGGGGAAATCACAGGCAGCAACCAAAAAACAAGATCAGGGAACCCAGAAAACCAAGGTTTGCCAGCTGAGTCACTATCAGGAATAGAAGAGAGCCAGAATAGGAGGGGTAGGACAAGCTCTACAATTTGGGTTCACAGATTGAATTAGTATTGTCCTATTAGAGAAAAGAGGCTGATCACCAGCAAGGATGATTCTGCCTGAGCACCTTAAATACCTAAGCATTCTTAGAAGTGTCTCAAGAACCAATTAAGGAATTAGTATTCCTAGCTCATCAGCTCTCCTGAATGACTGGAGGCAATACTTAATGGACAGCAAGAAGACTCAGGCCTGGCTGGAGCTGAAAGTTGGAGTAGGCATAATATGAGCATGTGCTATTATTACTACTTATTCCACTCCAGAATAAGTGGTGACAACAACATAAGCCAGTTTCCGTATTTCAGGTCAGAGCACGACTATGAGAACTCTCCAGCTCAATACACCATTATCAAAGATTTTATGTTATCACTAGATGAGAGACTATTTGTAAAATATTGGTCCTCATGCATCAAATGCTTGCTTTTTATCTTATTGTAAATGTCTTGAAGTTATAATGTAAACCTTAAATCAGCCAGTAAAAAACCTCCCTGATGAACTGCTATAATCTAAACATCCATGATGGTTCTCCAAGCACTATGTTTTAAATTTTATTTCTGAGAAATATGGCTTTCAATAACTTTTTTTTTTCTTAATTGCATTTTTCCCCCAAGAGTGTTATATACCTCATACAAAATTTATCTGTACTAAAGGTAGGGCTAAAGGACCTGTTAGTTTTCCCCTAAAGCTGAAACTCAAATTCACATTTATTCCATTATAAGAATAAAGGAGCAATTGTCTAAGATGAATCAGACCTGGTCTTCGTTCTCATAGAGTAGGCCGGTAAATTGTCAACCAGAGAGAATAACTCATCTAAGGCAGTAGATTTAGTGACACCAGAAAGATGGATGGATGGCACTTTTGTTCATTTTGTTGTCAGTCAGTCAATATTTACTGGACCTCACTCAGGCAGAAATGAACATGTATGTGTTTTCTCATCTCATTCTCAAAGGAGTCATCCACAAGAGGCCAGATGTCTTTGGCCACAACAAAGTGTTTTCCATGTCCATCCAAGTCATAACATATTCCCAGAGAAGTGAAGGAAGCTTGAAGGACTTAGCAGAGAGTAAATTACTTCCATCCCTTGAGGAAAGAGCACTCTCACAAAATTAGTATGCTGTCCACTTTTATAAAACTATCACACGTAGAGAATAGATGGTTAGATGGGCAAGAAACTATCTAGGGCCAGGTATCATGCAGAAAATTTAGAAGAAGAAGGTAGGAAAGCTGAAGCCGCAACTCGATTTTCTCACCCTTGTTTAACTAACGGATATTACAGTGTGTGCGTTTAGAGCTAGAAGAAACCTTGACGATCGTGTAGTCATTTCAAAGATGAAGAAACTGAGGCCGAGAGAGGTTAAATAGAAGATAAACATTGAGAGTAGGTCTATTCGTTTGTTTTTTTTTTCCCTTTGTGCCTTGTACATAAAAGCTTTTTAATAAATGCTGATTGGATTTCCTAAGCCATTAATCCACGGTCATCTAAGGTCTAAGTCATAGAGTGGAGAATTGAACACAAGTGATCTAGACTTCTATCTAGTGTCTCTTCTGCTGCTCCATAGTATATTTGGTGTAATCATGCCTTGCGTGATTGTGAATATTAACAGCTAAAGATACCTTAATTTAGGGTAGTAATTTCAGGAAGGGCAATATAGGATAAACGTCACAGCTAGGAATCTAGGCAAATCTGTGAGATAGGTTGGAACTTAAGAGGTCCAAAAGATGCTAGGACTGATTGCTCCATCCAAAAGCCAAGCACTCTAGAAGTTCCATACTCAATGAAATCCTAGAAGTGTTAAAATGAAAACTTAAGCTAAAACAACAAAACAAAAACGTGTGTGGATAGAGTGGTCAAACAATCATCCATCCTCATCTTACATGCATCCATTTTGGAGCTGAGGAGGAAGTAGCAAAGAAGAAGGCAGCTAGGTTGGGCCTGGAGTCAGGAAGGCTCATCTTCTTGAGTTCAAACCTGGCCTCAGATACTTCCTAGCTCTGTGACCCTGCACGAGTCACTGTTTTCCTCTGTTTCTTCTTCTATAAAATGAGCTGGAGAAGGAAATGGCAAAACATTCCAGTATCTTTGCCAAGAAAACCCCAAATTGGATCATACTGACTGAAACGACTGAAAAGACTGAACAACAACGACAGAGAACAGTGAGATAGAGAAAGAGGCTCCTCCTGATTTTTCAAATTTTCTCTCCAGCCTCTTCCATTTCTCCAGTTTCTCTGGATTGCCAAGAGATTTGGAGCTGAGGAGGTCTGAAACACTCTTATCCATTCAGGATTTCCTTTGACAACACTAGCTTTTAAGTATTTGGGGTGAGAGTTAATCGGCTGGGAGGAAGATGGATGAAAGGAATTATTCCTACTGCTTCTCGCTATTAACCCTCCACTCTAGCCCGATTGCTTTGCTCACTTCTCCCTGGATATGGCTTTCTCCTTCCCAATGTAATAGCACTGAAACAAATTTGGATTATCACAATCTCTGAACCAAGAGGCCGGCTTAAGCCACATGCTACTGCTATTCATGCCTCAGGCCCTTCCTCTCAATCTTCCCTTTTGAAAACACAATGTCTTTTTTTAAAACTCCCAGATGTGATACAAGTCCACTTCATGACTCAAAGATGCCTAAATTTCTGTTAGGGCTGCGAGAGAAACCTGACCCTCTGGACTACGGTCCCAGAATTCCAATCGGTTTTCAATCTCCTCTTACACCACTTGAATGAAAATGGAGAGTCAAAGTAATGAGTCAAATGAAGAGTCACCATTCTTAACTTGGGTGACTGGAAGGAAGATGGTACCTCTGATGAAAATGGAAAAGTTTGGAGGACAGTTGGGCTTGAAGGGAAATACTAATACAGTGCACTTTCTGATGCAGTTCTCAATCCATCCAGGTCTATTCTTCCTGTGTGACTCATCCTGTCCCTCCCTAAAGGAAAAAAGTTTGACTTGAGATTCTTACTTAGAAGTCACTGCCCCAAGTGTAGAACCCACCCTTCCCAGAGGCACATGTAACAAGTGATCTGGGATTTGGGGGGCAGGAAGTACATAGGCATGGGGCAGGGGGAAGAAAAAGAGTAAATAGCTCCTTAAAGCATAGTTAAGTGAAAGAAATTGATTGGTCACAACTTACAATGTATGCTTCATTCGCACCTATAATCATCCACCATTCTAATAAGGGAGTTAGATATTCCTCACTGACAGTTGTCTAAAGTCAGAATTGTTCCCTGCATTGAACAGGTAGTGATTACTTTCCGTCTTGTTTTGCCTCACATTATTGAAGTCATCTTGCAGTCATCTCCTGGGTTCTTTTTCCTTTGCTCTGCATCAGTTCCTGTAAGTCTTCAGTTCCTCCAAAGTTTTCATAACTATTGTTTCTTATGATACAAAAGCATTCCATTGCATTCATGTACCACAATTTGTTCAGCTATGCCCTAGTTGATAGAAACCCACTTTACTTCTGGCTTCTGATATTAAAGCATTTGATAGTGGTAAGGACTTTTGTGTGAGAGACTCTTCTTTTCTGGGTCTTAATAGCAATGAATGGCTTCAGAGGAAGCAAGGGCTGTAACACTTTAGAAGCAGAAGCAGTTGCCAGATTTCATCTCCACAAAGGAAATGCTCCCCCAGATAATGTCTGGGAGGGGTGCGGTAACCGGTAGGAAAGGAGTAGGGGGAGGGAATGCTATTCCCAGGGCTCTTGGTCTTCCCTACAGATCTATGGCAATTAGTTAGCACTTCTTGATAATGGTGACAAAGATGTGATGGTAAATGTTTAACAACCAGCTCTTAGAAGGGGGTAGGAGATGTATGTAGAACACACTTTTAAGTTTAATCCAAATTATTAACAACGTATACATCACTTCCTTAAATCTAGACAATCAGCAATAAATCAAACCCTGATTTGTAGTGATATAAATTCCCACATTAAAAATTTAACATTCAACTCTAGCCTATAGCAGCACACCTCTATTGGTAGAAATGGTGGGCCCTTCTCAACAGGGATTTGTCTCCTAAATGATGACTCTAGCGGCTAGGCAGGAAGCATAACTGGTGATCCTGGGCAAGGAAAGTGGGAGGAGAGGGTGTTGTACACAGGGCTCTTAAAGACCATAAGTAACTAACTCAAATAGAGCATTTGTTTAAGAAAAAATACTGGCTGCTACAGTCATATGTTTTAGGGCTAGAAAAGTATCTTACAGTAGCCCCCTTTAAAGAAAAAGAATCCCTTCATTTTACAGAATAGGAAACATGTACCTTAAATGAATTTCCCAAGGTCACAAAGGGAGTAAATAGTAGAGAGAAGATTTTTAAAAATTATCCTCTAGCTCTGTAGTGGTAATCAGGGCAGGGCTTTTTGCTGTTCTTCTCTTAAATGTCTTTAATGATTCTGGCCTTTGTTTGCATGGGGCAGGTAAAATGGGATCTTTTTGTCTTAGAGTGTTTCTCAGCATGTAATATGAGGGACTGTTCTTTCTTTTAGTAGTTCTCAGCACCAAGGTAATCAAGTGCCCCAGGGCCCTGAGAGAGGTTGGTGTTTGACTTTGGGGGCTCACTCATGGAAGGAGTGTTGAGAAAGCCGTTGTAACTGCCCCCCACTCCCAGCTTTGCTAACTCAGACCCATTGGTTCTTCTCTGGTTACTATGAATTGTGATTTGGTCTCTCTATATTGTCTCTGTTGGTAATTTGTTTGTATTTGCTCTGAAGTTCAGGGTGCTGGGTTTTCCCCCTGAACTAAGTGAATGATATATGTATGTTTGATTAAAGTGAGATTTTTTTTTTGCATGGTGGGGAGGCAGGGCAATTGGGGTTAAGTGAATTGCCTAAGGTTTGCACAGCTAGTAAGTCTGTCAAGTGTCTCAGGCCAGATTTGAACTCAGGTCCTCCTGACTCCAAGGCCAGTGCTCTACTCACTGCACCACCTAGCTGCCCCTTAAAGTGAGATTGTTAACTCCTTAAAGTTGCTTTCCTTAGAAAAGCAGATCACAGAACCTATGCCGGCAGCCCTCCTGTGTGCTGATGTTATTGGTCTTACACAGCTACGGCAGCTGCTAGTCCCATTGTTGTTACAAAAATGGTGTAGTCGCAGGATCCTCCAGGAACCTTGGCCTAACAATATCTAAATTAAATGGCCATGGATCCCAGAACAAATAGAAGCATTATACATTGCAATCACATTCAGGGAAATATAACAAAACATATCATTCAGTATCTGTTGGGGGTCCCCGACCAGCAAGGACCCCAATCTTGGGACGCAATGGATGAGGCGGGAGTCAAGGTGGAAGCAACTCTGATTTATTGGGAGAAATCCTCCATTTTTATAGGGTTTGCACTACATGAGCAAAAGCAAGTGGCCAATGGGTAAAAGGATGACAGCATGGGAAGGAACAGAAATGTTGCAGAGGGACAGGATAGAAATGTTGCAGTACGGGTATATTGTTGCACTTTGTTCTGGTATAGGTATCTATATAGGTATGGGAAGGATCTGGATTGTTGCAATGTATGGTACACTATGGTATCTACAAGCATATGGGAAATATTAGGACTGTTGCAAGATAGTCTCTGGTAGCAGAGGATGGCAACAAGAGGGGATGTTGCCCTACAGTGTCTACGGAGGCACAGGAGTGCTCAGGCATGTTGCAAGATGGTATCAGAGCTGTATGAGCTATGTGAGGCATGAGGCAGGATGTCTCCATAAAGTATCAAAGATGTTCCAGTAAGTAAAGTAACAAAGCATTGTGTCAGGCATTGTGTTAGGCACTGGTTCAAGAGCATTAGGTAATGGCTCCTTCTGGGCTTGTGAGTCCCTTGTGGACAGATTCTGCCTGCATGTGTAGGACAACTACAGGGCTGCTAAGGGCAGAGGCCCTCTCTCTGGGCGCCTGCCGTTCCAACTCCTACTAAGCCTATCTGGTTTTACCCAGGAAACAGGCCAAGTGCTAGGGTCTTAACAGCCCTGGGGTCAGCACCAACCCCTTACAAGTATCATTCCCAAAATCCTTGTTTACAATATACCATCCACCCCTAGGTGAAAGCAAGTCAATCTCTTTAGTCAATACATGGTGTCCAAGTATGGTCCTTCTTGAGGGTGTGTCCTTCTCCCCACACTGCCATGGCAGGCTTACTCCTGGAACCCTCAGGTACCTACATGCTTTAAGTAGCAAAGTCCCAAAACAAACTAAAAGTACAAATAAAGTTCTCTTGGCAATGTGTCCTTCTCCCCACACTGCTCCAACACCCCACTTCCAAGTCCTGAGGGGCAGCTGGGCAACAAAGCCAACGGCATGGGTTTCTGGAGGTCTAGAGCACTTCCCCCCACCCACCATAGTAAACTCCACCCCTCCCTCCTGGATCCCAAACAGTTTCGGGAGAAGGAAGCATAAAAGCACACTCAGCACCTTGCTGCAGTTTCCATCTTGCCCCAAGGCTGTACTCCAAGCTCCTGGGTTTCTGGTCAGCCAGCTCCTGCTGGAAGCTCCTGGCTTCTGCCAGAATCCTAATGTAGGCAGTTCTCCGCCTTTGTGCTCACCTCACCAAAGCAGGCTTGAAGGCAGCTCATTGCTTTCTGTCTCATCTTTCCAAAGTTCTCACACAGGCAATCTTCCACTCTGTCTGAGTCAATATTTAGGCAGCCACCATCATCTGCTTGTAGTCTCACCTCACCAGCTGCTCCTGTTGAGTCTGCACAGACATTCTCCACTCCTGTTTCAAAACTCAACATACAACACAATCTCAAGACATTCACCCTTTCGGCACAGTCTGGAGCAAGGCCTATCAATTCAAACCCAGCCTCTGGTCATCCACCCCCCCTCCAAGCCTCTGCTTGTTTTGCTTCTATAGCCTCTGCTCCAGCCTGTCCCCTCCAGAGTGCTGCCAGGGTAGGGAGAGAGAAGGAGAGGTTATCTCCCAGGGCCCCTGCTCTGAGCTCCTGGGAAACCACTCTCATCACTGCTACTTGCCTGTTCTCTTTCAGACCTCTGGGGCTCCACAGAACCATAACCACCACAAGTATAAAGAGCAGCCTAATAACTAGGACACATCCAACCACTATCTTAGTACCCCAAAACTCCATACTTTCTTTTTAATCTGCAGATCCTGCTGGCTATGCCATTTTTGTAACAACAATTTGGCTTTCAGCTGCTGTAGGAGTGTAAGACCCAGCAAGACCAGCAACAAGAGCTGCCAGCACAGGTTCTTTGATCTGCTTTTCTAAAGAAAGCAACTGTAAGGGGTTAACAATCTCACTTTAATCACACATACATATATCATTCACTTAGTTCAGTGGAAAGCCAGCACCCTGAACTTCAGAGCAAATACAAACAAATTACCAACAGAAAATGTCAAAAAATCAAATAATATTCAACAGACAGGCTTTGTCTAATCAAGACATCCCATACATAGTTACCAAAAAGAGAAACACCAATGGGTCTGGGTTAGCAAAGCCACACTCCTTCAATGAGTGAGCCTCAAAGGCAAAATGCCAACCTCTGAATTTACATACTCTGATCAGGATCAAAGGGCATCACAACATGTGACTGAAACCCATGTGACCTAAAAGCTTCTGGCATCACAAACATGCGACTCAAATCCATGTAAACTAGGCTTTCCCTTGAGGTAAGCAGGTCATCAAAGACTCCTAATTTAGTCAAAGAAACAAAGGCCTGACTTGTCAAGGGCACTTGATTAAATAAGTGCTCCCAAAGAGGAAACAGTAAAAAAAAAGTCCCACCTTAATTACTGATACATGCTCCAAATCTAATATTCTCTCTAATGTATCATGCTACTTGCCTTCCTTGAGAGTTTGCACCTGAAATATACAGTTGGGACAAGCATACCCATGCAGATGCTATCCTTCACTTACCCGAGTTCTAGGAATCTTCTGCTTCATACTAGGCAAACTCCCTTTGGAATTTTTATTTTCATGTAGTGAATATCTAGAGATCTGGAATCATTTAGGGTCCTTCCAGTGGATACAAAATGACCAATTTGCTATAGGGTACTTTCTGAGAGTAAGGATTACAGATGTTCAAGAAGGTTTTTGTTCACCTTTGTTTTGAGAGACAGGAAGGAGAATGGCACTGAATTGCCCTAATTTCCTTCAAGACTCAGCTCAAGTGTTACATGGTACATGATATCTCAATTTTATCTCCCCCATTCCCAAAAGCCCTTTGTATTCATTTTGCATGTATGTTGTATTTACTTGTCTCTATATGTATCTTTCCCCCTTCTCACCAACAAATAGACATCAGCTCCATGAGGGAGGAGACGATTTCTTTTTTGGGATCCCCAGTGTCTAGCATATGCTTTTGTTAAATGCCTACAGTGTGCCAGGCATAGTAGGCATTTAATAAAATCTGGTTGAATGGATGGATAGACATATGGATGGAAGAACTACTGCAAAGGCAAAAATGTCCAGGGTAGTTGTCCCTGGAAAAGATTAATTAGGATTTATCCAAAAGGCCTCGAATCGACTGGTGAGGCTTGGGCCAGAGAAAGGCTGAAATGTTTGTTTAATGTATTGTCAATCTAAGGAGATGATCCCTCCCATATGCATACCTGTTATGAAGGAATGCTCACCTGTCTGGGTGCAAGTGTCAAGAATAGGAATGGGGAGAGCCACATAAACATGATGTAAGACCCATTTTCTAGCAGAGGCTATAGCCAATCTCTTCACCTCTTTACCTGTGAGAACCTGGAGTCCTCCAGTGCTGCTTCAGTTCTTTCCCTTGACCAGAGAAACCTTGTTTAATTATCCTTGTTTATCTTAATCTAATGTTTTCCAATCATGTCAAAGTGCTAACAATTGGACCTTATTTCAGACCAAAACAAACCACCTTACCTATTTCTTGTGATACATAGGAATTTCTTGACAAATTTCCCTGGTCTCTGATAGGACCAACAAGAGCACTGGCACAAAGCGAATTGATTTAATTTGTCTCACACTCTGTGCTTTCTCTAGATAGACCTCTCCAAAGCTACTACCAGGAATCTGGTGACTTTGCAGAGGTGAGTCACATGGCTACTGGTTTTATGCAAACTTAAAAGGACTCTGAAGAGCCTATCCCCTATCAGGTTATACAGATGCCTAGGATCCAAGCAAGCTCAGGCATTTACAGGCAGATGGGAGCACAGCAGGTAGATAAATGATAACCTTGCACTCATTGAGCAGTTGACAAAGAAAGGTCAAAAATGAGATACTAAGGAAAGAGAGCACAAATAATGTAGAACATCTGTCTAAAGACACAGGGGAGAAAGAAATTTTCTTTACTCCACAAATACCATGTGGGACTGTATACTAATTTACCAATCAGCATCTGCTCAGTGTTTCTTTTGACCAATGTATGGGAGACAAGTTTATGGCCAGATTCTAAAGTTTAAGAATCAGCCCCAATGTCTATAATTCAGTCCCCCAGTCACTTATACTTTTTGTCTTGGCTTTTCTGTCAGGTCAGTGATTTCAATAGGAGAAAAGTCTCCAAGTTTGCTTATGTGGCATAGCCCTAAAAGAGAGAGTGTGGCAAATCTGTCTAGAGTTCAAGATTGTTAAGAGTTATGGCTCCAGCCTTAGCCCATAACTCAGCCTTGTTGCACACATGTAGAATTTTTTCTTTCTCTGCCCAGCAATGACTTTTCAGCCTTAATATATCTGTGCAATGTGGCCAGGTAATGGTTGTAGAGGGACTCATAACTTTGGAGTCCCTCACTCCAGTCGACCTGAAATCACAGCCATGATGTTTCATTAACGTGGCATCTTTCTTTTCATCTCTTCCATTTTTTTTGAAACAGTGAGCTATCACTCACCCAAAGGAAAGATGTGCTTTCCAGCTGTGCTTTTTGCAGAGGTAAGGAAACGCCCAAAGTCCTCTCTGTAGGACACCAACACTTTCCCACTTCCAACTTAGAAATTATCATTTCAGATGACTGAACAAGTGAAACATCTAATCAGACCTTTCCTTACTTAAATTTTAGGAAAAAATTTAATAGCCCTGAGTTCACCTCTTCAAATTCACTTGAGTAAAGTGCAGCTTAATTATCTAATCCCATAAGCATTTTTTAAGTGCCCACCATTGTTAGGGTACCATGTTAGTTGTTAGTGATAAAAAGATGAAACCAAAAAGAGTTAATGCTGATTGGTTAAGAGGTGATTTCCTAAGTATGGGATAGATATGATTACAGAAGATATGATGTACAATTTCAATTATATGAAATTGAAAAGATTTTGCATGAACAAAATTAATGCAACTAGACTAAGGAGGGAGGAGGTTGCCTGGGGAACATCTTCAAATCGAATATTGCTGATAACAGTCCCAAACCAAGATATATAGTCAACTAACAAAAAATATGCAAAACCAAAAGTCATTCTCTAACATGCATTTAATAATAATAATAAATAGATAATAATAATAATAGTAATAGTTTTCAAAATATTAAAGTTTCCAAGAGAATTCCAAACTATTAATAGCCATGTGAAATGATGGACCAAATCATTATTACTAAGAGAAATATAAATCAAATCACATCATAGCCAGCAAATTGAAAAAGATGATTAAAAAGAGATTAAGCAATAGAGAGAGTTGTAGAAAGATAGGTACAATGATACACTATTGGAAGAGCTGCGATTTGGTTCAACAATCCTGGAAATTATTCCAGAATTCTAGAGTTGCCTAGTGCACTATACTTTCTGCCCATTGTTCCTGGTTTTGCCCTCTGGGGCCAAATGGAGTACATCCAATCTCTCTTCCATGTGACAGCCTCTCAAATACTTGAAGACAGGTGTCATGTCTTCTCCAAGTCTACTTTTCTCCAGGCTGAACATCCCCACCTTCTTCAATTAATTCTCATGTGCCAAAATATCAAGGCCCTTTATTATCTTGATCAACCCTTCCCTAGACAGTCTACTATTTCTTGGTGTCCATCCTAAATTGTGGTATCCAGAACTGAACGCAGTACTGCAGAGGAGTTCTGAACAGGGCAGAATATATTAGAAACTGCCTTTTCCCCCTTGAATCTAGGTCTCTCTTCAAGCAGACTAAGATCACATTACCTTTTGGGGTTACCATAGTACACTCTTTATAAGATATTTCAGGACCTATAAGAAGAGTCTGGTCTTTGCACATTTCTCGAACACCAAAAAGCATCAAAAAGATTATGTCCACTCTTCAAAGCTGCGATTGGTGCCAAAAACTCTCCACCTCACTCTTAATAAAAGTTTAGGTTCCTTTATCTCTTAACTTTGGCTCTGATTTATTTTTTGCTTTTTTTGTTGATATTCTATGGACATGCAATCCATTGATCGATGATTTGCAGTCACTCATCTGGCTTTCTTTGCCATTCCTCAGAGGCATTTCCCATTACAGTGCCTTTGCACGGGCTATACCTGTGCCTCGGACGCTCTCCATCCTTCTCTCCACCTCTTGAAATCTCTAGTTTTCTTCAGAGGTTAGTTCAGTGTCACCTTATACATGAATCCTTCCCCCCAGGTGCAAATGTCTATTTGCTCCAGAAATTACCATGTATTTAAAGGGAAAACAAGGGAACAAGTATTTATGAAGTATTTGCTGTGTCTCAGACACTGTGCTCAATTCTTTACAAATATTATCTCTTTAGATTTTGTATTTATTTGTACATATTTTTATAGTATTAAATATGTACATGTTGCTTCCCCCTGAAAGAATGTAAGTACCTTAGGGGCAAGAGCTGTTTCATTTTTGCCCTTGTATTCCCAGAACCTAGAACAGATCTTGGCACATATTAGATGTTTAATGAATCCTTGTTTATTAATTTGTTGATCTGTGTAACACAGACCTTTCCTTTTGTTCTAGCAATGCTACTGCATCTGTCCCGACTTCTTGTTCATATATGAACATGCATAATTAATAACAATCACTCAATTTGCTTTTGATTTGATCATAATTAACAAGCTTTGGTGATTGTATTGCATATATCTACTAAATTGGTCCACTGTTTTCTTTCATTAATTCAATTTTTGCTTCCTGTATAAGTAAATTAAATTCCTGTAATGTAGTTATTCCTGTAAGCATATGTTGCTACTTATCTTCTACTGCTGCAACTCCGTGGGGCTATTAGAGACTATTTGATTGTGTTTACTTATTAACGAAATGTCCTCTCTTTCTCTGAGACTATCAGATAAATTGATAAAATTATGGAACTCATTGCTCTGGGTAGGTGACGATTTTACAGTATTCGAGTGAAGTTGGTCCACCTCTCCTCAGTTCATTTGGTGAGCTCTTTTGCTAATGCAGTGGTAACCATAAGGTTCCATCTCTTTATGAGCCAATTAGTTTCTCTCTGTCACATGAAGAGAGGGTGTACCTCTAACCTAGAGCAGTCATTTTCATTTTTAAAAAATTATTTTTATTCATATCTTTTATTTTTATATCACCTAAATTTCACTGTGTCCTTCCCCCTACCCTCTCTCAGAGATTTATCTCTTATAATAAAGAAATTGAAATAAAGGGAAAAAGAGGAAGAGGAGTAAGAGGAGAAAGAGGGGAGGAGGAAGAAGAGGAGGAGGAGGAGAAGGAGGAGAGAGAGAGAGAGAGAAATCTTTTTATATTTCTTTTTGGGGGCTAAGTTGGATCTTTATAATTCCACAACATGCTCTTTTGGTTGTTTTGTGGTAGTTGTTCTTGCAATTTACATTGTTGTAGTCATTGGGTAGATTGTTTACCTGAATCTGTTTACTTTACTTTGCATCAATTCATGTAAGTCTTTCCAGTGCTTCCCTGTTTTCACCATGCTCATTGTTGCAATCCAATAGCATTCTACTACATTAATGTACCACATCTTATTTAGCCATGCATTAATTGATAGGCATTTGCTTTTTTCCAGTTCTTTGCCACAAAAAAGTGCTACTATAAATATCTTAGTGTATATATAGAACCTTTTTTTCAATGACCTTCTTGGGGTAAATACCTCATAGTGTAATGTCTAGGTCCAAGTATATGGACATTTTTAATGCATTATTCCGAATTGTTTTCTAGAGTGGTTGTAATAATTCACAGTTCTACCAATAATGCCCTAGTGTCCTTGTATCTCTATAACCCCTCTGACATTGATTGATTCCACATTTTGTCATCTTTTTTGTTGTTGTTCAGTCATTTCAGTCGTGTTTGACTCTCCATGACCCCATTTGAGGTTTTCTTGGCAAAGATGCTGGAGTGGTTTACCATTTCCTTCTCCAGCTCATTTTACAGATGAGGAAACTGAGGCAAGTAGGGTTAAGTGACTTGCCCAGGGTCATACAGCTAGTAAGTGTCTCAGGCCTGATTTTTTTAACTCAAGAAGATGAGTCTTCCTGACTCCAGGCCTGGTGCTCCATCCACTGCATCATGTGGTTGCCCTTTTGTCTTCTTTGCCAATTGCCAGTTGTTCAAGGTAAAACCTCAGGGTTGTTTCCACTTACATGTTTCTTCTTATTATTAATTATCTGGAGCATTCTTTCACATGATTGTTAATAACTTGTAATTTTTCTTTTTAGAACTATTTGTTCATATCATTTGATGACTTCTCTGGTGGGGAATGTAGGTCAGTCATTTTCAACTTCATGGTCATGGTCACGGAGGGGATGTCACAGTCTATTGCAGCTGCTTTTTTGGCGACTTAGAGATTTCCACAGAAGAATCCAGCCAATTACACTAAAAGCAACAGGCCTTTATTACAAATGCCAGTTACCTTGCAAAGGGGAAGGTGCTTAATTTTACAGGATTGATAAAGAATGAACAGATAAGAATATATAAGGATCAAAAGAGAAAGATGCAGCCAGATCTCCAAACAGGCAGGATGGGGGAGTATGGGCCTTACGTGATAAGATTTTGTAGCCATGATTGGAGAAGAAGGAGGTTGATGCTCATGTGAGGGGTGACCTCTGCATCTAATGTTTAGCCTATGCCAAGTGCTCACCCATCCCCCAAGTTTGGTTTGAATATGCCTATGTTATTCTCTCCCAAAAGGGTCACTTGGTGGTGTGGGAGAAGGAAAGATATTGTATTAGGAGGAACAGGATCTTCCCCATTTCGTTGGATTCCCACCCTTGATGTCACAGGCAGGAAAATATGGGTCAGCAAGCATATAGCTGAGCCTGGTGGCACACACCTGGAGAATCATCTAGCATGAGAATTTCCTAGAGCATTGCAAGAGAAAAAGGGGATGAGAGACAAGAGACTAGAATGTGACTAGGACAGAGACAGGCTATTACCAAAAAAAAAAAAAAACTAGTGTCTCAAAAATGGAGAGTTTTAACCAGTAAAGGAAAATGAGACACTATAAATGGAGAAATTGCCCCAAGCCAGTCATATAATTCAGAAGACTAGGCCAATATCTAGGAAATGAACATGAAAAGGACAACCATACATTTCAACAAAATGGATAGGATCATATGTTTACCACAATCAGTAAGGCAGTAATTGCTTACAATAACAGGGGCTGTGCTGGTAATTTTTTTTTAACAACTGGCTTTGATCTACATTCTTAACATTTTCTCCATGCTTTCTTAAGTCTCAACAATCAACAAAATAATAAACACAGTCCTTTTCTGTAGCATCTACCCATTTCCAAAGCACAAATGCTCATAGTGAAAACTTAACAAGCAGGTAAGTGGTGGTTACCAATAACTCTGGTGGAGACACCAGGCTTTCCTTAACCCTCAGAATCTGTGTATAGGTAACTTATCAAAGAACAATTAGTCCAGGCTTCTAAGATAGTGTTTTTAAACTAGCCTTCTATATTGTAAAACTGATGGTGTTGTCAAGAGGCAGAGTAAGACAGGCAAGTAGGGCCTCTATGTGCTAAAGCAGCACATGTTTCGAAAGCTGGTACCTGGGTGGCTTTCCCTCTGAGTATGTAGGTGTGTTTCTCTGTGTTGTATGTTTGCCTCAGGCAAAAAGGTATATTACAAGTTGCTGAAGGTCATAATTCACAACAGACACTAAAGGATTTGGGCAGTGATAACACCGTGTCACAAGGTCAATGATGGCTAGGTCTTTGCCAGCATCTCTTGAGTTCATACTTATTTTCTTGGGGATATCTACACCCCAGGCCACAGGACTCTAACAGTCAGAAAGGTTTCATAGGTTCTAACTATATAGAATACTAGAGATGGAAGGAAGGGGCATTAGAGATCTTTTATTCCAACCCACTTCATTTTACATATAAGGCCCGTGAAGTTTAATTGACTTGTCCAAGGTCATAGAGTAACAGATCATTATCAGAGGTAAGATTTCAAACCAGGCCCTGTGGTTCCAAACTTAGTGTGTACCTAGTTCAACTAAATTACAGAGTCATAGATTTAGAGGTAGAAGAGATCTTAGGGGCTAAATTCAACTCCTTAATTTTATATATTAGGAAACCAAGACACAGAGTGTTCAAGTGACTTGACCAGGTTCATATAGCCAATAAGTCTTCCTAGCTCCTATTCTAGTGCTCTATCCATCATACCAAGCTAGCTCTCACTGCTCAGCCACTTACAAATATAATGGAAATGTAATAATATATTATTATGGGCTAAAACCCACTACTTGTTAAATATAATAACTAATGTTTACATGGCATTTTAAGGCTTGCTAAGAGCTTTACAAACTTTATTTTAGTTGAGCCTTAATATCACACAGAGTGTTAGTGCATTGCCTTTGATTGCACTGACTAGAATGCATTTAGAAAAAAAAGTGGCATTGAAAATAGCTAAATCATGTCTTTGTTCAAACACTGGGAAGTAGATTTTGAAATGTTATGCTGGAAATTTGAAACTGTGATAGGAAAGATGTAGAATACAATGACTTTACACATAGTAGGTGCTCCATAAATTTATATTTAATTCTCATAAAAATCAAGGCAGAAATGTTCAACACCGTAAAATGCTGCTAACGATGACCTATGCATCAGAAAGTTACCAAGAGTAAAGAACAGAAATTTGCAGTCCCCCAGATTGCAATGAGTAGAATGATATAAATCTTTGCCCTGTATTTCCCATATGTTCACACGACAGTTAAGGAGCCTTTAGAAGTTTAGATTATTGAGTAAGCTGGAGTCAACTTATTATGAAAAGAGATAATGAGTGGTTCATGTAGCAAGAACAGTAAATTTGGTTCTGGATAAGAGATAGAGTGGTTGATTAGTGGAATAGATTAAGTGCACAACATACAGAAGCAAACCAACACAGTTAATCTCGTTTCTGATAAACCCATAGAGAACGTCATGGAGAATAATTTGGAACTGTGGCCAAAGGGCTATAAAGCTGTGCATACCCTTTCACCCAGCATACTGCTACTAGGTCTCTACCCCAAAAAGATAAAGAAAAAAGGAAAGGACTCATAGGTACAAAAATATTTATAGCAGTTCTTTTTGTGATAGCAAAGATTCCAAATCTGAGGCCATAGCCATCAACTGGGAAATGGCTGAACAAGTCGTGGTATATGAATGTAATGGAATGCTATTATGCTATAAGAAATGAGGAAGGAGATGGTTTCAGAAAAACCTGGAAAGACTTATAAAAAATGATGCAAAGTGAAGTGAACAGAACTAGGAGAACAAATATATAGTAATAGCAATATTGTAAAGATAATCAACCATGAAAGACTTAACAACTCTAATAAATACAACGATCCACTACTGTTCCAAAGGACTCATGATGAAAAATGCTATCCATCTCCAGATAGAATACTAATGGACTTAGAGTGCAGATTGAAGAACATTTTTGGCGAAGCCAAGATGGCAGCTGGAAAGCAGAGATTAACATGAGCTCCCTGCCAAGTCCCTCCAAAAACCTATAAAAATGGCTCTGAATCAATTCTAGAACTGCAGAACCCACAAAACAGCAGAGGGAAGAAGGGCTCCAGCCCAGGACAACCTGGATGGTCTCTGGGTAAGGTCTATCCTGCACGGAACTGGGAGCGGAGCAGAGCAGAGCAGAGCTCAGCATGGGCGGCACAGACCAACCAGACCAGGAGCCGGGCAGAGCATGCCCTAGCGCCCTGAATCAGTGAGCTGTGGCAGTTGCCACACTTCTCAACTCACAAACACCAAAGACAACAGAGAAGGTTAGTGGGAAAAGCTGCTGGGGACGGTGAGTTTGCGGTTGGGCCACCACCCCGGGGGCAGTGGAGGTGGGGCAGCTACAGAACTACAACTGCAGTTGCTTCTGGCCCCAGGCCCACCT
>CM053626.1:195945715-195982024 GCA_028646595.1 Phalanger gymnotis | reverse complement strand
ATAAAGGGGGATTGGTTAGGAAGAAGCAAAATATATTTAGTCTTTCACAACATGAGTATTGTGGAAGGGTTACACAAAATGATACGCATGTGGCCCATGTTGAATTGCTTGATTTCTTAGGGAGGGAGTGCGGGTGGGAAGGGAAGAGGGGAGAGAATTTGGAACTCAAAGTTTTAAAAAGAGATGTTCAAATAAAAAAGTTTTTTGCATGCACCTAGAAAATAAGATATACAGGCAATGGGCCATAGAAATTTATCTTGCCTTAAAGAAAGGAAGGGAAAAGGGGATGGGAGGGGAGTGGGGTGACAGAAGGGAGGGCAGACTGGGGAACAGGGCAACCAGAATATAGGCCATCTTGGAGTGGGGGGGAGGGTAGAAATGGGGAGAAAATTTGTAATTCAACCTCTTGTGAAAATCAGTGCTGAAAACTAAATATAGTAAATAATAAAAAAAAAAAAGAAAAAACATTTTTTCAATGTGGAAATATGTTTTGCATGACTTCATATGTATAATGAGAATTCTGTTTCTTGCCTTCTCAATGAGTGTGAGAGAGGTGGAAGGAAGTAGAGAATTTGAAATTGAAAATGAAAATTAAAGTTAAAAATTAAAAACAAAAAAGTAAGGTTTATAGACAATAGATGGCCCATCCTACTTACAGACTATAGCCTACCAACATAGGGCAGGGTGACTAGAACTTTGCTTCAGGGTGCTGAATTTAGAGCTTAAAAGGCATTTGCAGCTCTTCAGTATCATTGAAACAACAGAGTTGTTAATTAGCTAAAATAGAAAAGTTCCAGATGAATCTCATGAGTGAACCCTTTCCCTATCACACACATCCTTCTTAGCAGTGCCCTTGTGTGTATATCTCATGGCCTCTGCCTCTCCTCCTCACCCCTATTCATTTTAAACACATTTTGCACTACTTGCCTGTGATATCCTCCCTGGGTGCAATAATTCCCAGTCATAGCTTTGCATTACAAAGCCACAAATAGCCAGCCAGAAGATTAAAGACCCAGTGGGGTTAGCCAGATATCCAGCCATTCCTGGGGAAATGGAAATAGCAATCACAACATTGAAAATTTCGATTTTTCACTTTGTCGGACAAAACAGTAAGCAAATGATTGAAGAAAAATTCAACACCTATCCACTAATGTAACATATCTAAATGTTCACATGCATGCATAGTATATATGTGTACATATGTATGTACACATACACATATGTGCATATATACATAACTACATAAACATATAACCATTTCAGACTAAAAAACTTTGAAATAGAAGTTATCCAGATACTTATTTACTTGGAAAATAGGTAGGCAAAAGTAGTATAGAAACTGGTACATTCACCATTTGTCAATTCAGAATAATGCATAAAAATTTATGGTTAACAGAATGAACCTTTGCTTTTGTAAGCTACATACTCTAATGGTGTACTCATCACTTTCCTTATAAAAGAAACCTACTGGTTTCTAGCATGTGCATACATTGTTATTAAAATATTCTGAATAAGAGAGGGATACTAGCATAATGGATAGATTGCTGGATCCATAAGATCTAGGTTCAAATCCCAACTCTGTCTCTTGTTTGTTTTCTGACCCTGAGCAAATCATTTAATCTCTTTGAGCCTTTGGCAATTTTTTAAGCCTATAAGTTATCTTTAGTCATTCAACTAACAAAGTACTGACAGTACTAAAGGACTGACTAACTAGTTGAAACTATTCCAACTAAAGGAAAACTGACAGATCACAATTCCTTGAAATGCTGACTAGTCTATAAAAGGGGTGTAAAGCTGACTGGTGCAGACTATAGCCACTATAGGATTTTAGAGGAGAAAGATATTGAGGGCCTGAGAAATCAAGGAAAGCTTCAGAAATGAGATAGCTCTTAAAATGAGTTTGGGGAAAATACTCTATCCTAGATTTAGAACAAAGGTTTTGCCAAATGCCTATTTGCCATAAGCACACAACCGCCACCATTTTCCCTCTTCTGTCTATACATGAATGGATCCATGATCAGATCAACGTGGGCACTTCCTCCAGTGGTGTAGACTATAATGCAGCCTTCCCTTTTCCTCATGTGTGACTCTGTCCATATATCCTTCATAGATGGCCTACCAACATTCTGTAAGCCAGCTATCTGCTAGGTGTCTTGGTAGTATATAGATTTTATCAGATTATACAAGCAATTTGCTCATTAAATGATAGGCCCACCACCTTTACAGAATCATACATTTCTTTGACAATATATTTTATGCTGCTTCTCCTGGGGAATTTATGGTTATATGCTACAGCTTATTTATCATCATCAATGTTATAATTGCCATTTTTAAAGCCTTAATAGCTTAAAAATACATTAAGACTTTCAGAGAAATCTTGTATATTAAGGTTTAAAATGTGCTTAGGTACACTCAGTTTCTTTGAACATCATTCTTTGGGGTATTACATATATTATACCTAACAACTTCCCCTTTCACAGGTATCAGTCAGTCACCAAGAATTTATTAAGTACCTACTATGTGCCAGGCAGTGTTCTAAGTGCTTTAATACAAATAAAGGCAAAAACATTTTCTGCCCTCAAGAAGCTTACTTTTTAATTTTTTTTTTTGCTGTAAATAGTAATTTTTCCCACAATTACAAATCAAGAAAAATTTTAGCATTCATTTTTACAGGATGTTGACTTTCAAATTTTTCTCTCTCCTCTCATCCCCTCCCTCTTCTGAAAACAATAGGCAGTTTAACATAATATATAAATATTCCATCATGAGAAATATATTTCCATATATATCACGGTTATGGAAGAAGAAACAGATCAAAAGTGAAAACGACCATGAGAAAGAGTAAAGTAAGTGGAAAAAAATATGTTTCGATCTGCAATGAATCCATCAGTTCTTTATCTGGATATGGATAGCATTTTCCTTCATGAGTCCTCTATACTTGTCTTGGATCATTGTGTTGCTGAGAAATGCTGAGTCATTCATAGTTGATCATCACAGGATATTGCTGATACTGTGTACGTGTTTTCCTGGTTCTACTCATTTTACTTTGCATCAGTTCATATAGGTTTTTCCAGGTTTTCTTTGACTCTGTGTGTGTCTCTCTGCTTCAAGTATGTTTCTTGTAAGCAACATATTGTAGGATACTGATATTTCATCCAAGGGAGCTTACATTCTAGTGGAAGAGATACCATGAAAATAACTGGGGGACATACAAGCAGGGGTGAGCTGGAGCCATCTCTTATCATCTTGAAAGACAATTGTTAAATTTTCAATGTGAGCACTTATGCCTCAGAAGTCTGCAAACATCCAATTCAGGTTTGATTTATAGCTTTGTTTTCATTAAATTGTGAGCTCATCCATTTTATTGTGAGCTCCTTGAGGGCAGAGACTGTCTTTTGCCTCTTTTTTTTTAATCTCTAGCACTTAACACAGTGCCTGGCACATTGTTGTTCAGTCCTAGCCAACTTTCCATGGCCTTGTGGACCAAAGCTCTCCAATACTGTCCATAGGGTTTTCTTGGCAAGGGTACTAGAGTAGTTTGCCGTTTCCTTCTCTGGTGGATTGAGGCGGAGGTTAAGTGAATTGCCCAAGGTCACAGAGCTAACGAGTATGTGAGGTGGAATTTTAACTCAAGTCTTCCTGACTCCAGGCCCAGGGCTCTATCCACTGTGCCATCTAGCTGCCTCTGTGTACCTGGCACTTAGTCGATGCTTAATAAATGTTTATTGACTGATTATTGCTTCTCTAAACTTGAGAAAGTGATGAATAATATATTAATAATGCAGATAAACTTAAAAGTGTGTACTGCATCACTCACCCCAGAGCCTACTGTCAGTTCTTAAGCATTTATCAGTACATTCACTGAATGGGCATTACCTCTCTCAGAGTGAGAATCTGAAAAGACCTTAACTTAAAAGGGCCAGTGTCTCTCAATACATCCTGGACCATCTCCAGTCATCCTGATGAATATCAGGTCACTGGACCCAGATGGCTCTGGAGGAAAAAGTGAGGCTGGTGACCTTGCACAGCCGTCCCTCACTCAAATCAAAGTCAACTCCAAGTCGTGGCATCATCTCACTAATGTCATGGTTCTTTTTGAGAATGAAGGACAAACACAACAATCAGCACCTCCATGCATACAAGATCATTTACAGAGTAAATGGAAGGCAGTCTGAGAGAGGGAAGCACTCTGGTGAATGTGGAGGAGTATGATCAGGAAAGGCCTCCTGGTGGAAGGTGACATTTGAGCTGAGTCTTGAAGGAAACCAAAGAGACCAGGAGGCAGAGGCGAAGAGGGAGGGCGTTCCAGGTATAAGAAAAAGTTCAGAGTCAGAAACTGGAATACCCTGTGCAAAGAACAGTAAGAAGAACAGTATCACTGGACGAGTACTTGGAGAGCTATAAAATGTAAGAAGTAAGGAAAAGTAGGAAGAGTCCTGGTCACTCAGTTATCTTCTGGGTGAACTGCAACTTAAATTCTTTCTAGACTATGGGAAGCCATGATTTACAGTCATTCAGCATCATCTTCCTTCTGTTTAGGACAACGAGGTGGTGCCATAGTGCACAGAATGCCAGGCCTGGAGCCAGGAACACTCATCCTCCTGAGTTCAAATCTGGCCTCACTTACTAGCGGTGTAATCTTGGGAAAGTCACTTAAGCTTGTTTGCCTCAGTTTCCTCATCTGTAAAATGAGCTGGAGAAGGAAATGGCAAATCATTTTAGTATCTTTGCCAAGAAAATCCCAAATGGATTCATGAAGAGTCAGACAGGACTGAAACGATCGAACAACTACAAAAATCCCTCTGTTCCCCCCACCATTGTCTTCGTTTTCTTTTAAAAAGATATTAGTACAGGCTACTTACTTACAAGCTGAAACCTACGTTGGAACTCTGTGTATCCAAATATCAAGGTCAGGAAAAAGGTATTGCTCTGATGAGTGAAAACTTGTCCCTTCCCCTGGCCTTGAGCTGAGGAGTGTACACTGGTTGCATTTGCCAGCACTGTAGCATCTGACCGACTTGTCAGAACCAGTCATTTCTAAGAACTAATCTACAGTTTCGTATTCTCCATTGTATTCTGCTAGCTTGATAAGGATCACAGATCTAGAGAGGACCTCAGAGGTCTTGTATTTCAAATCCTCAATTATCCAGATAAAGAGACTAGAGACTGAAGATTGGTCATGTGACTTGCCCAAGATCAGAAAGACAGTAAGACATCAGGGACAGAATTTGAAGTGAGATTGTATGACTCCAAAGGCATCTCTTTATGTAGATTTTGTCTTACCTAAAGGAATGACCAAAGAAATGATCTCTTTTCCACCTTCAGACAAGAAAGGAATCAGTTTAACTGTTTCGCCTTGCTTTGGGGCTTACACTGTAAAGTCCATACCTCTCTATAAGGTGACTCTTCCTGAGCTGGCATAATAAACCCAACCCTGTGTAGTACTTGAAACAAGTGCTGGGCTTAGATTCAGAGGATGGGGGGTTAAAGCCTGGCTCTGCCAGGGTACTACCGATGTGACCTCTGTAAATCACTTGGACTTTATCTGTAAAACAAAGGGATTAATCTAGAAGACCTCTAAAATCCCTTCTGACTAAATCCGTGATGCTATAATCCCACTGCCACAACCCCAGGATAATCCCTCATTATCACCTGTTTCTACCATTGCGCTGACCTCTAATAGGTTGTCCTGATTCTATTCTCTTCTGTCAACAATTCATTCTTCAAATAGCTACCAGAATAGTCTTTCTCATGCACAATAATACATGAGGAATGCATTGATATGGTCACATCTCCCAATTTGGTCAAAAACCTTTGGTGGTTCTATCATCAGTATAGTTATATAGCCTTGACATTTTGCCAGGCACTGTGCTAAGTGCTTTACAAACATGACCTCATTGGATCCTCACAACAACCTTGGTAAGTAGGTTGCTATTATTATCCCCACTTTATAGTTGAGAAACCTGAGGCAAAAGTAGATTGGGTACCTTGCCCAGGGTCACAGAGCTAGTAAATGTCTGAGGCTGGATTTGAACTCAGGTCTTACCCAACTCTAAACCCAGCTCTCTATCCATTATACCACCTAGCTGCCATCCATTTTTGGCTATTGATTCTTGAATGAGATCAGGAAATGTAGAAAAGGGGCAGGTCAAACTCTTCTGCCTGGCACTTGATGATCCCCACAATCTGGCACTGCTTTCCAGATGATACAGTAGTCTTCCTGACACCCCCAAACTCATACTACACCCATGTGAAAAGATAAGGTAGATTGATCTGTTCAATCAAGTGGCCCCACCCCATTTATCTTAACCAGGTAAACTCAATCAATCAGTGTCAAGCACTGGCTTTAGACTGTGTCTAAAACTGTGTCTAAAGTACTTAGTACTAAAGTGATGTTACATAGGAAGGGGGCTGAGTTAGGGTGAGGAAACTTGGTCACACCCTAGGGACCAACAAAGGACAGCTAGGTGGTGCCATAGTGCACAGAGTGCTGGACCTGAAGTCAGGAAGACTCATCCTCCTGAGTTCAAATCTGGCCTCAAACTCTTACTAGCAGTGTGACCCTTGGCAAGTCACTTAAACCCGTTTGCCTCAGTTTCCTTATCAGTCAAATGAGATGAAGAAGGAAATGGCAACCTACTCCAATATCTTTGCCAAGAAAACCTCAAATGGGGTCACAAAGAGTTGGACATGACAAAAATGACTCCACAAAAGTTCATCTGTTATTACTCCTAACCACACACATGCTTCTACCAAAGAGGACTGCTCTCCCTCCTCCAGACAGGCCTCATCCCTTCCTACCACCACACCTTTGCTCAGGTTGTTTCAAAGGCTTGGGATAGCCCCTATTCTTCCCCCTCTTTGACACTTGAATTCTTACTCATCTTTTAAAGTCCAATTCACAGTTACCTCTTCCAGTGTCCCAGAATTTTTAATTTCTAATTTTCTAATGTCCCAGATTTCTAACCACCTTCCCACCCACCCACCACTGGCCCTCATATGGCCTCTTCTTTTGTAGGTGTCAAATTGCTTTTTAAAAATTTTTCCAATTTTTAAAATGTTCTTATTTAAAATTTTGAGTTCCAAATTCTATCCCTCCCCACTTCCTGAGACAGTAGGCAATCAGATATAGGTTATACATGTTCTTTCTCTGGAGGTGGATAGTATGCTTTATTAGTCCTTTGGAATTGCCTTGGATCACTGTATTGCTGAGAATAGCTAAGTCATTCACCATTCTTCATCAAACAATGTTGCTGTTACTGTGTACAGTTCTCCTGGTTCTGTTCACTTTATTATTCATCAGTTTATGTAAATCTTTCTAGGTTTTTCTGAAATCATCTGGCTTATCATTTGTTTTCTATATTTATTTTAATTTTTTCTTTAAACAGTATTTTAACTTTTCCCATAATTAAAAATCAAGAAAATTTTTAACATTCATTTTTACAAGATTTTGAGCTTCAAATTTTTTTCCCTCCCTTCCTCCCCTCCCCTCTAATGAAAATGGTAGGCAGTTTGAGATAATTTATGTATATGGTATCATATAAAACATATTTCACTATTCATCGTAGTTATGGAAGACTGCTTATCATTTCTTATAGCACAATAATATTCCATTATAATCACATACTGTTGCTTGTTTGGCCATTCCCCAATTGATGAGTGTCACTTTGATTTCCAATTCTAAGCCACCATAAAAAAGAGCTGCTGTAAATATTTTTGTACAAATAGGTCCTTTTTCCCTTTTTTGGATCTCTTTGGTATATAGACATAGCACTGGTATTGCTGGATCAAAGGGTGTGCACTGTTTCATAGCCCTTTGGGCATAGTTCCAAATTGTTCTCCAGAATGGTTAAATCAATTCACAACTCTTCCAACAATGCATTCGTGTCCTAGTTTTCCCAAATGTATCAGTAAGGCAAGATTCATGACCTCGAGGATGACTATGAACATGCCTGAATGGTTTGGAATCACAAAATATGAAAAATTCTCTAGGTAGAAGGCAGAGGAAGTATAACATTTATTTAGACACCAGGGGATCCAATCCCATGACCAATAACTCCAATTTGATATAGCAGTAATTGTATTCCAAAACCAGTAAGCCTACCTCAGTGTAGCAACAAGGAAATTATAACACAGTATTATAGCAAGGAACCAAGGCATCCTGTAACTTTCTCCCCTGCTAGGACCTTCTGGTAAGCAATCACTCACTAATCCTATCTGCTTGTCTGTGTCATCTCCTGAAGTTCTGAAAGCCCTAGTACTTCTCAGAGTCCTTGCAGTCTCTTGGATTCTCATTTCTCCAATCTCTCAATGCTGTAGATTCTCAGCTCTTTGATCTCTGCAACTCTCTAGTCTGCACTCTTCCCTCTGCACTCTCTCTCAATGCTTATTCTCTCTCAATGTCCACTGCCTCAGTGTCTTCTTGATGTCTGCTTCTCAATTCTCCTTCTCAATTCTGCTACTGCATGCTCTCAGTTCTAGGTGCTCTCCACCATCACCACAGGCTCTGTCACAGCAGCACTCATCCTCCCCCAAGAACCACCAACCTGGACCACAATCCAGATCCAAGCAAGGCACAGCAAGAGAACCTGCCTCTGTGCCCACAAAGCACTCCTTGCACTCCGGCTCTGATCCTTGGCTAGATTTCTCCCACCATGTGAGCCAGAAACTCAGGAAGTAGGTAATGCTGGAGTTCTGGAAGCAGCCTCAGGAGCTTCCTGCTGCTGCTACTACCACTGCTGCATCACCTCTGCCACCCCCAGGGATGGAACCAGACCACTCTCACCTGGCTCCTGCAGTTTCCCACTAACCTGCTCTTTGGCATTTGTGGGTTGAGAAGTCTGGTAACTGCCACAGCTCAATGATTCATGGCCCTAAGTCCTGTTCTGGCCAGCTGACTCTTGGCATGGTCTGTCCTGGCATGGCCTATGCTGGGCTGTGCTCCACTCCCAGCACTGTGCAATAGATCCTTCCCAGCGACCATCCAGGCTGTCCTGGGCTAGAGACCTGCTTCCTTCTGCTATTTCATGAGTTCTGCAGCTCTAGAATTTGTTCAGAGCCATTTTTTACAGGTGTTTGGAGGGATTTGGGGGAGAACTTCAGCAAGTCCCTGCTTTCCAGCCCCACAATGAATATTTTTGCAGTTGTTTAGATCTAACTTTATTTGTATGAGAAGTGTTTTATAGTTGTGTTCCTGGGTTTGTCTTGGGGCATAGACTCCAAAGTATTCTATATTGCCTACTGTCATTTTAAATGGAATTTCTCTTTCTATCTCTTGCTGCTGGACTTTGTTGGTAATATTTAGAAATGCTGATTATTTGTGCAGATTTATTTTGTAACTTGAAACTTTGCTAAAGTTGTTAATAATTTTCAAGTAGATTTTTAGTCTACTCTCTAAGATTTTCTAAGGATAACATAATAACATCTGCAAAGAGTTTTATTTCTTCATCACCTATTCTAATTTCTTTAATTTCTTTTTCTTCTCTTATTTCTATAGCTAACAGAATAATAAAGGTGATAATAGGCATACTTGCTTCACCTCTAATTGTACTGGGAAGCCTTATAGTTTATCCTCATTACAGATAATATTTGCTGAAGGTTTTAGATAAATATTACTTATCATTTCATGGTAAGCTCCATTTATTTCTATGCTCCCTGTGGAGAAATGGATATTCTATTTTGTCAAAGGCTTTTTCTGCCTCTGTTGACATTATCATGTGATTTCTGTTAGTTTTGTTATTGATATGGTCAATTAGGCTGATAGTTTTCCTTATACTGAATCAGTCCTTCATTCCTGATATAAATCCTACCTGGTCATAGTGTATTATCCTCATGATAAATTACTGTAGTCTCTTTGCTAGTATTTTATTTAAAATTTTTGCATCAATATTCATTAGGGAAATTGGTCTATAATTTGTCCATTTGGGCTCTTCCTGGTTTGGGTGTCAGTATCACATTTGTGTTGTAAAAGGAATTTGGTAGTACTCCTTCTTCACCTATTTTTACAAATAGGTTACATAGTATTGGGATTAATTTTTTATCTAAATGTTTGGTAGACTTTGCTCATGAATCCATCTGGTGCAGTGGATTTTTTTCTTAGGAAGTTTCTTGAAGGCTTATTCAATTTCTTTTTCTAAGATTGGATTATTTAAATATTTTATTTCTTCCTCTGTTGACCTGGTTAATTTATATGTTTGTAGATATTCATCCATTTCATTTAAATTGGCATATTTGCTGACATAAAATTGGGCAAAATAGCTCCTAAAATTTTTCTTAATTTCCTCATCATTGGCAGTGAGTTCACCTCTTTCATTTTTTACGTTAGTAATTTGGTTTTCTTCTATCTTTTTTTAAATCAAATTAGCCAAAGGTTTATCTATTTTATTGCTCTTTTCATAAAACCAGCTTCTAGTTTTATTTATTAGTTCAATGGTTTCCTTACTTTCAATTTTATTGACCTCTTCTTTGATTTTCAGGATTTCTAATTTGGTGTTCAATTGGGGATTTTTAATTTGTTCTTTTTCTAGTTTTTTTTTTTTTAAGTTGCATGCCCAATTTATTAATCTGCTTTTTCTCTATTTTGTTGATGTAAGTAAGTAGAGATATAAATTTCCCCCTAAGTACCACTTTGGTTGTATCCCATAAATTTTGGTATGTTGTCTTGTCATTTTCTTTAATGAAAATATTGTTTGTTTCTATGATTTGTTCTTTGACCCACTTGTTTTTAGGATTAGATTATTTAACTTGCAGTTAATTTTTAATCTTTTTCCATTGGCCATTATTGAATACAATTTTTATTGTAGTAAAATCTAAAAAGGATATATTTGCTATATCTGCTTTTCTGCATTTGGTTGTGTGACTTTTATGTCCCAATACATGGTCAATTTTTGTGTAAGTGTCGTATACTGCTGAGAAAAAGGTAAATTCCTTTCTATTCCCATTCGGTTTTCTCCAGAGATCTATCATATCTAACTTTTCCAGAATTTTATTCACCTCCTTAACTTATATCTTTTTTATTCTTTGGTTAAATTTATCTACTTGTGAGAGAAAGTTGAGGTCTCCCACTAGTATAGTTTTATTATCTATTTCCTCCTTGTAGTAACAATTTGGCTAGCAGTTGCTACTGGGAGTGTAAGACCCAACAAGATCAGCAACAAGAGCTGCCAGCACAAGTTCTTTTGATATGCTTTACTAAGGAAAGTAACTTTAAGGGGCTAACAATCTCACTTTAATCAAACATACATATATAATTCACTTAGTTCTGGGGGAAAATACCAGCCCCCTGAACTTCAGAGCAAATACAAACAAATTACAAACATCAACAGACAGACCTTGTCTGATTCAAATCATAATTCATAGTTACCAGGAAAGCATCAACATCTGGGTTTACAAGCTGGGGGGGGGGGTGGATCTTAACGGCTGCCCAGAGTCTCTTCAAGTCACATGTCCCTCTTCCAGTGAGTGAGAGCCCCAAAAGTCAAACACCAACCTTGGATCTTATATACCATCTCGGGGCCCTGGGGCACTTGATTACCTCAGTGATGAAAAGCACTCAAACATAGAACAGTGAAAAATCCCATTTAGGGTGTGGGAAAATTAATCCCTGGTACCACCATATACAAGTCAATGACTCCTGATCCAATCAAAGAAACAAAGACCAGACTCTTCAAGAGCCCTTGATTAAATAAGTGCTAAAAGAGAAAACAGTAAAAGAAAGTCCCACCTTAATTACTGATACACTCCTGTAACTCATTCACTTTCTCCTTCAAAAATTTGGATGCTATACCATTTGGTGCATATATGTCTAGAATTGATATGACTTCATCGTCTGTGGTATCTTTCAGCAAGATATAGTTTCCTTCCCTATCTCTTTTTATTAGATCTATTTTTGCTTTTGTTTTGTCTGAAAACAGGACTGCTGCCTCTACTTTCTTTGCTTCAGCTGAAGCATAATAGATTCTGCTCTAGCCCCTTACTTTTACCCTGTGTGTATCTTTCTGCTTCAAATGTGTTTCTTGTAAACAATATATTGTAGAAATCTGGTTTTTAATCCATTCTCCTGTCTGCTTCCATTTTATGGGTGAGTTATCCCATTCACATTTATAGTTATGATAATAACTATGTATTTCCCTCTGTGCTATTTTTCACTTATTTGTGCCCCCCCCCTTACCCCTTACCCTTTTCCTCCTCACAAGTGTTTTACTTCTGATCACTACCTTCCCCAATATACCCAGTCCCCTCTCCCCCTTCTATTATCCCCATCCTTTTTTACTTCCTCATAGGGTAAGATAGATTTCTATATCCAACCGAGTGTTTATGTTATTTCCTCTTTGAGCCAATTTTGATGAGAGTAAGGTTTAAACTTTGACTGCCACCACACCTCTCATCTTCCCCTCCATTATAATGACTCTTTTGTGACTCTTTTATGTGGGATACTTTATTCAATCTTCTCCCTCCTTCTTCTTCGAGTAAAATTTTCTTTCTCACCCCTTTATTTTGTTTTAGGGGTGTGATCCCATCAAAGTCACCTTATATCCACACCCTCTGTCTACATATTCTAATTGCTCTTATAGTAATAAAGTTGTTAAGAGTTACAAATATTATCTCGCCATATAGAAATCTAAACAGTTTAACCTCATTGAATTTCTTATGTTTTCTCTTTCTTGTTTCTTTCTTACTTTTTTTACATTTCCTTTGAGTCCTGTATTTTTAGGTCAATTTTTTTTATTCAGCTCTGATCTTTTAATTAGAAATGCTTGACAGTTCTTTATTTTGTTAAGTGCCCACTTTTTTCCCTGAGAGATTATATTCACTTTTGTTGGGCAGGTGATTCTTAGTTATAATCCTAACTCTTTGCCTTCTGGTATATCGTATTTGAAGTCCTCTGGTTCTTTAAGTGGAAACTGCCAAATCCTGTGTAATCCTGACTGTAGTTCTACAATATTTGAATTGTTTCTTTTAGGCTGCTTGCAATACTTTTTCCTTGATTTATGAGCTCTGGAATTTGGCTATAATGTTCCTGGAAGTTTTCATTTTGGAATCTCTTTTCAGGTAGTGATTGGTGGATTCTTTCAATTTCTGTTTTGCCTTCTGGTACTAATATATTAGGACAGTTTTCTTTGATAATTTCTTGAAAGATGTCATCCAGGATTTTTTTTTTATATCATGGCTTTCAGGTAGTCTAATAATTCTTATATTATCTTTCCCGTATCTATTTTCTAAGTTACTTGTTGAGAAATTTCACATTTTCTTCCATTTTTTTTACTTTTTTTTGGCTTTGTTCTATCATATCTTGATGTCTCATAGAGTCATTAGTTTCCTCTTGTTCAGTTCTAATTTTTAAGGAATTATTTTCTTCAGTGCTTTTGTGCTTTCTTTTCCATTTTGCCTATTCTATTTTTAGTGAGTTATTTTCCTGAGTAAATTTTTGTATATCTTTTCCCATACTATTGACTCTTTTTCCATGATTCTCTTGCATTATTTTCATTTCTTTTCCAAATTTTTCTTCTATTTCTCTAATTTACTTTTTCAAATTCTTTTTAAACTCTTCCAGGAATTCTTTTTTGGGCATGAGACCAAATTACATTTTTCTTTAAGACTTCACATGTAGCCATTTTGACACTATTGTCTTCTTCTCAGTTTATGCCTTGATTCTCCCTATCACCATAGTAACTCTTTATAGTCAAGCTCTTTTTTGTTGTCTTTCTTGCTCATTTTTTCGGCCTTTTTAGTGACTTGGTGTTTTAATGTGAGAGATGGACTCTGGTCCAAGCACTGTCCCAAGCTTTTTGTGCTGGGGCTCTGGGCTTCAGGGCTTAGCTGCTTACTTTCTCTGGACAGTATGCTTCCTTTTTGACTTGTACTGGGGGGTGGGGCCTCCTGCTCCACCTTCCCTGGAGATGGGATTTACCTGCTGGCCTGCTCCAGAGATAGAGCCTTGCTGGTGGGTTGCTGTGGTAACAGTGTTTCTGATGGCTGGCCCTGGAGGAGGGATCTCGTTGCTGGACTGTCCCAGGGGTGGGGCTGCATTGCTATGAAAACATGGTTCTCTCTGCTGGCCTCGGGGCAGGGTCTCACTACCGGTCAGCCCTGGGGGAGATCTGCACTACTGGTCAGCTATGCTGCAGTCAAGGCCTCACTGGTGGCTTATGCTGGGAGTGGGCTCACTAGGGTGCCTTGATGAGCTGCACAGACTGCTCACTTGCCCAGGGCTGCTGGTTTGCAGCAGAGTGGGACTTCCATGGTATATTGCCCCAGGCTTGTAGCCTTGCTGCAGGCTCTCTGCTGTGAGTCTGGCTGCTGCTCTTGCTGGAAATCACTCCTCTCCCACCCCGTTGAAACAGACCTTTTCTGCTGGGCTGATAAACTGCTTTGCTGCTCCTAGATCAATTCTGAGGCAGAATTTTAGTTGTGTGGAGGGGAATTTAGGAGGGCTTCAAAGGGTTCCTTCCTCACTCCACCATCTTGGCACCAGAAATGTCAATTACTTTTGTAATATGCTTCTATCTTATTTTTTTACTAAACTGAAAACTAGGCATCTAGGTATCACAAAAAGAATAGAACACTGGACCTGCTGTCAGAAAGACTTGAGTTCAAATATGACCTCAGATACTCACTAACTATGTAATTATGCAAGTCACTTAACCTCTCTCAAACTCAATTTCCTAATCTTAAAATGGGGATGATAATAATAGCACCTACTTCCCATGGTTGTTTTAAAGATAAAATGAGATGACATTTGTAAAGTGTCTTTCAAACCTTAGGTGCTATACATGTGCTAGCTATTATTATGAGGGCAGGGACAATGCTTTATATGAGCTTTGCATTTTTCTTACCACTAGCATAATTGCACACATTATTGGATGGAAAAATCGACAAATGTTTGTTGACTCATCCATACATTCATTCATTCATTTAGCAACCATTTAATGGGCACTTGTTAATTCATTCACTCAACCATTCATTCATTCAACAACCATTTATTAAACACCTATCACATGTAAGACAGGGGCTTAGTATTTGGAGGGATACAAAGATGACCAAGATATGATCTCTACATATAAAGAGCTAATAGTTTACTAGAAGAGATGAAATATACAAGAATAACTACTGTATCCTTATAGTACCAAAAATAAGTATATGAAGAAGAGAAAAACAAGGAAGTATAGAGCATGGGAGGAAAGATGGGGAGAATATTGTGAACATAAGGGAAAGGCTTCATGGTGGAGGTGTCACCAGAGCTGAGCTTTGAAAAATAGGTAGTATTTCAACAAGAAAAGATCACCACCACTCTTCCCGTGCCCCATTTCCATGAAGAATCCAGAGATAACAGTCTGGTGATTTCTGCATCAGTGTTTTTTTATAATATACCTAATGAAAGCATTATTCTCAACTTGACTAAAAGGCTGATCCCAGGCCAGTGGCAATGAATCAGACACTGACCTCAATGACTTCCCCCATGATTCAAAAGTAACATTCTCTGGGAAATTCTGTAGCATCAGGGTTACTCCGCAAAGAATCAGCATTTGCTGTGGAGCTGGTTTGATAAAATAATCCAGCTGTTAGTATGATGAATGGTGGTGAGACATTTCAGGCAGCTGTTCCTACACTGCTTCACACAGTGTTTTTTGTTTTGTTTTTAAGCATTTCTGTCCTCCCCATATTTCAAAGGTGAGTTCACCTTTCTAAAGGATTTATGTGGAAGTGCTCTGTTTGAAACTCCCTACTGTCCAGGCAGTAGAAAAAGCACCTTTCAGGTCAAGTCAATGAGTATATATTTAGTGCCTGCTGAGTACACATCACTATGCCTGCTACTATAAAGGAAACCAAAACAAGTAATTCTAGGATCTTGTCAATGCCTTATAGTCTTCCTAAGGAGATGAGATGTCATTACATGAAACCACTGTTCATAATTATAGTGTTAGGCTGCCCTTGGAATTAGAGGGCATACACAGGTGTTCATAAAGCCTGAGTTAGGTATGCTAGCACACTTGATAACAATTATTATTAGTGACCCTTCCTCCCAAAAGAAGGGGAAAGACTACTGGTAATGCCTGCCCCAGAGTGTGTGTGTTCTGGTACACCCAGGTATTCCTGGCCCACACTTTTTATACACCTGTAAGTACAGTAACTATGCATTTCAAAAGTAGATGGTAAGCATTCAGCACCTTCTACAAGAATAATAACTTGCTCTTCAAGGATACTTTCTCAGCAAACAATGGATAATATTTTTCTGGGATTACTAAATTAAAAATAGGAATAAACTGTGGGAAAGAGCATTACTGGCAGGAACACACTGAATTAGCAATATAGAAAATTGACATAGGAATTATTCAACTATAAAATGGAGATATAGAATTGGAAGAAGAGTGTAATATGTAGGAAATGTAAAAGTATTTGTGCAAACTAAGCATTTTTTGTTCATTCATTCAGCAAACATCTATTATGCATTGACTTCATACCAGATAGCATGCTAGGATCTACAGGTACAAAGAAAATACTGAAATAACACCAGCCTGTCAAGGACTTTACATTCTACAGTGTGAAATAACGTGAAAACATGTGAAATGCAAAATGCATACTATATACATATATATGTACATAGACATATAAATGTGTGTGTGTTTGTGTACCCAACTTTGTATTGGCCCAAACAGCCAGGTGTCTCACAGGTATCATTTAAAAGTGAAAGCAGAACATTTTCTTGCTTCTAATAATAGCTAGCTTTGAGGTGTGCAAAATGATTTACCTATATTATCTCATCTTATTCCTACAGTGACCCTGTGAGATAGGTATTATTATTATCCTAGCAGACAGGACAGGCTTCATATAAGAGGTGCCATTTGAGCTGAGCCTTGAAGGATGCTGGGTATTCTAATAGATGAGAGTGAGGAAGGAGTGAAATCCAGCCATTGGAAGAAGCTTGTTCAAAGGCATGAAGATGGAAAATGAAATACCATGTACAGGGACTAATTAGGGAGCCAGCTTGATTAGAAGGGAAAATGTGTGGAGAAGAATTACAATAAATCTAGAAAAACAGGCCAAAGTCAAAGTAGGAAGGACTTCAATTGACAGAAGAATTTAGAGGCAACTGGATGCCACCAGAGGTTCTTAAGCAGGGGAATGACCGAGGAGTGTCATTTTTCTGTATTCTTTTTTGTCACATCTGGATTAGCCAGTGAGAAATTATAAATTTCAACTGTGCTAAGCTGGGTCACGCTGGGTTAAGTAGTAAAAGAAAGCCAGTTAGTGTGTTAAGGTAAGTTAAGTCAGTCACCTTGAAACCTGGTAATGGAAGGGTAATAAGGAATAATCCTTAGTCCAATGGGCTAGGACAGTGTCTGGGAAGTCCACAGAGCAACATCCTGGACTAGGTTCAAAGAGTTATCAGAGCAGAGCTCCCAGAGGCAATGGTGATAACATTCTCCAAGAAGTCCATGGGTGCAATTGCTCTGACAGCCACCAAGGAGCTCCTTTTGATTTAAAATAGATGTTTCCCTATGAACTGGCCAGCTCCCTTGGATTTAAAGAACACTTGAGTCACCTCTGACTAGACTCCCCCATTGCTAGTATACTTTGGAAAGAACCCTGGTTCTGTGTAGGTGAAGGAGAGCTCCAAATATCACAGAAGGTAAAGCCCCTGGCCTCTTCATTGCTTCTGTCTTGACTTGTTTATTGTTGTTTGTCCTTCTTTTATTGAAGAGGACCAGTGCTATCAGGAAGGTGATGTCTTGACTTGCAAAAGTGAATTGGATTTAAGCTTTGCAAGGTCATCAGCTTCATTCTCCTCCAGAGTCATCAGAATCCAGTGGTAATATATAGGTCAGGATGACTGGCAATGATTCCCTCTTGACTTGTATGTCAGGCAGGGAGTCCTAATGATGGGGGCCTCGATGATGTGGATAATTTTGTTTCTAAATTTGTATGATTTTTTTATTTGTGAAAATACCACATTGATTCATTGTGGGTTTGGTGTGATAGAAAAAAACTCTGAAAATTAAATGAGAAGGCCTGGGTTCAGGTGTCAATTCTACCACTTACAATGTGATCTTGGGCAAATCATATTATATCTTTGTACCTCTGTTTCCTCATCTGCAAAATGGGGATAATGTACTACCTACCTAACAGGGCTATTGTGAAGCAATTGCTTCATAAACCTTAAAACATCATAGGAATGTAAATTACTAGAACTGGGTTCAAATTCTTCCTCAGGAACTTACTTGGTGTGTGACCCTGAGCAAGCCATTTAATCTCTCTCAGTCTCAGTTTATTCATCTATAAAATGGGGATAATAATAACATCTACCTCATAGGGTCATTATAAGAAACAAATGAGATAATATAGGTAAAATGCTTTGCACACCTCAAAGCTAGCTATTATTAGAAGCAGGAAAACGTGCTGCTCTCACTTTTAAATTATGCCTGTCAGACACCTGGCTGTTTGGACCATGAAGGCTAATACCAAGGGACCACCATCCGTCTGGTGGCAGCATATTCTATTTGCAGGCAAAATACTCTGAAGAAAAGAGACAGCTTTAAAATACTAACCTTAGGAAGGCAAAACTATGAAGCAATGGCAAAAACACAGCAGCCATTCCCTTGGCTTGTCTTTTCACAGCCCCCAACTACGTCACCACTTTTTATAACACAGTCACACATCTCCCCCTTCTCCAGCCTTGCACACATCCTCTGCCAACCCACAGCAAAGACTGATTGTGTGAGAGCTCCAGGAGTTGGCTCAAAAAACTTCCTCTAGGGCTTAAGAACCCCGTAAAAGCCAAAGAAGTCCGTTGTAACTATCTTTTGAAATAGCGAGTTAATCAGTCACTGAGAGAATGAGAAGGAAGAAAAGTTTGCTGGAGGGAAGACATTTATTAAGTCCTGCCGCTCTGGCTTCAGGTAGGGCTCATTTGCACACACCTGCCTATTTTTCCCCAATTTTCCAGCTTGCCCCTCTGTGAATAATTGCAATTTTGCTAATTGAATCTGAGAACAGCTGTTTCTTAATCAATATTAATGCCTCTTATGGTCTCAGAATTCTTAATGATTTGCTCTAAGGAAAAAAAAACAACCCACCATTTGTAGCCTCCTGACTTCAGGGCCCAGAAACCCTTTCTCAGAAAAGGAACTTACAGAAGGGCAGACAGGGGAGAAGCCAGAGGAATCCCTGCTCTCAGCTGAGTAGCCCAATCCTAAAAAGAGTGACCATCCTAGGAAAAGGATGAGGATACGCCTTTTATCTATCTAGTTCATTCCTCTCCCTCTGGAAGAGGGCAAACAGAGGCAGTATCTCCCAAAGCCCAGTGCTGACCTCAAAGTCCTCTGGGAGAGTTTTGCCTCGGCCCCACTAGTTTCAAGTAACCTCAATTCCCTTTCTCTTCCAACTCTTGTTGAGACCTAATACTTGATTGGAAGACTAGTGGCAACTTGGTGGTTTAGTGAAGAGTTCCAGACTTGGAATGAGGAGGACTTGAGTTCAAATCTAGCCTCAGATACTTACTAAATTATAACCCCGATCCATTCATAATGCCCCACCTCCCTATTGCTTTGTGTTTATTTTATATTTTTTTCCGCATTTCACATCTGTTTTCATGTTATTTCACATGATAGAATGTAATATCCTTGACAGACTGGGGCTAAAAAACCTCAGTTTTCTCATCCATAAAATGGGATATAATAATAACTTATGCAAAGTATATATGTAGTAATGCAAAGTAATTCCAAGAGGGAGAGAATACTAATAGCTTTGGGAGTTAAAAAAGGATCTCATATTGGAGATAACTTAAGAGGAAGGAAGCTAGAATTGATTCAAGAGACAAGTGCTAAGGAGAGCATACTTTCGATGTATGGTAGAGTATCCATGCAAAGAAACAGAGGCCATTGATTTAAAAATGTGTTGTTGAGTGACTTTTTCAGTCATGTCTGTCTCTTCATGACCCCAACTGGGGTTTTCTTGGCAAAGATACTGGAGTGATTTTCCATTTCCTTCTCCAGCTCATTTTACATATGAGGAAACTGTGGCAAAAAGGGTTAAGTGACTTGCCTAGGGTCACACAGCTAGTAAGTGTCTGAGGTCAGATTTGAACTCAGGAAGATGAGTCTTCTAACACCAGATCCAGAGCCCTGTGCATTATGGCGCCACCTAGCTGCCTGAATATTGTGTATGAGAAATAGTCAGTTGGATTGGAACAGAGTATGGAAAGAGAAGTAATGTGTAATGAAGCCAGGAAAGTAGGTAGGAGCTATATTCTAGAAAGCTTTCCATGTCAGGCTGTGAATTAGGTTTAGTAGGAATTTTTTTGGTTTATTTTTCATCCTAGAGGCAACAAGATCTTGAAGAAATATAAGGAGGCTAGTGACATAGTCAGATGTTTGTTTTAGGAATATTATTTCAGCCACCATGTAGAAAGGCTGGAAATGGGGAGACTAATCAGGAGTCCATTGAGATAGGCCAGTCAAGAGGTGATGAGACCCTGAACTGAAATAGTAACTGTGTAAGTGGAAAAAAGAGGCAAATCCTAGAGATGATACAGAGGCAAAATCAGTGTAAGGGTATTACAAGAATCAAATAAAAGGATGCACAACAAATGTCACAAAGTAGTAGATAAAGTTAAGGAATTTATTTGACTCTGCTACTGTAGTACCCTGTCATTTCTTTTTTCTCTTAAACACATTTTTTCGTTTGCATATACTAAGAAAGGAGGACCACCCAAGTAATGCTAGCAAGCCATGAATGTGACCTTGGATGCTGCAAGTCCTTTATATGCCTCCTTTTTGGTATAGAATAATAGATATAGAAATGGGAAGGATTCCTTCCATTAAGGGTTGGAGTAGATGACCTCTACAATCCCTGCCAACTCTGAGATTCTGAGATTTTAGTGACAGTGTAGTTGGTGAATAAACTTTAGCTAGCAGACTGATTCTCAAAATAGGAAGAGGGGAAAAAAGTCCAATTAAAAAATGTGCTAAAGCCCTTTGAAAATTCATAAAGAGGGGCTAGAGATCTTGTCTAGTTCTTGAATTCTGACAGCCTGACAGCTTCATTGGGTGAACTCTTTTGAAAAAGTAACTAAAACTTGTAACAATGGCCTCCTTTATATTCTGCATCTCCCTGACAGAACAACATGAGATTATTCATGACTTCCCAGGTCCTTCTTGACAATGAGAACAGATTAGTTTCATTAGTTTGGAACCAAATTAAGGAGAAACTAGCAAATATCAAAGACAGAAGACAAGGGAAAGCACCCTCTCTTCTTCAGGATGGAGAAGAGAATGTACTTTGAAATGTACTGAGATCCAGGTGCTTCTTCTCAAAAGAATGACAAGCGTCCTGTGGCTGACAACTGACACATCTTCCTCAGAGCCCTGAAGGAGACAGAGGGGAGGGCTGGTCTCTCTGTAGACATCCCTGAGATGACTTTGATTTCATCTGCAATGCAGGAAACTATTGGGCATCTAAGCTGAGAAGACAGGAAGACAAGGAGAAAAAAGAGAGACAGAGAGGAGAGGAGAGGGATAGAATGAGGAAGAGATATCTAAGGCTTACAAATGGAGAGGAAAGTATTAATTAAAACCAGGAAGGGGACTACAATAAGACTATAACTTGTATAATCAAGAGGGCCCTATCTTTTCCACTTATGATCTCTATGATCTTGGGAAGACATTTTCCTCTTGGATATGTTTTCTTCTTAGTAAAATTAGAGTGAACTAAATCAGAGGTCATTAGCCTGAGGTCTGTGAACTTTGATATTTTGATAACTATATTTAAATATGATTTTTCTTTATTAATCCTATGTATTTTATGCATTTTAAAACATCCTGAGAAGGGATCCATAGGCTTTGCCAGATTGTTTAAATGGTCCAGGACACAAAAAGGCTGAACACCTGGATTAGATCACCTCTAAGATCTCATCCAAATATAAATCCTAAGATCCTAAATACAAAATGTCCATAAACTCTTTACCTGGGTTATAAATTACTTGTGGGCAAGAATCAGGTCTTCTACTTCTAAATCTCCTTAACTACCTAGCATAGTGCCAGGCATCATAACAGGTGCTCAACATGTATTTCTAAATTGATGACCACTAATGTTAGATTGTACCTGTAGTGTCAGGTCAGAATGGTTCAAAGTGAAATCTATAGCCGACCGTGATCTTTGATGGATTTGCTCCACTGCAGAGCCACGACTAGGAAGCTTTGGACCTAGGTAGATATCACAAACCACGGCTGGGAAAAGTTTCTGGAAGCAATCCCTTCATTGAGGGAGGGAACAGGAGAAGATGAGGGAAGAATTCACCCTAGACCACTATATGTAGCTTTCTATTTAAAAAAAATAATCTTGCTAAGTAAATGCCAAACTATGAATGGCTTCATACGCCAAACAGAGGCATATCCATTTATCTTCAAGTCAGAAAGGAGCCACAGGAATTTCTTGAGCAGGGGAGTGATGTGGTCAGAGTTATGGTTTTGGAATATCACTCTGGCACCTGAATGGAGGATAGCAAGTGTCTGAAGCAAAAATCAAATACGGTCTTCCTGACTCCAATTGTAATGGATCTTTCCTGTCTCTATGTCACGGAGGTAGACTTGATAGGTCATGGCAATATGTGAGTTATGGGAGAACAAGGGGAAAGGAAAAGTCATGATGACTTTCAAGATGCAAAACCAGGTGACCAGAGAGATGACGATCCCCTCCTGAGAAATAGGGAATTGGGAAAAGAAATTCCTTTAGGAAGTTAGATAGGTTTAGAGCAGGGGTGAGGAACCTGCAGCCTCAAGGCCACATGTGGTCCTCTAGGTCCTCAACTGCAGCCCTTTGACTGAATCCAAACTTCAGTTTGTTCTATGAAGTTTGGATTCAGTCAAAAGGCCACACTTGAGGACCTAGAGGGCCACATGTGGTCTCGAGGCCGCAGGTTCCCCACCCCCGGTTTATATTCATTCATCCAACAAGCATGTATTAAGCAATTGTTCTACAGCTACTTGGCATAGGGGATAGAGTGCTTGAATTGAAGTCACGGAGACCTGAGTTCAAATCCTGCCTCAGACACTGTGTGACCCTGGGCAAGTCATTTAACCCCTATCCTCTTCAGTTTTCTCATCTGTAGAATAAGAGTAATAAAAGCACTACATTTCAGGTTGCAGAATCAGATGACATTTGTAAAGTGCTTTGCAAATCTTAAAGCACTATATGAATGTTAGTGATGATTTTGATGGTGGAGATGAGGATGCTCCTGGTACTGTGGGAGACAATAAGGACAAAAAGACAAAAATGAAGCATTCTCTGATCCTTAGGAGCTTACGTTCTATCTGACAGAAGTAATCTGAACAAAGAAAAGTAGTAATTACAATGGCACAGTGAAAATTTTAATAACTCATGTTTAAGGGGTCTCCCAAATCTTTTTTGGATCCTGACTATGTCATCCAATATTGGGCATATGTCTCAGATGTGTGCCATTTGTGAATTTGATTAGCATGCCGTCTATGCTTTTATCTGAATCATTGGTTAACAAAAGTTAAATAGCCCTGGAACACTTTACTGGTGACATCGTTCCAAGCTCATACAGAACCATCAATTACTGCAGGGAACAAATAAAACATCGTATCTCTTTTCTTATCTCCTTAGCAATCCGTACCATATCTTTGAGCACTTCATTATATGCTATCTTATAATAGAAGTTAAATATTTTGTGTATGTATGTCTAGTCTTCCTTCTCAGCCTTTTGTGACCAGGACCTCTGCTTTCTGCTTCTGTTGTACTAGACCTCATCTAACACAGAGCTGGGCATGCTGAGTTATAGAATTCTGGAACTTTAGAATTAGGAAGGTCCTTGGAAACCAGTTAGTTCAACCCATACTTATCATAGGGGAGGAAACTGAGGCCTGGGTCAAGAATGTAATATGGCTAAGGTTATATAGTGAGGTGGTAGCTTAGATGGAATTAAAACTCTTGGCAGATACTTAAAGATAGAGGCCAGCTGATTCCTGATTCATGGAAAGCATTAGATCTGGGAATGTTCTTGTTCTGTAATACAAGTGAAACTGGGAGGATGACTGAAGCCAGATGCTTAATGCGCATTCTATAGTGTGGCATGGGGGGAAGAACACTTAGAAGTACTCTGAAGACCTGGATTCTTAAGACCCAGTTGTAGCACTGCCTAGCTGTGTGACCTTAGTTACATGAATTAAAATGGTGCAGTGAAAAGAGTCCAGAAACATGTAGCTAGAGTGTCTGGGTATGAATTGTAACTCTTCCACTTATTACCTTGAGCAAGTCACTTAACATCTCCAAAACTCAGTTTCCTCATTGCCAAATGACTGGGTTGCATTAGATGACTTCTAATGTCCCTTTTAGGTCAAAATCAATGATCTTATGACATGGTGGTGCCATAGTGCAAAGAGCTCCTTCGGGAAGACTTATCTTCCTAAGTATAAATATGGCCCCAGATACTAGCTGTGTGACCCTGGGCAAATCACTTAACCCTGTTTGCCTCAATTTCCTCATCTATAAAATGTGTTGGAGAAGGAATGACAAACTTTGACTTTATATCTTTGCCAAGAAAACACCAAATGGAGTCACAAAGAGTCAGACACAACTGAAAAATGATGGAACAAGAAGTAATGACTTCTCAGCTTCAGGCCATTCATCTGTGAAATAACAATAATGATATCTGTAGATACCTAGCTCATTCTATGTAGACTATAAAAACATAGTTTATATATGTAGTTTCCATAAATGTCAGCTATTATGCATATTATATGGGCCTGAGCACATTCATGAGCCCACATAAGTGGCAATGCCCAGTTCCTCCCTCCATACCTTCTTACATCCTTGCCCGCTTGTCTGAAATGCCCTTTCTCCTTACCAGTCTGTTTTAGTATCACTTCAAGGCTAGTTCGAATGTGCTTTCTAAATGAGGCCATTCCCAATCCCTTCCCTCCCCTCTAAAGTCTTTCTTCTAGCAAAACCAAAACTAAAACAAAACAAAATAAAAACTCATGTTTACTCTATATATTGCATTTTCTTCGAATCATAGCTCTAAAGCTGAAATGAATATTAGAGGCTATTTAATACAGCCTTCTTATTTTTACAGATGAGGAAACGGAACCCCATAGAGGTTAAGTGACTCAGCCAAGGTCATATAGCCAGTAAATGGCAAAATAGGATATACCTCAGGTTTTGTGACTCTAGGTTTAGCACCCCTTTCTCAGCAAGATACTAAATGTACAAATAATCTTCCCCAATGCAATGTGACTTCCTTGAGAACAAGGATTTGTTTCTTTTCTTTTTTTTTCTTTTCAATCTCGGAAGCCACATAACCTAGCACAGTGTCTGACACATCATAGAAACTTTGGTTGAATGCCTTGCTTCTAGCTGCACCATCCCCAAAGCAAGCCATGTTATCTCAAAGGAAGCCATTCATCCATGGAAAAAGATGAAGGATGGTCAAAATACTAATCATCCAAATACTATTTTCTTATTGAATTGCATTAACAAATGGCAAGAACAGATGGCATTCCAAGACATGTTGTCATTATAAAATGTGTGATGATTTCTCCCCCTAATCCCCCAACCATAAAAAGCACCACCACCAACAACAAACCATACCAACCCAAAGACTATTTCTAGGCATTTAATAAATGTATGTTTATTGATTGCCTGATTGACCTGATGCCCACGCATAGATCACAGCCCTGGCCATGTTTTGTTGCTTCTACAACACAGCAGCCTTTGGAATGCTGGCATGGATAGGGGAGGGGGGGAAACATTCTCCTTGTACTCCTACATTTTGAGACTTATTGTGTTTGACTACTGGTCTTTTTTTCCTGTTTATAATTAGATAAGCCCTAGAAATGAATTCAGAAATGAAATATGTTTTGTCTTCAGTCAAGTCAGACTCCCCAGATGACGGATTCATAGATTGTCAGAGCTGGAAGGACTTTAGGTTATCTAATTCACTCTCCTTAGTTTACAGAGAAGGAAACTGAATCCTAAAAAGGGAAAGTGACTTGCCCACAGTGACACAACCACTTAAAGGCAAAGCCCAGGTCCCATGACTCCCTGTTCAGTTTTTCCCCCTACTATGCACCTAGGCATCTTATCAGATAGAATCCCCAGTGTAAGTTTGTTGCTTCCTTGCTCTCACTCCTATAAATTTTGCAAGAGTTTTTTTAGTGTTTATTTTAAACTCACTAGGATGACTTGGAGCAAATTAATGGAGGATCATTTATTTTCTTTTCATTATGATGAGTTCTGCTTTGGTCTGGCCCCAGGACACTTGTCAGGGACCAGGGTCACCTCATAAACGTATCTATACAAGTAATCAGGCAGAGGCCTCCTTGCAGAAAGATGCTTCGCTTATTAAAAAGCCAAGTGCTAAGATCAATAAAGCAATATTTGGGGAAATTCAATTTATCAAAAGATTTGACATTTTAAAGATGATTGAATGTCTTGTTTATTGGCAATCATGAGGGCTTCAGGAAAGCCTGGCGTGGTCAATGATAAAACATGAAGTTTATTTGAAATTTCCTGCCCTCAAAAGAAGATAACAATAGATGGTTGTTTTTTTAAAAATTAAATTCTAAACATCTAAAGCTCTTTGTACACTGTACAAGCAAATCCAATTATAGAGAAACAATGCCAGAATTTTTGAGTCAGTTTTTAGGAACAGATTCTTTAAAAGAAAAAATAAACCATATCTTTGTAACTAAGCACCCCAAAGCTGTAAGTCAGCGAACATGCTCACTTTCCTGCAAATCCTTCCCCTAACCTCACTGCCCCCTGCCCTTCCTTACAGCAGATATACAATAAAAAGAAGTTGAAACTAAATTTCATAGAGCTAGCAAACCCTGCAAAGATCTATGAGTGGGTGCTGGTTCAATCCATCAACAAACATTTATTAAGTATCTATGTGTATCTGGCACTGTGCTAAATGCTAGGGATATAAGGACAAAAATGAAACAGGACCTGTGCTCAAGGAGTTTATATTCTAATGCGGTGACACAACAGATATAGATAGATACAAAATACATACAAAGTAATTAGCAAGGGGCACTAGCTGTTGGCAGAAATCAGGAAAGGCTCCAAGGAGAAAGAATCACTTGTGCTGAATAGTACTGAAGGAAACTGGACATTCTACACATCAAAAATGAACAAATGCATTCAAGGCTGGGGGACAGCCAGTGCAAAGGTCTGGAGATAGGAAATGTAGTACCATATGTGAGGAACAAAAAGAAGGCTAATTTGACTGGACCATTTTTTGACTAGTCTTGGCCATGGACTTGAGGCACATTCATATAGCACTTGGCAGGGAAAATGCAAAGGAGTAATATATAATAAGCCTGGAAAGGCAAATTAGGGCCAAGTTGTAAACAACTTTAAATGCCAAATAGAGAAGGTTTATATTTGTTTCTAGAGGCTGTAGGGAACCACTGGAGTTTACGGAGTGGGAGAATGGCATGGTCAGTCTTGTGCTTTAGGAAAATCTCCTTGACAGCCTCGTGGAGGGTGTCTACTCTCCCTACTCAGCCTTTGGGGAGCACAGCCTGTACATCCTTCTACTTCATGGTATGACATTTTAAGGAAGAAGACTAATTAAGAGTGTATTGCAACAGACCGAGTGAATTGTAGTTAGGATGTAATGACTTTGTAATAACCAATATGAATTTGAATTATTTGCTTAAAGTCCACCTCCAAGTCTAGTAAGGCTCTAGAAAAGGGTTATGACCTCTGTTGGTAGAGTTGTAACCACATTGACAATACTGTGGTTCTAAAGAAGTGACATGAAATGAATGTTTACTTTTTATATTTATTTATTTTTAACATTCATTTTTTAAAATTATATGTTCCAAATGCTCTCCTCCCAGCCCCTCCGCCATAAAGGCAAGCAATACCCATTGTACGTGTGAAGTCATGCAAAACATATTTCTGTATTAGTCATGTTGCCAAAAAGAAAGTGAAAAAAAATACGTTTCAATCTGTATTCAGAGTTCATCAGTTCTCTCTCTGGAGGAAGATGGCACTTTTCACCATGAGGCCTTTGGAACTGTCTTGGATCATTATAATAATGTGTTTATTTAAAGGGCCCAGAGTTGGATAGTGTGAAACAGAAATTTTTCCCCAGCTTTGCTTTTAAGAAAGTCTAGGTCTCAGAGGTTAGAGCTGCTATTTCTGATGCACTCATCACTGTCAATGTCTGCCCTGTCCACATACAACAGTTATGTTTTTACCTCACTTCTGTTATATGTAAGATGAAAACTTTAAAAATATAAAAATAGGACCATGAACCCGCATTCAGTAACACCATAAACTCCTGATCTGAGCACATTGTGTCACTCTGTCTATTTCTCCAAATAAAGGAATAAGGGAGAAAATAGGAACTGAGAAATTTCCAAGTCTACCTCAACAGGAAAGATAGCATGGAATGGTGGAAAGAATGATGAACTTTGAACCAGGGGAGACCTGAATTCAAATCTTACCTCTAGTACTTACTACATTTATGTGTGTGGATAAGTCTGTCCCTGAGATATTTCAAAATCAACATGTCCAAAACAGAATTCATCTTCCCCCCTACCCAAACTCACCTTTCATCATAACTTTCTTCTTTCTTTCAAATTCATTACCATGCTTCTCACCAAGATTAACAGTCTTGGTGTCATCCTTGAGGTTTCATCCTGCCTTAATGCCTCTCTCCCCCACACCATCGCCCTATTTAAAACCATGTGGAAGAAGGATTGGAATGGGGAAAGAAAGGAGGCCAATTAGGAAAATGTTATAATAGTCTAGGCAAAAAGTGATGAGGGCCTGAACTATGATGGTGGCTATGTAAAAGGGGAACAAATGTCATTTACATTTACGTAATCGTAATGTAATGTAACAGATGTTGTGGATGTAGAAATTATGAGATTTGTTAAACGATTGGATATACGAAATGGGTGAAAGTGAAGTATATAGGAAAAATCTGAGATATCCAGCCTGCATGACTGGGAGGATGGTGGTACCCTTAATATAAGTTTAGAAGAATAGGTTTGTTTGAGGAAGGTAATGAGTTGAGATTTATACATGTTCAATTTGAAATGCTCGTGAAACATCTATTTGGAATGTCCAATAGGCAGTTGGCCATGCAGGATTAAAGCTCAGGAGAAAAACTAGCGTCCATGGCTTAGGGCTGGTCAAAGAGAATAGGAATCAAACACGAGGAAAATAATTGAGGCTGTGGCAAGTTGTCAGCCACAGAACACAGCAGGGGCCAAATGCCTGGAGTCACAAAATTAACAAAAAACCATGGTCTGAGACATAAGGAAGCAATTAAAATCCACACAGCAGACAACCCTGCAGGATTCACACACACACACACACGCACGTGAGCATGAGAGAGGGGACTATTGTTGACCCAATAGTTACCAACCAATGACTAGACAATATTCTTGGCTTTGACAACCGAGCAACTGATCAAGATGGAGAGATCAAGCCAAGGTAGAGAGGAGCTCTGATAAGAGGGACCCTGAGAGTGGATATGGTAACCCATCAATCCACAGTGCCAATTTCTCCCCACCTCAGGCAAGCACCAGCTGGTTACCTTGTCATCATTTCAAGCTTTCTGACCATAAGAAATCATCTTTTTGGAAATTAATTTCCAAGTTCCTTGAATTAACCCCAGTGTTATTTCCCAAAGATAATCCTGTTAGAAGTAATCATTTCCATGGACAGAACGCTGCCTGTATTTATCAAGCATTTCCTCCAGGCTGATACTTGAAGAGAAAATGGTATTGGCTGCCAAGTTGGTATGGTGATGGACTTGAATATTAAAAATCCAGCCTCCTGTCTCTGGTGCCTTGCCCCAGCACCAAACCTCTCTCCCTTCCTCCAGGGCAAAAATTCCTCACTCTGGTTTTTTGGCATGCTTGATTGCATGAGTGGTAACTCCTATACCAGGTCCTTCCTCATCCTCCTGTTGTTAATGTGCTCCCTACTCCTCCCCACCACAAAATTGCTTCCTATCATTTTTGTAATTATTTTCTATCTACTTATCTGTAGTCAGGAGTGTGCTGAATACTGTTCAAACAGAATCCCAAGAGCTGATTGTTAAATTTTCAGTGTGAGCATTTACAACTTGAAAATCAGCAAACTCCACAAATCAGGACTTAATTGATTGTTAAGACTCTAAACCAGGGCTGGGGAACCTGTTCTAAACCGTTCAATTTTCAGTGTCCGTGTTGTTTTCCTCTAGTATCCTTGGAGATAGGGATTGTTTTTCCTTTCAGGAATACAAAGTGACTAGCATGGTGCCTAGTGCATGGGAGTCACTTAATAAATGCTAAATGCTTGCAGAATTGAATTGAAAATTGATTTGAAAAACCATATTTGTACCATTTAGTCCCCTGATTGCCTTGTGGACAGGGAACATTATGAGATCAAATAAATAACTGGAAGTAACAACCTCAACAGGATTGTCAGTGAAGGTGGGCCAGAAGCTATAGTGAAAAAAGAATGATTGATTTAGAATCAAAGGACCTGGGTTCAGATCTTGCCAGTTCTACTCACCTGTGTGACCTTGGGCAAATTGCTTCTTTCTGGGGGTCTCAGTTTCCTCATCTGTAAAACTAGGAAGTTGGACTTGTTTTTTATAAGCATTTACTAAGCACCTATTATATGTCATGCACTGTGCTAAGAGCTTTACAAGTATTTTCTCATTTAATCTTCATAACAACCTTGAGAGGTTTTCTCCATTTTCAAGTTGAGGAAGTTGAGGCAGGCAAAAGTTAAGTGACTTGCCCAGGGTCACACAGCTAGTAAGTGTCTGAGTCCAGATTTGAACTCAGGTCTTCCTGATTCCAAATCCAGGACTCTATCCATTGTGCCATGTACAAGATCTCTTGATATTGTCTCTAACCCTAAATTTCATCAGGAAACCTCTCTATAGTAAGAGTCCTTTGGTTAATGCTTCCTTCACTGCAAATCGTTAGGAATAGCTGAGAGCTGGCTGCCTTTCATAGGCTCACTGGATAATAAATTTGATTTTGAAAGGTACCTCAGAGGCTATCTAATCTAAATTCCCCATTTTGCAGATGAGGAAACTAAGGCATGGGGAGGTTAAGTGATTTGACCATGGTCAGAAATACAATTTGAACTCATGTTCTCTGACTCCAGAGATGGTGTTTTTTGTTATTATTGTTGTTTTGTACTGGACTTGTGATTTTAATGGCATAAGGAGCTCTTGGTGTGGAAAATCCCCTCTACAAATTCAAATTTGCAGTTTATAGTCTTAGGGAGTTCCCTGAGGAAACCAAGAGGTTAAGTGACTTGCCCAGGGTTACCTAGCTCATATGTAGCAGAGTTGAGGCTTGAACCCAGATTTTCCTGACTCCAAGGCCACACTTCTATCCACTACTCCAATCTATATCTTCCTTTATTATATGACAATCAGCACCACCAAAGGGAGAGTTTAAAACTACTCTAGATTCCTTGGTCACTAGCAAAATGAAGAGAACTATACTTGAGAGGTAATAGAAATAAAATGACAGGATTTATTGTCCCTAAAAGACAACAGTGTCTACCACACAAGCCCCATGGGTTATGGCTTGGCCATAAGTATAGCTTTTTACCTGTAATTCTCCCAGCACATAATTATCTCAGGAAGACTGTGACCCTGCAGTTCTCCCCATTAAAAAGGATATTCCCTTACAAAATGAACTGTCCTTTATCAAATGGGATTTTTTTTGATCACTGGAAATTGCTATTGGACTCATTAGCTGGGAAGCCAGATACTTAATTTATGAGGATTCCTCAAAGTTCCTCCCAGACCAGTCATCCAGGAGCTGAACAGCTCATCACCAGGAGGGGAAAGTGGTTTCAGTGTAGTGGCTTTATTTGCCTGGCTATGGAGATAATGACTGGTAAGTCTGCCCCTAGAAATTTTTCCCTTTTAAAAAAAATATGTCCCCAAAAGAAGAAAGGGTTTTGATATGTTACCCTGCAACCAGATGTCACTTGATAGACAAACAGTTTTATTCTGCTCATTAGCACCATTTCCCCTACTTTTAAGACTTCCCAGCTACTGAGATGAAAAGAGGATTTGAATCCTTGCCTTTATCTTTAATATTTAAAAATTCCCCCCACAACCATTTTTTGATCAAATATTGACGAGATATCTGTTGTTCTTCAAAGCCAAGCAATTAGATTGTCAATCTTTCGACGACGAGAAGCCCTTTATTAGGAACGAGAGTGGACATGGAAGGATTTGCCTGCCCACCCCTCACCCAATTGCACAGCCTTTGGATTCATGCTCAGAAAGGATTGATGGACGGGTCCTTTTGTCGGCACCCTTTTAAAGTGATCAGGTAGGGTGGACCCCTGCAAGCCCAACACTCTAGGCTACCAATGGCAAAGGGAGCCTAGAGCTTACACTTTCATGTTAGTGAGACCGCCTGCTAGAAGATACCGTGCCACTTGGATTCCTGACCTGTGGTGTGGCAGACCCACTGGGGTTCGGCTTCCATCTGCTCATTGGACAGATGAGCCAACCTGAACCAGTTGTGTCTGGCCATGAAACGGTTCCACAGTGCCCTCTAGTGATGGTCACAGGAAGCTACAAGTACTACCCGTTCCCTTACAGTCACAAAATATTGGAATCTCATTGGAGCAAGGAGCCTCAAAGGCTGTCTAATCCATACCTTACCAAAACAAAACAAAACAAAACAAACACACACACACACACACACAAACACACACACACACAAACACACACACACACACACACACACACACACACACACAAACTCTATAGCATCCCTTAGAAAAAGAGTTCTTGACTTTCTTTGTACCATGGACCCTTTTGGCAGTCTGGTGAAAATTATGGACCCCTTTTCAAAACCACATCTTTAATTACATAAAATAGCATACAGAGGAAACCAATTATGTTGAAATATAGTTGTGGGGGCAGCCAGGTGGTGCAATAAGTAGAGAGCACCAGCCCTGGAGTCAGGAGCACCTGAGTTCAAATCCAGCATCAGACACTTGATACACCTAGCTGTGTGACCTTTTGCAAGTCACTTAACCCCAATTGCCCAGCCTTCCCCCCTCCAAAAATAAATACATAAATAAATGAAAGGATTTTGGTAGCATCCTTTAAAAAAGAGAAATATAGTTATGATATATTTTTAAACCAAATTTACAAACCCAAATTAAGGACCCCTGATTTAGAGCTAGAAAGGAACTTAAATATTGAGTCTAATGCCATCATTTTATAAAGGAATAATAATAATAATACAGCCAACTGTATGACCCTGGGCAAGTCACTTAACTGCCATCTACCTCAGTCTCCTTATCTGTAGAGTGGGGATAATAATAGCACTTTCCTCCTGGAGTTGTTGTGAGGAACAAATGGGATAATAACTATAAAGCCCTTGGTACATAGTAAGCACTATATAAATGTTAGCTGTTATTATTATTATTATTATTAAAAACATTAATAACAACGAGCATTTATAAAGAATACCAAGGTTTGCTAAGGACTTTATAAATATTATTTGGTGCTCATAAACAACCCTGTGAGGTAGATTCTATCATTATGTCCCTTTTACATATGAGACAATTAAGGCCCAGAGAGATTCAGTGATAAGCCCAGGGTCCCAGTCAGTAAGTGTCTGGGTTAGAATTTGAACTCAGGTCCTCCTGACTCTAGGTCTAACACTCTATTCATTTGCCACAGAGTTTCCTAGGCCAAAGAGGAAGTGATTTGCCCAAGGTCACAAAGATAGTAATAATGTTAATAATAAACAATAACTCATATTTATATATTACTTTAAGGTTTGAAAAGTGATTCACATCTATGATCTCATTCATAATTAACAGGGGTCAGAAGTTGAACCAAGGTCTTTGGATTTCAAATCCAGTGCTTCTTTACTATATACCACAATGATTAAAAGACCCAAGTGAAATGCCATTAGCTAGGAATTCATCAGGTCTTTTGATAACCAAAGGGAAGGGCTAGAATGTATGACTGAGGGTAGTATCCACTGGAGAAATTTAAAAACCTGAGTAATTTTTCACTTGCCCAGGATAATGGAGGTGAGAGTTGGGAGGAGATTTAGGGGATTTCTTCTCTACCCTATGGGTCTATGATTGCTTTCTTCTTCTAGGAAACATGAGCACTGTATTACATCTAATTTGCCCTAATTCATCTTGTGAATATGCTTTCCTGATATACACTGGATCAATTGTACAAATAACTTCTCAGCAGCTCAATACTTTTGTCAAAAAGGAGATGGAAGAGTTCTATTTGTTTGCCCACATTATGGCCCCAGGTGGAATGCTTTAGGACACCAACAAAGCAACAAAAACACCCCCTCCCCCGTTAGAGACCAACTGGCACAGATGCTAGATTAAGAACACAAATAGGCTAGTGTAATTGTTGCTTTGAAACCCTGAAATGTAATTTCAGTTACATAAAGCTGAAAGACATATATTTGAGATATCAGTTATTATAGTGTTTATCTTCTTATCCCTGAAGTGAGATTCTGTTAGTCTGATGCCACCTACATAATCACTGGACTGTTTCTCTTCTAGCCCAAGCATAGACACATCCAGTTCCTGGCTCTCATATTCAGAACATGGAACAGAAGAACAAAAAGAACAAAAGGGGGTGGGGTTTTTTGGGTGGCAGAGGGACATAAATTCTACCACCCTTGTAGCAGTGCAAAACAGACCATCCATGCTGCCATTAAAAGAAATATTTGGCAGTCCAGAAAAGTGACTATGCACGTATAATCTCATCCCCCAGCCCTGCATCCAGCCTCCTATCCTCTGATTGGTAAATCCTTCCAGGAAGCTCCCTTTTGAAGACGGGCCCAGGTCAGCCATGCTCACTCCTCTCCACCCAAGCTCTATTTTACTTACTCTTCTGAATTCTCTCAAACTCCTCTATGACTCGCCCACTCTCTTTCAAACTTTTTATGTGTTAATTTTTTCTCCATTAGACTATAAACTCCTTGAGGGCAGGAATTGTCTTTGTGTTTGAATTAGTATTGTCAGTTCTTAGCACTGTGCCTGGCACAGAATAAGTACTTAATAAACTCTTTCTCTCCTCTACATGCTCTCCTCTCCCCACTCTTTCTTCTCCCCCTACCCCTACTTCGAAATTAAGGTCAGAGTTATTGTGAATAAAATGTTTTGTTCCTAGCTGTGTAACCTTGGGTAAGTCAATTATTCTCTGCTCCAGTTTCCTCCTCTGTAAAAATGGGGATGAAACAATTGGAAAAATATTAATTGTTCATGGGTAGGAACTGGGTGTGTATATGCGGGGGGCTAGAAGAGAAACAGTCCAATGATTACACAGGGGGCACTAACCAACAATACGAGAAAAAATGACAATTCTATGTAAATTATTTTACTTATTCAGTGCCATACCAATCAAACTACCAAAAAAATTATTTTATGGAGCTAGAAAAAAATAGCAAAATTCATCTGGAAGAGTAAATGACCATACTAATCTAATATTTATAAAAATGGGGATAATAGTAACACATGCTTCTTAGAGTTCTGAGAACCAAATGAGATGATAATTGTGAAGTATTTAGCATAGTAAGTGGCACATAATAGGCACTATATAAATGCTAGCAATTACTTATATCACAGCTAAACGTATAGTGATAAGTGTTCAATAAATGTTTGTTGACTAAAAGCTCTTGTTATGATATAGGCTAAGTTTTTGGGTAAATGGTAATATTCATTTTTATTAAAACAGATTTACTTTCCTCATAACAGCAAACAAACATCTTATATCCTTTGACAATTTTATATACATACACATACACATACACACACCATCCTTAGAGTGAAGACCTTTGGCCCTCAGCTTTGCAGGGGAAGGAGGGAGAAAGGAAGGTGATACCCTACAATAACTATACTGTTTGTCCAGAACTCAGGCAATCAGCTTCAGGACCAATAGAGGAAATTTTTCCATTGGGTGCTATAAAAAAAATCTAAGGCTCATATACATCTAGTCTATTCATAAACCTCCTACCTCCAGCACCAAAGAAAACTAAGAAAGATTTTCCATTGTCCCTTGCCTTCAGCTTGTATATTTTATGACTTAAGACATACTACATACAGTAGCAGTACATGCTATTCATTTTGCCCTGATTTCACTAAAATAAAACATGTCTGAGGCAAGGAAGATAAATACTTGGGCACTCAGGTTTGGAACATCTTACTTAGTATTATTTGCTCCAGTCTCCTGGTCCCTATGGATGGCTCCAAGATCCACAATCTTCCTTCTTTCCTTCCTTCCTTCTTTCCTTCCTTCCTTCTTTC
>CM053626.1:195848746-195945215 GCA_028646595.1 Phalanger gymnotis | reverse complement strand
TGGGCTTTCTGGGCCTGGAGTCTTTTTGTCAAGATGTTGGAATGGGGAGGCTGGTTCAAGTTTTTGCTGCGGTGGGGCCTAAATAAATTTCTTGTTGTTTTCTCCTTAGAGAATCTCTCATACCTTGCGATTTCGGACCATTCAAACATATACATGATTATATTTGAGATCATAAATTCGGCCTTCCTACTACAAGTGGATAGAGCTTACAATCAGGAAGATTTGTCTTCCTGAGTCCAAATGTGGTCTCAGGCATTTACTGGGCAAGTCACTTAACCCTGTTTGCCTCAGTTTCCTTGTTTATAAAATGAGCTGGAAAAGGAAATGGCAAACCACTCCAGCATCTTTGCCAAGAAAACACCAAACAGGGTCATGAAGAGTCAGACACAACTGAAATGACTGAACAACAAAAAGGTGTAAAAATCATCTAATGCATCCTCCAGTAGGGGATGGAAGGAGAGAAAGGCAATGATTACCAAATTCACTTAATTGGTTAACTTCTATTTAGACTTCTATTTTGAGCAAAAAACTAGATTAAGACCTGATGCTATACAGGAAATATTGACTGGACCAAAATCCAATTGTAAAACATAAGCCAGTCCTGTGAAAATCAAATGATGAAAAACTTCAAGCACAATTAGTATTGGGCAATAAGTTTTGAAGAATTGGTGATATAAAACCTCTCCATCCAAAAATGATCATTCTTTCCTCTTAACTCTCGCAACATGTTGTTTGTTGTTCTCCTATGGTGCTTAGTATATTCTCAGATTCTATTCATTTCTGTACACATTTTATCTTGCCTATTACCTTGTAAGCATATAGGGTGGAGGAGAGTTGGACTGGGAGACTTCTTCTGGAGCTGAGATTGTATACCTTGGCTTCATGAGAAGGGACACATTTGCTCTGTCCCCTTGCTAAAGGTCACATGCAAATAGAGGCTACTGGTGGCTCCTTGGTCCCTGTGATAGAGATACTGTGTCAAAGAGGATTGAAGGTCACCAAGAAAAGCCATTCATTCTGTGAGGCACAAGGAATAAAGACAGACAGCATCCAGTATCTTTGTTGGGACATGGACAAAACTAACTCTCTCTTGTACTTTCAGAAACGTGGGCAGGAGGGGAGGGAGAAAAGGGACTTCTCTTCCTCTTCCTCCCAATTACATAATCACTAGGGGAAAAAAAAAAACAAGCAAATCTTTTTTTTTCCCTTCAGTCTTTACCACAGTGCCTTATACATAATAACTCCTTAATAAATGTTTGTTGAATTTGAGCATCTCCCTTAAAGCAAACAAATTAATAACATTGACAGTAGAAGCATAAGAGGGACCCTTAGAAATTAATTTGCTAATCCTAATTCCTCCACTGTAGATCCTGACATTCAGCCTGCTTGCCTGCCTTAGAATGGAAGCTCACAGAAGGTATGAAAGCCTATTACAGGCACGTACATTGAAGAGTTTCACACATCTGAGGAGCTAAATACTGAATAATCAGGCATTGAAGCACTAAATGAGCCTAAGGACTTTTTATTATTCCCTGAATGTTAGATATTTCTGATTTATTTCTGTAATTGGCATATGAGACTCTGACTTATAACCAATGGAATCCGGTTTCATATATAAGCGATAAGAGTTTAAAACGTAATATATATCCTGTTAGTGCCCCTGTGCCATTGTGTTCCATATGTTCTCCCTAAAAGGCATTTTCTTTGGAGATGTAATAACTAGAGATTGGAGTTATTTGCCTAAAGCTCTGTGAATCACGAATTGAATTAAATGACATTAAGCTAGAAATAACCTTTTTAAAGCATGTTTTAGTATTTTAATTAAGACAGGGTAACCTTGAATTCTCACAGTTTAGGGTGAAGCTCCATCTTGAGGACAAATCATTGTATTTCCCAGTGTGTACATGCTTTCTTTAAAAGCTAATTTTTAGCCAGGATTGGTGGCACATGTCTGTCATTCCAGGAACTGGGGAAGCCGGGAAGGGGGGAACCTCTTGAGCTCAAGAGTTCTGAGCTGTTGTCAACTATGCTGATGCCTGCCCTAAGTTTAGTATTAATATGATGAGCTCCCATAGGGAGTGGTGTATAGAAGGGGAGGTGTATGGAAGAGGGATCACCAGGCTGCTCAAGGCAAGGCAGATCAGCCTGGATTAGAAATGAGTCCCGTCAAAGCTCCCATATAATCAGAGTGGGATCAAACCTATGAGTAATGGCTACAGTTTCAGGCTTTTCAGGCCAGTCTTTTCAAAAAATCTTTTTATCGTTACCAGGGGCCTTTCTAGGGGAGATACCTAGGCTTTCACTGGGATTATAGAGGATTATCAACCCTGGGGACCAAACTTACCAATAGGTAAATCTTAACAACTTGCTCATGGCTCTATAGCAAAGTGGCAATGGTGGCTCCTGGAGCCAAGTTATAGGTTTATAGGTAATAGAGATGGAAGGAATCTTAGAAGACATCTAGACTGAGGAAACTGACATCCAAAGATGATAAGTAGCTTGCTATACGTCACAGATATAAATGACAAGTTCAAGATTTGAACCCAGGTCCCTGGACTCTAAATCCGGCATTCTTGCCTCTATATCATGCCATTTGAAGTTCCTTATATATTATTTTGTGGTATAGGACAGGATAGGATGTTATATTATTATAACTTTATTATGTTATAATCTTATATAGACAAAATCAAGTTTACATGAACATTTAGGGCAGTCCTGAAGAAGAAGTCACCAAAAGGAAGGGGGTAGGGAGCAGTGGCACAGGAATATAAAAGGAACAGGCAATCTCATGAGTTTTGCTAGCACCGATCAATGAAGCCAACAGTCAATCAGTCAACAGGCTTTCTAAGTGAATATTATGTGGCAGACCCTATGCTAAGCATTTAGGAATCATGACCCCTGACCTCAAGAAGTTCACATTCTAACGGGGCCACGATATGCAGATAACTATGTTATACAAGATACATGCAATGTAAATGAGAAATAATCTCATAGGGAAGGCACTGGCAATGAGGGTAGTGGAAAAGCCGCCTACGAAAGCTGGGATTTCGGTTGAGTCTCGCAGGAAGCCAGGAGGCAGAGGCGAGCTGGGAGAGATTAAGCCATCGCCTTCTCCTGTTAGGAACCGCTTCCCTGAGTTACTGCCCCAGCTGCTTGGCTCCCAGGTCTAGGCAGAAACTATCCAAAGCACATGCCTGGGACTATTAGCCTGATCTCCCTCACTACTCTCTTAGTCACAGTCTGGTCAGTACACCATTCTATAGGAGTTTTGGAGAGCTAACTGATTCAGTTGGATCCGTTAAGATCCAAGGGAACCAACCACCCCTTAAACAGGGAAGGAAAAAAGAGTTGTTCGTTGTCGTTGTTCAGTCGTGTCCAGTTCAAGTCATGTCTGTGATCCCATGGACTTTGTTTTGGGTTTTCATGGCACAGATACTGAATTGGTTTGCCATTTCCTTCTCCAGTGTGTCCCATTTTGCAGATGAAGAATTGAGGCAAATGGAGGTAAGTGACTTGCCCAGGGTCACATAGGTAGTAAGTGTCTGAGATTGGATTTGAACTCAGATCCTCCTGACTCTAGGCCCAGTGCTCTAACCACAGCATCAACTAGCCGAGCCACATCTCAACAGAAAGCACCTTTCCTATCTTATACTAGAAATACATTCTTTAAGCCGTAATCATCAGTCTAATGCTTTTTATTCAAACAATTCCTTATGAAGAAGCAGCAATGTTTGTTTGTTTTTACAGCATTTTCTGTGATATGCTTTGACCCTTCTCATTCTTCCTCAGCCCCTCATCTTCATGCACCGCTTAGCCACCTTGTTTTTCCTGTGTCCTGGAACACAGGGTATCGTCTCTGAAGATGTTTTCATTTCCTTTCTTTATTCTTCATTTCTTTGAGTACTGACACCATCTCTGACTCCAATATCAGCCGACATCAAATTCTACTTGCCCGAATGTGACTGGTACAGGCAGGAAGACAGAGAGATGTAAGAAAGATAATAGGCAAAAACACATCTATCTGGAGGTAAACATAAAACCTTGGTCCAACAAGACAACCTGTTAAGGTCCTAGTACCTTTTATCCTTTTCATTAAGAAAATGGATAGAATGTCTTAAGGGATAGATATCTGATGTTTCTATAGATTAATTTTTCTTTAATTTTCTATTGTGCAGAGCTGTAACTGGGGGCACCTAGGTGGTGTAGTGGATAGAGTCCCGAGCCTGGAATCAGGAAGATTCCAGCCTTAGACATTTACTAGCTGTGAGATCCTAGGCAAGTCACTTAACTCCTATTTGTCTCAGTTCCTCCTCTGCAAAATGGGGGCATATCGGAGGAGGAAAAGGCACTCCAGTATCTTTGCCAAAAAACTCTAAATAGCATCACGAAGAATTAGAAATAACTGAATAACAAGACCTATAACTAGGCAACTTTTGTATCTGGGACAAGTGGCAAAGAATGCATATTTATCCTCATTTCCTCATGTAGCATATAAGGTAATGAAGTGGTGGAGTCCAGCTGTGATAACTGCATTATCATCAATTGTGATGGATCACTCACTACAGACACAATATTAAATGTATCCCTTTTCACAGCTTTTTGTTGTCATCCTTCCAGTTCCATCTATAAATGTTTTCAGAATGACCTGGCTTGGCTGGGTCTAATGCCAAACTTTATACAGGATCATTTTCCCCTCCAATGGCTTATATTGTTTTTGGAGGTGATACTACTCATAACCTTCAGTCGCCCTTCTCTGTGATGTTTTCTAAATGAGCTTGTACTCACAGATAATGTTAACTTTGGCTTCTGTGCCCCTCTGTTCAGTAAGAAGACCACGTGTTTGTTAACTGAGTGACTTTCTGGGCTCTTTTGGCCTTAGCTTTAATGACTATTTTTCCTCCCTAAAATCTTTCTGGAAAATAATGTTAATCTGAGTCAATGTCTATCTATTATCCATTTCATATTCTTCACAATCAACAGCTTGTTTAAAAAAGTCTTTAAGAGCTATGGCACTTCCACAATGTCTTCATCCTTGTAATTTGGCAATGGTTTTTTTGTTTTTTTTTTTTACCTTTGGTCTAATCATTCAGTAATCTTACAGCAAAATATAAGAAGTTCTGAAATGACTCTCAGCTACCATTCTGTTAAGATGGAGCCAATCTAATTTTTGGTGATGTACATATGCACACACACACACACACAAAATGCACGTATGCATGTATATACAAATGTATGTGCATATATGCATACCTGTACTTATATGTGTATAGAGTGTATATGTACAGATGTGTACATATACGTACTTACATATGTATACATATACACATATGTATGTACATACATGCATGTATACACATACATGTATGTGTATACATACTTGCCTGAATGGCACTGGTACAGGCAGGAAGACAGATGTAATAAAGATAATAGGCAAAAACATATCTATTTGGAGGTACCATAAATATATATATATATGTGTGTGTGTGTATATTAAATGTAAATATATGTGTATATGCATATATGTATTGTACATATATGTATATGTGTGTATATATGTATGTGCGTGTATATTTTTGTCTATGAATTACCTTGAGAGATGACTTCCATAGGAGCTGATGAGGTTACCATGAGAGTATAAAGAAATAAGAAAAGAGAAGAACCCAGGAGAGAACCTTAGAAAACTCATCCGCATTTAGGGGGTATGCTGGGCCAGCAAAGTAGACCAAGAAGCAGTGGTCGGACAGGTAGGAATGGAACTAGAAAAGAGCAATGTCACAAAAACCCAGAAAGGAGAAAGTATCCAGGAGGAGGAGATGATCAACAGTGACAAATGTCCTGAGCATTTTAAGCTCACTAGTATAATTGCCAAACAAACCTGTTACAGAACTCAGAAGTCTGAGATATAACACAGGAAATTCCAACTGGAAGGAAACGATGTGATTGATATACCAGGGTGTCTGGCCAATCCCACTATTTAATCTGCAATGTGGAGTATACCTCCACAAATTGCTATGTGGCTGCAATAGTACCACCTGAAGCTTCTTCTAAACAGCAGGAGCTGAGTAGCAAATCCACTTGGGATGAAGATATTAAGGTATCTCTCTGACATTGATGGAGCTTTAGTAAAGAGAAACTCATAAGAAGATTAGTTGTTCAAGGTGGTTTTGAAAGTCCTTTTCCCTACAACAGTTCAGATCAATTAATGAGCAAATGACTTAATATCAGTCAGATTCATTAATTCATTCATTCAGCCAGTCATCCAGCCATTCGTTCATTCATTCATTCATTTTTTTCAACAGAAATTTGTTAAGCACCTATGACTTTGTGTTTGTTAGCATGTTAGGTGCTGAAATTGTAATGGCAAAATGAAAAGCATTCTCTGCTCTCAAGGAGGTTACCTTATAGTATTGAGATATAAAATATTTATGCAATAATAAATAAATAAAATACGATCTGAGGAGGCAGAGAAAACTAACAATCAAGAGATCAGGAAAGGCTTCCCGTAGGAGGTGATGTCTGATCTGACCCTTGAAAGAAAGCCAATGATTTTAAGAGGTGTAAGGGAGAAATTACATTTCAGAGGTACAGGATGGCCTATGCAAAAGCATGCAGGCAGAAAATGGAGTGCCAGGGAAGAACATATAGGCCAGTTTGGCTGGAATATAGAATACATGAAAGAGAGTAATATGAAATAAGTCTGGAAAGATAGTTTAGAATTAGCCTGTAAAGGGCTTTATGTGCCAAGTGGAGAAACGTGTGTATTATTTTGGAGGCAACAAGAAAGCACTGCTGGCCCTTCAATGTAACACTCTTAGGACTTTGCTTTTTTGTCAGCTTTGTGGAAGATGAATTGGAGAGGGGAGAGCTTGGAAGGAAAGAGACCAGTCAGGAAGCTGTCACAATAGCCCAGGCTTTGGAAGAGAGACTGAAAAGGGGCAATCACTTAGTAGGTGCTTAATCTATCAATAAGGACTTATAAAGTACCTAGTACGTCCTAGGCTCTTGTTATTATTAATTATCATTATTTTCCCCTCTGTTAGGAGGCAGGGAAACAAATGCAAAGGATGAATAAATGCTTATTGATTGACTGACTGACTGACTACCTGAACTAGAGTGGTGAATTTATGGATGAGAGGAGAGGATAGAGTCTGGGAATGTCACAGGAATAGAATTGACAAGACTAGTCAAATGACTGAATGTGAATATCAAGGAAGAGAGGACATAAGGATAACTTTGAGGTTGTGAACCTAGAAGACTGGAAAGATGGTGGTACCCTAAACAACATAGGAAATCCCCTTTGCATATGTTGAACTTGAGATGCCTATAGAATATCCTGCTAGGCAATCTGTGACATGGAATTGGAACATAAGAGAGTGATTAGGGCTAGGAATATACATTTGGGAGTTATCTGCATAGAAAATCAAATCAGCTACCTCCTCTTCTTTTAAAACAAATGGAATCCTAGTTCTTTCTCAGCCTTTCCATATTTTCACTTTTCCATTTAAACTATAGGGAACTAATTATTTGTAAGCTATATTGGAATATATTTAAATTACACTACCTTGAAAGAAAAGAGCAACCTAATAGACACTTTGCATCAAGCAAAGCAAGTAACTAATTATTGAATATTTCACATTTCTGAACCTAATATTCATTCAAGCTTGCTCTGCAGAAATAAATGTTGAACAGACACTTGCTAACTCCATTAAGTCCCGTGATCTTCATTAGGTTCATTTTGTGAAATCAGTTTTTAAAAAAAGATATGCCCTAGTTTTTATTAGGTTGGTTTTTTCCTTTGATAAACAACATAAACTCCTGATTGCCAAGTATTAATAATTTAGGAATCCCAAATATTTAGTTAATATGACACATTCCTGCAAAATCTATGAGGATCTCTGTCATTTAATTTTACAACCACTCTCTAGACTAACTGCCCAACTTATACTCACAGTAGAGAGTTGGATTCCCAAGAGAGTGATTGGAATCTCAAGTTCTAGGGGTAAGTAACCCTGTGTGACTACATTCCTGCTCATGCATCCTGTGCTCACCCTCAGCAGTCAGTTAATTGATATAATTTACTCTTATCAAAGGCATTTACTAAGATGACATCATAAGAACAGGAACTACAAAACATTACCCCGCCCCTACATCTGCAATCCATTTTCCCACAAATATACGCAACATCCACAAATTTAGGGTACAGTGGGTAGTGAGGGAGACACATGTAGAACATGTGTGGCCAGGCCAACTTGTGACTCCCGTATCATCAGGATTCAAAGTCATTTCTGTCCTACAGAGTCCTCCCAAAGTTTCTTCGTGGGAATAGTATCTCTGTTGGGTAGATTACTAAACTTGGCTCACATTTATAGCCAGAAACATTCTCTGCTCCCAGAGATCCTAATTCTAGAAGTTGCTTTCTCCCTCAAGTAACTGTCTCACTGCATCCATGCATGTCTGGGATATATGTCTCTTCTCTTAGATGAATTCAGTATCTCCTATCGGTCAAGTGCTTTCCCAGTCACCAGTGGAGTGAAACAGGGCTGTGATCGTGCTCCCATGCTTTTTAGTATGATGTTTTTAGGCATGTTGTCAAATGTCTTCAATGAGGATGAACACGGCTTCAAGGTTAGCTACTACACTGAAGGTAAATTATTCACCTTGAAAAGGCTACAAGCCAAGACCAAAGTGGAGGGAGTATTGGTGCATGATTTTCTGTTTGCAGATGATTGTGCACTCAATGCAGCCTCTGAAGCTGAGATACAACAAAGTATGGATCTCTTCTCTGCTGCTTATGCTAATTTTGGCCCAACAGTTAACACCAAGAAAACACAGGTGCTCCATCAGCCACCACCACACCATCCATACGTGGAACCAACAGTTAAAGCAAATGGAGAAGTTCTGAATGCTGTGGATAAGTTCACTTAGCTTGGTAGTGTATTTTCCAAGGATATAGACACTGGTAATGAGGTTAATGCATGCATTGCCAGGGATAGCTCAGTGTTTGGGAGGCTCTAAAGGTAAGTATGGGAGAGAAGAGGTATTAGACTGATTACCAAACTGAAGGTCTACAGAGCCATTGTGCTGACCTCATTGTTGTATGCCTGTGAAACCTGCACAGTATACCAGTGCCATGCCAGGAAACTGAATCGCTTTCATTTGAGTTGTCTTAGAAAGATTCTGAAGATCACCTGGCAGGATAAGGTACCAGACACTGAGGTCCTTACTCTAACTAAACCGCCAAGAATTCAAACTCTGATTCAGAGAGCGCAACTCTGATAGGCTAGCCATGTTGTTTGAATGCAAAACATATGCTTTCCAAAAAGACTATTTTATGGAGAACTTACACAGGGCAAGTGTTCGCATGGTGGTCAGAAGAAATGATACAAGGACACTCTCAAGGTCTCTCTCAAGAACTTTGAAATTGATTTTGTGACATGGGAGACACTGGCACAGGACTGTCCAGCATGACGTGCCCATATCAGAGAAGGTATTGTGCTTCATGAGCAAAGCAGAATTGAAACCGCTCAAAGGAAATGCAGGATGCACAAATTCAGAGTATCCACTACAGATGTTCACACAGACTATTTGTGCCTGACCTGTGAGCTCCTGTTGGTCTGATCAGCCACAGTCAGACACGTTGAAACTTGACTCTAATAGTGATGTCATTTTGGTCCTCTTTGAAAACGAAGGACAGCAACTAACCATCTGATTGAACAGGTTCACTTCAACGTGACATGGTCGATAGGGAGGTAGATAAAAGAGAAATCCTCTCCCACTTCCAAGAGTGATTTTCTCTTTAGTTGCCAGGTTCCCCATCCTCAGGACTGACTAATTTATCTAAACTTTAACTATTTAAAACCCTACAAAGGCACATCCAATTTTTAGTCATCCAATGAAATGGTTCATTTTAATTTATTTAAAAGACTTGTTTGCACCTCATAAAGATATTATCTGGCTGACAGTGGCCTATTTTTTTAAGTTAGTTTCACACTTTGTTAAAACCTTATTGTGGGCTTTTGGGGCTAGAGAACTGGTCAAGAATTAACTCCTCTACATAATAAATCAAGTTATCAACAAGGATTTATTGAGTGACTACAATGTGCCCAGCACAATGTTGAATGCTGTAGAGGATTCTTAAGACTGATTGTGGTACCAGTCTTAAGAGAAGTTTATTCTCTGGTTCTCTCTAAAGATAAGTCTTAAGAAACAGCAACACAAGATGCTAGATAATGAAGTGTTGGATCTCATTCATTACAAGGTATCTACATACATAGAGTTCAAATGAACCTCTGAGCCATCTAGTCCAGGGGTGAGGAACCTGTGGCCTTGAGGCCACATGTGGCCCTCTAGGTCCTCAAGTGTCACCCTTTGACTAAACAAATGTGGCCCTTTGACTGAATCCCAAATGGATTTGTTCTGTGAAGTCAAAGGGCCACACTTGAGAACCTAGAGGGCCACATGTGGCCTCAAGTCTGCAGGTTCCCCACCCCTGGACTAGTCTAACTCATATCTGAAGGAGAATCTCCTCTTCAACATCTCTCAAACTGGTCATCCAGCCTCCTCTTGATCAAGCATCTCCCCTTTTTTTCCAAAGCAGCCCATTCTAATTTTGAAGAACTCCAAAACTCTTAGAAAAAAAATTAGATATTATCTTCTCTTCCTTTCTCTCTTTTTAAACCTCAGATGAATATTTTTATTCAATGTTCATGAATATTCAATGTTCAATTATTACCATGGTACAACAGCAAAAAGCTGTTAAAGTCTGAGTCAACTATGTCTGAAGACCATCTTCTTTGCCTTTCCAAGGAGAGGAAGGACCTCTGCCCTTTGCTCTCAATTTGGCCCTCTGAGGCAAAGTGAAGAAAGTCAGATCCCTTTTCTGTATGACAGCCCTTAAAATACACGAAGACAGCTATCACGTTCCCCTAAGATTTGTCTTCTTTAGACTAAACATCCCCAGTTCTTTCAACTGTCATGACCTCCAGTCTTCTTTCTATCATTCAGGTTTCTCTCCTCTAGGGTATAGTTTGTCAACAGTTTTGCTTGGACATGGTACCCCAGATCCCAAGACGTGAACCATATGTGGTCTTCAATCTCATTTTAAATGTGACTACTTATTAGACTTATGATGTTGATATTCCCTTAAGTGACATTTAGAGAATGTCTAATCAAACAGGAGAGAGGGAGGGGGAAGATAATATATAAGAATTAAGGTAAATCAATCATATAGTGATAATGCTCTGTCTCAATCCATCCACTAAATGTAGTAGGTCAGGAATTGATTAATTAAATATTCATCAGTTAGACTGTACATGAATTATCCATTTTCAAACAATTAAATTACAATAAGACTTAATTCACATAACAGATTGTCCATTAAAGAGTTTGGGTTAATAAAATGCCGTATAAAAGAGTTTGCTGCATCTGAAAATTTAAACTTACAAAATAGTTAAATTAACGAATAGGAGAGTATCATAATTATTTGATAAAACAAAGAATTTACCATAGATTTTTTTTTTAAATCAGGGGTTCTTCACTTGTATGTGAGGCCTTTGGGTAGTCTAGTAAAGCCTATGGACCCCTTCTGAAAATAATGTTTATTGCCTACACTCATAATTTAAGGAAATAATAAGTTTCAGTTAGAGGTTATTGAAAATGTAAATGAATTTTTCTCATCAGAGTTCTTAGACTCCAAAAAATCTACCACGCAAGGGATCCATCAGCCCTAGGTTGAAAAACCACTGCTTTGAATAGTGAACTCCCCTAGTTTGGTTCAGTTTCTTTAAAAAATTCATTTACACACAACTCTTGGCAAACCTCATTTTGCAAAGTAAAGCCTGCAATACGTTTAATTAAACACTTTTGGCTAAATTCTCTCCATTGTGTCATCAGCCCTCTCCCAGGGTAAGTGATGATTAAAAGTGGGAAATCCAAGAACAAAGTATTTGAGTGACACTGTGCCCTGTCCTCCTAATCCCCACCCCCAACTTTCTCTACGCTATCTGTAGAGTTCAAAGCATTGCAGGGAGGTCTTCCAAAACAAGCACTCTGTTCCCCAAGAGGAAAAGCTTGCCACTCGTTCATTTCTCTGCTGTGCCTCCAGATGAGAAGAAATTAAAATTCCCACCATGTCTTTAATCAGAAACAAACAGAGATCTTGCATTTCTTGCATTGTGGGACAAATGACAGAACATGTCAGTTTGCTAAAAAAAAAAAATTTTTTTCTTCATTTTGAGTTTAGAACAAAGCAAGATAGAGATTTGCATCCATTTCAAAAAAAAAAAATGCAGCTGCGCATCCTGCCCCACCCCCGCCCTCCTCCATTCTCTGAGCCTGAACAATGCCCCTTTTCCCAACATGCTATGCACCGAAGTAGTTCATTTGAAACACAGTAATTAGCATTACAGATAAAATGACACTGCAGCAATGTTAATTACTACAGTGCAGATGTACGGCTAGATATCATACATAATGTTGTCAAGCCTCTACTTTTAAATTAAAGTGCAACAAAGCATACCCTGGCTACACGTCTTCTTCTGATTAATACAAATTAATGTTATTTCAGTTTCAAGGGAGGTTCAGGGAGGACCGTCTTTAATTGTTAAGCACCAAAAGTCAAATGGCAAAAGTAAGGCTGTTCTCCCCTTTGCTTTCTTATTCCACTCAGATCATTTCATGTTGGCACCGACTTAAGAGATAGGAAGCCATGAGGTCAGATTGACATATGGAGAAGCATTGAGCAATAACATATTGGAGTTTCCATCAGTTTCCTTTTTTTGTTTCCCATATTCAAAATTTCAGGAGCTGCTTATTGCATCTGAAGTGCTTTGGGATATTGTCTTCACGTTACAGAGTTGTCACCCATCATATGGTCAGCGTTCAATGTTATTGTTTAGGCAATAGGATGTTTCAGTGGACTGTTAGTAACAGAGGACAACTGGGTTGTAATCCGAACCCTAACAGTGTCACCTGACCCTAATCATCAACCTGCCACTAGGCAATTACTTATTGAATACCTACTATGTGCAAGCCATGTGATTTGGTACTATACGACAAAAGTGTCAAACTCGCTGGTCTGCAAAACTTCCCAGTGCTACCTGAACCAGATTAAAATATAATTGGGAAATGTTTAATAAAATGAACATAAACATAGTACAACGTAGATCATTGTAACAAGTGGTTTTCTAAGTCACTATGTCTCCCAAGGCAAGTGTGAGGGGCAGCTAGGTGGAACAGTAGATAGAGCACTGGGCTTAGAATCAGGAAGACTCCTATTACTCATATTTACTTAATACACTTACTAGCTGTGTGACCCTGAGCCTGTTTGTCTCAGTTCCCTCATCTGTAAAATGAGCTGGAGAAGGAAATGACAAACTACTCCAGTATCTCTGCCAAGAAAACCCAAAATGAGATTACAAAGAGTCAGACACTGTGACTGTAGGAGACAAAGGAAACTAAGATCAGGCCCTCGACCTCAAGGAGTTTATAGTCTCTTTGGAAAAAATAAGACATATACAAATAAAAAGGTCACCAACAAGGCAGGACAGTACTTGCCAAACACCAAGTTCCCTCAGACTTTAATCACTCAGAGGTAAAAAAAAAAAACTGAAGTGGTTAGGGAAGGCCTCTTGGAGCAGGTGGGACTAGGAGCTGGTACTGGAAAATTGTCAAAAATCAGATAGCAAAGTGGAGATAGCATCCCAAGTAGGGAAGCAATCAGATTTACTGCAGTGGAAAGAGCATGGATTCCAAATCCAAGTTCTGCCTTTTAATATAACCTGCGTGATCTTTGCAAGGCACTTAACCTTCTCAGCCTCAGTTTCCTCAAAGGAAAAATGAGAACTAGATGACCTCTAAAGTGAAGGGGAAGGGAACCGGTATTTACTAAGCACCTGCTACGTGTCAGCACTGTGCTAAGTGCTTTCTTTACACATATGATCTCATTTGATTCTCACAACAACCCTATGAGAGAGTCATTACCTGTAGGGTCCCTTTACAGTTCTAAATCTTCCGTCTCTGCAAGTGTGGTGAGAAAATGCAGTGAGCGAGGATTGTACATGTAGTATTCAGGGGATAGAGAGATCTACATAAACCTAGTACTTTTCCTCTGTGAGCTTATATTCAAAGAGAAATTGAGTAATGGTGATCATAGTAATAATAATTAGCATTTATATATCATTTTCAAACTGTTACTTTTCATATGTTATCTAATTTGATCCTCACGACAACCCTATGAGGTAGGTGTTATTTTCCCATTTTACAGATGAGGAAACTGAGGCTGAGAAGGGCTGAGTGACTTGTTGGGGGGATCTCACAGCTACTAAGTGTCTGAGGCTGGATTTGTACTTAGGGTTTTTGGACTCCAGAACCAATGCTCTATCTACTTGGCCACCTAGCTTCCAGTTTTAAGAACCAAAGGTACAGAAAATGCAAACAGCAGAACAAAACCACTCAACCATGGCACAAGGGGCATCCATCATTTACAGCTCAAGAGTAAGCTCATTTTAGGGTTGGTAAACAAGCAATCAGATAGACCAGAGGTCAGCAAACTATAGTCCACAGGCCAAATCTGGTATTTAGTGGTCCAGATTTTGCTCTTGGGCTATAGTTTGCCTGCCACTGAGATAAACTCCAAACATATCAATTTGCCATGTGCTATGCTTCAATGTTGCCGCATGAAAAATGGAGGCCATCATTCCTCTTCCCATCCTGTTCTATCTACCATGGACAGAATAGGGAAGAGAGAGAGAGAGAGAGAGAGAGAGAGAGAGAGAGAGAGAGAGAGAGAGAGAGAGAGAGAGAGAGAGAGAGAGAGAACGTGGAAACATTTGGAACACAGAGACGTGGTTTTCCTAAATGGGTCTTCTTTGCTGAACCTGTGCCGTGCATAAAAAAGTACAAGTTCCTAAATTTCAGAGACCGACTTTTACACACCAAAAGCCATCTTTTTAGTTAGCGTCTCTAGGCTGATTCAAAGAGTGCTCTCTCTCTCTCTCTCTCTCTCTCTCTCTCTCCCTCTCTCTCTCTCTCTCTCTCTCTCTCTCTCTCTCCCCCTCTCCCTCTTTCTCTCTCTGTCTGTCTCTGTCTCTTCTCACTGCTTCTAGGTTTTCTGTGTGTCAAATGTATGCAAATATATTTGATCATTCACCACAAGCCATAAAAACTCAATTGAGTGCCAGAAACAGAAGGCTTTGAAGAAACTAAGGTTATAAATCTTCTCCCTTGTGACAGTGCTAACATGGAACATATTAAAGAAGAGAAAGTCAGTTTCTTAAGGCTTCTTCCAGCTCTAAAAGTTAGTGATTCTCAGATTCCTTAGGGCTTATTCAACTATTCCCCAGTTCTCTACTCTGCCTCCCCTTCCCCCCAATTATGGTTGAACTTCTTTAAAAGTTTTGCTTTAGACTGTATGCTCCTTGATGACAAGTATAACAGGGCTTTGATAAATTCCCCAGGTAACCTATGTGGGAAGTACTGGGGACCTTCTTCTAGGAGAAGACATTCTGCGTTCCCCTGATGCATGAATACTTCCATCTTAGATGATCTGGGCAGGCATTAAAGTCCCTTTGTACCCCTAAGATGGAGATATCCATGTGGAAGATGGCAAGAATCTCCTTCCAGGAGAAGACATACTATATTCCCCTACTGCATGGATGCCTCCATCTTAGATGATCTGGTCAGGCATTAAAACCTCTTTGTACTCCTGAGATGGAAACATCTATGTGGGGGTGGCAGGAACCTGGTTCTGGGAGAAGACATTCTGTATTTCCCGACCGTGTGGGTACCTCTCTATTAAGTGATCTGGGGATGCATCAAATTCTTATTATACAAGGACTACATCTTCTACTTCCTTTTTGTCACTCATAGCACCTAGCATATAGGAGACAATCAGTAAATACCAACTCATTAACTGATCCTTTGAGCATATGAAAACCCTATTATGGGAGTGGGCAAGTGGAAGTAAGAGGAGGAGGGAGAATACTGAGGGAGAGGAGTGCTAAATCATGGGGCATCTATATCCCACTCAGATATCACCTGGGATTTCCTCACCTGGGATTTTAAGATTGTCACATATCTCCTTTCATGTTATTCACCTAGGCAATAAGCATTTATTAAGTATTTACTATGTTCAGGCATTATGCTAAGTGTTGGGGATACATTTATAATAAAAACACAAGACAAAAAGCATGGGGTATGGGGGAAAGAGGAAAGAAGGTATCTGAATTGTAGTGTGGTGTTGAAGTCCAGAAAGACAGAAACAGAGCTGGGAGAGGAATGGAATTTGACTAGTTCCAAATAAAAGAAGTCACCAGTGGAAGAAGGGAGCTGATACAGTGGAGAGGACACCTAGGTGGAACAGTGGACAGAGTACCCAGCCTAAAGTCAGGCAGATACAGCTTTTTCAGTTCAAATCTGGCCTCAGACACTTAGTGGCTGTGTGACCTTAGACAAGTCACTTAACCCTGTTTGCCTCAGTTTACTCATCTGTAAAATGAGCTAGAGAAGGAAATGCAAACCATTCTAGTATCTCTGCCAATAAAACCTTAAATGGGGTCACAAAAAGTCAAACATGACTGAAATGACTGAACAACAACACAGTGGAGGGATGTTCTAGGTTAAGAAAGACTTAGGGACTGTTGAATGTTCCAGGGTGAGGTGGCCCCAGGCATGGAGGGAAGTTTCAGGGCGAGACTGAAGCAGAAGCATTTTGTGGAAGTCCAGAAAGTGAGGATGGGAGTGAAGTTAGGAAGAAAAGGACAGAGAAAGGAGCTAAGTTTTGATAAGATAAAACACAATAAATTATTAATACTTAAGTTGAAAGGTGCCTTCACTTTCTATTTCTTAATTCAATGTTGGCATTATTCACATCTCATGGAAAGTATGTTTTATAAGCCATATAATTGTATCTTCGCTTGACATTATCCCCTAATCTGAACTTCTTTCCCCCAATCTTGGGTAATGAGATAGCTCTTCTCTTTGACAAAGCCAAGCCTGCTTAATAAACGCTTGATCTCATGACCCCCTGCCTTCTCCAGTGAATTTTATCTGTCTCTAAAATCTTGAAGTACCTTCTTTTTGGGTAGAAAAAGATAATGATTTCCCTTTTGTACATAATGAGTTTGAGATGTGTCTAGGATATCTACTTAAAAATTGCCAATGAGTGCTATAGGACTGAAACTCAGGAAAGACCCTAGGACTGGGTATATAGATCTTTGAGTTCCCTGTAGAGAGATGATAATTAAACCTATAGACATGGATTGAATTACTGAGGAAGAGTATAGGAATAGAAGAGAAGAAAGCCTGGAATAGAACCTTGGGGAAAATCCATAATAACAAAGGAATGAAATAGATTATGAGCCAGCAAAGGAGACTGAGAAGGAGCAGTCATGCAGATAGGAGAGCTAAGAGAGAAATATCACAAAAATTAAGGGAAGAAAGAGTGTTCTGGAGGAGAGGATGGTTATCAGTATCAAATGCACCAGGTAGGTCAAGAAGAATAAGAAGGTTTGGGATAGTTTCTGGGAGGAGTAAGATAATCAATAATGGAGAGATTTTTTTTTAAAAAAAAACTGCCTTTCTGTACTGAGTACTCAATTGAATAGCATCAATCTATAACAGACCCAATTAGCACAGTGCTGTGACTTACTCCAGCTCCATTCAGCAGCCTATAGGTAAGAGCAGAAAAAGCAGATGGTACAAGTAAACCTACGGCATAGCTCAAAACTCATCCGTGTCATTTAGTTTAACTCTTGGTTTTGTCCTTATGAAAATTTTAACCCACAAAGTGGGTCCACCTAATGTGCTAAATGCCTTCTTTGTTTTTCCTAACATTGCAAATGTACCAATGGAGCACTCTGGCTGTCTACCTGTCATCCCCATCCCCCATTCTTACTATTCGATCAATTCATCTTCTCTTTCTATCATATTATTACGTGATGATGACCGTTACCCCTGTTCCTTGTTGGTTGTAGCCTGCTCATATTCACCATTTTTCTCTATGTTGCCCTCTGTGTGGTACTCATTTTCAGTACTTTGGAGGCAGTGGTGATTCTTATCTTGCTGTCATAGAAGCAGTACTTACAAAACACTCCTATCACTATCTGCTGAAAATCCACCTTTTCCTTAAGCCTAACTCATGTGCCACTATGTATGTGAAGCCTTTCTCTATCTTGCCTATTGGAATCTTTTCCAAACAACAGCAACAAATGAAACCAAATTCTGTTAATTCTGTGTAATTCTGAATTCTATGTAATTACAAATGACCAAATTTGGCCCGAGATAAGAGTTGACAAAATACACCTCTTTTCCTCTTTTATTAGAGATGGGGATTATGTGTGTGAAATATTACCTATACTGTTCAGGGTTGCTCAATTTCTTGGTTAGTTTTACAAAACTGCTTTTTTTCATCTTTTTTTTAGTCTTTATTAAGAAGGATGGTTTGTGATGGAGAGGGGAAGGGATATTTTTGGAGCGGAAGATGATGTTTAAAAAAAGATATCAATGATATTTTTAAATCCTTCCTTTCCTTCAAAATCCGATTCAAATCCTATTTCCCCCATGAATATAACCTTCTTCCTCTCCCTGCCCAACATAGAATGGATCTCTTCCTCCTAAAATTTCTTATAGTATGTTGCCTGGACCTTTCTTTTGCATGTAGGTATTTCTTGCCTCCTCTCCATCATTGGATCACAAACTCCTTGAAAGCAAAGGTCCATGTCGAACACCCTGTTCCTAGAAATGTTCTCTGGCACATATAGTTGCTTGATGAATTAAATATTAATTAAATCTTGTTTAAGGGCTAACACTTCAAATCCATTGGAGAAAGTAGTTCTCCACCCACAAGAATGGAATTCATATTCAAAAAATAAAGAAGGAATTATTCAAAATTCAGCCCCCAGGATCATGTGTAAATTATTTCACACCTTTTTTTGAGATGTACTGCTCCAAATCTGTTAAGAAGTTTTATGATAATTTTATGAAAAGAGGAATGGGAAGGAAAAAGTCTTTACCTTCATTATTTCATGGATTGTCTTTCAGGTCAGTGGGACCATGTACAACACAGGGAGACATGTGTCCCTCCGACTCGACAAGGAGCATTTGGTCAATATATCTGGAGGACCCATGACATACAGTCATCGCCTGGAAGAGATCCGGTTACACTTTGGAAGTGAGGACAGCCAGGGATCAGAGCATCTACTCAATGGACAGGCTTTCTCTGGGGAGGTATGTGAACTAATTGGAATTGTTGATGTAGGCTGTTTCCCTTTCCAAGAAGAGAAGAGCTTTCATCTAATTGTCACTCACAATAATTGGTACCTACCATATTCGGGGAACATCTAAGGATACCAAATGGTGGAGATCACAAGCACACGCAAGGGAAAGGTTCCTGGGGTGTTTCTAATGGGCACTAGTGGCTCCACTTCTTCTCTTATAATTTAGTATGGCTGAGGTGCTCTAGATACTGAGGGAGGATTTTTTTTAACTCAATTTTTGCTAACTAGAAGATGATTCCCATCCTCAAGGAGTTTCTCAGGGAATTACATTTGAACCATAATTCCTCACCTCTACTATGTACCTCTTTATAGTACCCTCCTCTACAACTGGTGAATCACACACACACATATATATACACACATATACACACATATACATACACAATATATATGTATACATCATATATCATAGTCTACGCTCAAAAACACCCCCACCTGTCATATGTATATCATGGGACTCAATTTTAATGCATGTCAAATAGCAAAATTATATGACTGATTTCCTATAGAACAGTTGTGTCATAATATGTTCCTATAAATGATGGGTGGCCTTGTGTTACCCCAGGGATAGCTGACTAGAATTTGTTAAGCCAAGGTCATTTGTGGGGTGATAAGCAGGTCACCAGTTAAACCCATTTTTCTTTCAATTAAACCCAAAAGTGATCATCAAGTCAAAATTCTTATAGAAATTGTATTGCTACTAGTTTCTAGTTTTGATTTTTTAACCAATAATTTTATCATTCCTTTGGTGCCCCAAGATAATATTTGTAAGAGCACTACACCATGCACTCTCTCTTGTCCCTTTCTCTTCATGCCATCATTATCCACATACTCCTCCTTTCTTCAAGTCTCTGGCAATAAGGTGGCCCTTCTTCTTCCCAAAGCCAATCCCTCTATATGTGCCCTCAATTCCATCCCTATTCATCTTCTCCTGCAGATTATTGTCTCAATTGTCCTCTTTCTTTATCTCCAATCTCTCCCAAACTATTGGTTTCTTCCTTACTGCCTTCAAATGTGCCTAAGTCTCTCCCATCCTCAAAAACCTTCACTAGAACCTATCACAAACACACACATACACACACACACTCATGTCATTATCTTATATTTCTTCTCCTTTTCTCAGTCAAACTCCTCCCAGAAGAAGCAGCCTAGACTCACTGTCTCTACTTTTTTCCTCTTATTTATTCTTTAATGTTTTGCAGTTTGACACTCAACCTCAGTACTCAATTGAAACTGCTCTCCTTAATGTTACCAGTGATGTCTAGGTTACCAAATCTGATTTTCTTCTCTTAGTCCCCATCCTTCCTGATCTCTCTGCCACCTTTTCACCTGTTGATTGCCTCCTCCTCCCCAATACTCTCTCCTCTCTGTAACATTATTCTCTCCTAGTTCCTTTCCTCCCTGGCTTACCACTCCTACTTAGACTCCTTTGCCAACTCATCATCCATATCATACTGTTTAACTGTTGACATACCCCAAGGCTCTGCCATAGGTTCTCTTTTTTTTGAAAATTTACAAAACATTTATTATTATTATTTTTAATAAGTTTATTTATTTTTTAGTTTTCAACATTCACTTCCATAAGTTTTAAATTTTCTTACCCTCCCTCCCCATCCCCCTCCCCAAGATGCCATGCAATCCAATATAGGCTCTACAGATACCCTAGGTTTTCTTCTATCTCTACATTTCTCTCTCTCTAAATTACTTAAACTGCTACCCCTCACTTTCACTACATGATTGGCCCTTCTCCCATTCCAGTCACACATGGCCTTGATAATCTCCTATGCGGCTTCTTTTATAACAGTTGTGTTCTAGACAACTTAGCCCCATCATAAATATTTTCATTGCCGTTCAAGCCAACCACAGTTTTGATTCTTCTGAGATCGTGCTGTTCCATGATCTATAGCATCAAAGCATAATGAGGACAAATCTGATATTGAAAATATAGGCTTCAGCAGCAGGGAGTAGTTTGGAATCATCGAAGCTTCTGTGTAATTTCTCAAGTGTGATCCAAGCTGATCTCCTCCTGGGATATCTACAATGCCTATCCAAGATATTTATACTGATGGACTAACTCAATGGGCTGCCCATCCAAATGGGTACAATATGGAAATGTTCATTCTTTATCCACTTTGGTTGTTTTCTGTTCTTGGTTTCTTTTTCTGGTTGGTGGGGGGGGGGAGGATATTGTTTATTTGTTTGTTTGTATTACTTTGTGGATGACTGTGGCTCTTATTGATGAGAACTTCTCATGTTCCAGGACTTAATAAAAGTGGTGGGCATTGAGAAATGAACCTGTTATGACCCAGAGTCTATAATTTGATCCTACAGTGGAGATCAATAGACTGGATATCCCAAAAGTCTTAGTCCGTTGGAATCTATAAAGCTTTCATAGTTTCAAAAGCACTAAGGCTTTTGAGACACGTTATTTTTTAGGGTACTTAGGAAACATGGTGAAATACCAAATTAATTGTAAAAAAGAATCCTGCCTAATATAGTGAACTTTTCAACCCTGTTTGTCCTCTATTTATCTAGCTATCTTTCTATCTCTCTCTCTCTCTCGGTCTAGTTTTATACAGTATCCCAAAAATCTTAGCAAAGGTTTTAAGCTATTAAAGTTTAAGAGCTGCACTAAAGCTTTTGGGATTTCCTCCATGTATGTGTGTGTGTCTATATTAAGAAACATAGTTTTATTACTTTCAAGTTCATATTGCTTTCAAGAAGGCTAGCACATAGCCTCGTAGAAGTCCTTATAGATTGCCTGCTTTTTAATGAATAAATAAGCATGATTTATAACTAGCTTGCCAGGACTATGCAAATGGTTACTTCTAAGGTACTGGAGGGTACCTAAAAACAAGCTCTTCTACTGAGAATTTAAATTCTGGCATACTGAGTAGTCTGGTTTATATGATTAACTTATATTCCCAAGTGAAGAATGGAATTATTAAAGCAAACAAGTCTGGTCACTGTCTAAATTGTCTTAAAATTCAAATGAGTGAAGTATGAATTAATAAAGCTTTACTGGACTAAAGAAGGGCACCTTAGTGGCCTGGAAAAGAAACTAAACTATGAGAATATCTTAATCAAGGAGAAGTCTTGTCTGATTATCATACAGAACACCGTGCAGGACTCTAAGAGAACAGTCTAATGTAGTGGGAAAAGTGGTGGAATCCAAATCAGGAGAAGTGGCATCTATTTCTGGCTCTGTCATTAACTTGCTATGTGACCTTGCATACTTTAATATCTCTAAACCCCACTTTCCATATATGTAAAAGGAAAAATTATAAGGCTCATTAATTTGGAGCAAGAGGGGACCTTGGAGGGAGTCCTTTATTTTACAGATAAAGAAACTGAGACCCAGAGAGGACAAATGCTTTTTCTAAGGCCACATGGGCAGTAAGTAGCAGTGTCAGGATTGGAACCCAGGTTCACTGACTCAAAACTCAGCAATCTTTCTGCCTCATCATGCCGAGTTAGATTCATTGATCCATAAGATACTTTCCATTTTTAAGATATTTTCCAAGGGTCTTGCATCACCTTTTTTGTGACATTGACTCTGTTTTAGCAAGCTAGTGAAACTTATGATCCCGACTCAAAATAATGCTTGTGAATGCATAAAATGAAATATATAGGATTGTGAAGGAAACCAATTATATCGAAATAAAGATGTAATTTATTTCCCATTCAAGTTCATGGTTCATCTGAAAGCACAGGGTCCATGTTAAGAACTTCTATTCTATACATTTTGTGCATAGCACATGGTGTATTTCTGGAGTTTCCTGAGCAGATCTGAACCTTTGCATTAACTAAAAAATCCCATTATTTCTCATGCTTGAACACATTCATGTTTTGTTGGTGGGTGCTGGAAGATCCTTTGAGGGAAACCTGAAGAATGATTTCCAGCAAGTTTATTTACATTGTGGAAGATGAATAATCGAATTACCATCTGCACCATCTATCACTGCCGATAGTGATGAGTCAATTAATGCCTGGCATTTTCTCTGGCAATGTGCAACAACAGTTATCCAAAGAGCAGCAGATTAATTGCAGGCTTGTCAAATGATGTTATTATAATTGATGGTAATCATTTACTTTGTTTTATAAAGCTGGGTGGATGCATCACCCAATCGGCACCCACGTTTTCACAAAATTATTCATGTCCCACACACAGAACTCCTGGACACCTCCTTGGAGCTCTGATAAATGAACATTTGTAAGTATTCAAATGCCTATTCTTTTAAGAAAGGAAAATTAACAGCCATTCTTAAGGAAGGGTTTCAATCTGCTAATCAAGTCTGAGAGCCTAGATAGCTGGTTGATATAAAGTAAAGAAAGTAGCACAAGAAAACAAATATTTTAACAGGAGGGGAGAATATTTGAAAAGAACTTCTATTATTTGTTGACTTAGGTATAAATTGAAACATTAAGAACTGAGTTGAGATAAAACTAAGCTATCTTGACCACCAAGACAAGGTGGCTGTTACCCAGAACTCTGTCAGAGAGGCCTGGGAGAAGTAGTCATGGCAAACAAAATGGTGGCTTACTGGAAGCTACTGTCTTAGAGGTCACTCAAAGGTGTCCAGGGATACTGTAGAAACAGGGAGGTGAGGTGGTGCAGTAGAAAGAGTACTAGATTGGGAAGCAAAGGAGGTGAGTTCCAATCCTAACACTGATACTTCATTTCTGTGTGCTTTTGGGTAAATCACATGATGTCCCTAAGCTTTAGTTTTCACTTCTTAAAAAATGAAGGAAGTAGAGACTATGACCTCTGAAGTCCTTCCAACTCTAAATCTCCATTCCAATGAATCAGGAAAGAAGGACTGAAGTTAGCATGTTGGACTTAGAGTCAGAAAGACCAGGGTTCACATCCCACCCCTAACACTAGATATGTGACCATGGGCAAGCTTCAAAAGAATTCTAAGAGCCAAAGATGAGGACAGAGAGGATTCCAGGAATGGAGAACAGTCTGTAAAAAGTCATGGAGGTGGGAAGATGAGCATACACACACCTCACATACAAACATCACACACAAAACATCACACACACACACATACACAAAGAAATTAGGGAAGAAAGAAAGTGAAGGCAAAAGCATTTAAGGAAAGAACCTTGGAGGAAACAGATCAGAACAATCAAGAATCCTTTTGCGGAGTTCTTTTTTTCTGAACTATTTTCCTCTCTGGCTTTAGTTTCCTCATGCGTAAAACAGGAATAATACCTGTTGTACCTACCTCACAAGGTTGTATCTCAAGTGAAGGGGTAAGTACAAGGATGTGAAAACTTTTTATAGCTTTGTTGTTATTACTACCTCTACTTAGCTGCCAAAGTGACCTTCTGATCACTTCATACACTGCCCTTCCCCCTACACAATAAATTCCAATGCCTCCCTGTTACTCCAGGATCAAATAAAAAAATTTTTGTTTGGCATTTAAAGTCCTTCACAACATGACCCCTTCTTACCTTCCCAGTATTCTTATGCTTTACTCCTCTCCATGTATTCCAGCAACATTAGCTTTCCTGCTATCCCTCATTCCTGGAATATTCTCACTTCTACCCCTGATTTCTTTGGCTTCAATGCTGCTGCTGCTGCTCCTGCTGCTGCTGCTCCTCCTCCTCCTCCTGCTAATAATAATAACTAAGATTTAAATGGCACTTTAAATTTTGCAATATACCTTACAGATATTATCTCATTTTATCCTCATAAATAACTCTGGGAGGTAGGTGGTATTATTATCTGCATTTTGGGGATTGAAGAAGGTGCGGCCCAAAGAGGTTAAGTGATTTGCACAAGGTCACAAAGTTAGTGTCTGAGACAGGATTTGAGCTCAAATATTCCTAACTTCAGGAATTTTTAACTAACTACTATGTGCCTTTAACTTCCTTAAAGATTCCTCTTAGTCTCCACATTCTGCAATAGGTCTTTTTCAGTTCCCTCTCCACCCTACCACCCCAGTGCCTTTCTTCTGAGATTAGCTCCCATCAACACTTTCTATACATGGTGTCCCAAAAGTCTTATTGCAGTTTAAAGCTATTAAAACTGAAAAGTCCACCAGGATTCTTGAGATATTGTGTATATCCTACATGCAGACACTTGTTTGCATGCTATCTTCCATATTAGAATGTGAGATCCTTAAGAGCAGACACCATATTTTTGCTTCTCTTTGTATCCCTAGCCGTTATCACAGCACTTGGCATGTAATAAGCTTAATAAATATTTCTTGATTGATGATAAGCCCACCAAAAGAGCCACAGAGATCAAATCATTGGGTGGAAAAGAAGGTAGAGGCCAGGGTACAGAGAATCAAGGTACATCAGTCTAGTACAAAGAGGTTGGGGATGCATTTTAGAGAAATTGTTTGTGTGACTCAGATGATCACTCAGATGACTTCTGTGTTTATGGGTTAACATCTGTCATTCCCTTTTGTTAGGGTGTAGGTGCACAGCTATAGAATCTTAGTGATTCAAAAGTAAAAGAATAAGAGAAAATAGGAAAAATCAAGAAAAATCATGGCATAATTAACAAAACAATGGTATTCAATTCAAAAGACCAGTCATGACTCTGCCACTAATTAGATATGTCACCTTGGACATATATCTTCCTTCTGTTTCATAAACTCATTTGTTCTTAGGATATATGCATCAACCTAGAAGGGACCTTAGAGGCCATCCAATACAATTTCCCTTCCCATCATTTTCCATATGGGGAAATTGAGGCCAACATAGGTACAGTAATTTGCTCATAGTTACATATCCAGTTAGTAATACAGTCAAGATTCAAACTCAGATCTTCTGACTCCAAATCCAGCACACTCTATTGTATCATGCTACCTCTCATGTATGTACTACAGATTGTAGTACCACATGGTTCCTTCCAACTCTGACATTTTATGAGTTTGTGAGTTAATGGAATACATTATTTAGATTCTTGGAAATTTTCTTAGTAACTCTCTTAATAAGAAGAAAGACTATATTTCAGTGGTAGTGATAGAGCTACAATTCAGCCTGAATATAGAGAGATGAGCTGACTGACATCTCAGGGCTTCAGCTCTAGGATTCTCTGTACTCAAAACATCTTTTAGAAAGAAATAAAATAAAGCTGTGAACTGATCCAACCATTTTGGAGAGCAATCTGGAATCATGCCCAAATAGTTATTAAACTCCCAGCCCTCTGTATTAGCAAGGCAATGAACACAACATCGACAATGATTGTAAATATGCTTATGTAATTCTGTATCACAAAATATGAGAGATTCTCCATATAGAAGATAGAAGAAGTAAAACATTTATTCAGACACCAGAGGACCAGATCCCATAACCAATAAGTCCAATCCATCATAGCAGCAACCAACTCCCAAAACCAGTAAGCCCACTTTATCATAACAGCAAAGAACTTAAAACACAACATCACAGCATGAAGCCTCGCCATCCCACAATTTTCCACCCCACTGCTGGGGCCTTCCCACAAACACACTCACAGCACAGCTCTCTCTTTCTCAAAACATTTCTTCTGACACACTTTCCTTTTCCTCTCAGCAAGCTTTTCCCACCACATTTGGCTTTGCTTCCTGTGACGTAAGCAGGTCACATGGACGATTAATGGGTAGGAAAGATCTTCAAATCTAAATCGTCATTACACTATCTACCCTTTGACCCAGCAATACCACTACCAGGTATGTTTTCCCAAGATGATTAGAGAAAAAGGAAAAGAGCCTATATATTCTAAAATATTTTAGCAGTTCTCTTTGTGGTGGCAAAGAACTAGAAATTTGGGGGATGTCCATCAATTAGGAAATGACTGAACAAGTTGTGGCATATGATTGTGATGGAATACTACTGTGCTATAAGAAATGATGAGCTTGATGATCATAGAAAAACATGGATCGACTTGCACAACATAATGAAGAGAGAAATGAGAACCAAGAGAATGTTGTATACTGTAACAGCAATATTGTTTGAAGAACAACTTTGAGTGGCTGAGTCATTTTCACTATTATAAATACCCAAATTAACTACAAAGGGCATATGAAGGAAGATGCTATCTGCATCCAGAGAAAGAACTGATAAATGAAAGTATATATAGAATGGTTTTACATACACACACATTTGTGTCTAATGGTAGCCATCTCTAGGATGGGAGGGGGAGAAAAAAAGGAAAAAAGTTACAGACAACTTTATTGTATATTTAAAATGAATAGCAAGTTGTATTTAATAGATTTGCAGTTTTGTGTACAATTATCTTTTTTTCTATTCTACTATGTTATCAAAATGTTTGTTTTATTTCTTAAGTTCAGAATAAAATAAATATTTTTTTAAAAAGGTATAGACAGTTTTTGACTTTTCTTAAAAAATTCTGAATGGTTATCCAAAATACACAACAGTATGCCTGTGTGTCTGTCTTTTCACAGCCATTTCAACACTGGCTCGTCTCTCTTTGGGGAGAGAGTGTTATCTTTGTTAATTTATAGGGTGTGAAGTAAAACCTCAGACCTTTTTTCCATTTATCCTACTACTAGTAGTTTAGAAAATGCTTTTAAATGGTCATTTATAGTTTATAATTCTTAATTTGAAAATTTTTCATGTCCTTTCACCATTTATTTATTGGAAGTATGGTTCTTGTTATATATTTGTATCAATTCCTTGAATAAATTTATGTTCTTTGGTTGTTTTAAAAAAAGAAGAAATGGAATATAAGATTACCTACAGAATGTAAGCTCAGAACTTCTAGGGGACAGAGCCAAGATGGTAGAGTAGAGGAAGCAGCCAAGCTCACACAACATTCCCCTCCAAGCAAATTTAAAAATAACAACTCAAATCAAATTTTGAAACAGCAGAGCCAACAAAAGGTCCAGCCCAAAACAACTTAGGAGGTTGGAAAGAGAGGTCTATGACACCTGAGTGAGAGCTGGCCTGGAGTCCATGTGGTGGCAGCACCAACTGTGGGCCTTGGAAACAGCGACACTATCACCAGCAGCAGCAGTTTCTGGAGTTCTTAAGCCAGAGATGATAAAGGGATCAGGCAACTGGTCAGAACAAGATTACATGAGATCCCTGTGCTAGCACTGTTTGGCAACTTCATTGACTACACCCCCTTCTGGGTCACAATTCCAGGTCAGAGAGGTGTGCTTGTAGTCCCAAGGGAGCAGGACCCCTGAGTAACAGTATAATTTGTGATTGAAAAGGATCAGGAGCCTTTCCTGGGTAAGGACCAGAGCATAGACCACTAGAGCAGTGACCATACTTCTCCCTAGATGACACCACTCTAGAAGCATTGAAAACTTCCAAACCCTCACAACTTGCTCTGAAGATAGTATAAAAAAGGCTGAAGCTTGGGACAGTGCCCCTTAGCCCCACCCCAGGACACAGCCCAACTTAAACATGAATTTCAAAGTCAAGAAATAGACTGGGAAAATGGGCAGTCAGCAAAAAAGAACCTGACCATAAAAAACAAATATCGTGACAGGGAAGATCAAGACACAAACTTGAAAGAAGATGTGTCAAAATATCTACAAGCAAAGCCTCAAAGTGGGGAAGGAAGGGAATATGAATTGGACACAAGCCCAACAAGAATTCCTCGAAGAACTAAAAAAGATTTTATTTTAAAAATCAAATAAAAGTGGTAGGGGAAAAACTGGAGAAAGAAATGACAGCGATGCAAGAAACTTATGGAAAGGCAACAGAATATAAGCTCCTTGAGGGCAAGGACTTTTCTTCTGTTGCTTTCCCTTCCCTCACCTCCTTTCTTCCCTTCCATCCCATTTCCTCTCTTTTCTCCCCTTTTTCCCCTTCCCTTCTTTTCTCTCTCTCTTTCCTTCTTTCCCCTTCTTTCCTTTTCATATATAATCAATATTTAGCACAATACTCAGGATATAGCAGTCGCGTAACAAATGCATTTTTTAATTTGAACTGAAACTGATGCTTTCAAGTTGATGTGGATAGGATAAGGTCAAAGCTAGAGAAGAAAATAGGTTAGAAAAGGCATGTGGGAAATATGTTGTTGTTTTTAAGGACTAGGAATCAGAAAAGAGAAAACAATTATCTCAGATTGGTCATAAAGTTTGTCAAAGCTACAACTTAGGCTGAAAAAAAATAAAGTATGAGCTTAGGCATCTTAAAAGAATCAATTATTTGCCTCTTTGAGAGACTGATTCCACTGATTTCAGCAAAAGCAACACAAATTTGTAGGAATAAACAACCAAAAGCAAATTGTTTCAAAGTGTGTTAGGGTATGAAAATTGCTGAGGGACATATAATTTATAGTGATGGCCCCATTAGGTGTTAAATGGCTGTGGGGGAAAAACTCTACTGTAATCCAATTATCACTTTGCAGTGGGACTGGAGCTAAATAATTGAAAGCAGCTCTTTACCCAGGACCAGAGATCTGGGAGTCAGGAGAATCAAAATGCCCTTCTACCCAAAAGGTATTTAATGGGCTCAAAGAGTGGGGGCATCATTCATGGGCAGGCCTGTAGAGTTTTCCAAAGTGGATCAACTACCATATTGGCTATACCAGCAAGCAACCCCTATAATGACTTCCTGGCTCGAGGACCTTGTGCTTTGAGATTTTTAAGAAAATAGGCAGCCTTATTTCTGCTGGTGTGGGGGCATCTTCATAAAAGTTCCAAATAGCCAAAAGTACCAGCTTCCTTCAAAAAAAATAAAGAATGGTTTAGTATCCACTAATAGGTAAGAAGTCCTTTAGGAAAGGTAGAGTCCTTTCTTTGAACAATTAAAAAAATTCATCATCTAATGTTAGCTAACTCTGAGCATATTACCATGGTTACTAAATTATATGTTATGAGGAATCCTTACAAGTATTCAGGGAAAGTACAGTTATCTCCAGTTTGGGGATAAGAAAAGTGAGGCCCAGAGGAATTAAATTATTTCCCTAACATCACACAACTGGCAGACTGTAGAACTAGATTGATAATCAAGGTCTTTTGGTTCTAAGACTTTTCAAGAGTTCACACCCTCAAAAAAAGGCACAGCATGCAACATATATTAAATATTCTGAGGATAATTCAAAACAGGCATATGCATATTTGGTATAGTGTAGAATGTGATGAAAGTAGAAAACAATGTAAATTTGCGTAGATAGATAGATAGGAAAATAAATACCAGTAGTTGCACCTGTGAGGCAGCTAGATGGCACAGTAGATAGAATGCCAGGCCTGGAGTCAAGAAAACTCATTTTCCTGAGTTCATATCTAGTCTCAGACACTTACTAGCAGTGTAACCCTGGGCAGTCACTTAACCCTGCTTGCTTCAGCTTCCTCATCTGTAAAATGATTTGGGGAAGGAAATGGAGAACCACACCAGTATCTTTACCAAGAAAACCCCCAAATGAAGTCACAAAGAGTTGGACACAACTAAAAGAATAGCCGAACAACAATAATTATACCTATACCAGTGTCCTTTTTGGGGAGAGGGGAATTAAAGACAATGATTACAAATATGTGTGTATACAAACCCCAAAATGAATATTCAGTCAGATTCAATTCAAAAAATGTTAATTAAGCACCTACTATGTGTTAGACACTGATCATACAATGACCAGAAACAAAAACCCTAGTCTTTGCTCTCAAAGTGCTTACATTCTACCAGTATGAGATTATTTAGAGAACTAGAAAATCATGGAAAGACTGCTCTTTGGGGCCTAGAAATGAAATAGCAATACCTTGGTCATATGACCTGATTTGAGAGCAGAGGAAATTCTACAGGGAGAAATGAGTTGGAGAGAAAGGAAAAGAGACCTAGGCAGCAGTTCTAATCCTGGTTAGAAAATGAAGATAAGTTTTACATTACCTACTTTGCACGGTTGTTACAATTACAGCAATTCATATACCTTAAAGAATTCTATAAATCTAATGTATGACATTCTGTTAGGGACTATCAGGGATATAATAAAGCTTCAAGCTATATTCTTTGCCTTCAAGGAATATGTAATCGATATTGGGAAGAAAAAGCAGAAACATATGAAAAGTGAAGTGATAATACAAGAGATAAATGAAATTTCGATACAAAAATATAAGAAATCCATCACGGCAATCATTGAGACAGGGCCAAGTGAGTGGCATAGACAGTAAACACCATAGGAATTCAGAGAAGGAAAAGAAATATTTGTGTGCTAGAATAGTTTTTTGAAGGTTACTCTAATGAGAGAGGTTTGGAACTGGGTCTTGAAGAATTGGTAGGGGGAATGGATCTTATTTTCCCTACTATATTCTTGGAAGTGAAGCATCATCTTTGGGATCTATTAGGTTTTTTTTGATGGACTACTACAGAGGTTGGTAAACTATGACCCTTGGGGCAATTCATTTTCAGTGTAAAAGCCATTCTTATCCTTTGAGCCATGAAAAAACAAATAGGCTGGAATTGGCCTAGGGGTCAGACTTTGCCTATCCTTGGCCTACAGCACCAAATTAAGCACTATATTTAATAGGCATTCCGTGTATATGTAGGAAATAAAAATTGAATTAATGAATGAATGAACACCACCAAAAGAATTCTGACTTTTGCAGAGTACTAGATAACTACCCCCCTACCTCTACTCCCCAGGCCATCTGGGTCAGATAGAAGCCATGACCTCTTAAGTATCTAATTCCTATTTCCTCTTCAACCTTCTGTAGGATTAAAGACTAGCAAAGAACTGGTTTACCTCGTTTTCCCATATAAATAAGATAATCAGGCTCCTTCATGGAATTCATAGGAATCCATGTCTCTCTCCCTTCCCCTACTCCACCAGGAACACAGGCAACACAACTATATCCATTGACCACGGTTGACTAACAAGCCTGAGGTAAAGTACACAAACTCACCTGCAAGGAAAACGTAAATTGGGATTCTAGACACCTGCAAGTAGGAAGCCAGTTAGATACATGAGTAGTATAAAAAGCCATTCTGCAAAAGCAGTTCAAGGCCCCCTACATAAGCATTGCTTAGCAATCTGGGTAGAGGTTGGAGGAGAGGGGTCAGATACCACAGAGATAATAAATAATCAATATGAAAAGCTGATAATTTATAGTGCTTCTGCAATACGAATGGCTGTCACAGTTTTCAGTCTCACCAGTTGATCCAATATGTTTTATGGCCAAGCGCAGCTCCAGTGAGCTGGATATATACTGCCAAGTATAATCCCTACTATTCAAGATCTTGTATATTGAAAATATTCTATGTACCCCATAAGAGTAAAGCCTGACCTGTTATCTATGCTAGCGTGTGGAGGTTGCATTAGTGGGCAGGGATTGCAGGTGTTTTTCAGGCATTCTCACTATCTGTATGAAGGTCCATATTTTCAGTGTAAAGAAAATAAATGTAAGGGTGAGAGTCAAATCAATCACTTCACTCCACCTGTTTCCATCCTTTGTTTTCAAAGAGGACCAATGATATTACTTGTGATATCTTGAATTGCTTGTGAACTGGATTTAAGTGAGGTAGAGTTCCACACAGTCATCAGCCTTACTCTCTCTTCCTGAGTCATCAAAGTCCAGTGGCAGGACAGAGGTTAATACAACTGGAGATGGCCCAGGATGCAGTGGACGACCTTGGCATTTTTGATGGCTGACCAACCTCTAAGCACACCTAGTGCCTGCTTTAGCCTCCTTCGTGGCTTTTGGAACAAATAATTCTCATCTGCCCATTCCAATGGGAAGCATCTTCACATGCTTTGGAGTAAATACCAATCACCCTGACCTACTTACTGACAGGTTTGAGACCTATCAGTTATTCTCAATTTGGTTTAACCTGTCTGCCTAGACAGTTTTTACCAGGTTGTGGCCTCTGTGCATGCTACAGCTTCTTGTAATCACAGGTGAGAGTTGCGTGAAAGGTGGACACTGAAAGTGGATGAGCAACCCTGTAAATGGTTCAGCAGCCCACACCCCAGAGGTCCTAGTCCTCCTGAACACTCTATATGCCAAAGGAACCAGCAAGATGCTCTACTCTTATACCATCAATGAGCAAGAACTATATATACCGAGCGAAGCAATCAAAAAGGCATTAAACTACCTATGAAAAGTTATTCAATTGATTTGGAAGGAGCAAAAGCCATTGGGTAAAATAGCATGATGCTACACAGAAAGAATATTAGAATTAATTGAAAAGTTAGGCCCTAAAGGGGGTTGGTTAAAAAAAATGACAAGCTAGTCCAGAATTGGGCATTCCAGTATTAAGCTAGCCGGGACTTGGAGTAACTTCAGCCATGTCTCCGAGAAGTAATCTCTTGGGAGTGAGGGTAGGGAGCAGGAGAGAGCTACCTTCACCAGAGGATGACCTTGTGAACTTCAAAAGGTCAGAGGATTTGGGAATCCTCATCTTCAATGCTGGGTGTCTCTGGGATAGCAGTGGCTGACAATAGTGATTGAATCAGAAGCTGTTGAAGACAAACAACAGCCTGAGAAAAAACAGCTTCAAGACTCCACAAGGAGCTCAGTAGAAAGCTTTACCATTCCGAAAGGGAACTTTATGAGGACTCTATGAAGGAGAAAAGAGAACTTCCAATAATCATGAGCTGGGAGTTTGCCCTTTGCCATACACATGACCTCTCTGAGCTTGTTCCCACTTTCCCCTAGAGTCTGTATATACTCATGGGAAAATGTGACCTAGACTCCTGGGACAATGTTTTATAACAAATGGCTCTTATCCTGCCACCTTGGCAACTGCTCCTTCCTAAAAGCTGATTAATTTTAACTAATTGATATCAACTGCTCTTCAGTATTGATAGGAGGAGGGTGCTGATGGGGGAATTGACAGCAACTTCTTCAGTCATTTCAGTCATGTCTGCCTCTTTGTGACCCCATTTGGGGTTTTCTTGGCAAAGATACTGGCATGGTTTGCTATTTCTTTCTCCAGCTCATTTGACAGATGAAGAAACTGAGGCAAACAGGCTTAAGTGACTTGCCCAGGGTCATGCAGCTAGGAAGTGTCTGAGGTTGGACTTGAACTCAGGTCTTCCTGGCTCCAAGTTTGATGCTCTATCCGTTATGCTACCTAGCTGCCTCTGCTATTGGCAGCAACAGCATTTGAAAAAAACTATCTCAACCCCTCAGTGTTACTCCTCATATCTTGAGTGGAAAAATAGTAGCTGCCTTCACAGTACCCAATTTACCATGGCAAGTCAGGATTAGGATGGTAGTGCCAGAGCTTGTGCTATAAATACACACTGCTTCAATGTGAGGTAGTTTGAGAGGGAGGGCAGTACTAGTCTTAGAAAGTGTCATGGATAACTGAGAAATTAAGTAACTTATCCAGGACCACACAGCCACTATGTGTCAAAATCAGACCTGAAATCAGGTCTTACTGGATTTGAGGCTGGCTTTTTATCCACTAGGCCACATTTACTCTGACATGTATATAGCTCACATTTATATAGTACTTTGCAGTTTTCAAAGTATTTTCCTTTAAATTAAATTAGATTAAATAGGAGATTATTATCCCCATTTTGTAGGTGTTCTGGGCCGGGCTCTTGCCCCTTTAGAAGTCCCTAACCCAGGAACTACCCTTGGAAGAAGGAAAGCTCACCCTCTCCCATGCCTCTCCTTCTTTGACAACTGGATAAGCAGAGTTGAGGTCTAGAGCTTACGGAATCAGGAAAACATTTACAAACAGTCACGGCATCAGGAAGGAGATCTTTGAGTGAGTCCCAAAGCACAAGGAATCATTTTGTGTGCCCTGTAGGAGTTTGGGAGGCTGGGGGATGAGGGGTGCTGATTGAGTAAAAAAAGGATTAGCACTTAGGAGACTTTCACCCCAAAACAGCTAATGATGTTACAGACAAGGCAGCAATATTGAATGTTTTTAAATAAAATGCCAAGATGAGTCTACGTCATTATCACCAACCCTCTCACTATGCCATCAAATTAATAGTTGTCATTTTGCTTGAAAAAGAGAAATAAGAGGGGTGTGGTTGAAAGTTAGTGAGGACTAGAGAAAATGTCTAGTCTTCCATCTTATTGGTTACATGCCTTTGTTCCTAACGTGATGAGGTGCTAATAATATCATGCCAAGAATTGGAGAGTATCAGTGATGTTTTCTTTAAGTCAGGCTGTATCTCATAACATAGCATAATTCTCTGATATTTAATAATTGCAGCTTCTATATTATCAAAAGATGAAATCAAAAAATGTCAAGTCAATATACCACAACACCATTCAAAATTAAGGATTTGAAAATTCCCAGATTCGTTTGCCTCGATATATCAATAAACTTTCTCTGAAACAAAGCTAATTGTCTCAATGGTGCAGATTTAATTGCTAGTTGGTTGACAGATAATAAAAAAACCTACAGATTAAAATATGAACTAATTATGGTATTCAATTCCATTTACTTGATTTCATGTTCCATTAATTTTTTGCATCATTTATAGAGGAAGCTCTAGATTTATATTCCCCTCTTCCCTAGTGAGTTATGCCATTGAGTTGCCTGTGGCATGCCCATGTTCCAAATAGGTTGGAAAGGGCAGAATTCTGGGCAGTAAATATTTAGCAGAAATAGCCCAGCATACGGTAAGTGAAGGTAATTATCCATTCTCAAATACCATACACAGCAAGTGTATATAAATCTATCCGGATATCAGCAGTGCCAAGACCTCATGACTATTCATTGGATTTTCTTATTAGATCCATGAGAAGTAGCTCACTGGAGCTAGCGAAAGTGATGATAGGGGCCCAGGGAACAGCCTAGCTCAGGGATCCGCAAACTACATTTTGAGGGCCAAATCTGGCACTTATGTTTGTACTACATGGGAACTAAGAATGGTTTTTACATTTTTAAATACAATAAAATACAATAAAAATGTAAAAAACCACTATTAACTCCTGCCACAAAAAAAAGATAACAGGGTGGATTTGGCCTATGGGCCATGGTTTGCCAACCCCAGGCCTAGTGTAGTGGGAGCCCTGACAATTAGTTTTATAGCCTCAGAGAACTAGGACTGGAAGAGAGTTCATCAAAATAATCCCCTCATTTTACATTCGAGGAAACTGAGTCCCAGTGAAGTAAAGTGAGTTGGTCAAGATCACAGACCCAAAGTAACCAAACAAGGATTCAAACTTCTTATTCGAAATCCATTACTCTTTTCACTTCTGAACTTGGCTCTGCTCCTCATTACCAGTATGAATTTAGTAAAGTCACCTCTCTCTGAGACTAAGCAAAATCCTTTGTGAAATGAAGAATTGGGACCAGATAGCCTCATCACCTCCTCCCATTTCTAGCATTCTGGGCTCTCTGCTCAATAGGCACTCATTTTGCCATCATCCCAACAGTAAGCTGAGGTAGAGGCATATTTCTCCAGACGGCATTATAGCAATATACAGTGTGGCTTTTGTGTCTTTGCTTGTCTGCTAAGGGCTATATTTTATTCACTAACAGCTCTGCTTTCTTAGTTTATATCAACACATTTTCACAGAGTTGGACAGCCCCCTTGAAGTCATACATATGTGTGAAGTTTTATTTCTCTTCTTTAATACATATATATACATATATATGTGTGTGTATGTATATATGCATATATACATACACACACATATGTGTGTGTATATAAATATATATACCTACATATATATTAACCTCTGCAAAATTTGAGAAACTGTATCATCTCGCTTGAAAGTTGGCTCTGGTTTTAAAGGAAACTTAGTGAATGCATTTTCTCTCCTTGAAACTATTTGCTGAACTTGAAATTTCTAGAATCAACTCTGTAAGTGAATCCTGCAGGAACTCTTTGGCAAAATGAGCTTAGCCAAGAGGTTTTAAATTATAAACCAGGCTGGGAGGAGGTAGAAGGAAAGGAAGGAAGCCCAGAAATCACTAGTTATGGGATCAGCAGTGGGGAACTTGTGTGATGGTTTTTTTCAAAGAAAATAATTTTTCTGCTCCAGGAAATACTGGTTGCATGAGAGTGCCAAATGAGCCTCCCAGGGTAGCTGCCACTTTTTCTTTGGGTCATAGATTGATAGAATGTCAGAGTTGGGAGCACCCTTAGAGGTCATCTAGCACAACCTTATCCCCTTCCATTTTGCAAATGGGAGAATTGGGGCCCAGAGATACGAAACAGCTTGTCTGAGGCAACATAATGACAAAATGAGAACCTAGGTCTCCTAGATGACCATCCAACACATCTGAGAGTTTTTCCACAGGGCTAAGTATCTTCGACAGCTATTTCACCTCCCTTTTTGGAGTGATTTGTTTCCCATCGCTTGCATACAAGAGTTAGCTCCCACCAATATCATGACTGAGCCTAAAAGAAGGCTTTCTACTACGCTCAGCAAACCAACACACACACACACACAAACAGAGAATGATTTCCATCTATTATTATACTTCTCACCAGTCACCCTCTATGGTGGCATTCCTTGGAAATGTTAGAACAATAGAGATGCACTGTGGTAAAAATTCGAGGACAAGAAAGAGCAAAAACCCTTATTTATTTACTGCAAGAATCTCTATGATGGTTTTCCTTAGCAGCAACCAAAGGAATGATACTGACAATAGAAACACAGATGATATATGTGTGTGTATGTGTGTATATGTATACATGTATGTATGTGTGTATTTATACGTACATATGAAATACACAGAGTCAGGCCACATATATGCATTTATACATTTGTATAGTTTGAGAGCTTACATGTATATGTATACATATGCATAGATATAGACATAGACATACATATTGCATATGAGTAATTCCCTCCCTATATATATATATATATTTTTAAAGAAGAGAAATAAAACTTCACATACATGTATGACTTCAAGGGAGCTGTCCAACTCTGTGGCAATGTGTTGATATAAGCTAAGCTGTTTGTATCAAAGGTCAGGAACTATAAAACCTAGACCTATGATATACATATGTAGGAATATAAATACATACATATATGTGTGCTATAGCATATATATGTGTACTGTGGTACATATATATGTACTATAGTTCCATAGTAAATATACTATTTTATATTATAAAAGTAATATATAGTATACAATAGTAAATTTTTTTTAATTGTCTGTTGATTAGTCATTTTTCAGTCATGTCTGACTCTGTGAGCTCTTTTTTGGGGTTTTCTTAGCAAAGATACTGGAGTGGTTTGCCATTTCCTTCTCTGGCTCATTTTACAGATGAGGAAACTGAGGCAAATGGGATTAAGTGACTTGCCCAGGGTCACACAGCTAGTAAGTGTCTGAGGCTAGATTTGAACTCAGGTCTTCCTGACTATAGGCACAGCACTCTATCCATTGCTCCACCTAGCTGCCCCATTTTGCATTAGTATCAACCAGATTTAGCAACTGATTTGGTTTGGGATGGCATTGTTGCCAGAGAGGGAATAGCTAAAGATAGCTCTACTATTGGGAATCTGAGTTAGAGGAACGATGCTGGTATCCTTGAAAGATATAGAGAAATTAGGAAGAGGATGTGTTTTGATGAAGACACTGAATTCCATTTCGGACATGTTGTGATTAACAGCTATGGAACATCCAGGTGGAAATGTTCAGTGAGCAGCTAGTTATGTAGGATTGGAGCTCAGGAGAAACATAAGGCAAGATATGCAGATTTGGGAGTAATCTGCATAGAAATTATAACTGAAGCAAAGGGAACAGATGAGGATCTGAGAAGGTGTACAGAGAGACGAGAGGGCCCAGGACAGAGCCCTATGGCACAGCCATGCAAAGCTGATGGGACAGAGGTGATGTTCTAGCACATGTGTTATCAGGCAGGTGGAAGGAGAATCAGAAAGAGAGCAATGTCACAAAACCCCAGGGAATAGAAAGACTCCAAAAAGGCAGCAGTGGTTAAAAAAAAGGTCAAATGCTGCAGTCAAGCAGGATGAGGACTAATTCTTTTTATAATAAAGAATACTAACAGGGGAAGAGCAGATCAGTTTTCCTCTATGTAGTCATGTAGCACTGCTGGTACCCACAGACTCAGAGTGTATTGAAGATCTATAGAAAAGAATCCCACGAGATGAAACATCTTGGATGAGTTGCTGTCAGCAACTAGTTGTGGTCACACAACCAGTAGAAAACAGAGATAGGATCTGAACCCAGGTTTTCTTGACTTAAAGGGCAACTCTCTATCCACTCTGCCCAGCTTGTTAAACAGTTTCATGCTTTAGTTCATTTTGGCCTCACAACAGCTCCGTGAGGTAGGTGCTGCAGGTATTATATATCTACATTTTACCAATGAAGCAATTGAGGCCCAGAGATATTTGCTGTTGTTCAGTTGTTTCAGTTATGTCTGAATCTTTATGACCCCATTTGGGGTTTTCTTAGCAAAGATACTGGAGTGGTTTGCCATTTCCTTCTCCAGCTCATTTTACAGATGAGGAAACTAAAGCAAACAGAGTTAAGTGACTTGCCCAGGGTCACACAGCTAGTGTCTAAGGCCAGATTTGAATTCTTCCTAACTCCAGACCCAACACTCTATCCACTGCACCACCTAACTGTCCCTTGGGGTTATTAGGTGGCCATATAGCTACTAAGTGTCAGAGGTATGATTTGAACCCAGTTCTTCTTTACCTTAGGTGCCATATACTCTGCATCTACCAAGCCCACTACACACACCAGGCGGCCGGTAACAAATACTCTGAGAATTCACTGAATACTTTTTTCCTTTATATTTGCGTATTCTCCACCAAGATGTTTCTCCCTAAGTACCATGGGAAAATGTCCCACGCATATTTTCCCTCACTTGGCCAGTGAATTCTATTGGTTGGCCAACTCAAGCATTCCAGTGTAGAGAGCTTCCAAAGGGCTATAATGAATCTGTCTTAAGGTGAGCAAAAGCCTAGTCCGAGTCATTCCTTCACCCTCAGGATGTGCTTATGTCAGAGCACAGGGACTCCAATCTTTAAAACTCTAGGAAAACACAAACCAGTATCATCATATTTGACGGGGTCTGTGATGTCACCAATGAGGCCACTCCTTCCCAAGGTGCTAATAGAAACTCATCCAGGATTTTTCATCTTGTGGGATTCTTTTCCATGTCTTTCCATAGCCCTTCAATACGTTATGAGTCTTTGGGTACCAGCAGCACCCCTGCTGTCCATATATTATGCCTTGTGTTCACTACATGACCATGTACAGGAAAATCGATCTGCTCTTGCCCCAGTGGTGTGGATCCCTCTATTCAGGTGCATAGTGAGCTCAGGCATGATGATAAAGAATCCAACACAAGAAAAACTGGTCAACCAATAAGCATTTGATACTTCAGAAAGATCAATAGCCTGTAGGTATTTCCATTTCCTACGTGTTTTAAAACCAAAGGCACTAACTAACCTACACTATTGCCTTGATTAAGTTGATTTGCTCTTCTGGCATCTATTACTTCATCTGTAACTCAGAAGGGAGGCACTGTAGGATAGGGGAAAGAGTGTTGGCTTGGGAGCCAGGAGACCTGGGTACTGAGCCTATCTATGCCACTAGATAATTGAGTGATCTTGGTTAAGTCAGTTTCCTTCTCTGGGCCCCACTTTACTTGAGAGTAAAATGAGAAAGTGCCCTGGACTCAGAATCAGGAAGCCCCATGCACTAGGAAGACCTCAAACACTTACTAATTGCGTGACCCTGAGCTAGCAACTTGGTCTCTCACTGTAAGTCCACAAGTATTAAGTAAGCACTTAGGATGTGTCAGGAATGTACTAAGGGCTTGCAATATAATTAAAGGTAAAAAGAGTTTCTGCCTTCAAGGAGATTGCATTCTAATAGGGAAACAGCATGTAAATGACTAGCTTCTAGTCTGCAGCAGAAAAAGAATGAAAAGGTAGGTATAAAGAGCTTTAAATGACAAACGGGATTCAATATTTTATCCTAGAGGTCATAAGGATACTCTGGAGCTGAAGTGGAGGGAGGGGAGAGGTTGATACGGTCAGATCTATGCTTTTTCAAAATTACCTTGGCAGCTGAGTGGAAGATGGAGGAGAATAGGGAAAGACTCGATGCAGGGGGACTAATTAGAAGGCTGTGTACCTCTTTTTCCTCATCTGTAAAATAAAAGGGTTAGGACTGCTAGGTGGCAACATCGTGCACAGAGCGCCGGCCCTGGAGTCAGGAAGACTCATCTTCTTGAGTTCAAATCTGGCCTCCAACACTAGCTGTGTGACCCTGGGCAAGTCACTTAATCCTGTTTGCCTCAGTTTCCTCATCTGTAAAATAAGCTGAAGAAGAAAATGGCAAACCCGCTCCAGCATCTTTGCAAGAAAACCCCAAATGAAGTCACAAAGACTCTGAAACAAGTGAACAACAATAAAATGAAGGGGTTAGCCTTTAAAGTTCCTTCTAGCTTTAAACTAGTTATCCTGTGATCCCTTGACCATATGACTTCTAAGGACCCTTCCAGCTTTAAAGAAGGTAGAATCTTCCTGTTTAGTTGTATCATCCCATATAAACACTGATTTGTGAAGTCAGCAATCTTTCCAGTCAAAAGTGTTGATCTGATGTGTAGTCTTTATCCTAACTTGGAAGTATTCCCAATGAAGTCAGATGAGCTTTAGAAATTGTCACTATTGTACTGTGTTAATTAAAAGTCTTAGTTTCTGAAAGCAATTGATTTAACATCCAGGACATAGAGGAGAAAGAAGCTTATTCATTTCTAAATGAGAGAATCTGTATGAAGCTTTGTTACACACACACACACACACTCACACACACACACACTCAAATTCACATATACTAGCGTAAACATCAGATCTATGACTAGGCACGTGCTTTTACCTGGGACATAAAAACAATTGTGAGGATGGAGAGTCATTCTGGGCACAGCTAGGGAAAGTGGTTGTAGCTGAGAATGAAGGAAAGTAGAAAACCAAGACATGAAACATGGTTATGGCAGAGGTGCTTTGGAGCCAGCTTCTACTGGCTGATTGTTAAATTTTCAGTATAGCATTTATACCTCAGAAATCAATAAGTGCTGTAAATTAGGAGCTGATTTATTATTCTTTTGATTGTCTACAGTAGACTTTTTTAAAAGTGATGTGATAACAGTAATGATGCAGACCCAGCTTAAAAGTGTGTCAAACATACATTTCTTTTTTGATTGCTGAACATTTACCAGCATGCACTTGACAAAAGGGTCATTTCAAGAGGAAGTAGCCTCTAATAGCAATGAAGCATGCCCCACCAGGTATCAGCAGTCTGGAACAAAGTCCCATTCATCCTGCTAGGTACAGGTAAGAAAAACACACAAACATATATATACAAATAAATATGTGTACAAACACATAAACACAAATATATAATACCAACATATACACATAGACACATATTAGTTCCATCTGGGGACATACTTTTCATTTTGCTTTGTGTCCTATGTAAGAAATTAAATAGTTTTCTCCTGTATGTGACTGGTGCTACTTGGAAGAAATTCAAGACATGATAATCATCCACAACCAAGGCTTCCATTCAGTATCCCGTGGCCTTTGGGACTAGAACAGTTAGAACACCCTGTCACTTATAGAATATGGAAATCCCCTTTGGAGTCTGTATTTAAACTACTCTCTCCTGGAACAAAGGTGGATAATTTCTGCTCAGAGAAGCAGTTGTAGGATTTGCTGTTTAAACCTGCAGGGTTTTAAAAACAATCCATAGCTAAATCTCTGGTGTCATTTATGAAATATTTATATAGCTCGATTTACATTATTTTAATTTTCTTAGTGGTGTCTTTACTAGCTGCAGGATGATTTTTCTTTAATTAAAGAGCAATTTACCTTCAAAGCATAAAAATAAAGCCTCCCATCACCCCGAATCCCTTGTCACTTTTTTTTTGCTGATGTTATTGCTGCCGCTGCTGCTGCTGCTACTACTATTTCTACTTTTCGGAGTTTTCTTTTTTCTAACTTCACCTGGCTTCTTGATCTAGGAGGAGATAAAGCCACAGCTGGACTGGGTCTGTTGTCCAGGGGCAGTGAATCATTAGGAGCACTGGATCTTGCTTCTTTTACAAATCGTCCAGAGTACTTGGGAATCTCATTCTTCTTTCTAGCAAGAGAAGGACCTAACAGCTTCTCTATCCATTTTCTTGATGGGAAAGCAGTGCCACTGAGAGACAGGGAGAGTGATTCAAGCCAGGAGGGACCAATAGTGCCTTAACGACCAGCTGGATTATATGATCTCTAAAATGTCTTCTGCTTTGAAATCTTAGGATCCTGATTAATCTCTCTCTCCTTCCCCAACTTAGGCACAATATTACCAGAGAGGAAATTAAACATAGGGAGAATCTACAGGATTACAAACAGCCCCTATTTGTTATTCCAAGAGTTTTTCATCATCTAAACTGTAATTTCTAAATAATGGCACGTATCGCTGAGTTTGCTTGCATATGACCCTTACCTCTTTTCTTTCTCTCCTCTGACTTTTCTCTCTCTTCACTTTTCTCTGGCTTCTCTACCAATGAATAATCCGCTTCGTCCTCACCGCACCCATCCCCATTGTCAGAGAGTGCTAGAAGGACCTGAGAGGCTACTTAGCAAAACCTATTGCTAGACAAGAATTCTCTCTACAAAATTTTGGACAAATGGTCATCCATTCTTCACTCAAGACCCCTTGCTAGTGACAGGGATCTCATTACCTCCTAAAGCAGCCTCTTTCACATTTGGAAATGTCGAATTTCTAGAAACTTTTTCCTTACACCAAGCCTAGATCTGCCTTTCTGAAATTTCAACCTACTGTTCCTAGTTCTGTGCTCTGTTCCCTCTTCCATGGAACAGCCTTTCAAACCCTTGAGAACAGTCATCATGTTCCTTCTCATCGCTGTTGTTGTCGTAGTTGTTGTACTATAACAGCTAGAATTTACATGGCACTTTAGGATTTGCAAAGCACTTTACATGTATCATCTCATTGGATCTAAATCTTCTCTTCATGCTGAACATTCTCTGTTACTTCTTCCAATATTCAAGTCCCTCCACCACCTTGCTCACTTTCTTCTGGATACTTTCTATCACTTATCAGTGCCCTTCCTAAAATGGTTCACACAAAATTAAACCCAAGGTTCGAGGTACAGTCTGACAAGGGCAGAGGATGGTGGGGGGATCATTAGCTCTTGTTCTGAATACTGGTTATTTTAATGAAGGCTTGGCATTATCTTTTTTAGAGTTTGTTTGGAGTATATTACTCATTGAATCTATTCATTCCTACTTCACTAAATAAATCTCTGTCTCTGTCTCTTATACACACACACACACACACACACGAGTAATTTCCACTCCACAACTCCTTTCTCTATTCTTTGGAAGAGTCTGGATCAATTTCAGGCATTGCATCATACCCTGAAGTGATTTAATTCCTTTAAATCATCCCCAATATGGGACGTTATAAAAAGCTTTTTGAAAATCCAAGTTAATTATGTCCACTGGGATTTCTTATGTTATTAACTTCCCTCAAACAAGGCAAGCAGGTGAGAAAACATAGATATTTCTCTCGCAGAGGCTAACTTTGTCTGAGCATTATAGGTGATATTCCTCATCCTTGGCACCACTTACTCTAGATTTAATTAAAACATTACAATGTGCCTTTAATATCTTAGAAGTATTTAGAAATAGAATTAGAATGTTAACACTAGAATGAAACTCAGAAATCATCAAGTCTAACCCCCCTTAACTGTGTTCTTAGGCCTTGCTTGTATGAGTTTGATTCATTGAAAAGAAAAATAATGTTTACTTTAGTTAAAAGCTAAGATTAAGAGTTGAGTTTGCTGCTCCACTGGGCCATTTGCCTTTAGTTCCTTCCACCCTACTAGGGTTCCTAATGATTTTTTAAAAAAATGTTTATTACACACTCTCAATGTGTAAGAAAGAAGTAGTTATAGAGACAGTAGAGAGCTCACTTCAAAGCCAGGAAGACCTAAGTGCTAGTCTTGCATCTGACCCAGGAAAGTCACTTAACTTCTTAGTGCTCCGGCTTCTCTCTGACTATACATTGTGGAGAAGGTTTTGACCTGCGTTGGTAGAGGGAGTTTTCTCACTGGGAAACTCCTCATACCAATCAAATCACAAGTTCAGTCCATATTATTTACTAGGTGTAAGACATTCTAATAACGACCCAGGATAGGAAGACGAAAAATAGGACAGTCCCTGATCTCAAAGACCTTACCTTCTATCAAAGGGGAAATAACATGTGCACCATTGCAACAAAGCCAGTCCAACACCTGAAGCTCCCACTGTATATAAGTCAGTGGGAAGAACAGTGGTTATGGAACCAAAGGACCTGGGCTCAAATCCCATTTCTGACACTTATTATCTGTTTGGCCTTGGACAAATCACTCAGTCTCCCTAAGCCTCAGTTTCCTTATCTGTAAAATGAGATGTTTGGATCGGATGGCCACTGAGGACTCTTCTAGCTTTAGATCTATGATCCTAAGGCAAAGACTGAGCCCAACAGAGTCTCCTCCCTGAAGAAGCTGTCATTCTACTTCAGAGATGCAACTGCCAACAATTCTTTAATTTCCTGACTTAGCCAAGGCATTTTGTGTACAAAAGAAGAGAACTGGACTAAGGATATGCAAGCAGTTCTCACAGCCATGTGTTCCTACCAAGTAGAATATGACCACCCAATCGATAATCTTACAACTTGATATAGGAGGGAATGACTAAGGATACAGTAGTACAGAGTTGAAAGGTGAATGGAATAATAGAAGAATACAAAGTTTGGAGAATGATAAAGGTGTGATTAGTGGGGACACAGTGACCAGTGACTGGGACATTTCAAGAAGTTCTGAAAGATATCTTCCATTGTGGTCCCTAGAGACAGCATTCTTTCCCACGGGATCAAATTTTGATGTAGTTTCTTCATGCTAGTCTAGTGTAGCAGTGTCTGTTAGGGCTGTTTGCATTCAAGGGAGTCTTCTAGAGTGCTACAGAGGAGGAGGGGTCCTTATTGCCCCTCCTCCGGCTCCACCTATGGCACCTTCCTTATCCAGCTATTTCCCTTATCCTCAACTGCTTGACCTATTCTCTAGCTGCTACTTTCAGTTCTTTCCCTATGGAAGGATTCCTCTGCCTCATTACAGACAACAGTGGAGTGAAAGGCCATGGGAACGCCACAGCAAAATCCTGCCTGTCTACAGTCAGCCAACTTGCTTTTTAAGTCCTTAACTTTTTGTTTTGTCTTTTTTTAGCCTGGGGGATGAAGAGGGACTGGATCTCTATATTCTTTGCCCCACTTTGAAAAGTTTAGAAAATATGCCAATCAATATGGTTCTCTCTTATATAGCTCAAAAGCCCCTATAGTTTCTCCTCCCTCCCCTGACAAATCACATAGAGTCGATGTTTTCTTTCCCTTTCACACCTATGTACCTGGCCTAGTCACTTCCTCATCCCTGCTCTGGCTTCCCTTTTAGAAAAATGAAGCTCACAGATCCAAAGCCGTTATGATCCATCAAAGTTTTCCTAAGGAGAATTCATACTAGTGAAATAGAAAGGTAAATAAACTTTCAAACCTAGATGAGTCTTGGACTTAACATAAAGCCCCCAGGACAAAGTGAGGAAAGATGGAGGAATAGACAAAATTAACCAATAGTTAGCAAGTCTCTCAAAGGGACATTTCATCAGTGATCAGTATGCTCTAGGCTTACCTCTACTTGGTTAAACACTACCCTATTGCTGTTGATGTGTAGAGACAGTCTCCAGCTCTAAAGCCTCATTCCATATCTCTAGTCTCCCACCCCAGTCTTCTGTCTTCCTCTCAAAAATGAAAATGAAACCAAATGTAAAAGAGGCACTCTATTCAGATCTCCGAGTCCTTGTTTGTTCTCACAGTCTGTGGGATTTTCAATCTCAAGTGCAAAAAAGAACTAATCTGTCTCTTTAAGACTTACAGCAATTCTTCTGTCCATGGATTATGGGAAACCAAAGAATTCTGGCTAGAAGAGCTTCATCCATTCTATTTGTCCTTGAGAGCGAGAACTACTAAACATTACCCACAAGTCTCTGTAGTCGGTCAGTCAACAAGCACTTATGAAGCTCTTACTTCTCATTTTGAATGTAATTTGCATTTACTTTTCTGTGTTCGTGTTTTATCCCCTTCAGTACTGTGTAAGCTCCTTGAGAGTAAGGACCATTTGATTTATGTTATACATCTTCTGATCCTAGTATGTAGTTGTTCAGTTGTGTCCCCCTCTTTGTGACACCTTTATGGCGTTTTCTTGGTAAAGATGCTGGAGGGCTATTTACTTCTCTAGTGGACTAAAGCAAACAGGTTAAGTGATCTGTCCAAGGTCATACAGCTAGTATCCAAAAGGCATTGTACAAAAGCTTTTCAACATCATGTAATCGAAATTATCGGTTTTATTTTTTGATGCTTTTTCTGTCCCTTCTTTAACTAGCAAGTGTCTTGATTTGAACTCAGGTCTTCTGACTCCAGGCACAGTATTCTATCGTCTGAGCCACCTAGCTGCTAAACGTAGTTTCCCAGATTATCTCTTTTAATTAGGTCTTTGCTTTTTGCATTGTCTGAGATCATAATTGCTTTGTTGTTGTTGTTCAGCCTTTTTTTTCAGTCCTGTCTTACTGTTTGTAACCCCATTTGGAGCTTTCTTAGCAAAGATACTGGGGTGTTTTGCCATTTCCTTTCTCAAGCCCATTTTACAGACGAGGAAACTAAGGCAAATAGGGTTAAGTGACTGCCCACAAACACACTAGTATGTGTCTGAGGCCAGATTTGAACTCAGGAAGATGAATGTTCCTGACTCCGGGTGCCACTCTCTATCCACTGCACCACCTAGCTAGCTACCTAATATGTAGTAGACTATATTAAAGTTTGTTGAGTAAAATTGAACAATGTAGACAGGATCTTCTTTCAGTCTTCTTTCCTGAGTGTCTATTTGCATTTCATTTCCTATTTTTGTCTTTATTAAATGGATTTTATTGATATCTTTTGTTTTTGCATTGCTTACCTCTCCCTCTCTTCCCCATTCCTTCCCAGAGAGCCAATCCTTATAACAAAGAATTTAAAAAAAAAAAAGGAAAACAAAGTGCAGCAATACCTATCAACACTATGAAAATAATCTGACATTTCATGCAATATTCCATACCTGTCAACCCTCACCTCTGCAAAGAAATGGGAGAAAGTGTCTTCTCCTATCCTTTCTTTGGAGCCAAAGTTATTCTTTATAATTTCACAGCATTCAGTTTCAATTGTTTTGTGGTGGTTGTACTTTCCATCTATAATGTAGGCATTGTGAATATTGTTTTCCTGACTTAACATGCTTCACTTTGCATTATTTCATCTTGCCACGAATCTCTGTATTCATCATTTCTTACAGTACTGTAATATCCCATTACATTCATGTACCACAATTTGTTTAGCTATTCCCTGGTTGATAGGCATCTATTTTTTTCCAGTTCTTTGCTACCACAGAAAATGCTGTTATTAATCTTTTGGTGAATATGAAGTCTTCCTTTGTCAATGATTCCCTAGTGGTAATATGTCTAGTAATGGAATCTCTGGGTCAAAGGGCACAGACATTTTAGTCACTGTATTTGCATAATTCTTCATTGTTTTTCAAAATAGTTGTGCACTTCTGCCAGCATTGCCTGAATATGCCTGTCTTTCTTCAGTCCTTCAATGTTGGCTATTTCTTTCACCATCTTTGCTAATTTGCCTGGTGTGAGATGAAATCTCAGGGTTGTTATGATTTCTTTCCTCCATTATTTGGAGCATTGCATCATATGGTTGGCGTTATTTTCTCTCTTTTTAAAAAATTTTTAAAATTCAAATTTCCATATATATCGGACAACAGAAAAAGGGACCATATAGTTGTTAATATTTTCAGTTCTTCATTTGAGGACTATTTCTGCATATCATTTGACTATCTACATAATGGAGAATGTCTTTTCATGATATATTTCTATAAGTTGACATATTTGATATAAAGATTTTTCCCCATTCACCTTCTTCCCTTATCCTAGAGGCATTGTACAAAAGCTTTTCAATATCATTAGTGATGGAAATTAAAAATTTAATCGCATTCCATTAAAATTATTATTTTATTTTTTCTCTCATGAAAATTAAAACCCACAGGCGGGCCACATAAAATCACACTGTGGGCTACATTTGGCCTGCAGGCCGTACTTTGGACAGCCCTAGTCTAAAATGAGTGACAAACATTCTAGGCACTCAAGAAGATACTTATTGGTTTACTGATTGTCAACATTTGTGTCTTTTCTCCATTCTAACATCTGGTTTCCCCTTCATTTCTCTCTCCTGTCTGCCCACCTCACTGATTTATACTGTTTATTACTCCAGCTGTCCCCTTGGATGAGCAAGAAAGTTCCTTGAAGTCAAGTGCTTTGTTGTGTCTAAGTTCTATATGCAGATTGCAGTTCTCCTTTGTATAGTGCCCAACACCACCAGTAAGGCTGTTTTCCCTACCTTCTCTATGTCTAAGCCTCCTCCCTTCTTTAAGGATCTATTCAAGCCCAATGTCCTTGAATCAGTAACTTAATCTCCCTGAGTCTTAGTTTTATTATGATTATTATCATTTATTAAAATGAAGGGGCTGGACCAAATGGGCTACACCTAGTCTAGAGGACGCTGGAGCAGGGCAGATAGAAAGGACCAGTAATCCACAATTTTAGCAGAAGAACCATAGATTATTACTTCCTCCTTATCCAAATAATGTGAATGAACATGTCTTCCTCATAAGGACTTGTCTCCCTGCTACCCTGCACACATGCACATATGTGAATATTGCTCTGATTTAGACTTGTTGTTTACATAGGTTTTTGACCTTGAATAACATTTTATTTTTTCTAGTTGTATATGAAAACAACTTTTAACATTCTTTTTTTAATTTTAAATTTTTAAATTTTAAATTTAAATTTTGAATTCTAAACTTCCTCCTCCCTCCCTTCCTCTTCCCTGAGAAGGAAAGCTATTTATCTAGGTTATATATGTGCAATCATGCAAAACATATTTCCATATTAGTCATGTTGTGAAAGAAAACAGACAAAAACCCCCACAAAAAACAAATATGAAAAAGTGAAAAATAATAGGCTTCAATTTGCATTCAGACTTCATCAGTTCTTTCTCTGGAGGTGGATAGCTTTTTCCAACATGAGTCCTTTGGAATTGTCTTGGAGCTTTGTATTGTAGAGAATAGCTAAGTTATTCACAGTTGTACATTGTTTTTTGTTGCTTCCAACTCTACCCCTCAGGCCCAAGCCCTTCACACACACACACACACACACACACACACACACACACACACACACTCCTGATTACCCTAAGTGGGACTGATCTGTCTGTAGCTTTTGTTTCCCAGTGATGATCTGCTATTGGAAGCCACACTTCAGGGCAATTGTGATCTGAGCCATCAATTTCTCTCTCAGGTGCCCTGTAGGTGCCCAGTAAAACATTGTTGGGAAAAGTCAGGCTAATCAATATGAGACATGGAAGCTTTTTTGCCTTTATTCAGAAAAATGAGGGGAGCAGGGGAAAAAAAAACTTGTAATGGAGGACACATGACAGGATACTGAATCACTAGACTAGTCCAACATAAAGAATTCTGATTTAGGAGCAGATAAAAGGGTCAGCCATCCCTCTCATGAATGCCAAGTAGGTTGAAAAAGATTGCAGTGTCTCTGCTCTTCTCACATCAAAGGAGAGCTGAGCAGACAGTGTTTCAAAAAGTTCCTGAGGGCATATATATATATATATATATATATATATATATATATATATATATATACACATACATACATATATATGTTTTTAAACTTTAAAATAAGACCAATTTCTTCCTTAAAACATAAGCCTCTCCTATGGATTATGGCAACAGGGGGTATCCCAGTAGCTCTTCACCTTCCTTGAAAACAATCATCAGGCTGTCTAGGAGGCCCGCCAAGCAGAAGTTGAGTCAAGATTGCTGAGCCAATAATTTTCCAATTAAGAGGCTACATTTTGTTTCTGAGAAGAGGCTCAATTCATTAGAGATCTATATGACTTGTTTTTGCTTCTTTGGAGGGCAGGGAGAGGAAGGTAGTGAAGTTGGTAAAATTAGATGCCATTCTACATTTTTCCGGAACTTTCAGAACATTTACCTGAAAGAACAGTAGTTCATAGAATGTCTGATGTAAGGGACCTCAGCAATCACAGGATTCATAGGGGATCATAGATGTGCAGGGGAGAAAGGGACTTTGAGACCATCCAGACCAATTTTTTCATTTTACAGATGAGCCAACTGAATTCAAGAAGTGCTAAGTGACTTGACCATGGTCACAAGGATAGTTAGTGGCAGAACTGGAACTAGAACCCAGATATCCTGTCTCCTAGACCAGTGCTCCTTCTCCAACACAATGCCTCTATAAAGAAATCTTCCTCATTTCTCAAAATATGACCAATCATTCAATCAACAAATGTTTATTAATATGTCAGGTACTATATGCCATATGCCAAGTATACTAAGGTCAAAATGAAACTTCCCCTACCTGCAAAGACCTTGCATTTTATTGGGGAAAACAACATATAATATATACAAGATATATACAAATTAATTACAAGATGTTTGGGGGAGAGATGTAGTAGCTGTGGGGATGATGAACATTTTCGCTAGGTGGTAGCACTTGAGATAAACTTTTATGTAAGCTGGGGAATCTAAATGATGGAGACGAGGAGAAACAGATTTCCAGGTGTATGTGTGCTTCAGTGAAAAGTCATGGACCTGGGACCTGAAAGTCATGTGTAAGGAACAGCAAGGACACAAAATATGCTGCGTCCTCTTTTTTTTCACTTCAAGAGCTAAATGGAACCTCTTGCTCCCTCATTCAATGCCTTCATCTTGTTTCTTATAATGCTGGACACTAAATTCAATAAAACTTAAACTAGATGAATTTTGATTAGGCAGCCAAGTGTAGTAGATAGAAGGCTAGCCTCAGAGTCAAGAAGACTTGGTTTTGAGTCCTTCCACTGACACATAAAAACTTTGTTACTATGGGTACATCACTTAATCTCCCAGGGCCTAAGGCAGCTCCTTAAGATTATAACTTATAATTTTTTAAATTTTTATTTATTTTATTTCTTTAAAACAAGATTATAAATTATACATGATTTACTGATCTACATTGATGGAGGGATTTTCCACACTAGGAATTCTCTTCCCTCATGCAATCATAAGTCCATACCAAAAACAAAACCAAAATAAATAACTAGAACAGTTAACTTGGGTGACATGTTCTACTTCTCTTCTCAACTATGGTTCCTATCCCCCAACCACCACCACTACCACCACCATTGTTCTCACTGGTACCTACTAGGGGAAGGACCTCAGAAACATGACACAGATATGCAAACCTGAGAATAGATTCAATGAGGCCAAACCAAAACATTATCTCTGGCCTCTGTCTACTCAAACTCACCTTTTTCTGTACATAGATATTCATATAAAACAACACCCATGAGGGAAGTCCAGTATTCCAACAAAAATGACAAGACCCCCTGTAAATAAAAGCAATAATTTATATGTATGAAATTCCTTAAGGTTTACAAAGTATTTCATTTACATGATCTCATTTGACCTCATAACTCTAGGAGATAGGTAGTATGGGTATTATTGTCCCCATTTCATAGATGAGAAGAGAGAGTCACAGGGATATTGAGTGAGGTGTCCATAGTCACATAGCTGGTATATATCAGAAGTAAGATTTGGCCTCAGGTCTTCCTGACTGAACATTCAGCAACCTGTCCATTATAAATGCTGCCTCTTTAAAGAAGAAGGGAATATTTACTCACAACATAGAGATAAAGGGGAATAGTCCTCAAATGAAGTGGTGCTGGGATCTCCCAAAAGTTCAATTTCATTGTCATCTCATTTGCAATGTTAACATTAAGAGTCATTGTTCTGAGAAAAACCCCATACCATAATTCAGGGAAGACTGGTAAATGTGAACGTAACCATTGAGGCCTTGAGCCTTCTAACTTGGGCATACCTATGGTTATGCAAGGGATTCCTTGAGGTTGTGGCTCTGCTCACTCAGCCACAAGTCTGGTCACAAGCAGGGCCCTTCTCAAAATAATAGCGGTAATTGTTTATCCATTTACTTCAGGTGGGCTTTCAGATCTTAGACAGCTCTAGCAGTTCAGCACCTAGGACAGTTCTAGAGAATTGTCTCATTTAAGTGCTATTTTATATAAACATTTTAGGAGGGAAAACACAGCAAAAGGGGTGGGGGAAACCAACAATTTTCAGATTATGTCATGTTCTTAGCCTGACATTTGATTCAAGCCTCTTATGCCTCCTGAATCTACATCTACAACCAGGAACAACAAAGAATTTAAAATTTAAATCTGGTAGAAACCTCAGGGCTTATCTAATTCAGCCCCCTGAGTACCCAGATGACACCCATAAAGATTAAGAGACTTGTCCAAAGTCACAGAGAGGATAAGTGGCCAAGCTGGGAGCTGAACATGAGTCCTCTGATTCCAAATTCGGAGATTTTTCTGCTGTATCACCTTCCTCTACGAACAAAAAGCACGAAGATGGGAATAAATATGCTTTGTTTCAAGTTAGTGACAATTCTGACCTGGTTACAATTGAGAATGTGTGTTGTAAAGTATTGAGAAACATAGTTGGTGAAGAAAGATGGAGCCAGATTATGAAAAGCCTTGAAATCTAGGTCCATCTTGATATAAAACAATTTAAACCTTTGTATCAGTTCAGTAAACAACTGAACAGTAAAATGCAGTTATAACCTTCAGGAATCAGATGGGACCTTATGTATGGGTCATTAGGTTAATCTTACGCCCCCTTCTGGCTGGAAAGTATATTTCTGTTCAGTGCTCACCGATGGCTCAGCTTTCACATTTTCTTTTCAGCTCTCCTTAGCCCTATATGCCGATGTTAAACTCCAACCCTGCTAAGTGCCCTGCTAAGTTCTATCACTCTCAGAGAAGTTTTCTGAGGACAAGTTAAAAAGGGCAGAGGGGGAGTGACTTGGGAGTTTAAAGTTTCATGCATTGATGCCTCAATTTGCAAGAAATGTCATGCATCATTTATGTGGGGTTTCTATGAAGTTTATTTTATTCAAAGCCCATTTATCCTGGACTTTTTCCAGTGCGGTATGAGATTTTATGATTCATCAAATCCCTTTTCTCCATAATGTAATTTTTTCTTATGCACTGGAATATGGTGTGCTCTGATGAGCTCAACAAGGGTGGTAGGAGGAGTGGAAGATAGGAAATCTAGGTCAGAGGAAAGAAGTAGTCTGATCCTGGAGAGACCAATTCCTTTCTGTACCTAACACTTACATTTAGAAAGGGACAAGGAAAATTTCCTCACTGCAGTAAATTGCAGTAAGCTGCCACAAGTAAATATGCATTACTGGCTGGCTAAAATATGGTTATGAAATAGACTGTTTAAGGCTTCTCTCATTTCTTTTAGCCAAATGGCATGCAAAACTATTTCTTCCTGAATCTTGAAAACCAACGGGGGTATTTTTCTGCTAAGCAAATGTTAGACCCTAGTGAGCCTAAGGAATTTTGGTCCCTTGACAGAGGAAAGATTATATTCCCTTGAGGTGTTCCCTGGTAGAATAAATTGAAGCTGAGGGAGATTAAATGATTTGCTCAGAGACACACAGTTCATAACTACATAAGATAGTGTTTGAATGCAGGTGGTCCAACACCAGCACTATCTCTATTATATATTATATTGAGGGAGCTCTCTAAGAATCATGGATCTGTGATCCCAACCAAACTCTTAAATAGAACCAGTAGAGGAGAAGTACATAGCTGGACTGGATTGAACTCATATGTCAGAATGGAACTGAAGGGACAAGAGACTAATCATTTCTATGAGAGAACAGTTCAGGGAGATACTGAAAAGAGCTAAAAACATAGCTGTTAGGATTTGGGGGGCGGTGAAGGGAGAGAGTGGTAACAGACTGCTGATTTCACTGGTTTAGAAAACTCCTGGCATAGAAATTCACTCTACCAAAGCAGATCTGAATTTTTTCTGAATGTTTTTTTTCTCAAAGAGTTACCTGGGGGCACCAAGAGGTTAAATGACTTGCCTAAGGGTCACAAGCCAGTACTGATGCATCAGAAATAAAACTGGAACCTATCTTGTCTCTATCCAGTGCCACTCATAGACATATACAATTTTACAGACCTCAGATTGAGAACTCCTGTACTCAGCTGTAACTCTCTTAAGAGGTCTCATAGATACAGACATCTCATTTTACAAATGAAAAAATATGATCCATCGTGTGTTAAAGGTGTTTGGTTTTTGTTTGTTCGATTTATGAAAAGGATTGACTTTTGAAATTGTGACAGTCCTGGAAAACCTGGGACATGTAAATATAGGCAACCAAAAGGAGAAGAGTAAATGTAACAAAAAGTAAATAGTGAAAATATTGAAAAAAAAACCTAGAAAATAGTAAAGGAGGTTGGAGCCTGAGTAAGGAGCAAAACTGTGGAGGTCTACAGTAAGAATCCTCCTGGTGCAACAGAGAGGAAAGAGAAGCCACTAGAAAGCATAGAACACCAAGTTGATCCTGATCCCAAGAGTACCTGGGATGTTTCCTCTGAAGCCTCTGAGTTGTAGGCTCAGCCTCTTAGTTCACTAGCAATCTTAGCCGCTCTAGATGTTAGGCAGTAAATAGCCCAAGGGGTGGTAAGGTAAAGTATTTTTTCCTAGGATTGTTGCTTCTTCACTTAAACTCAAATTTCCCTGGCTAAAATTTGGGGCCAGGGTTCTAGATTCTTTCACGTACAACTGAACTCATCTTTCAGATCCCTTAGCCAGGGCTGTCCAACCTTAGGTTATCTTAGGGCTGCGTTAAAATAAAATAATTACTCGAGGGCCGCACCCAGAATAAAAAATACAGTACGCTAATAGAAAGTTGGGGAATGCGCATCATCAATATGACAGGCAAAAGTGTGAAGCATGAAAGCAAGCACAAAACAATGAAGCAACAACATAACAGTATAAAGGTAGGTACAGACGGAATGCATCCCACAGATCAGTTGAAAATTCTCTGCGATATGTCTCGTCTGTAATACTGCTTAAAAACACCAAAGAAAATTAACATCAATGAGATTGTTTACTAGTGATGGAATTAAAAAAAATCTAATACGCATTCTATGCAAATTATTATTTTATTTTTTCACTTGTGAAAATTAAAACCCACAGGCGGGCCGCATAAAATCATACTGCCCGCAGGCTGCATTTTGGACAACCTTGCCCTAGACCTAGCAACAGATTCAACTAAAATCGGTGTTGGAGTCATATGGTGGCAGGTTTAATTCAACAAGCCTTTCTATGTGCCAGGCACTGTGCTGAGTACAGAAGAAAAAAAACAAAAATGAAAACAGTCTCTACCTTCAAGGAGCTTATATTCTACCGGGAAGAAATGAAATGTTAATAAGAGAAGCGTGTGTGTGTGTGTGTGTGTGTGTGTGTGTGTGTGTGTGTGTGTGTACACACACATATATACATACATATGCATATATACATATACACATATGGATATACACACATAGATGAATATTATATATATGGATACATATATAATTGAAAAAATCATGGGGAGGAAAGCACTAACAACTGCATGCAGAAAAGGCTTCTCTATAGGAGATGGCATCTGAGCTGTGAAAGGAAGGTAGGGATTCTTTGAGGCAGAGGTGAAGAGGGAAGACAGCGCATTGGAGTGGGGGTAGGTTTGAATCAGCCAGTGCAAAGTCAAGGAGATAGAATGTCATGTATAGGTAACAGTAAGCACACCACTTTGGTGGGAACAGAGAATGTGATGGCGAAGCAATGTGAAATAGATCTGGAAATGTAAGTTGGAGCAAAATTATGAAGGACCTTAAATGCCAGAAAGGAAAGTTTGTATTTTATTCAATGAGGAGCCTCTTAAGGAGGGTGGTGTCATGACTCGACTCCATAGCCCATATTTCTCCCAGATGCAAGAACAGCCCTAGGCACAAAGAGATCTACATAGACAATCATGAGCACTGTCTACATGCATGCGTATCTGCCATTACCAGGTTTATGTTTGAATTTCGAAAGACTTGAGAATGCTGATTAGTGCAATGTTAAACTCTTGAGTCCAGAACACTGAAGGGAGTGAAGGAGGGTATGAGCATTTATACAGTGCATACTATGTGCCAAGTACTGTGCCAAGTGCTTTATAAATAATATGTCATTTGATCCTCACAGCTCTGGGAGGTAGGTGCTATTATTATTCTCATTTTATAATTGAGAAAACTGAGGCAAACAGGTGTTAAGGGACTTGCCCAGGGTTATACAGCTAGTAAGTATCTGAGGTGGATTTGAACTCAGGTCTTCCTGCCTCTAGGCACAGCATTCTATTCACCATATCACCTTGCTGCCTCAATTAAAGATAAATCATACCACCTGCACTCTGTTAGAGATGTGAGGGACTTAAAATTCAAAATGAGACCTGATCGGTGTGGTCATTTATTTTGCTGGTCTGTGAGTATCTGTTCTGAGATGTTTCTTTGTCATTGTTTTGTTTTTAATTTTTCAATAAAGGGGGAACAATTTTTTGATAAAGGGGGAGGGAGAATTATTATTATTATTATTATTATTATATTATATTATAAAAAATTTAAGCGTTTTGTTTGCAGAACCCCTTGGACCTTTTCATTTTCTTACTAGAATACAATTTAAGAAACTCTGTCATAATGCAGCCGCTATTTTACATGAGAGAAAACTGAAGTTCAATGTGGTTTTATGACTTACCCAAGGTCAACAACTAGTTACTACTAGACAGCCCCTCCCCCAAAGTGTGGTCATTTGGGTAAGGCCTTGACTAAATATTGTCTCTACTTAACAGACCCCCCTCGTCATAGAAAATAGTAATTACTGTCACGAAACAGTTTCCATCATTCTGATTTCAAACACTTAAGAAAAATCCATTTATGATCAAATAACTTATGGTCTTAATTGCAGGTCATCTATATCTATTCATGAAAGCAAGTCACCCAACTATGTCTCTTAGGCAACATCACTCACCTACTAGTCTGGTTTACTGTGAGTATTTGAAAAAAATACAATCTCCATTTTTGAAAAATAGTCTATAATCCAACTTCCCCCCCCAAAATTTCAAAATGGAATCCTTTTCCAATTGTTCTGTTTAGCAAAGTCTTACTGTGGCTTTTGTTTGGTTGTTTTTGTTGTTGACTTTTGGGGGAAGACATGCCATTGACCTGAATCTACTCTCTGTTTTAAACATGGTTTCTTGGGACTACCACAAGAACTTGGGATTACTTACCATAACTGACAAACGTGTATCTTGCATGGTTTTAGCTTTAGAGTGATAGCACTAATGTAGGCATGAGTTATATTGAATTCAGTGAAACATTCACGTCACTTTACACTGAGCCATCTCCAAGGTTTATAATGTGCTTACATACTAATTATGTCTCTTTTAAAAAAAACTCTAAACATCCTTTTAGATATTGCGATTTTTGCTTGAGAGTATAGCAAATTTACTGAACCATTTAATTAAGTTAAGTGTTTAAACTTCAGGAGGTGTTGATTGATTCTAATCAGTATTTTCTGCCACTGTAATTGAAGACTTTTTCTCTTGGACAGTGAAGCAAAAAATAAAATGTCGTTTGGTCTTTAGATTAGTTGATCACAAATTGAGCTCTGCCCTAATCATGTGAACTTCTGTGAGGGTGGGTATGGCCAATTTTTCTTTTCCTTTTTAAGTTGGCCAGTCATTAGGAATGGGGAGAAGATAAGCCTTGAAAGAGAAGGTACCAGCCCATCAGGCAGCACAGTAAGAGGTCCTTACTACTTCACTCCAAGACATGAACCCCAAGCCAAACCACTTTCGGCTTTTATAGTTTGTACTCTTCCCAAAAACCCAGTGGGAAGATTTTTTTAAGCAGGATGTTCACCACCTGCAGAAAGTGACTTTTCTTCTTAATTGTTCTTTTCTCTGAAAATTTCCAACTTCTCACCTCCTGGGTCAATTCTCCCATCTATTGCAAAACTATTACTGAGAAGAATGAGGTAAACCAAGCAACAGGCCTTTATGCTGCTGCAGTGAGCTTGGGGTCTGGTCTATGTGGAGCCTGCAGTTCTGGCAATAGGGAAATCAGTTTAAGCATGCCTTTATTGGTTCTGGTTTGTGTCCAGGGTAGAGAAAGGAAAGAGCCGGGAAATGAAAGACCACACGAGAACACTGCCTCACATGGGGCAGCTTTCTTGGCTTGTGTGGCAACTGAGAGCCTGCCCCTAGGAATGACACCCCTCCCCAACCACAGCTCTTTACCACCAGGTTCCCCATTAGTGAGTATAAAATGATTTTCCTGGCAGGCTGCCCTGGGTTCCTCCTGAGACAAATCTGCTCTAGTTGACTTCAGTTTTGTGCAAAATAATGTATTATGGGTACTGCATTTTTCTGCTAAGAAAATGTGGACTGTTAAACTAGCTCAAACCGCCCTCTTGTTCTCCAGCACTGCCTCATTTTAATTATTGAACATCTCTCCCTAGAAAATACTCTCTGTGCTGTTTGCTTAGGATCTGGCAGTTTTAACACAATTTGGAAACTTTTCATAGATTGATCACCCCAGGAAAACAGGCAGCTGAGCACCAGAGAAATTCTGGAGTTTTCAATTAGCTTGCAGTTTGATAGCAAAGACGACATGAAATGGGTCCATTTTTTTTTCTTCAGCTATTACCTCCCTGTTCACTCACAAAGTTGGTTAAATTACTTTTATGAGATTCAGATGTTCATTTCTGGATGTCATATCATGGCTCGCCTTGGGCAGGCATAGCCCTTCAAACAACTTCATGAGGTCCACAGAAAAAGCCACCATATTATAATCATAGTCTGGGGTTCCAATCTTCCCATTCCCTCTGTCCTTGAAAGCCATGTTCCAGCTCTTGCCAGGGCTAGATTTGTCTATGGTTAAGGAGACTTGTACCTGAGGTCACCTTGTACTATTCTGGTGACCTGAAAAAACTTAATTCACCTCCATCCCAAAGGTGAGCATTTTACTCTATACTCTGCAGCAGAATTTGGTTCACCCTCTATGGTGATGAAAGCCATATAAAGGCTGTGGTCCATTTAATACAAGTCCTCAGAGAACGTCTGCTCCTTAATAATAGAGCCCAAGGCCTGGCCTCCAGCTTCACATGTGTATCAATTCAGCTAGGGCTCCGAGGGACTGATTCATGCTCAGCCAACTCACATGGGGCTCATATAGAAGCCAGAGAACAAATATATTCATTTTTTTAAAAAATGTATCTTTAATATAATTGATGTAGGGAATGCCCAAGAAGGAAATTCTCCCTACCCACAAGACCGAGGCACCTTCTCCAACATGTATAGTCTTAGTTCTCTGAGGCATTAAGAGATTAAGTAATCTGCCTAAAGTCATAAAGCCAGTACATGTTAGACACTGGGTATGAACTCAAGGATCACTCTCTACCCAGTATGCCATGATGTCTCTCATTCACATACTATGGCAAAATAACAGGAACAAGTCACCTATACTGGGCACTCTGTCCTCATGGATAAATCAGAGAATCATGGGGCAGCTGGGTGGCATAGTAAATAGAATGCTGGGCCTAGAGTCAGAAAGACTCATCTTTATCAAATCTGGCCTCAGACAATTACTAGCTGTGTGACATTGGACAAGTCACTTAATCCTGTTTGCCTCAGTTTCCTCATTTGTAAAATGAGCTGGAGAAGGAAATGACAAATCACTCCAGTATCTCTGCCAAGAAAACCCCAAATGGAGTCACGAAGACTCTGAAATGACTAAACAACAACATAGTGTTATAGGATCATGGGATTAGAACTGCAGGGGACCTTCGAAGTCATCTAAGTGGTATCACATTCAAATAGAAAAGATCCCTACAGGCAACATATTGACCTAGGAAACCAGAAGTTAACATTATCTATGTTGTATTGAATTTTTATTTATTTTGTTCAAGATTTCCCAATTACATTTTAATCTGATCTTACCACATCACTACTCCTACTCAAATTCCAGTGGCTCCCTATTGCCTCCAGGACCAAATACAAATTTCTCTGTTTGGCATTCAAAACTCTTCATTTCCTAGCCCCCTCCTACCTTTCCAAGTCTTGTTACACCTTACACCCTCTTATGTATTCTTTGATCCAGTGACATTGGCCTCCTGATGTTCCATAAACAGGACACTCTATCTGTCAGGTCTGGGCATTTCCTCTGGCTGTCCCCCATGACTGAAAGACATGATCTCATGCTCTCCCTCCTCTTTCTCTGCCTACTAGCTTTCCTGGCTTCCTTTGAGTTCCAACTAAAATCACATTTTTTATAGGAAGCATTTCTCAAACCCTCTTAATTCTAGCTCCTTCCCCTTCTCATTTATATAGTTTTTTGTACCTCTTCATTTTTTTGCACCTATTCAATTTTAAGCTCCTTAAGGACAGACACTGTCTTTTGACTCTTTTTGTATCCCCTACACTTAGCACAGTACCTGGCATATACTAGGTGCTTGATAAATGTTTATTGACTATGGGTTCAAGCCACACTGGGAGGCCACATGCAGCCCAAGTTTGGAACCTCTGACCTAGTCCCCCATTTTACAGGTGAGGAAGCTAAGTTGAGAGAGTTTAAGGGACTTGTCCAAGATTGGCAAAGCCAAGGTTCAAACATGTGTCCCTTGATTCCAAAACTAGCTGGCTTTCTGTTGCACTGTACTACTGAGAAGACGAAATTAAAGCTCTGAAGGTGGCTTCATAAGCACAGAATTAGATCAGAAGGCATTAACAATTCTTTAGGTATATTTCTGTCCATCTGTGGTAACCTGATGAATTGGTCTTCTCCACAAAGGACATGTCTTTCTTAAGAACCAGGGCACACTCCTTCCCCCTTGACGATACTGTAGAAATGCTGACAAAGCGCTCTCCTCTCTGCATTGTTTATCACTGCTTACCAGAACATTCTGTCATTACAAAAGCACTGAGATCATATCGTGTGATGTGCTACCCCACTTGCTAACCCAAAATTACAGCCTGTTTTATATGTGTTTGTGGTTAGATTAGTGATTTCCTGATGAAGGTAGAGGTGGGGAGGTGGGTGGATTTTCAGCTTTTTGAATGGATTTGAGAGATTTCCTATTCTTAAACATAACATACTTGGAAAACATCTCCCAGGTCAAAATTGCTCCTTAGAAGGTGTCAGCAAGTAGCAAATGTTTGCTCCTTTTGCTGTTATTCGGTTGTTTCAACGATGTCCAACTCTTTGTGAATCCACTTGGGGTTTTCTTGGCAAAGATACCGGAGTGGTTTGCCATTTCCTTCTCCAGCTCATTTTACACATGAAGAAACTGGGGCAAACAAGGTTAAGTGATTTGCCTAGGGTCACACAGCTAGTAATTGTCTGAGGCCAGATTTGAACCTGGGATAAGTCTTCCTGACTCCAGGCCAGGAGCTGAATCCACTGTGCCACCTAGCTTCCTTTGTTGATCCTTTGGAATTTCTGTTTCAGAGGGCTACTTCTCCTGAGCCTACCCCCACTGAGAGCACATAGACATCATTTCCCCAACCAAAAATCAAGACACATGATCTGGCAAAAGGTTCTATTTTTGCAAAACCTGATTAAAACTTTACACTGTCTCTTCATAAAATCAGGACTCCCCTGTAGAAGATAAAATGTGTGCTTGCTCTAGCCCAGAGGGGAGGAACTTGCAGCCTGGAGGCCATATGTAGCCCTCTAGGTCCTCAAGTGTAGCCCTTTGACTGAATCCAAACTTCACAGAACAAATCCCTTTAATAAAAGTTTTTGGAATAGGCTTCTAAATCTTCAATTAATGAACAGAACCAGGTTCAACCTCCAGCTAATCACAAGAGAAATCGAATTTTAAAACTTCTTGCTCTTAAAGTTGTTATATTTGAGATGGGATTTAGACACGCTGAAGAAAAGCTTGTCTGTTCAGGTTCAGTATGCTACTAAATGCACTGCTGTGTATCACTGAAGTTCCTCCAGGAACAAAACACGTACTTTGCCTCCAACTACTACCGTGGCTATCCTACTCCACAATAGATGTGGGATTAGAATAATTGTTCAAAGCAGCTGTCCCAACAGACAGCTGAAACACACACACACACACACACACACACACACACACACTCCTCCAATTGAGGCTTATGAATCAAATTCAGTTAGAGGAGTTAACAGAAAACTTCTTTTTTTGCTTCTGAATGTTGTATGCCTAATCTATTTCACTGATCAGCTTTCTTATTTTTTATTTTTTCATATTTTTTTCCTAATTACATGTAAAAACAATTTTAACATTCATTTTTTTGAGTTCCAAATTCTTTCCCACTCTCTCTTCTCCCTCCTCCCTGAGATGGCAAGCAATTTGATATAGGTTATTATGTGCAAACATGCAAAACATGTTTTCATAAGTCATGTGGTGAAAGAAAACACAGACAAAAAAGCTCATCAAAAAATGAAGTGAAAAATAGTATATTTCAACTTGCATTTGGACTCCATCAGTTCTTTCTCAGGAAGTGGATAGCATTTTTCATCAGGAGTCCTTTGGAATTATCTTAGATCATTGTATTGCTGAGAATAGCTAACTCTTTCACAATTGATCATTGTACAATATTGCTGTTACTCTATACAGTGTTCTACTGGTTCTGCTCACTTCACTTTGCATCAGTTCATGTAAGTCTTCACAGGTTTTCTGAAAGTGTCCTGCTAGTCATTTCTTATAGGACAATAATATTCCATCACAATAGTATACCATAACTTGTTCAGCCATTCAGTGGGTATCCCCCCTCAATGCCCAATTCTTTGCCACTACTATAAACATCTTTATACAAATAGGTCCTTTTCCTTTTTTTAATCTCTTTGGGATACAGACGTAGTAGTGTTATTGCTGGGTCAAAGGGTATGCACAGATTTATAGCCATTTGGATATCGTTCCAAAGCTTTCCAGAATGGTTTGATGAGTTCACAGTTCCACCAACAGTGCATTAGTGTCCTCATTTTCCCATCTCCCCTCCAACATTTATCACAGAAAACATTTTGAAAATGCTAAAAAAACAGATTGCTGATTCTATTCTAATATTAGAGGCAGCATTGAAATTAGACAAGGATCTTTATGTCCATACAGTGAGAATGCTGCATTTATTGGCTATAGAACCCAGCATGGTAAACAGAGAAACTTAGAGCTAAGAGCTCAATTAATAATAAAAACTGAGGAAATGCAGTGCCAAGTATATTATGATTTGGGTACAGTGTACTTGCAACAAGGTGCTACAAATTCAGCTGTCTATAAAAATGCGAGGGAAATTTTTTTTAGGACCAAAGAATTTATTTCAAAAATCCACTCATTATCTCTCTATGGCTCCATAGATGAGGAGCTGTTAGCTGGCTATCATCAGGGTTGGGAATGTCCCTGCACTTTCTGATAATATGTCATATCAGTCAACCCCATATAGTCAAATCCATACCTGTATGAGATAATGCGACTATCAGCACTTGGATACTCTCTTATTCCTGTTGGCCCAAGCCATTCAGCAAATATTTACTAAGTGCCTGCCAGGATAGTGATAAACATGTTTCTTGAAGATAATCTAACTCTGAGTTTACCTGTTTAGTTCGGGCAGTCTGTGCTAAGAGAACTTTTTTTTAATTAAAAAATTTATTTAGCATTTTATTTTTCCCCAATTACATGTAAAAAATTTAACATTCATTTATAAAGAATTTTAATTCCAATTTCTCTCCTTCCTTCTTTTCCCTCCCCTCTCATTGAGAAGGCAGGCAATTTGGTATAGATTACACATGTGCAGTTATGCAAAATATATCTCAATATTAGTCATGTTGTGAAAGAAAACACAGACCAAAGGAAAAAAAATAAAGCGTGTTTTTTTTAAGTACACTTCAATCTACATTCATTCTTCATCAATTCTTCCTCTGGGGGATGAATAGTACTTTTTATCCTAAGTCCTTCAGAATTGTCTTAGATCAATGTATTGCTGAGAATAGCTGAGACATTCATAGTTAACCGTCATACAATATTGCTATTACTGTGTACAACATTCTCCTCATTCTGCTCATTTTACTTTGCATCACTTCATGTAAGTTTTTCCAGGTTTTTCTGAGAGCATTCTGCTTGTCATTTTTTTATAAATGCTAGGAGAACTTTCCCAGAAAGCTCACCGGGGAGTCAGACTGTTGAAGCCAGCAGTAGTCAGGGACCTTATGTTGTTGATAACTAGTAGCCTGTTTTATTTGGTCAAGGATCCAATTAATTGTAAATCAAGGTGGGGAGGGGCCCTGCCTTCCTCAGCACCACCAGTAATAATTGCTGACCAAGTGCCAGTGAGAAGCAGAGAAGGGCTGCAGTTCTGGGAGGGGCAGCTCCCCCCAGGTATCAATCTTGCTTCCAGCCCAATCTTTAGCCACTATCCAGAGTCCAGGCAGGCAAGCCAGCCTAGCCAAAGCAGCTCAGCGCTGTGAAAGAGAGTGACAGGAGGCAGCACCCTGAGACAGAAGTGTCAGGTACATCAAACCACCACTACCACCTTGACCACCATCTGCCATCAGATCCTGATAGAGATGACACAGGACCCTGAATCCAAGAGCCTTGGGAGCAGCATTGCTTCCAGCCCAGTGCCCTCAGCCATTATCCTGGGAAGCAACACCTGCTCCTAAAGAGGCTGCAGCTACAGCTACTGAAAAACCAGAATGGAAATTTTTTGCCACCAAAGTCCTTGGTACTTTGTGCCAATATAGTTCAGCATCAGAAACTGATAGGATTTTATCAGTGAATGTGACATTAAAGAAGATGCATCTCTTTTGCAGCTATACCTTCAGGACTATGGGACTTTTCCATCTGACTGGCATCTAAAACTTTCCATATGTGTGGTCTCTCCCATTAAAATGTGAGCTCCTTGAGTGCACAGACTCTCTTGCTTTTCTGTTTGTTCCTCTGGAACTTAGCATAGTACTTGACATATAGTAAGCACTTACTGAATGCTTTATTTATTTATTTTAAAAAGAAAACTCTTGAAGTTGCAGAAAACATGCTGACTTATATTAGTTCCTTCTAGATCCAGTTCTTCTCCCTAGAACTTAGCCTGTGGCAGTAGCAGCCACCCTGGCCACACTCTCAGCATAGTCCCCTCCACTATCTGGGACAGCATTTACCTGGAAACTTGTTTGGGATGGCAAAACAGTCCAGTATGGTCTGGGTCATTAAGATGATTCCTTGATCCTCCTGGAAAGGAGCCAAGTTCTCTAAATGGCCAAACTGAATTTTTAAAACTTTAATTAGGTCACCATAATTATTCATCTCTTTTAGTAGCAGAAAACCTGGTTTCCTAAGTGTTTCCACAGGAGTTGCTTCTATACCACCAACAAAGCCTGTTCATCCCACAGCCCATTAAGGAAAAAACACCAAATGGAATGATGTAATGTTGGTAAAATATCTCTAGTAATAGCCAGAGGAGTGGCTCTCAAAAAGTTTATCCAATGGCTTAAGCAATGACATGATAATAACTCATATTTATATCATGTGCTAAGGTTTATAGTGTATAACCCTCACAACAACCCAATGAGGTAGGATCCCCATTTTACAGATGAGAAAACTGAGGCTTAGAGATGTTAATTAGATTACCCAGAGTTACACAGCTGGTAAGGGCTTCCTTCTCAGCCAAGTCACAGAGAGAGAGAGAAATAGTTACACATTCAGTTGATCCAACTGTAGCATTAATTGATGGTATACAGACCAATCTAATGGGCAAAGGCTACAGAGGATGTATGGCTCACTCAGCTTTGTTACCACCTATATCTCAGTTATTGACTTAGGTTCCAAAAGATGAAGCAGCCCACAATATAGTCCCAAGCAACTGGCCCTAGCCAGAACTTTGTGATCTAGTTCTGCGTGGCCCAGAGTGATTAGGGATAGTAGTGTTTTCTGCTGGGAAGGACAAAGAGAGTTAGAATCTTTGACACACACTAACCCAAAGGAACTGGTTGTACTAGACCCGTTTTATAGATGAAGAAACTGAGACCTAGAAGAGTTGAAGGATTTACCCGTCATGAATCATTATCTTTCCCTACAATTATTTTTTATTTCATTAGAGCATAAGAATTAGATCAGGTTAAAGTCTCAGTAATGCCATTAATTTATCATTTAACCTTGAACAAATATCCTTGAATTTCATTGTCCCCATCTTTAATATGGGAATAATGTCTGCCTTCTCTTCCTCCTTCACAAAGATGCTGTGAGGATAGAAATCATATAAATATGCGTGACAGTATTTTGAAATATATATATATATGTGTGTGTATATGTGTGTGTGCTTTATAGATATATATGTATATAACTATTCAAATTCAACATGTTTTAATGTATTGATCTAAAAATACTCTGGTGACTCTATGTGTTTATTATATGTTCATACCTTCCACCAATGCAGATAGCAACCCCTGCATACTTTCTTAACTTATATCATTCTTGTTCATGTTTTCTCATAAATTCTTTATAGAAAATGTACCCAGCATGATGAACACCTTTATTTTTATTCTTTTGATATAGTCAGGATCCCAAATGCACCATTCGGGCAATGCCATCTGTTGGCTTTCATTTTTTTTCTATATATAGCCATCTTCCTTTTATAGTCATATTTGACCTCATAGTATATTTCCTACCACTTCTCAAGGATAAGTTCTCCCTGATAACACAATGTACCCAACTTATACCTTCCATGAGACCTACAGTTGCTATTTAGCCTTCACAGATTAATTCTCTAGATAGCTCAGAGGAGAGGGAGTTTCCAAATAATGGGAAAAAATACAGATGATAGTTTTACCCTGCCCCCCCCTCTAAAAAAGAAAAAAGTAAAGGAGATAACAGTAACTACCAGTCAGTACTGTTGCTTTCTGATTTTTATATCTGTATGAGGATAGCCTATAAATATGTATGCATCTTTGATGAATACCTGAAAAAAGAACAGGTAGGCTTTCACAGATGATTTTCTACAGTGATATCATTCCCTTCCATGGATACATGTATTCTCATAATAAAATAAATCATCTTGGAATACACCGATGGGAAAAGCAAGAAATTGGAATAAAAGAGATCACAGAGTCCGGAATGTCTGTATAATAGTTTGAATAGTATGGAACAGTTGTTCTGAAACTTTTTGGTCTCAGGACCCCTTTACATTCTTAAGAATAATTGAGGACCAAAACTGCTTTTGTTTATATGGGTTGTGTGTTTGGTCATTTTAGTCATGTCTGACTCTCCATGACCCCATCTGAGGTTTTCTGATACTCGAGTCGTTCATCATTTCCTTCTCCAGCTCATTTTACAGATGAGGAAACTGAGGCAAATAAGATTAAGTGGCTTGTTTAGGAGCACACAGCAGTATCTGAAGTCAGATTTGAACTCAGGTCTTCCTGATTCCGGGGCCAGCACTCTATTCACTATGCCACACACAGACACCCTTATGTAGATTATATCTATTGATATTTAATAAAATAGAAATTAAAACATCTTACTATTACTACAAAACTAGTTTCAACATAATGAAGTCATTAAAAGGGTCTCAGGTACCTCCAGGGGCCCTAAATCTCACCCTGAAAATCACTGGTATGGAGATTTTAAGATTCCTCTGTAGTCAGGCATGGTGGTGTGTATTAGCAAGGCAATGATCACAATATAGATGGTAATTGTAAATATGCCTGTATAGTTCTGTATCACAAAGTATAAGAGACTCTCCATATAGAAGGTAGAAGAAGTAAGCCATTTGTTCGGACACCAGAGAACCAGATCCCCGAACCAATAAGTCCAATCTATCATAGCAGCAAAGAAATTAATACACATCAACACAACAGAACGATTTCATCTTAAAACCATTCCCACCCCCTGCTGGGGCCTCGCCACCATCAAACACTCAAAGTACAGCTAGCATATGTCTGCTCTCTCCCTCAGCTCTAATATCTCTGAGCATTTACTGCTCTCATTCAGTAAGCTCCTCCCACCATATGTGGCTTAGGCAGGTTACATGGGCCTATTAATGAGTGGGAAAGATCTTCAAATTTAAATTACCATTACATGGTGCATGTCTGTAATGCCAACTACTAGGAAGGCTGAAGCTGTCAGATGTCTTGAGCTTGAGAACCATGAACTTCAGTGAGCCAAGATGATTGAGTGTCCACGCTAAGTTCAGCGTTAATATAGTGGGGTTCTGGGAGTATGGAGCCATAAGCTTGCCTAAAGAGGGGTGAACTGGTCCAGGTCAGAAACAGGGAAGGTCAAAGTTCCCGTGCCAACCAGCAATAGGATCAGGTCTATGAGTAATCCCTACACTTCCACCCTGGGTGATGTAGTCTTTAATTAAAAAAAAATCCTCTGCATTTATTATATTCACTGTTTTATAAGAAAGCATGTGACTACCTAGAGCAAAATGTAGTCTTTAAAGGTCTCAGACAAAGTGTTTCACATACATATATCAACATCATTTAAGACTCCATGACATCAGTCATTCAATCAATAAACATTTATTCAGCACTTGCTATATTTCAAGCACTGTGCTAAGTACTGAGGATATAAGAATTAAAACAGTCCCTGTTTTCAAGAAGTTTACATTTTATTTTATATAGACATATATATCCACACATCTATACATATATGTGTGTATATATGTGTATATATTTTTATACATATATGTGTATATACACATATATAATTATGTATGTATTTTCCCCCAATTGCATGTTAAAACAATTTTTAATATTTTTTAAAGTTTTGAGTTCCAAATTCTAGCCCTTTCTCCTTCCCTCCTCTCTCCGCCCCCCAGATGGTAAACAATCAGATATAGGTTATACAGATACAATTATGTAAAACATTTCCACACTAGTCATTTTGTATAAAAAGACTCAAAAAAAAGAATGAAAGAAAGAAAGTGAAAAACAGCATGCTTCAGCCTATATTCATACAGTATCAGTTCTTTCTCTGGAGGCAGATAATATGCTTCATCATTAGTCCTTTGAAATTGTCTTGGATAATTGTATTGCTAAGAATGCCCAAGTCATTCACGATTCTTCATCAAACAATATTACTGTTACTGTGTGCAACGTTTTACTGGTTCTCTTCATTTCACTCTGCATCAATTCATGTAAGTCTTTCCAGCTTTTTCTGAAATCATCCCGCTTGTCATTTCTTATGGCACATTCCGTTACAATCACATAACACAGCTTGTTTAGCTATTCCCCAATTGATGGAGATCCAGAAGCTTACACTTTGATAGAAGAGACCATGTGTAATTAAATACATATATACACAATACAGACTGAGTGGATAGATGGTAACCTTAAAGGGGAAAGCTTTAGAAAATGAGAGGGCCAAGAGAAGGCATCCTGAAGAAGGTAATGTTTGAGCTGAAATTTGAAAGAAGCTGAAGATTCTAAGGTGATGAAGAAAAGCATTCCAGGTGCAGGAGATAGCCCATGCAAAGGCTTGGAGACAGAGGATAGAGAATGGAATAACAGACCAAGTTAGCTGGATTATAAGAGTATAGAAATAACTTTATTCAATAACATCCTGAAGATTGACATTAATATGCTAAAACATATAGGTTATATGCTCGCCTGAGGCAGTTTATCCATGACATAAAAGATATCCTTGTACAAATCCAGACAAAGAAGGATTCCTTATTAATGGTGAGGTTCTCCATATGCTTTTCTTTACAATTGGTGTTGTACCAATTGCACAAAGCCCTAGAATACCACTAAGCCAATTTAATGAAATACAGAGCAAGGAAAAAAGAAGATTGAGCTAACCATCCAACTCTGGAAAACCAATCTACGTGGAAAGACAGACAAACAGACAGATAGACAGACAGACAGATAAACAGATAGACAGATAGATTAGAAAATGACTTACCTAGATAGCCAGTCCATTCCTTCAGTTTATTAACATAGTCTATTAACAGTTGGATAGAACTGAATGATTTGGGGTGAATATTGAGTAGAAGGAATTCAAGACAGATTATATTTGAGAGATTCTGCACTTATTTTAAAAATAACAACAATTTGCATGTGTAGTTTAAAAAGTGCTTTCCTTGCAGCAAGCCTGTGGAAGTATGTTGTACAAATGTCATGACTCCCATTTAACATGAGGAAGGTAAGACCCACAGAAGTCAAATGACTTCCATAGTAACACAGCTAATAAGTGGCAGACCTGGGATTTGAACCTAGTTCTTTGGACTCCAAGGTTAGGGGCTCTTTCCATTCAACTATGCTGCCTTTCGAGGAACCACAGGTTCCTACCACAAAAGTCCCTCTGTTTAATAACAGCAATCTTCCATTGGTGATCCATGGCTACAATCTTAGAAAAATAAAAATCACACATTATCAACAGGATGATGGAAAGGAGCCACTATGGACTGTATTTCCCTAAAATCTGATTTGGATAAAACATGAATCCAGCTGTAATCATACATGTTTTATGAAGATCAGGAAGAAAAAAGTAAAAATTACAAGGATTGAGGATGATAAACTAAAGCATCTGTATTTGAAAGGAAATATGTGGTTTTTTTTAAAGGACTTTCACATTTGAAAAATATATATGCCAAATTTGATGCTATTACTTTGCAATATATACCTATATATTTTTCCTATCAGGGATTTCATTTTATGAATATGATACGTATTTGGACAATGCAGTAACAAAAATAATAATAGTAATGATAACAACCATGATAATAATAATCTCTTCCCTTTGCCCTGTGTTAGACAATCATGTCTTTATTATAGGGATTGATTCCTACCCAGGCAGAAACCAATAGACACATCTGTTATGCAGAAATGTTCATTTAATATGATTCTTTGTAACAAGATCGACAAGGCTCTGCTACAATGAACCATCTGCCAGAATATGAAAATAGCCACATTACTTTCAGTTTGATTCCATTCAACATTTATTAAGCGCCTACTTTGTACAAGGCACTATGCCATGTGTCAAAGATACAGTCAAACAAAACAATCTCTGACATTCAAGAATTTATATTCTACTGGAGAGCTATCCATGCAGAGATAACTAAACATACACACACATGCATGTATATATACACACATAGAATGTGTAACATGGAATATAAATATATGGGCATGTGTGCATGCATGTTCTTTGATATGTACGTGTGTGCATACATGTTTATGTGTGTGGTCATGTGTGTTCTATCTGTGGAAAAAGGTAAGCATACCTAGGGAACATAAAAAGAATACACACATAAGGAAATTAGGTGGCCGGGACATATAAAGAGACACAATTGATACTTCTGATCCTTCAGGACTTCTAATGTCTCTCGTGGATGTCATCAAGCTGTCCCCCCTTGAACCTGCTCCCATTAGACAGCTGGCCACTGGTCTTGAGAACAGAGACTTTCTTTTACCCTCCTGTGTATCCCTAGCACTTAGCACTTAGTGCCTGGCACATAATAGGCTCTTAATAAATGTTTATTGACTGACAGACTATAATGACCCCAAATCCTCTCTTTAATAAGAGTGGGTTGATAGTTCTTTAAACATGACTAAAGCTATTAGCCACTATATATAACTAATGTCCAAACACCAGGCAGTGTGCCCCAGGTTAAGCTTAATTTTTAGTTTTGAACTCAGTTCTTTGTACTAGAAGAACGTATTGCCATGTTTCAACTCTCCATCTGACTTAGGGTTAGAAAGTCTTTTTAATGCCCACTTAATGCCCTCCTGAGACTCCTATTCCCCTAAACACATTGAAGGGACCACTTCCGAACAAACCTGACCTAATCAGGTATGAATGAGCTTCCACTCACAATACTCGTGTATTTGTAATTTCCTAAATGTGACAATTCCTTCCAGTGATGAAGATTGGAACCCACCCATGCCTACCCATCCTGTGTGAGCCTCGTCCATATTCTCCCAAAACTTCACCACAAGAGCATTCATAAATGTATTATATGGGCCTTTCTCATTTTCTCCCAGTGGCACAAAGGAACCAGTTAAGCCCTCTGACTATCCACTGGTAAGTCATATACTTACCTATAACAGAAGGATATTCAAAAAGAATAAGTGCTCAGGACAACCTTAAGTTAATTCAGCTGAGCAAAGCTCCCTTGCCTGAGTCACTCATTGTGACACACCAACCAAGCTCCAGCTCCTTATGGTTGCTTTGTACTCAAGTGATGAGTAAGTGATATCAACAGTCTAGAACCAACCAAGTCTCAAGGAAAGTCTTAATACCTTTTAAGGAATAAGCAGTTTAACTTGAATGGGGGAAAGGGGGAGGGTTAGACTATTGCTTCTGCCACAAGAAGACTTTAATGAAGTTTGGTATAGATAGGCACTTAGGTAGCATAGATACAGTTCAGGAACGACTTGATGTTCCCTTGGTCAATTTTTTTCGGTGTTAATAAAGTCTAGGATATTTTTTCCACACTTTTTGTATCTTCCAGTCCTTCAGATAACTTATATTTCAGCCTCATAGTGCCCTCCCAATTATATCACTTCTAGCATGAATCTTCTTTATATATAATTGGTCCAACCTATCCATTTTCCTTATGTTTGTTCTCTTTAGTACCATTTTTTTTACTTTCTCTGTAAGTAACTGAGGAACTGTAATGTCAGGGTTCAAGTGTGCTGGTTCCATTAACCTCAATGGAGAAGACAGTTTGTTGAAATGGCTTTTAGAACTTTTTTTCATTTTTCTTCCATCTCTAATCTTCCTTCCATTTTCATCTTTGTATGTCCATGGGATAACTTTGCCTAGTTGAATATCTCGTCAAACTTTCTTTAAACTGGTCTTATTTTCCACAACTTCTCTCTCTTTTATGAGGTAATATTTCTCACAATTGTCTATCATTCTTGTTTATAAGATTTCATAGACAAATTTATATTCTAACCTAGTACGGCCTTGGGCAACTAGGTAGTGCCATGGATGGAGTGTAGAGCCTGGAAGACTCATCTTCCTGAGTTTGAATCTAGCCTCAGGTACTTACCATCTGTGTGACCCTGGGCAAGTCATTTAACTCTGTTTGCCTCAGTTTCCTCATCTGTAAAATGATCTGCAGAAGGAAATGGCAAACCACTCTAATACCTTTGCAAAGAAAACCCTAGATGGGGTCACAAAGAGTCAGACACAACCGAAAAATGACTGAAAGTACTGCCTTTGGCAGCCATCTGTCTTTGGCAAGTAAGTCAGATTTTACTGCTCTCCTTGTGGCAATAACTGTACATTTGTTAAATGTGTGGATGAAATTACTATAGTCAATTTGATGCCAATCTATTGTCCATTTCACTTCTTGATTTGTCAATTAGTTTAAATAATTCAAGATTCAATCATTTTAGTTATACTTCATTTTTTCACTGTTTTTCTTCTTCCTCCTCCTCCTTTTCCTCTTCCTTCTTCTTCAAATTCTGACTTTAGCTCTAACTAGTTGATGGTCTGTGTACAGACATACAGCTGACTTAAATATAACTCCCACATCAATAAAAATTATTTTCCTCCTTGTTAAAATGAAATCTATTTCATTCTTTATCTCTTTCATTTCTCTGAGCCATCACAGCTCTTTTTCCCTATGCCCCACAAACCCTTTTGGCTTACAATTCAAGTATATCAAAGAAACAACAAAAGCCAAGCTAAGAAGAGAAGGCCATTGCCTTCCTCTTGCCTGGTCAGATTCCTACCATCATATATAGAATGTCCCAAAAGTTTCAGTGTGGTTTTAAGAACTAATAGCTTAAGACTGCATTGTCTTTTGGAACACTCTGTGTGTATATATGTGTGTACATATATAGATATACATATATACACGTGTGCATATATACATGCATGCGAACACATATGTATATGTGTGTATACACATACATGTACACAATATATGTGTATATATGTGCACCTATATGTATTGTGTGTACACTTGTGTATATGTGTGCATGCATACATGTATTGTGTACATGTATACATATGTAGTTTAAGTACGCTACATAAGCAACGATAAACATTTATTAAGCATCTATTATGTCACAAGCACTAAGGATACAAAAAAGTCTTTGCTTGCCCTCAATAGCTACTGGCCTCAAGAAGCTTATGTTCCAATGAGAGAGACCACATATATACATACATGCATGCATGCATGCATGCATACATACATACACACATACCTGAGTATATACAAGGTACATACAAGGCATGTATGAAAGTACACACAAGGTACAAATAGAAAAGAAGACACTAGAAGTCAAAGGGACCAGGAAAGGCCTCCTGCAGAAGGTGGCCCTTGACTTAGGCCTTGAAGGAAATCAGGAATTCCAAGGTGGGAGGGTGAAGAGAGAAAGTATTCTAAGCATGGAGAACAGCCAGTAGAAAGAAAAAGAGATAGGAAATGGAGTGTCCTGTGTGAAGAATAGAAAGTAAGCATGGAAGGGAGTGATGTGAAGAAGACCATAAAGGTAATAACTAGTCATGTTGTAAAGAGCTTTTAATGTCAAATAGAGGACTTTACATTTGATCCTAGGGGTCGTAGACAGGGAGGGAGGGAGCCCAAGAAAGACAGAGGGAGATTGAGATAAAGAGAGAGCAAGGAAACCCAGCAGAGGGCTTCTAGGTCACCAATAATGCTAGGAAGACCAGGTTAGGCTGTGCCTCTCATTTGCTTGACCAGCCTAAGCAGAATGAATAGACTGTCTGAAAATATGACAAGAAGATTCTAAAATTATATGTAGCATCGTGAGGAAGTCACATTACAAAAGGCACATGGTCACTAAGACTGGCAGACTGACTAGGGAAACAGTAGATAGGCATGTCCCATCTCCAATTCACTCTAAGGTATACGTCCACTGAGAGAAATGGAGTGCAGAATTGTCCACACTATTTAAAATGTTCTCTCTGTCTGTCTCTGTCTCCCTGTCCCTGTCCCTGTTTCTGTCTTTATCTCTCCATGTCTCTATCACTCTTACAAACTCTTTAACTAGATCTCTCTCTCTCTCACTCTCTCCTTCCCTCCCTCTTTTTTGTCTCTCTGTGTCTCTGATAATAATTCGCATTTATAGAGTACTTTCCATTTGCAAAGTGCTGTCCACTTAATCAGTGTTTCATGTGATCCCCAAAACAGCCCTGCAAGTTAGGTGACGCATATATAGTTATTCTCTTTTTACAAGTCATTGACACTCAGGGAAGGGAAATGATCTGCCCAAAGTCATCTGGTTAGCAAGTGTCAGAGGCTCTTCAAATCCTAGCCTGGTGACTTCTCTTACGATGTTCTTTACAACCCTGTCAAGCTATCCCCATTCTAACCTCTCTGATCAACCATCGCCCCTGTTCCCTCTCTTTTCCTGCCACATCAATTATCTTCAACCTGCCTTTCTTCACTTGAACTCACTTAACTCAATGCCTTTCACCTCTTTCTGTTAGTTCCTCCTTTCTCATTCTGCTTCCATGCTCTGGTCATTCTAAAACAACACAATTCATTGAGCAGCTGTTTGTTCACTTGGTTGTTTGTTTCTAGACATAATACATATTATTCTATGCATGTCTACAGCAAGCTACATTTTACCATTCATTATCCCAAGTTCTTAAATGATTCAAATCTGGCTTCATTTGACAACAGGGCTCATTATTGGGTGAGCTTGGGAAAGCTGTCATTTGCAGATTTAGAAATTGTTTTTCCAAAGTTGTAATTCAGACAATTCACATAGATAACCAAAACTGTAGTGGTTTCTCTAAGACTAAAAAAGGGATAACTGGGGAACCCAACTAAGACGGAGCCGTTCATTTTCACCCAATACAATTCTGAGAGTAGAAGGTTGATCATCTACCCCTTGGAGTCAGACCATAGTTCCCTAGGTGGTCCCCTAGCTACCATTCTGGACACTGCTGGTCTTGGCATATATCTGTGGTAAATCTCTCTGGTTTAGGAGAAATCTGAATCGTGTCCATGCCCGTTCCTCCCCTCCAAACACACACATCAGCTTGTACTGAAAGAGAGATAATGTTTTTTATCCCCTTAAAGTTGGGGTTCTTAATTTTTGTGTGTCATGCACTATCCCTCTAGCAGTCTAGCAAAATCTATGGCACCCTTCTCATAATAATGTTTTAAAGGGCACAAAATAAAATGCTTAGGATTACAAAGAAAAACCATTCTAGTCCAAAAGGAGAATTCTTCAAATACTTCTTCTTCTTTTAAGTTCTGCCACATGTATCTGAGGTAATAAATATTTTACCATTTAATAAATGTTTTATCTGTCTAATAATATACCATCCCATCTTTACCAGTACAGTCTCTAGATTTCTCAATAATTAAATAAAAACAGCCACTCTGGGATCACCACTGATTATTTTCTATCAATCTATGTTTATTTTAAATTTCTCACCTAATTTTAAGACATTTTAATGATGATAACATTGATATCTTAATTTTCTAGTGGATACTTCTCATGTTGAATGGTTAGTATAAGGCATGAACAAAACTTCATTCAAGTAAGTTGATGGGAAACCATTACACCAAGTCTGGGGTCCAAGAAAAGGAAAAGCAGTATAGTAGAAAGAATCAAGAGACCTGATTCTCATCCTCAGCTTAGCTATCTCTGGCTGTGTGTCTCTGGGCAAGTCAAGTCAACAAGCATTTATTAAGCACTCACTGTGTGCCAGGTTCTGTGCTAAGCACTGAGGATACACACAAAAAAAAAGCAAAACACAGTCCCTGTCCTCAAGGAGTTCACAATCTAACATGAAGACATCTACGTGCAAACAAGATCTATGCAGAATAAAATGAAAATAATTAACAGAAGAAATACACCAGCATTAAGGAGGAGGGGAGAAAAGGCTTCCTGATGAAAGTGGGACTTTGGTTGGGATCTGAGGGAAGTCAGAGAAGCCAGACAATAGAAATGAGAAGGGAGAAGATTAAGATACTTAAATTCATTCAACCTCTCCAAAATGGATACAATAATATAATACTTCCACAAGTATTTATTTTATGCCTCGTATGTGCAAAAGTGGCAGAATGTGGTTTATTAAGTAATCTAGTAGACCTGCGTTTGAGTCCTTCCTCTGACATATGCTATCTGTGTGACCATGGGTGGATCATTTGATCTTTCAGTGACTGAGGCAATTCATTAAAAATTATAAATTACAGATGAACTGCTTATCTGTACCAGTGAGAGGAATTTTTATACTGAGAGTTACCCACACTAATTAAATCTATGAGGATAAAAATTAGATAGACTGAGGCAGAGCTCTGAGCCAATGGCACTGTATTAAATGGTCCATGGTCCCCTCTAATGAAGTGGACCTTCCTCACAATATGAGATGCCCCCTTCTTCCAGGGCCGTATTTTTATGGGGTTAGATATATAGACATTCAAGAAGAGCTGTATCAAATACAGAATAATTCCATTGGTTGACATATGATACATAGGCTAAGATAAGCAAAAAGGATCTGTCAGCAGGATCACAAATTGGGTGAAGCAAGGAATATCTCTACTGAGTAGATGGTCATAAGATGGATGGGCTTCTCCTTAGGTTAGTCAGGAGCTATACATATGCCCCAAGAACATACCAGGGGATTTTCTATATCATGCCACCACCCATGCTTGGTTTGGTCATGACATTTGAGCAAAACAAGGTGGAGATATCCTTGTCAGCATTCTTGTGGTTGTACAAGTGAGCTCTACAGCTGGTAAATATGTAATGAACATTACATTAAAGTTCTAAGCCTATTATAGGACTCTTCTATTAGAAACTATATTCCTATGTGACTTATATAAAGTATTGATTAATACATTGCTTATTCTTGCCCAAGTATGCAAAAGAGGCATGGCAAAATACATAATCTCATTGGTTGATAGACATTGCTCTTGAGGGTCAAAAATGACATTAGCAGGGGAGTCACAGATTGGGTGAAATATGGGCATCTCCACTGACTAAGTGGTCATAAGATGACACAACCCGCTTGTGTTGGACAAGAGAGAATGGTCCAAAAGTACAAAAAATAATTGGGGGACTTTCCATGTAGTTGAGCCACCTCTGTCACACTGGGCTTGGTCACCATGACAAGAAAAAACAACAGTGGAGAACCTCTAGTTAACTTCCTATGATTAGGCAAGTGATTTTACCATCTATAGCTCACAGGTCTGGGGCCAAATATACAGACCTTATAATCACTATCCCTATAGAATCATAATCAAATGGATTGATACTGATTGGGGTAGAGGGGTCCTCAATGAATCAACTTTCACAAATCTTATCTTCTAGCCCAAAAAATATACAAAGTATTATTAGGCTTTGAGGATACCAAGACAAAAAAAAATGCTCCTTCCCCCAAGGAGTTTAAATTAATGATAGAATGCAGCATATATAATAAGTGAGATGAATGAAAAGTCCCAGAGATGTAGTTTATGGGTAGTTAATAATCAATTTATTAATTATGACTAGCAAATAATCAACAAATTGAGATTATTGGCCCTCTCAGAAACCAAAGACACCCCTTGAAGAACATCCAATGTTTAAATACCCTTGGGAGAGTGGGTGTTCCCAACAGATGGAAATCAACTCTGATTGGTTAATAATGAGAGAATGAATATTATAATGAGAGGTGGGCTTGTTCTAATGAGGGGGTTGGGGGAATGTGACTGATCTGTCTTGGACAAAGAGACTCATCATCACCCAGACCACACCCACCCCAGGCAATCTAGAAAAGGGGATCTACCTCCCCCCAGATTACTTATATAGTTGAACTATGGGCCCAATTCACCTAGATTAGATTCTCTTCACCATTCATGGGATCCCACCCAAGATTGAAAAGAATGCAAACCCAATCTCATCATGAACCCTGTCCTTCAGAGGCTACTTTGACCTAGTCCCTAAATGAGGAAATCAAAAGAGAAAAAACTTGGAGTATTAATAATCATTTCTCGTAAGTAAATTAAAAGGAAAACCTAAGGAGAAAGGACTAGTGGCTCAGGGAAGGCTTCCCGAGAAGGTGGAACTTAAACTGACCTTGTAGGAAAATAATGATTCTGAGAAGTGGGTGAGGAGGGTGTGCCTTCCAGACATGGGGGAATGGCTAGTGCAAATGCATAGAGGGTGGAGATAGAGTGTGGAGTGAAAACCTTAAGGAGTGAAGAAAGTACTTTACTATGTAAATGTGAGCCAGTATGGTAATCTCAGATAACTTAGAATAACCAGAGAAGTCTAGAACCTGGTGCTGAAGGCCACTTGTTAGGAACATTTAGAAAGGGTTTATTCTTCACCTATCATTTGAACTAGATCATCACTGAGGTTCCTTCCAAGTCTGAGATTCCCAGGAATTTCCATTCTTTAGGCACACACAAGGAAGAGGCCCTGAGCAAGGAAGACCAGCTTGTTGTTGAACATATGCCTTAAGTAATGCATAAAATAAACAACCTGAATACCAGTAATTAGAAGATGGCCTTTTTAGAGTCCATCTCAATCACCTAGCTAAAGATATGAAAGGCAAGGAAATTATCATTGACTAATGGTTTGATTTTTTATTTTAATTTTATACTAAATTTAATTTTAAACCCCATAATTAATGATGAATGATATTTATATAGTATAGAAGGAAGTTACACCCGTTATCTCGCTTGAGCCTCACAATTTCCCTGTGAGACAGATTTTACAGATGAAGAAACTAAGAACCAGAGAGGCTAAATGATTTGCCTCTGGCCACACCCAATTGTTCCTGATTTTGAGCCCAGAACTCTTTCTAATAAGCCTTGTTTAGTGTCAGTCTTCATCAGCAAACATCCAAATATGCTTCTTTCCCATATTATTTGTAATGCTAAGTGTTAAGAGAAACCATTTATCTAGAGTGTGCACACTAACTTTAACACATTTCTTGCTGAGCATGTAGACTTTTGTTTTAACATTGACCTTAGAGGCTTTCCATCTATGACAATAACTGATAGTCTAAGACCTCAGCAGCCACTCTTATTGAATTCCCCTCATTTCCCAGCCCCAAGTCACTATATTTTTGCCTTGATGACCCCCTTTCACCTTTATCTAGGGAGCAGGAATCTACAGACCCAGGCATTCATTTTAGTTATCCGTTGATTTATAAAACCTGCCCTCTGCCTTAAGCTCCAAGTACATTACACTTTTATAAACAATCCCCTAAACATTATCATTCTTGTCAACTAAAGTATGCCCCCTGAGATAAACTGAACCTTTCCACTCCTGTAATGGAAGCTTTCTTTTTGGAAATGAGGACCAGCAATCAATGGTCACATATCTTCACCCAGGTAACAGGACAGAAACCAACGCACATCCACAAGACCCTTCCCTTTCAAAAGTTCATCAGGAATGCACAGGTACTTCTCTGAGAAGTAGTGGCAGGTCCTGGCAGGAGAACATAAAGCTGCTTTTTAAGTCAAGTTTTCAAAGATCCTACAGCCAGGTTTAAAGGGTCAATAGGAAAGTGGCTCCACTCTGGCAGTAACAGAATATGAATTTCAAGTGTTATGGTTAGAAATATTTTTAATTGGTGTGTGGAGGGGGGAGAATTATATCTGTGGATCAGTGATCTCATCAGTATGTATACTTCCCTCTATAATGACAAAACACAACTCATCCATATCTTCTTACTTTGTGGGTTCCCTTTTACATATTGATCCATTCAACATGATGAAGACCTTCCTTGCTCTGATTCTTGTATAATTTTGTGGACATTAGAGCAAAGCATGGAGACCAAAGCAGTCAGGTATGAGCCACCCCACCCCCATCATAGTTTGACTCACCTCAAATGTATTCTTGATTTGACTAAATTGTATCTCTCTCTAATTTTTACATATATCATTCAGCAGTAAAGTTCAAAGCAGGAAGTCAATTCATGCCTGGAAAAATTACAACAGAAGGGTAAAATTTATTCAAAAGAAAATGCATTTGATAAAAAGAGTGTAACATTACATACCAAAATAATATACTAGAGTGAAGATTTCTGTGAAATCAGACTAGGTGGAAAACATTTGAGTGAAGATTAATGGAGGGATAAACAGAAGCAATATTGCTTTGATAGTTTTTATACTATAGACCACTTAGACAGACGGAAGGATACGTGTGATAAGTCCCAGAAAAAATAAAACAGCTAACATGGAAGTATAATGCAGTAATGATGGAGGATTTAAAACATCAGGACATCTCCTGGAGTGCCGTCTCCCTTTCTCCCTCCCTCCAAATTTGCAGATGGCACAAAGCTGGAAAGAATAGCTAACAAATTGGAAGTAGGAATCAGGATGACAAAAGATCTCAATTTAGTAGAACAGACTGAATCTGAATTCAAATGAATGCTAATACTACAGGTATAAATATATAGCCCTATACTTTGAGAGGAGAAAAGTCAACTGCACAAGTAACAGATGGGTAAGAGGTTGATAGAAAAGACAGATAATATGATTGGATTTTGTTTTTTGGAGGGGTTTCTTTGGAAAAAAAGAATTGTAAATTCCGTCTTAGATTGAGAAATTTTATGATTTTGCTGTACTAGGCCTTGGTCAAACCATATCTGGAATATTTTTTTTCAGTCTTAGGTGAAACATTTTAGGAAGGACATTGAGAAGATAGAATGGAACCAAAGGAGAACAATTAGAATAGATTGACCAAGATGTTATAGGAACCCAAGGACTTGCATAAGAAAAGTGGTTGAAAGAACTCCAGAAAAGAAAACTGATGGGGTGAGGGTAGTGAATGTGAGAGTTGTTTTCAAGCATTCAGGGGGCTGTTCCATAGGGGAGTGTTTAGGCTTGCCTTTCTTGGCCCTGAGACTATAACAAGGGACAATGGTTTGGAAAATGTTTGACGGAGAACCAAATTTCACATGAAGACAATTAAAACTCCCCAAAAGCTAAAATTGAACAAAAGTAGAACTGGTTACCTTGGGGGAATAATGGTTTGTTCATCATCAAGGGTCTTTAAGGGAAGAATGGATGGTCATCTGGCTGGACAGATAAAGGAGTTGCTCTACAAGCACAGATTGGAATAGATGGCCTATAAGGTTCCTTTCATCTCAGAGAGTCTATAGTTCCATAATCATTTTCATTAAAGTCATAGTCACGTTGAATTCGAATTATTGCAGTTTTTTCTTCCTGTGTTATTGGTCCTTTTCCCTTAAATGCCACCCTTACAAGTAGCAAAATAGGTCCTCTGAAAGCAGGGACGGTGTGTGTGTGCCTGTCTGTCTGTCTGTGTGTAACTCTTACTATTCTTCTGCTCTTAAAATCTGAGCACAAAAATTCAAGTATTTTTATTCGAAAAGCCTAAATTAGCATCTCTACTTATATGCTATTCTCTGCCTTTATTCATACCCTCATTGCCTCTTACTTGGCCTGTCACAATAATCTCTTTATAAGCCTCCTAGCCTCCATTCCCCTCCCTCTTTCAATCCATTCTTTGATTATGACTTCTACTGCTTAGAAACCTCAGCCTCTGCCCCCAGCGCCTACCAACTAAAATCAAAGATCCTTAGTGTGGCATGTTAGGCCCTCCACAATCTTCCTCCAACCTATATTTCTAGACTTAATTTGAGTTATTCACCTAGATACTCCATGCTCCAACCACACCAAACTAATCACTATCCTCCAAGCATCATCCATCTTAGGACACATTATTTTCTATACCTAGAACAGGGCTGCCCAAAATGGGGCCCGCAGGCTGCATGGGGCCCCCAGTTGGATTTTTGCAGCCCACCTACAAGCATAGAAATTTACATAAATGCTTCAGTAAACAAAGCTGAGCTACCACAGAGCTCTCACTAAAATGGCAAATCAAAATATATTGTCTGTTGTTTCAATAAAAACCTAAGGTTGGACAGCCCTGACCTAGAATATTCTCCCCACCATCTTTACCTTCTAAAATCCTATCCATCCTTGAAGGCCTAGGTGAAATTTCATCTTCCCTGTGAAGCCTTCCTCATTTTTCTAACTAAAAGTTATCTCTTTACTATATAAACTCTCAATGCTTTGTATCTCTCTTATGTACTATTTTAATTTATATTATATGTGTCAGTATATATGTTTGTTGCCTCATAAAATATTCTAAGCTCCAAGAAGAACAAGGATAATTTCTTATCTACCTTTATGTTTGCTTTTTTTCTTGACATACTACTGTAGCTAACATTTCTGAAACCATATTATAATGGTGGCAATGAAAATCCTTACTTTATCTCTGTTCTTATTGGAAAAGCCTCTAGAATTTATACATTGCAGATAATGCTAGCTCTAGTCTTTAGATAGATCCAATTTACCATATTATTTTATTTTTATTTCATATACTTCTATTTGTTTTAATGTTTTTAACATAAAGGGGGGGGGCTGTATTTTGCCAAAAAATTCTATATTCATTGTTCTATTTATTAAAATTATTCATTATATTGATAGTTTTCCCAATAGTTAATCAATCCTATAGTCCTGGTACAAAGACAATCTGGTCATATAATCTTTTTATATGTTATAATTTCTTGGCTAATATTTTTTTTTCAATATTTCATATCAATTTTCCTGAGTGACATTATTCTATAGTTTTCTTTCTCTGCTTCATCTGCCCTGGATTTGGTTTTGGGACTGTATTTGTATAATAGAAAGAGTTTAGTAGAATCCCTTCTCTATTTTTGTAAATAATTTATATAATATTAGAATTAATTGATTTGTGAATCTTTAGTAGGATGTATTTGTAAAGACATTTGGTCATTTTTTCTTTTGTGAATTCCTTTATGGCTTTTAAATTTCTCTTTCCAGAATTGGGTGGTTTTTTTCATGTTCTGTTAAGCTGGACGTGTAATATTCTTGTGAATATCCATTTCATTGAATCCATTTCAGGTTTTTTAGCACATAATCGGACAAAATATTTTCTAATAATTTCTTTTATTTTCTTGTAATTTGTTGTGAATTTCCCTTTTTAATTTTTTATATTGGCAAATTGGTTTTCCTTATTTTTATCAGATTGACTAATAGACTTTTATTAGCTGTTCTTTAGCTTCTCATTTTATGTTTAAACTCAAAAATTCTTTTTATTCTTTTCAACTTCATCCATTCCTTGATTTACAAGTTTCCATTTTTATGTTTAGTTGGGGTTTCAAATCTGTTGTTTTTTCTAATTTTTTGTTTTGTTTTGTTTTAATTCCATGCCCAATTCATTGATTTGTTCTTTTTCTTGTTGATAAAAAAAAATTGTTGAGAGATACAAATTGTCCCATAAGAACTATTTTGGCTGCAGTCCAAAAGTTTTGGTATATTGTCTCATTGCTGTTTTTTTAATGAAATTTTCTATTGTTTCAATGATTTATTATTTGGCCAATTATTTAGGAATAAGTTATTTAGTTTCCAATTAAGTTTAAATTCCTCCTTCAGAGGTTTTTTATTGATTATAATTTTCATTGAGTTGTAGTCATTATAGGATGTATTTAATATTTCTGCTCTTTTGCATTTATTTATGAGTTTGTTTTTTCCCCTAACCCATGGTCAGTTTTTCTGAATGTGTCATATGCAGTTGATGCATATTTTACTTTCTGTTCAATAACTGCCAGAAAACTAGCTTATCTGATAAAGGGATAGGGACTGGACTTGTGTTTTAATTAGTATAGAAAACACTGAAATGAGGAAACTCCCTCTAATAATACAGATGTTGATATCTCTGCACTTTATACTTTTACAGAGCTGCCTAGAGGAGTGAAGTTAAGTGACTTGTCCTAGATCAAACAGTATGTTTCAAAGTCAAGAATTGAACCTAGATCTTCCTGTCTTCAAGAGTGGCTCTCTTACTATGACCCAGCTGCCTCTCCTAAAATTAAAAACTTGGGGCCTCACTGGTCTAGGGGAATTTAGATGAAATCAGCAGCTGGGAAATTTCTAACTCCACCTGCTCATAGGACAGGTGAATACAGAAGATGGGGCCAGAAATACTCTAACTCAATAAGGAGAAAACTGGGAAGTAAAGGATGCTATAGTTTCTCCTGAGAAGGAGACCTGACATATCAGTACCAGCACTATTCTACTGAGAGGAGAGACTTATGTTTCATTATTAATAGTCCAGGACTGAACTTGTTCATCGGAATTTGCTTTTCATGTTGTTATCATTTATACCATGATAGTCATTGTATATATTGTTCTTTTGACGTGGTTTTCTTCACTCTTAGTTCATACAAATTTTCTCCTGTTTCTGTGAATTTTTCTGACATTCTTTTAACACAATTTATTGAATCATCCCCAATCAAAGGGTCTCTCTTTTTCCAGCTGATTGGGTTTGGTTTTTTTTTTTGTTTTGTTTTGTTTTTTGCTATTACTAGGAAAACTTCTATGAATATTTTATATTATATACAAAGTATCCCAAAAATCTACATGCAGACTTTCGTGACACAATGCACTTTAAGACTTTTCTGTTACCGACTTCCCTACATAGAGGTATTTGCTTAGTAGTGAGATCACTGGGTCAAGGATTTGAACAACCTTTTTGAACTTTTTTCTTGACTAGAACTGTTGACACCATGAAACCTTCATCTTCCTTAATCATCTCTCTTTCCCTCTTCAGTGCTTCCCAAAACCTCTTTACTACAGTACTCAGACAAGTAGCTAACATCCTGTTTTCTTGCTAATCCACTGGGGAAGGAGAGCATTTGTGTGCTAAAAGCTGTTTTGCCAATTAAGATAAAGAGAACTTTGAGGATACCTAAGTTCATCCTTAATTGTTTAAGGGAAAAGAATTGCAGATTTGCAACATGTAAAGTTCCCTCTCAGGAGAAACTATAGCATTCTTTTCTTCCCCTTGTTTTCTCCTGATTGAGTTAGACTTTCTCTCGCCCCATCTTCTACATTCACCTGTCTTATGAGCAGGTGGAGTTAGAAATTTCCTAGCTGCTGATTTTATCCAAATTCCTCTAGACCAGTGAGGCCCGAGTTTATGAGCATGAGTGCTCAAAGGAGTCCTAGGCATTTCTCGCACAGCTGTCCCAAATGGAATGATAGCTCGTTAGTTGCAACTGCAATCAACAGAAGTTAAATGTTTCTAAAAAGTCCCACTTTTCCTGAGCACTGAAGTGGTGTACGGTGTCTGTCCAAAGTAGGTTTGCTCAGAAGAGCTGCCTTCCACATAACTCGGGAAGCATAAGCTGTTACGTGGGTCAGGACATAGTCACGTAGTCCCACTCACATTGCTCAGGCCCCACGGACATAATAATCATAACCATGATACTGCATTAATTGCCGGAGCAAACGTAATATCAGGTCTGGTCCTGAGTGGGCAGCCTGGGAAAGTCATTGACTATCCCCTTCTTAGCAGTCACTCTCATGAGCAGGTTCCTTTTCAGAAGCTTAATTACCTGGTCAGATCCCCATCCCTTCCAAAGGAGATACAGCATCCTTGAGACACTGTTCCCTGTTTATTTTAGGTAATTGGTGGAATACGGTTGTGTGTTTAAGATGAACAGGAGTCATGTTAATCTGATGTTAATGATAGCAGAGTAACACTCCTACAGGAAATAACCAGTTGCCTTAATCATTTTTAAGTGGTTATTAGCAACAGCCTGAAAAAAAAAGTAGTATGCTTCCATTCAATCCTGGAACAAAAGAAATTAAGAGATGAATAAAATGATTTGAAATAGATTTCTGGCCTCCTCCATCTGGGTGGTATTAAATTGTATTAATCTTTTTCACCAACTTCAATCCCAAGACCACAGTTGTGTGATAAAATGGGAAGGGAGCTGCTGGAAATAGACACATCTGCATTCAATTTATGGCACCAATTTACCAACAGGCTAAGTGCAAACCACTGCTGTGAGCCGGGCCATGGAGAAGAGGGAATGGCAGGTAGATGTATGGATTAATTAACAAAATGCGGATAAAGACAACTTTTCCAACATCAATATTTCTTAAAAGATTATGCTCTATATGTCTCTGTAAACTTTTTTTAAACATCACAATATAGTATTTGTGGGTTTTTTTCCCCTGAAGATAACCATCATTGTTCAGCAAACAGCTAAGCCAACAGGACCCAGGACCCTGCTCAACTATAAAGAAGGAAGAGAAATAAGCAAAGACAAGGGGACAGTTTATTTAAAATCTTTACTATTGCAAGGAATTTCAAGTGATTTTTCTTCTATAAGTACAGTCTTTCCAAGTAAAAGTAACTGTGTTTATTATCTGTGGTGTTGGGGCCAAAAAGTTGGCCTCAAAGCCAGGAAGACCTGAGTTCATGTCCTAGTACTGACACACACTGACTGTGTGACCCTAGCAAATCATTTAACTTCTCCATGTACTAGGCAACCCTCCAAGACAAAACGTTATGGAAAAGGTAACCACCTATATTGATGGAGAAAGTTTATCCCTCTGGGTGTTCCCTAAACCCATGAAATTATGGTCTAGTCCCAAGCCTTTTTGGTAGCCTCTGGCATGAAAGGACTGAGAGGGACATATTCAGGAAGGAGTACTAGGGAATTTAAAGGGCACAGTTCTCTGAGAGCATTTCAGAAAAGTCTGCCCTTCCCTATACACAGCAAATTCGCCCCAGCAAACTGAGGCTGCCAATGGCAGACAGCCAGAGCAACAGTTAGGAATCCTGTCACTTGAAGCAAATTCAGTTGAAAGGGAATTGTGCAGACTCCAGGAGAGACTGAGGTTCCAGAATGATCCAGTTCCTCCAACCTCGGCCGGCCCTCAACCCTACACCTGTGCCCTCTGCTAGCATCTACCCCTTCTCCCTCTCCATCCCCTCTGCTAGAGCCAGGCAAGTGGCACAGTCAAGCAGATCTAGTTCTAGGCCTGTAGTCAGGAAGTCCTGAGTTCAAATCTGGACTCGGATGGGGACTAGCTATGTGATCCAGGGTAAGTCGCTTAACCCGTTTGCCTCAGTTTCCTCAAACTGTAAAAAGGGGACAATAAACGCATTTACCTCACAGCACTGTTGTGAGGATCAAATGAGATGATATTCGTAAAGCCTTTAACATAGTGCCTGGCACATGGTAGGTGCTATACAAATGTTTATTCTTTCCCTCTGCCTCCCCCAAAACAAGAGACCAGTAGAAAATTGTGAGGCATTGAGGCTGTTGCCATCTTGACTACTTCAGGGAAAATGTGCCCAACCCCAGATAAAGATGCCTGGGGAAAAGCCCAGGCTGTATGGATCTCATTATAGCTCTGGAACCCAGACATCAACGGTACAGACCTAAACCCTTGCTACTTGTAATCTATGAGACTGTGTGTGTGTGTGTACACCCTGTCCTCTCTCAAATGAGAATGGTAATATTGGCATTAGCTACCTCATAAGGCTATTGTGGGGAGAAGCTCTGTAACTAAAAACCACTCTTGTGAATTCTTGGTGGAATCACCCCAGTTTAGCCCAAAATCTACTGCCAAGTGCTTGGCTTTCATCAACGTCAGCATTATCATCATCATCATCGTCATATCTATATCTAGTGATACAGAAAGATATTTGTGTAGATACATATAAAGAGATATCATCATCACGATGAAAGATACATACAGATATATGTATAGATACATATAGATATGGATAGATCAATAGATAGATATAGATATATTACTTAAAGTGTGCAAAGTAATTTGCCCATATTATATAGCTGGGTAGAATAGTAAATAGCAGCTAGGTAGTGCAGTGGGTAGAGTGCCTGGAGTTAGTAAGACTCATCTTCCTAAGTTCAAATCTGACCTCAAGACATTTAACAGCTGGGAGATCCTGGGCAAGTAACTCTGTTTGCCTCAGTTTGCTCATCTGTAAAATGAGCTGGAGAAGGAAATGGCAAGCCACTCTGGTATCTTTTCCAAGAAAATCCCAAATGGGGTCACGAAGAGTCAGACATGACTGAAAACGAATGAAAAACAAAAGAATAGCAAATAGAGTGTTAGACTTCAAGTCAGGAAGACCTGAATTCAAATCCTGTCACTAATACCAAATAGCTCTGTGATCCCCGCCTCATACACACACACACACACACACACACACACACACACACACACACACAGACACCCCTCAATGCCCTATTCTAAAGCTACCCACCCTTTTCACTGTAATTTCTGGAATGCCAGTTCCACAGGTAACAAACCAGCTTTCATCTCAAACATTTTCTTCTCTCTCTCCTTATTTCTTCTTGGACTCATTGGGACCTGGCTCCTTCCTGATGACCCAGCTTCCCTGGCCACCTTTCCCATCACTGGTTGCACTTTTCCCCTAAATCACTGGTCATAGTCAGGAAGTCGGAACACTCCTCACTCTCCGTTGTCACCTCCAGGCTTTCCCTGTACTATCATCACTGTATCACCTCTCCTCCTTTGAGGTTCATTCAATCCACATTTTTCACCTAATCAAGATTCTGATAGTTGTTCTCTACTGACCTGCAAGATGCTCCTCTTTTTTTGTCAATGAATTCAGAATTTGGCTTACAGTCTTTCTCTCTTCTCCAACTTCTAACCTCATACTGGGGGACTTAACATACTCCTTCAAGCACTCTAACCCCCCAATTCCTTGATTTTCTCGTTTTCTATGACATACTCCTCCACCCCACCTCAGCTCAACACAAAGATAGTCATACCCTTGAGCTTGCCATCATCCATAAGTGTCCCACTTCCACGTTATAAGAACTCTGAAATTTCTTTATCTTACCATAATCTATTGTCTTTCCTTATCTCCTTCTGCCTTGCATCCCCTAACACTGTTTTTCAGTCTCACTGTGACCACCAATCTCTCCACCCCTCAGTTCTTTCTCAAGTCATCATCCCCATACTCAACATATCCAAAACTGAATTCATTATTTTTCTCCAAAAACTCTCCTCTCTTCTTAATTTCCCTATAACTATCAAGAGTTTCATCATATAATGTTGTGAGTCTGGGTAACTAGGCTCATAGAATGTCAGAACTTGGAGTTAATCAACTCCTCACTCTCTTACCAGCACTACCATATCCAATCAGGTGCCACGTCCCATGGTTCCTGCTTTCCGTAACATGTTGTATAGGTCCCTTTCTTCTGCCACTGTCACCACCATTGTTGCAACTACACTCTCCTTCCTTCCTCATCTTTACCCTTTGGTGAACTTGACCCTGTCCCCTTTCTCTTGAGTCCCTTGCCCCCTTATCCTGTAGAAGATCTTGCCCTGCCAAGACTCAGCCTTGAATTAATCCCACTATCTGCTGCCTTCTCTTGTGCTGCTACAAAGTTGGAGAAAATAACAAAACAGTACTAACTGTATCCATTACAAAATCACATTACATAATCTCAACTCGGCCCTCACTGTAGCAAGATAATCCTTTCACATCTCCTTAATCGATCTACCATTCCACTCCACACAGTGGTTTTTCCAGACCTTTTCATTCCTTCTCAAATCTTTCATGGCTTCCCCTCCCACCTTCTCAGCTGAGAATCTTGCTTCGCATTCCACTGGGGAAAAAAAATGAGGCCATTCATAGAGGGCTCTTTCTTCCCCCTCCTCTTCATCTCTTCTGGAACTTTCTTCCCTTCCATGTAATCTGCAGTCCAGTGATATGGGACTCCTTGCTGTCCTTCATACACAACCTTCCATCTCCCGACACTGAACATTTTCACTGGTTGTTTCTCATGTCTGAAACTCTCTTTCTCCTCATTTCTGCCTCCTGGCTTCCCTAACTTCCTTCAAGCTTCATCTAAAGTCTTAATATCTTTAACTTCCTTAATCTTAACATCCTTAATTTTAGCACGTTCCCCCTGAGATTCCAAGGACCTTTCTGGGCCTGTTTCCTCAACAAGCAAACAAGCATTAATTAAATGCCAAGCATTGTTCTGAGCGCTGTACAAACAACAAAAGGTAAAAACATGGCCCCTGCCCTTAAGAAGTCTCTCTCTCTCTCTCTCCCTCTTTCTCTCCCTCTCTCTCTCTCTCTCTCCCCATATGTGTATACATATAATGTATATGCATATATGTATACATATATACATACATATATATATTAGAGGAGAGAGAAAGAAGAAAAGAAGAGAGGAGAGAGAAAAACAGAGAATGACAGAGACGAAGAAAGAGAAAGGAAGAAGAGAGAAAGGAGAGAGGGAGAAGAGTGAGTTCAGGGTGGAACTAGATCAATCAACAAGCATTTGCTAAACATCGTCTCTTTGCCAGGCACTGTGCTACATGCTGGTGATATAAAGACAAACAAAATAATCAGTTCTCTCAAGAAGCTGGCATTCTATGTGAAGGGCCCTTCCATACAATCCTATGATATTCAGAATGCCCAGCTCCCTCCCCCTTTTCCCGTTCCCCCAAAACCATAACTAAGATATTTTGTGCACAGACCAAACACTACAAACCGTGTCTTCCAATGGGGGCAGATAGATGCCATCATGAGGTCAACTTGAGGAGGCCACCACAAGGGGAGAGAACAGCAGTGTCACCCCTAAGATGAGCTTACAGGGGACACGGCCGCCAGGGGAACAAGGCCTGCCATCTGGTAGCTTACTCTTTTACCTAGTCATTCTTCCCTCCCAGAATGGTGAGCTCTATTGTTTCTAGCTCCTCCAAGAGCCTTCTACGTTTCACCTTCTTGATCAAAGCCGCAGCTGAGCCATCCTATTTATATCCCTGTGTAGAGGTCTGCTCCATTTGGCTCTACTGAATAAAATGCTCTCTTTAGTCAATCATTTACAAGCACAATAGGACTTTATATCCTCTACAATTATCAGTCAGTTTTGCATCCACAAAGCTGTCCCACTGTAGAACATCACTTGCATAAACTAGACTATTTGCTTACACTTCTAATTGTTTTCATCAAGGATGCCCTCAAAAGGAGGGAGCTATAGTGAGGATCAGGCAAGTGAAACCCTGGCCTTGATGTGCAAAGCTAAGGGGCAAAGGAAAAAATAGATATAAAATATGCAAAATAACTTCAATGAAAGCATGGGAAAGGGCATAATTTTATGTTATTGCCTCGGGCATAAAATTAGCTAGTTACAGCTCTGCTCTCAATGCATGCATTAGGACCATTCTCAATTAAGTTTTTATAGCAATGAGAAAGCAGACATATGGGTCAGTGGCTGCTAATGTCTTCTTGATTGCTTTTTTTTTACACAATAAAAGCACCCTGTATGATCTCTTTCTTTCTTTTGGATTCTTCTATTCTTTAAGTTATCCTGAGAATTGATCCCTGGGTGCTTTTAAAGATGCTACACAGAATCTTAAAATCTCTGAGCTAAAAAGGAACCTCAGAGATTATCTAGCCCAGGCATTCTTAGGCTTTTTTGTGTCATCTAGTTCTTTAGCAGTGCCTATGGATACTTTCTCAGCATAATGTTTTTAAATACGTAAAATAAAATATATAGGATTCCAAAGGAAACTATATTGAAATGCAGTCATCAACATATTCCTAAAATAGGTTTAAGAATCCCTGATGTCCAGTTCCATTGCTTTATAAATGATGAATCTGAGTCCCATGGAAGTTGTCACATTCCTAAAGTCAGACAGGTAATGTGACAAGGGTTAGGATTTGAACTCAGATCTTCTGACTGCAAATCGGAGTTTGTTCCTACTATAACATGATGCCCCTGCCTTTGTTGTTGTTCAGTTGTTTAAGTAATGTCTGATTCTTTGTGAAATTTGGAATTTTGGAATTTGGAATTTTCTTGGCAGTGATACTGGAGTGGTTTGCCATTTCCTCCTCTAGTTCATTTTATAGATGAAGAAACAGTGTTAAGTGATTTGCCCACGGTCACACAGCTAATAGGTGTGTGAGGCCAGATTTGAACTCAGGAAGATGAGTCTTCCTGATGCCAGACCCATGACTCTGCTCTATGGTACCAACTAAATGCCCACAATAGCCCTACATTGACACACAATTAGAGGCAGGGTTGGGACTAGAACTGGGATGAGAACCCAGGTCTCCTGGCTCCTGTCTTTCCACTATATCTCAGCTGTCTCCTATAACAGCTTCCACCCACCACCAACCAACTCTCTCTGCAAGTGAAGTGGATTGCTGAGACTCCAGGAAGATAAAAAAAAATCTCCCTTCAGTCAGGGCATCTGTCCTAGCTGCAACAGTGGACAATTGTATAGGGGCCAGAGGGTAAATGATGTCTGAAATGATTGTCTCTGGATTACAGGGAAAGGGAATGAGTGAAAGTAAAATTGGCGGTGTGCTCCAGAGAGATCAGGCCAAGTGTTCTACAAATGAAGCCAGTGTGTGTGTGTGTGTGTGTGTGTGTGTGTGTGTGTGTGTGTGTGTTTGTGTGTCTATGTGTTTGTGCACATGAAATAGGAGGATTGGGGGAGAGAGAGCAGTCTTAATATGGACTACCTATACTATTGTTCCCAAATACTGCTACCTAACAATGCCAGAAAAATGCCATCTCCCTGCTCCTGTCCAAGAGCACACTTTGGGAGAATGGAACAAGGGCATCATCTGGGTTCTCATGTAGTGAACTGAGAGTAATTCATCTTCATTTCCTGCCTCCCTGCCCCCCATCCTGAAACTGTTCCCTCAGTAATAGGATTGACATGTTGCTTCTGGAAAACAGAATCCACTGGAAGCCAGTACCTGAGGCAGAGGAAGAAATTAATTTTACTCCATGTAGTATTCATCAGCAAGTATTATCCCATATACAAGTTCAAAGGATTTCAAGACAGAAGGCCCTTAGAGAGCATTCAGGCATTGCATCAAACATGTAGAGCTTGAAGCACAAACGCTCTCATGTTACAGATGAGGAAACTGAGACCCAAGGAAATGAAGTGACTTGCACAAGGTCACACATCAGGCCAGGTCCTTTGACTTCAGAGACAAGTCTCTTCCTACTGCACTATACTGCAAGTCTACTACACCATTTTTATAGATCAGAAAACCGAGGCCCAGAGATGGAAAATAACTTGCCCCAGGTCATGTAGTAAAGCAAGTAGTGGAGCTAGGATTTGAACCCAGAACTCCAGGTTCCAAAAGTTGTTTTGTATTCAGATAGAGGACCAAGTTCATAATGCTACTAAGATGACCAGAAGAATGGGAATCTTCAACCATCCTAGAAACCCTTCTCACCAGGCAGCCTGTGCACTTCTGTTGGGGAGTAGGAGATTATGCTGACATTTCTATAGTAGCAAACAAGCCTCAAAACCATTGATGAGTTGGAGGAGTGTCTACCCCAAGCATGTGAAGACTCCCCTCTACTACCCTCACAGAATGAGCAAGTGAGAACAATTCATTCTAATAGCCACGAAGGCAGCCAGAACAAGCACCATACAGTTCTTAGAGCTTGGTCAGACATCAACGATGCCAAGGCCATCCTGACTTTTATCTTACTACTGTACTTCAGTGACCCTGGAAGAGGAAGTGAGACTGATGACTTTGTGCAGCTCTGCTTCACGCTCAAGTCAAAACATCACCCTGTGATGGCATTGGTCTTCTTCAAAAACGAAAGACCAAACAACGATAGAGTACCAGGAGGGCTCCCATGTTGCTGCAGTCCAACAGTCCAAAAAGTATTTCTCATGTACCTAAACACATGCAGGGCAAGAAATAGCAGAATCAGAATGACTTGAGTTAAAATCCCAAATCCTGTGCTGTGACACATGAAAAATTTGAGAGACATAATTCTAGGAAATTAACAATCATTTTATTAATTATGGTTCATGAATAATTAATAAAAAAGGGCCATGGCACTCTCAGGTACCAAAGCCATTCAATGCTTATATCTTTAGAAGAGTGGGTGTTCCTGATAGGCAGAAATCAACTCTGATTGACTAACAATGAGAGAATGACTGTTATAATTAGAGGCTATTCTAATGAGGAGCTGAGGGACTTACTTTGATTTTATCACTCTTTTACCCATCTCTACCTATCTCTGCAATCTCTAGACAAAGGCATCTACTAACTGATTATTGATGCTCTCCTTTCCCCCACCAATATGTGTTTGGTGCTGAGGAAACAAAAATGAAACAGGTCTTGTCTCTAAATAGGTTATATACATAATAGGGGCTTGAAATGAGTTCAGAATTGAATGCATTACTTATTTGAGCATGGCTTATGTTAAGCACTGTACATACTGCAAAAAGAGCTTTAAAAGGTCCTGGTCCCTGCCCTCTGGGAGTTTACCATCTACACGGGGTAGCAGTAGTACAGAGAGATTTACCAATGTGCCCATAGATACATAGCTGTACCAAAATTACTAACTTATTTATTTTTAGTTTTCAACATTCATTTTCGCAAGATTTTGAGTTCCAAGTTTTCTCCCCAATCTCTCCCCTCCCTGCACCCCAAGATGGCATGGCATTACCCCTTCTCCCAGTCTGCCC
>CM053626.1:195782399-195848246 GCA_028646595.1 Phalanger gymnotis | reverse complement strand
GAAGAAGGAAGGAAGCAAAGAAGAAACGAAGGAAGGAGGGAGGGAGGGAAGGAAGGAAGGAAGGAAGGAAGGAAGGAAGGAAGGAAGGAAGGAAGGAAGGAAGGAAGGAAGGAGGGAAAGAGAGAGAGAGGGAAAGAAGGAAGGAGGGAGGGAGGGAAGGAAGGCGGGAGGGAAGGAAGTAGGGAAGAAGGGAAGAAAGAAAGAGAGAAAGAGAGAGAAAGAAAGAAAGAAAGAAAGAAAGAAAGAAAGAAAGAAAGAAAGAAAGAAAGAAAGAAAGGAAGGAAGGAAGGAAGGAAGGAAGGAAGGAAGGAAGGAAGGAAGGAAGGAAGGAAGGAAGGAAGGAAGGGAAAAACATTTACCAAGCACCCACTATGTGCCAAGCACTGTGCAAAAACTTTATAAATATTGTCTCATTTTATTCTCACAGCAGCCTTGGGAGGTAGATGCTATCATTAACCCCAAACAAAGACAAACAGAAGTTAAATGATTCGCCCAGGGTCACACAGATAGCAAGTGTCTGAGGCCACATTTAAACTCATGGACATGATCGACTCCTAGCCCAGCACTCTATCCACTGTACTACCTTGGTGCCTCTGAGAAGACTAGAGAAGACTTAGGGGAGACAGGAGGGGAAGGAGTATGATTGCTATGCACAAATATTAGAATGGTTGTGAAATAAGGAGGATATTAGACTTGTTCGATTTGGCCTCAGCAAACCCAGAAACAATAGTTGGAAGTCACAGAGAAGCAAAGTTGAGCTGGATGTCAGGAAAATCTTGCTAACAATTACATTTGTCCAACAGTGAAATAGGCTGTCTTGAGGGGCTGTGGGTCCCTCTCTGCTTGAAAGGCTTCCAGCAGAGACTGAATGATCACTTGTCCGGTGTATTATAAAGGTGATTCTTTCCATGTTTGGGTTGACCAGAATCAATATCCATTGAGATCCCTTCGAACCACCAAACTCTGTGATTCTGTGAAATGCTAGAAAATGTTTGCTATTATCATTGTGGTCATGATTATTACTATTATTTCCAAGCAGATGTTGTGCACAGAAGAAAGAAAAAAGTGAGATTTAGTTGCAGCAGGTCTTCTCGATGGATGGGGGAGGGACAGGAGGGGGAGAATTTGGAACTCAAAATTTTTTTTTAAACGAGTGTTAAAAATAAGCAATTTTTTTAAATCAGTTCCCACGAAGGGGATTTAGGTTAGATATAAAAAAAGAACTTCTATGTATACAAAAACTAGTAGTTACTGACAATTTTAGCAAGAGACTATGAAGCATCTAACCTTTGCACATGAATGATTTAGTAGCTTTCTTGTCTGAAGACAAAGAATTCTAAGTATTTTCCAGAAGTTTGTCTTATCTACTCTCGTATTTCCCTTTTTCTTATTTTTTTATTTCAATTTGTGATATTTCACATGAAAAATGGTCCACAGACAATTCTTGAGGACTTGATACACAAGGCCCTAACATACTCTCTTGTCTTTCCCAGACGTATACATAGTAGGAGACAATGAATGATTAGGGACCAAGTTAGCCTTCAGTACACTTAAATGCACATAATAGGTGCATAAAAAATGTTAAATGGAATGGAATTGAATATTTCAAAAGCTCTGTGAATGTAATCCCTTTGAGGGTAGGAACTATTTTTTTTCCATTTTGTATGTGCATCCTTAGTGCCTTGAACCTTGCAGATGCTTAATAAATGTTTGTTGAATTAGATTGGATTGATTTGGATTGGATTGGCCTTCCTTAATCTGACATGCTCTCTCCACTGATTCAGATTGCAACCCCATCTATATCTCAGTGTTGTGGTCTAAAAAGTGAAGGTTCCACACCCCCAAGGGGCAACAGGAGGACCCAAGTGGTGGCCAACCAACCAATGGGAGGGTGGGAAGATGGGTTACATACTAATCTCCTCAGGCCAGCTAATCATGAAATGTATCTCTGATACAACCTTACCTCTTATGTCCCAACATTGCTCCACTCTTCCCCCTCCCACCCACTTCTATCCTCCAACCTCTATGCAAGTTTCCAACCCCTTCTTTCTCAGCCCTCTGGGGCAATGACCCATAAGAAAACTCCCTGAACCCAACGTCTTTCATTTTTAGTGAAAAACGGGCATAGATGAGTTGAAATCTAAATCACAGGTCTCATTATCTTTTCCTCCAAGTCCACCCCTGTTCCAAACTTAGAGAATGCCACCATTTTCCAGTCACCCAAGTTCAGAACCCAGCTGTCATCCTGGAATCTTTATTCTTCTTTACCCCATAAGTCCAAACAGTTGTCAAATCTTGTTATTCTTATCTCTGCTAACATCTCTCACTCACAGAGCAACCACCCCAATTTAGGTACTGTGCCTGGATTACTACAATAGCCTCCTAATTGGTGTATCTGCCTCAAGTCCCTCCCCTCTCCAATCCATCTTCCATAGAGCCTCCAATGTGATTTTCCTAAAGCCCCTGTAAGACTATGTCACTCCCCTATTCAATAAACTCCTTTGGTTCCCTACTAACTTCAAGATGTAGTATAATGTAATATGATATAATATAATACAATACAATATAATATAATATAACAATGTGTATACATATGTGTATATGTATGTGTATATGTATGCATATGTATATGAGGGCTTTAGAACCCCTTCAAAACCTGGCCCCAACCTTCCTTTCCAGAGCTGTTATATAATTCCCCTTCCTTGACTCTATTGTCAATCAAAACTGAATGTCTTGCTGTTTCTCATGCATAAACACTTCCTGCCAAATTCAGCTCATTCACCTTCTACATGAAGCCTTTCCTGCTTCCCGCAACTACTAGTGCCCTTTCTTCCACCACCTTAAATCTATTTTATTTTGTACATATTCTGTATATCCTGATTTGTGTACATGTCTCTTCCAACAGAATATAAGTTCTTTGAGAGAAAAGACTCTAAGTTTAATCTCTGCTTCCTTTGCCTGTCAGTGTTTGGCGCATAGTAGGGTGTTTAATAAAAAATGTTGACTGAGTTCTGGAGGAAGTTCCAAAATGACGAGATCATAAATACATTTGAGAGTTGTTGGGGTTTCTTTTGAGGGATTAACATGCTTGGTTTTAATATTTATAAACCTAGCCGAATCCCTGAATTCATGAAACAAGCCATAGAAAGAATAAAATATGTATCTGGGGGGAAAAAAAGATAGAAAGAAGAGCTAAGCATAACATAAGACTAAAAAAATTTGCAGAGTTCCAGACTTACATACAGGGTAAAAAAATGAATATTTTAGGAGGAAATATTTATTTAATCAATGCTAGCAGTAAGATTACACACACCAATATTTTCTACATAGAGCTTTTCTCCAATTAAAGAGCTTAAGAGAATTACCTAATTTAAAGATATTACATATCTTTCTTTTTAAAAAGACAATTATCCCAAATTTGTCAACTTTTTTGTTTTATTTTTAATCTATTTTTATTTTTATTAAATATTTCCCAATTATATGTTTAAAATTTTAACTCCTTTTTTAAAATTTTGAGTTCCAAATTTCCTCCCTTCCTGCTGCCCCTCCCCCACCTCTTCAGAAGGCAAGACATATGAGATCAATTATACATATGAAGTCATGAAAAACATATTTCGATATTATCCATGTTGAAAAAGAAAACATGCACACACATATATACACACACACAAACAAGAAGAATAAAGTTTTTTCTTTCAATCTGCACTCAGAGTTCATCAAGTTCTCTCTTTGGAAGTAGATAGCATTTTATCATGGATTTCTTGGAATTGTCTTAGATCAGAGTAGTTAAAGTCTTTCTCACTTGATCATCATTACAATATTGCTGCTATTGTGCATAATGTTCTCCTGGTTCTGCTCACTTCACTTTGCATCAGTTCATATAAGACTTCCCAGGTTTTTCTGCAACTATCCTGTTTATCATTTCTCATAGCACAAGAGTATTCCATCACAATCATGTGCTGCAACCTGTTTAGTCATTACCCAACCGATTTGCCAGCCTTTTCTGTGATGACAAGTGGACAGCTAGGCAGCACAGTGGATAGAGCACAATTCAGGAAGTTCTGAATTCAAATCTCCTCTCAAACACTTACTAGCTATGTGACCCCAGGAAAGTCGTTTAAACTCTATTGGCCTCAGTTTCCTCAACCGTAAATTGGGAATGATAATAATAGCACCTACTTTCCAGAGTTGTAAGGCTCCAATAATATTCATAAAGTGTTTAGTGCAGTGCCTGGCACATAGTGCTTAATAACTTATTATTTCCTTCCTTTCCATAGTGTGCTTCCTAACAGATATCTACAAAATATGACTGACTTTATCTTTCCTTTCATAGTAAAAGAGTAAAAATTTTAAAATTTACTGGTTTTTTTTTGCTTTTGTCACCTTTATTCCTCAATTGATTATCCTTCTCTTCAACATCTTCCCTCCACCCAACAAGCTATCCCTTATAACAAAGAATAAAGTCTTTCCATGTTTTGTTTCTGTAATCATCATATTCATATTTTACAGCACAGTAAAAATCCATTATATTCATGTACCACAATTTATTTGGCCATTGTCCCGATCAATGAACATTTACTTTCTTTCAAGGTCCTTGCTACTACAGAAAGTGCTGCTATATACAAGGTGTCCCAAAAGTCTTAGTGCGCCTTGTAAAGTTATTGAGCTTAAAAGCTGTTAAAGCTTACAGCTACACAAAGACTTTGGGGCCATCCTGTATATGCTTTGGTGCACATGGGGCCTTTCTTCTATTCTTTGACCTCACTGGGGTACCTGACATTGAGACCTCTGAATCGCAGGCTTGTTTTTAGTTACTCTTCTAACATAATTCTCATTTGCTTTCCAGAATAATTTGACCAGTTCATAACTCCATCAACAGTGTATTAGTGTGCCTGTCTTCCCACATCCCTTTCAACTTTGATTATTCTCATATTTTATCATTTTTATCAATTTGCTGAGATAGAAACCTCAGAGTTATTTTGGTTTACATTTTTCTTATTACAAACGATTTGGAAGATTCTTTCATATGGTTGTTAATACTTTTCAATTCTTTTGAGAGCTATTTGTTTATATCTTTAGAGTACTTATTTATTGAGTAATAGCTTTTAGTACTATATTTGGATTTGTTCCCTATTCTTCTTGGATCTCAGACAAAAGTGACATTTTAACAATGAATAAGAAAGTAACTGCTTTTGGGGTGGGGCGAGGGTAACCCATGCTATAGAGAGAGCATTTTGAAACCAAATGTCTGAAAATGTTTCCATCATTATATAATTTTTGTTGCTGGAAATGATGTAAGCATGTCACCTATGAAAATTTTCTGATCTGCATATTTTGAAAATTAGAAACAGAATTTTCTAACTGGTTGAAAAGTCTTCCAAATCAGGAGTTTCAGTGGGTTTTGAAGCTATTTGTCAAAAATATAGGAATGCCACACCTTCAGTTTAGTTTGAAAGAATATCTGATTGATGTGAGGGAAGATGGGAATTTACCCATTGAATTTCAATAAAAACCTTTATATAACAGGTATATGAGACTAAAAAATGAGTCCCAGGATTCAAGAAGCACAACTAACAATGTACTTCCTCCATTTGGATTTGAATGTCTTTGCAAGGTATCTTTTTCAGCTACAATAGCCATAAAAAACCATGTATCAAAATAAACAACTTAGAACCATATATATGTGCATAATTTATAAAACATACGTATATTTTGTGAAGATGGCTGCTTGTAGACCAGATTTTTCATACATGATCTTCATTAGGTACTACGAGCAAGAATATTCATTATTTGGTGACCAGGCTTCTGATAATGATACCCTCTGAACTTAGCTAGGTTGGTCCTTGGATAAGACCTGCATGCCACTGCTGAGAACAGATTCAAAGCCTCAGAACACCAAGAATAGCTAGATGGCTCAGTGGATAGACTACCAGGCCTGGAGTAGGGAATACTCATCTTCGTGAGTTCAAATCTGGCTTAGACATTTATAAGCAGTGTAACAACTGGGTATGTCTCTTAACCCTGTTTGCCTCAGTTTCATTATCAGTAAAATGAGCTGGAAAAGGAAATCGCAAACTACTCCATTACTCTGCCAAGAAAATCTCAAATGGTGTCATGAAGAGTTAAACAAAAACTGGAAAAACCCAACCTGGTTCTTAAAGCCATAGTCCAGGGATCAGCCCTTTTTTAGATGGGACTTGTTCACTTTTCTTCAGGTGTTACACGTCCCCTCTTGTTAGAAACCATAGGTTACTGAAGACCCAAAAAAGAAAATTCTCACCATAAAAGTCCTTGGTGCTTGGTTTAATGCTAGAAACAGAGATGATTATTTTTTTGTAGAATTGTCATTGTTCGCCCTTTGTTCTCTAAGAGGACCAAGGACATCACAAGGTAACATCTTGACTTGTATAGGAATTGGATATAAGTGAGGGGCCAAGATGTGAAAAGGCATAAGCCTCACTCTCTCATCCAGAGTCATAAAAGTCCAATGGTGAGACAAAGGTCAAGACAACTAGCAATAGCCCAGAATGCAGTGAGTGACCGTGGTCTTTCTACGTTAAGGTCTTTTCCAGGTCTCAGCCCAACCGATTGTTATTATGCCTTTTCTACGTATATTATGGCCAGCAAGGAGATGACTTAAGGTATCCTTAGTCTCATATTTCTTGGTCAGAAAGTTAGTCATCTGGACAAGTTGCCCAGCTTCTTCTAGTCTTCAGTCCTCTCCACGGTATGGTTTTGGTTGTGTATTTCTTCTGAGGATGCATAGGAATGAAAAGAGTGACTGTCTAAAAGAACAGGCAAGTAACTCCCTTCCATGAAGTTAGGCCACTGACCAGAGCATCCAGGGTTCAAGGTCCTTTTCCTATCTTCCCTCCCACAAAAGTAAAATCAATACAATTCTACCCCACCCCACCTCCCAAGTCCCATTGCTCCCAGCACAGCCATTATCTTTCTTTCTTCAGGTTTGTGGAATAATATTCAGTGGTATATACATGTAATGGAATTGCATAATGCCATAAAAAGTATAGTTTCATAGAAATCTGGGAAGATTTTGCTGATGCAAAGTTAAGTGAGCAAATTAAGAACAATATAAACTGTAACACCAATATAGCAAAGATGACCAATTTTGAAAGACTGAAGAACAGTTATTAAAACAATGACCAACCATGATTCTGGAGGACCAATGAGGAAATTATGCTACCTACCTCAAATGAGATGTTTTTGAACATGGCCAATGTGGAAATTTGTTTTCTTGACTATGCACAGTTGTTGCACTTGTTTTGTTTTCTTTTTTCTCTCTCCAATGACGGGGAAAAAGGGGAGAAGGAGAGAAAGTAAATGTTTGCCAAATGAAAATTTAAATTAAATTTTAAAAGAAATTATTTAAAATAAGACATATTACCACCAGTTTTACTGCTGCACCCCAAAGAACCATCTGATTTGCAGGCAAAACTTCCTATATGTGTCTTCCTATTAGAAGGTGGACTCCTTCAGACCAAGAACTATCTAGTTTTTATATTTGTGTTGCCAGCATTTAACTTGGTATTTTGTACATAGGAAGCAGAGTAAAAGGACAGCACAGTGGATAGAGCACCGAGCTTAGAATCAGGAAGGCTCATCTTCATGAGTTCAAATCCAGCCTTAGACACTTACTAGTTTTGTGACCCTGGGCGAGTCACTTAACCCTGTTTGCCTCAGTTTCCTTATCTGTAAAATGAGCTGGAGAAGGAAATGGCAAACTACTTCAGTATCTTTGCCAAGAAAACCCCAAAATGGGATCACAAAGAATTTGAAACAACTGAACAACAAAAAAATAGTAAAAGCAATTAATAAATTCTTTATTTATTAATAGGACTGACCAGAGTTTGAATTTTGTTAGCATGACTTTCAAGAACCCAGGGCCACTTTCATGGTACAATGAAGTATTGGAGGAGGACTTTGTTAAAAGGGACCCTCATTAATTGTCAATAATCATACAGTCAATTTATATGTGGAATTATCAGAGGGAGAATTTGAAGCATCAGAGTAAAAGCATACACAACGATGGGAAGCAATAAGCAATTTGAGGGGCTTGAGCTGACAAATTTCAACCCCAGAAAGGAAAAAGTGAAGTGTATTCCATGAAACAGCTATTTTCACATCATTATATGTTTGGCCTCAGAAACTTATTAGCTGTGTGATCCTGGACAAGTCACTTAGCCCTGTTTGCCTCAGTTTCCTTATCTGTAAAATGAGCTGGAGAAGAAAACAGCAAACCGCTTCAGTATCTTTGCCAAGAAAATTCAAATGGGATCACAAAGAATCAGACATGACTGAAACCAATGAACAAACCAAAAACCAAAAACAACCATTTGACCACTTAGTTCCAAAATCCAGATGCTATTACGCTTTAAAAAAAAAAGTTTTTGCCTTTTTAGGGACAAAAACATGTCCCACTGTAGGTTGTTAAGAGAGCTAGATTTTGTTTAGCAGCTGAGGTCAAAATAATCACAGGCGGATAACTTTGATTTGTAGCAATAATTGGCATTCCGATGTTTTGAAATTTAGGAGTTCATCAGCACTAAGGCAGAATACTGATAATTGCCAAACCTAGGGGCAGGGAAGTAGCAGCTGGTAAACATCAAACTGTGTGCTTCTCTGCAGACTCTGTGTGTGCTTTTACACATAGCTAAAAATGTGTTAATGACTTTCTATAAATAAAAGCAATGTGGCTCCAGCAGCAAATGGAGCTTCTTTCCATGTATCAAAAGTCATTCCTAGTTCTTTTATTTCTAGTGGGGAAAAAATGAATATTACCTGTATGGCAATAAGCAGGCCCTATGTCTGTAATGGCTTTGAAGTTTACAAGGCTATTAGATGATCCAATATTTATCTTAACAACAGTGGGCATGTTTTCACTTCGATGCTTCAAAGAGCTTCACAATCTTTCAATGAGGATGTTCTCCCCAAGGATCCAGATAAGGATCCATCCAGGCCTTCTCATTCTGTGAGGCATTTGCCTGTGTCCTCCTATAAATCCTCCAAAAAGGATCCAACCGTCATTTGGGGGGTCCTTCCTCTAAATTAGGGGTTGGCAGATTATGGCAAGAAGGCCAAATCTATCCTACTATCTGCCTGAGCTAAGGATTGTTTTTATATTTTTAAATACAATAAAACTTTAAAATGTAATAACCATTCTTAGCTCACGGGCCATACAAAAACAGGAGGTAGATTGGATTTAGCTCTATTTTGGTAGAGCTTTTTGTCGTTGTTTTTGTTTGTTTGTTTGTTTTTGTCCTTGTTCTAGACACCTTGGCATGGCAAGGATATCAATGAACTAACCGTTGTTGTTCAGTCACTTTTCAGCCATGTCTGACTCTTCATCACCCTGTTTGGGGTTTTCTTGGCAAAGATACTGGAGGGGTTTACCATCTTCTTCTCCAACTTATTTGACAGAAGAGGAAACTGAGGTAAATAGGGTTAAGTGACTTGTCCAGGGTCACACAGGCAGTAAGTATCTGAGGCTGGATTTGAATTTAGGAAGATGAGTCCAGTACTCTATCCCCTGCACCACCTAGATGCCCTATACTACATACTCAATGGACTATGCAGTCAGTTATCTCTCAGTCTTGCTACATGTCTAGCTCTCTTATTTTTCTGGCCAAATATTTCTTTGATGAAGTATTGTATGCCACTTCTGCAAAATTCTTCATTGGTAATACAGGGTGTCCCTAAAGTCTGGACACATAGGAAAATTGACAGCAATGTGGAGTTATTGCATCAAGTTCGTGTGAATCTTGCAAAGCAAGATGGAAATCATATTGAAGATGTTATTTGTTAGTATTCCAATTAAATAAAATGTGGTTGAAAATTTCATTCGTTTCATTTTTTGAAAACATGCATGTTCGCCTATGTGTTCAGACTTTAGGAACAGCCTGTATATAAACAGCTTGACCAATCCTCCAGAGGATCGAAGATAAAGCAAGTTTCCCGCCTTTCAGTGGAGAGGTAGTTGATCATAGGTTTCAAGTAAGATACCTTTCTCAAACGTAGCCATTGTTTTGATATACTTTACTCTTGTTATTTCTTGTAAGGGAAGATTATATTATGCTGAGTTGTCACTGAGAAGTGTCATAAGAAAGAGAAAAGAACATCAATAAAACATTTTTAAAGTAATATGTTACAGTTTATTCATGTAAGCCCAGCATGTGTCTCTATATTCCCTTTTTGATAATCTGCAGCTTGAATTCTTCAGAATCTGTAGTTTTCTATGCTTTATAGTCATATGGTATCACTCAAAGAACATGGATGTTTAAAAATAGACTTTTGTTTAAGAGAAGGAATTGAGATCATTTTTTTAACTACATAAAATTTCCCAAAAACAATCTAGCACACTCCCCTCCTGTTCAGTCCTGGGCCCAGTTTATTATCCATTGGCATTCTTTCCAAGACAACATAAATGTATATGCAGATTGACCACCTCAACATAATACACAACTGTGTGGTTTGAATATTAGATGTTATTATCCACTTGCTTTGTCTTATTTGGATAATTAAGCCGAACTCTTTCAAGCAAATTATGGATTTCATCTGGACAGCACTGCAGTTTTCCAGGGTTTGATCTAATCAACATAATGCCATCAACATAATGCAAGAGGATCTGGAGGACCTCATCATCCATGAAAATTCTATCTTCCACTTGGAATCTGCCCTGGACCTCTGCCATAATGACAGCAAACTCATTAGCAAGTACAAATCTCTCTGTTTAATACCTCCTTTGGTATTTTTAAACAGAACATCATTGACATCTGTCAATAAAAGAAATATAGGCTGAGGCATTATTATCCCCAGATAACTGATATACATAAATGTTCTGACTTGCAAAGATCATGGGGCTAGTACAGTGCCTCATACATGGGAAACATTTACTAAAAGTTGTTGAATTGAATTGAAATAAAAGTGGAAGAGTCAGGACTAAAATCTATAACCTATCTTTGCAAAGAAAATCAAATTAAGAATCAAGATTCTTCAATTGTATCATTACCATCTTCTCTAGAGATGGGATCCTGGGCAAGTCACTCAACCATGATGTGCTCTAGTTGTCTTTTGACAGGCATTTATTAAGCACCCATTGTGTACAGAGCACTGTTTTGAGTGTTAGCAAGGTAGAAAATATCTTTTAGTTTATATATTGACTAATATAGACTAAGTTAACTAGTAGATAATGAATAAGCATTTATTCAATGCCAACTAGGTATAAGACACCATGCTAGTCACTGGAGGTGAAAAGACAAAAGTAAACATTCCCTGCCCCCAAGGAGCTTTAATTCCATTGGAGGAAACAAGTCATTAATATATATAATTAAATATAAGCCATATACAAAGAAACTTAAGGGGTGCTAGAGCCCAGTGGATTAAAAATAGCAGTGAGTAGAGCAAAGGCTCTGGAGTCAGGAGGACCTGAGTTCAAATCCGGACTCAGACACTTAATACACTAGCTGTGTGACCTTGGGCAAGTCACTTAACCCCAATTGCCCTGCCCCCTCGAAAAAATAGCCACATGTAGAAAGTGGCACACTCATTGGGCTTTGAAGAAAGTTAAGAATTCTGTGAGACACAGATGAGGAGGGAGGACATTCCAGGTAAGGATAAACCACTGGTGTCCCAAGTCACAAAGACAGGAGATAGAACGTTATTTGCAAGAAACAGCAAATAAGCCAGTATGGCTAGAATGTAAAGTATGCGAGGGGCGGTTATTCGAAATAAACCTCAAAAGGTAAGCTGGAGCCAAACTGTGAAGAGCGTGAAATATCAAACAGAAGAATATGAATTTTTAAACACAGAGGCAGTGGGGAACTACCAAAGATTTCTGATCAGGGGAACATCATAGTCAGCAAAATGCTTTAGGAATGTCCCTTTGGCAGTTGTTTAGAGGACAAGTTAGAAGGGAAAGAGACTTAAGGCAGAGAAATAAAATAAAAGGCCATTGCAATGTTTAGGTGAGAGTTCAACAAGGACCTAAACTAAGTTGTGGCTATGGGCGTGGGGAAAGTGAAATCGTGGAAATGGAATAGTTAAGACCTAACAGCGCTCAATCATTTCAGTCATGTCCAACTCTTGGTGACCCCATTTGGGGTTTTCTTGGCAACGATACTGGAGTGGTTTGCCATTTCCTTCTCCAATTGGACATATGCAGTGAGGAAAGTTAGAGGCAAGGGTGAGTCCAAGTTATGAACCTGAGGGTCTGAAAGGATGCAGGTGCCCCACATAGAAGCAAGGAAATAAAGATTGGTGGGAGACTTTTGAGGAAAAGATAATGAGTTTTGTTTCCGACATGTTGAGTTTCAGATGCCCACAGGACATCCATCTGGAAATGTCTAATAGACAGAGACAGACACAGACACAGAGACACAGAGACAGAGACAGAAACAGACAGACAGAAACATAAACAGAGGAAGGGAGTGAAGGAGGAGGGAAGAGAGACAAAGACATGGATGGAAGAGGAGGGAGAGAGACAGGGAGGGAGGGAGAGACAGACAGAAAGACATAGGGAGGGAGGGAGATATGAGACAGAGACAGAGGGAGGGAGGGAGAGAGAGGGAGGAAGGGAAGGAGGGAGAGAGAGAGACAGAGACACAGAGAGAGACAGAGAGACAAACAGAGACAGAGACAAACAGAGACAGAGACAGAACCAGACAGACAGAGACAGAGAGAGACAGGGAGAGAGGGAGGGAGAGACAGACAGAAAGACAGAGGGAGGGAGGGAGGGAGGGAGATAGAGACAGAGACAGAGGGAGAGAGAGAGAGACAGAGAGGGAGGAAGGGAGAAAGAGACAGACAGACACAGAGACAGAGGGAGAGAGGGAGGCAGGAAAAAAGCAAGAGAGAGAGGGAGGGAGAAAGGTAGAGAGCTGGAAGGAAGAAAAGAGAGAAAAAGAGAAACAGAGGGAGGAAGGGAAGGGAGAGAGAGAGCCCAATCTTACAGAACTTGCATGAAACAATATAACAAACACTATGAAAAGTATAATATATTATTCAGGCATAAAATTAGATCATCAGCATAAAGAAAGAACAAAATATTATTCATTCATTTACTTATTTGTTTAGATATGTATGTATTTGTTGATGTGTGGCCTCCCTCATTAGAATGTATATTTCTTAAGGGCAAGTATTGGTTTGGTTTTTTGGTTTTTGCCTTTCTTTTGCACAATGCTTAGCACAAAGTAAGTGCTTAACAAAGGCTTGTTGAATGATTGGTTAACTAATTCCTATCATTCTGAACATTGATTTTCTAGCCGTCATTGAAGAACGATTACTCAAAGGGAGAGTCACAGAAATAGTTCAGATCTTTTATTTTTAAATCACCACATAAGATAAGGAGCTACCTTCTTATTGAATTCCCTGGACCTCAATCTGTCCTTCTCATGTAGGTTATATATAGTGAAGTCTTCCAGAAGACTTGAGTTTAAGACATACTTCTAAAACTGATGGCTCTCACCCTGAGCAAGCCACTTAAACCCGTCAATGCCTCCAGGCAAGTCCCCAAAACTACAAGTTAGAGACCAGTTGCTGACCCACATGAAATAAATGGCCTTCTAGAAGCTCCCTATGCCAGTGAAATCACAGGACCAGATAAAAATACAAATATGGCTTTTTGTGTGAAAGTTATTGAGAACACACCCTAAACCCCAAAGTCAATCCCCTTCTCTGAGGATTTGAGTTTTCTGACCTTTGAAACTAAGAGGTTGGTAATAATGCATTTCAATGCACTTAGCAATTAACCATTTTCAAAGTGCTTCCCGTACACTTGCTCAGAGATGTAGTAGTAAAAACAATTAACTAACATACAATATATACAATCTCTAATCTGAGCCTCACAACAACCATTTGATGTAAATACTGCAAGTAATTTTATCTTCATTTTTCAAGTGAAGAAGGTGAGGCTCACAGGGTGGTAACATGTAGCGTCCAGCACTCCTATCCACTATATGAGTATATTTGTATCTATTTTTACAAGTGAGAAAATTGAGGCCCAGGAACTTGCTTAGAGTCTCACAACTAGTAAGAATAAAAGAAAGGTTTTCCATCAAAGTCTTTGCAGAGAAACAGGCCATGTTTCTCAAAATTCCTAGGTTCTGTGATTTTTTTTTCAAAAATATAGGTCCATCCCACATAAAAAAAATATTTATAGCAGCAATTTTTGTGGTGGCAAAGATTTGGAAATTGAAGGGATACCCATCAGTTAGGGAATGGTGTAACAGCAAGCACCTTGGCACACCCAGGATGGCCTGTTAGCACAGGTTCTTTGATCTGCTTTTCTTTAAGGAAAGGCAACTTTAAGGGGTCAACAATGTTTAATTATATTCACTAGTCCAGGGGAAAGGTCAGCACCCTGAATGTGGAGAAAATAGAAGCAGAGAAAATAACACAAAGACCAACAGGCAGGGCTCTAGCTGTCTGATCAAAGTAATACAACCAACTACATATACCATTGGATCAGGGGATCACAGGTACATCTGAGTAGTGGGGAGCTCTGAATGAACAGATACTCGGAGTCCTGTCCAGGGAATCAAAAGTTCCTTCTCATAAGGAAACCCCCAAAGCAAAGTCTCACCTGAGAATATATATACACTTTTGGCTAATAGGCTCAGAGCTAGAAGGCATCACAAGCCTCGTGACTCAGTGTCTAATTAGCTTAGTACCAAAAGGTATGAAAGCCTTCCTGCAAGCAAGCTTTCCCATAAACAAGCTCCTCCTTAGGCAAGTTCCTCCCCCAATGGGCTCTATGTGACTCAGGATGTATCACAGCTGTAATTGAACACAAAAGGTCACATAGGCTTATTAATAGACAGGGAAGATCTTCCTATTTCATTAACATTACAAATGACTGAACAAGTTGTGGTATGTGAATGTAATAGAATGCTATTGTGCTATGAGAACTGATGAGCAGGAAGATTTCAGAAAAAACTGGAAAGACTTATATGAACCAATGCTGAGTGAAGTATGCAGAACCAGGAGAACATTGTGCATAGTAACAGCAAGGTTGTGTGACAATCAACTATGATAGACTTAGCTTTTCTCAGCAATACAATGATCTAAGTCCATTCCAAAAGATAGAAAATGTTACCCACATCCAGGGAGAGAACTATGGAGTCTGAAAGCAGATCGAAGCATACTATTTTCATTTCTTTTGTTTTTTTCTTTCTCCTGGTTTTTCCCTTTTATTCTCATTCTTTCACAACATGAATAATGTGGAAATATGTTTAATATGATTGTACATGCATAACCTATATCAGATTGTTTGCCATTTTGGGGAGGTGCAGGGGAGGGAGAGAAGGAGAAAAAATTTGGAGCTCAAAATCTTATAAAAGTGCATGTTGAAAACTAAAAAGAAAGAAAAAATTAAAGATAGTTTAAGAATAATTTTCTTTTAAAATATGGGTCTGTGTCAAATAATACATGGTGCTTTAAAGTACTTTCTAAGAAGCAGCTAGGTGTCAGTAGGTGTGGATTTGAAGTCAAGAAGAACCAAGCTCAAATCCTGCCTCAGACATTACCTAGCTGTGTGACTATGGACAAGCCTCCTAACTGCTGCTGTATGCCTCGTTTTCCTCATCTGTTAAAAATGAGGATAATAGCAGCATCTGCCTTCCATGTTGTTGTGAGGATCAAATAAGATAATATTTGTAAAGTACTTTGCAAACCTTAAATCATTACATTTATCCCTTCCACATCATGGGATTTACGGTCATGGTGCCCTCACAATCTGGAAAATCTGAGTAAATTTTTTGGCCCTCCCTTGGTGCCACAGAATGTCTGAATTTTTTTATGGAATATTTATAGTACCTTATTGTAAAATTTAGGTTAAATATTTAGTCATAAGCTCTGTGTCATTCTCTGGCCTTCATGTGTCATTTGCAGCTCCTGCAAAACTCCCAAAAAATTCCCATTTAATTTCTTATGCTGACCCACAATATAGTGAAACCACGACAGGGAAAGTATCAGTGTGGAAGAGATAACTGTATATAAGTTCTAGAGATCATTATTCAATAGCTCCCCACGCCCCCTGCCTCCAGAAAAAGAAAAAAGATAACCTTGGGCAGGAATATCTTGGTCCAGTGTTCCTTGTACCACATTGCGTCTTCTACAACCTTACTGCATGAAGATGTCCTCAGGTGATGAAGCTAACCTGAGCAGTCACTTTCCTTGTGAATTCACTGACTTCTGCTGACAGAGTCAAATGCTGAAAAAACATGAACTTGGATTTGCACCACTAGACCTGAATGGTGGCAACCCTGCAGGGCTCCCACAGCATAAGAGGTGATCAATCTCTGTCCATCAGGGACTGGTGACTCACTTCTCTCAAATAAATGAAAACTCATTCTTTGTAATGTGAGCTCTTTGAGGGAAGACACTGTGTCATTTCATCTTTGTATTCTTAGTGCCTAGTACAGGGCCTGGCACATAGTAGGCACTTAATAACTGCATGTTGATTAATCATAAAAGCTCTGAGAAATGGAATACAATTCAATATGTTGGCTCTCCTGTGTATCTGAGTTATTTTGCAGAGGCTTTACTATCTCTTTGGAAGCTTTCCTTTCAACCTGGCCTGTTGGCTTAATAGAGATCTTCCTGGACAATCATCAAAGATTTCCACAAATAATTTGTCATGGAGAAATCAGGTTACTGCTGGTTTCCCTTGTGTTGGGCTCATGGCCACTACCCAAATGATGAGATCCAGGGTTAATCAAGGAGAGTGGGTCCCTATGTCTATGTATCCAAGCTTCACAGTACTGTATGTGTTTGGTGGGGAGAAAGAGCAGAAGAGGGGTGGGAGGTAACATAGCAAGCCTAGCCATGACCTTTATGAGTTAGAGCAGTGGAGAGAGAAGAGAGACACAGAATGCATGCCACTTCCAGAATAGGCCAAAGATTTAAGGATTTGCATTGCATCAACAATCTCTTTGCCAATAATCCTGGTAGCATGCTTTCTGTGCCTTGGCCAACCTCCCTAGTTTAAAATCTACCCTGGCCCTAGGATTTTTCATGTCTATCTCAGCCCTTTGGATTCTGGCATTCCTGAGAAACCCTAGCTCCTAATGTAACCCACCCTCTTTTTCCAAGCTCCTTTAGATCCCCATTTGAACCTTTTGCCTCTTTTCCTTACTCTATGTTATTGCATAAATACTGGCATTTGTCTGTCCCCTTCAGGGGACTATAATAATTAACTGCACCAGAAGCCCATCTTCATTTGCCCTCCTCAGCCCCAATTCCATGTAACATACAGAGAATGCCATGGATCAACATTTACAATGTGTATTAAGAATATAGTATGTGCAAAGCACTTTGCGTCTTAGCTATTTGTTTGCCGTGTTATGAGGAATACTGAACTATTCCTTCTCCTCTACCATCATCATCCTTGGCCTGGAATTCAGAATAAGGCATGGAGTGCCCTGGTTCTTTCTCTAAAGTAAAAATAGATAAAGAGAAGCATTGGCCAAGCTTAACAAAGCCTAATCACTTTGAGAGGAGGCAGGTCTGAATTAGAGAACAGTGAGATAATCAAATCAAAAAATGTCACAGTTGCAAAGAACTTCTGGGATCATCTAGTGCAATTCGTGCCTGAGTAGAATTTCCTCTACAGCACCACCCTTCTCCAAGTAGTCATCCTCTCTCTATTCAAACATCTCCATGACCTAGAATTCACTCTGGACAGGCTTCAGGTAATTGTATTGCTTTCAAGTGCATGTGGCAGCCCAAGAAAAGGTAACCAAATATAGTCATTCCTCATGTGTTTAACTTTCCTGACTTTAAGCATTCACATGATTTTATTAGTAACCTTGTTTTCACTATATTCGTGGCCATGCACACTAGAGAAAAAATAATGAGGGACAAATGCACAAATTGGCGGAGTGGCTGGTATCCTACTAGGATATGTCATTTCAAGCTGGCACATCTTTCACAATCTCCAATGCCATCCATGAGCTGTGAAGGACAGTGTGTCAGAGACTTCACCAATCTCAACATCTTCTAACAGCAGTGGCTAAAGTCCCAGCAATCTGTCCCTTGGTTTCCAGACAGTAGTCAAGGTAGAGAGATTTCCAGCAGTGTAGTACACAGTCTTCACACTACCATCTGACACAGTGGATGGTAAGATCCATGCTAAAAAAATGGTTTTAGTTTTAAGAATTGTATTCTCTGTACAGTATTTATGGTACTGTAGATTTCAAATATTACAAAAAGTGAATATTATCTGAAATTAGTATTTTTTTAATTGGGATGTTAGCAGAAAAAAGCCACAGAATTCTCGGGAATTACTAGTGAGAAAAAATGTTTTGCATGTTACCAATTTTATTTTTTGTACTGCATTGTATGGGTTATTTCATGGTCACTGCATTAAAAAAAGTGCATATTATCAGAATTTATGTTTTGTTATAAAGAATTCTATGCAGAAATGTGTATTTTCAGCAATCTCTAGTGAAAGATTACGTTTTTTGGTGGTTGTGGGAATGTAACCCCCTATTTCCCATAGGCTCACCATATCAACATTCATCGTTTTTTCTTAACTTTTGCATCCCTTTTTAGGAAGGTTACCCCTATGAAAGCTGAAGATTGACCACATTAATTAATTCAGTTCAACAAATACTTATTAAGTATCTGCTGTGTGTAACAGCAGACTGTGCTTTCAGGAAGCTTATATTCCATTGAATGAATTATCACAAATTCTGAATGAAACAGTATTTGAATTACAGAATTTTCCTTAAAAATTCTACAGTAAATGTCAAGAAATGTAACCATATAGTAAATGTCTATAGGGCACTTGCAGATTGACACTCCTAATGAAAAAGACTTGTCATGTCAAAAAGTATTTCCTCTGTGACCCAGCTTCCCAACCCTAGATCCATATTTGATCTGGGTGGAAACATCTGCAGCTTCCTTTTTTCCCCAGGTGTGATGAATGAGAAGGTAGGAGTGTTTGTTATGCAAGCAGCAGCTGCTAGAACTGTAATTGACATTGCCAAGCCAATGGTGATGGACCGAGAAATACATTGATGGGAAAATAAGCAGGCTGTGGCTCTGTGTGTGTTTGTGTGTGTGTGTGTGTGTGTGTGTGTGTGTGTGTGTAGTTCTCCCACTGTGCCTTGTAAGACTTTGTTTTGTTCCCTGGTGTATTTTTATCTCTTCCCTTCACTAGAAAAATTATTCATTGAGACTGCAGGAGCCCTGTGGCAAACAGTCATAGCTGGGCCTGAGAGGGCATAAAGAAGGTCTCAGCCACCCTGCCTCCTCTACCCTGCAAGCAATCCTGACTCACGGGGCTCCTTTGTGCTGCTCTCATACATTTTGGCCCTGGGGGTTGTCCATGGTATCCCTTTTCCCTGGTAACTTTACATTTGTAGCTATGGTATTTTTCCTATTTAACTAGGAAAGTGGAACACAGTACTTCAAACATTTGATTCATAGGTATCATAGAATTAATAGTTACAGACAATCTAAAAAACTAGGTGATTTTTAGTGCCCTCTGTTGTCTTTTTTGCTATTCCATTATCATTGCTACAGAAATGGAAGAGAATCTTACAAGATTGAGGGTGATTTTGTAATTTTCTTTGTTTCTTGAGTTGCCATTTCCAAAAAGCTCATCCCTTAGTGGTCAATCTACTCATTAAAACCTGTGTTCCTCCCAGAGTCAGCTAGGCAGTGCATTGGATAGAGTGGCGAGAGTGCCAGGCCTGGAGTCAGAAAGATCTGAGTTCAAATCCAGCCTCGGGCATTTACTAGCTGTGTGACCTTAGGCAAGTCACTTCACCCTATTCTGCCTCAGTTTCCTCATCTATAAAATGAACTGGAGAAGAAAATGGCAAACCATTCTAGCATCTTTGCCAAGAAAACCCCAAATAGGGTCATGAAAGGTTGGACACAACTGAAAACAACTACACATGACAACAACAAAAGTAACTCCCATGTAACACTCCTCTTCTATCTCTTTGGGTTTGCTTAAGTTATTTCTCTCCTCCCCCCTCAATTTACAGAATACACTGCATCTTCAACTGTAGCTCTTAGAACCCAGGTTTCCTTTTAGACTCAGCTTAAAAACTTCTACAAAAGACCTTTTCCTGATTCCCCCAGTTCCACTATTAGATTGTGTTTTATCTAATAGAGGTGTCTAGGCCTTGGTTGAACCTTGCTTCAGACTTGTGACTGATTCCATGGAGAAGTTAAGTATAACATGCAGACCATAAACCAACATCGTTAAGAATCTAAAAGTGACGATCGAAAGATTTAAATATATATTAGCATTTCAAAAATCCATAAGACTCCTAGCCATAAGTAATGTTACTAACACTAGTTTCTATTTTTATAGAGAGGCAACATGGTATAACAGATAAAGAATTGGCCTTGAAGTCAGGAGGATCTGGATTTTAGACCTGCCTAATGTATACTAGTTGTCTAACTGTAGGAAATTCACTTAATCTTTCAATGTCTGAATCAGTATTCTAGAACTAGAAGTTGTAGACAAGTGCCTGGCATGTATCAATAGAGGGAATTTCCACACCAGAAGTACTCTATAATAATAAAATCACAGATCTATGATTGCACTGTCTATGCACTCACATGTTTCATAGAGTTTTTCAGTTACAAAACACAGATAGTATCATTACTTCATTATACATAGTATCATTTGATATTCATGACAGTCTAAGTCTGTATAAGATGTAAAGAGTAGGTGAACGAATTCTCAAAGGAGAAGACGCTCACATCATCCTATGAGAAGAAACTGCATAGCGCAGTAGAAAGAACGGTGGGTTTGTACTCAGAGGACCCAAGTCCCAGATGGGCCACATGTTCCCAGGGTGATGTTGAACAAGGGGGTCCCCATCTCTGGGCCTTAATTGTCTCATCTGTAAAAGGACTTGGATCTATAAAATGAGTGGGTTAGACTTGGTTCCCTCCTTTCATCTCTAAATCTATGATCCCAGTTTTACATCTAGAGAAAATGAGGATCAGAGAGATTAAATGACTTCCTTACATTAAAAATCGGGAACTGAAGAAGAGGGTCAGGTTTTCTGACCTGCACCCCCTCTCTTCTGAATACCCCACGTGACTTTATCTGAATTCAAAGAACAGCTCAAAGATTTAGGTCTTGCTGAATGCCGTGTACACCTTAGAGGAAGTGGTCCGTGGCTCTGTAGATCTTCTCATACTCTTACTCTGGCTGGAATGTCAGAGAGAAGTGTCACTTTGGGGCCATGAAATCCCTTGAACTGCCTTCTCTTTACAATCCAATTCTCAGACTATGTTGAAACTTCTAAGTCGCTCTTTAATACATTTCCAGTTGCTCAAGTGTGCTGGGAGGGTTGTCACAGATCATCTGCGCACATCATTAGGTACACATTTTGCCTCTCATTTAGAAACTGTCTAGGCACTGGAGGGGAGAGCCGCAGCACCCCCCAGGGCCTCTACACTCCTTTCACACTGCATAACTTACAAGGGAGCTGCTTCTTTACCCATGGAAATACTCCAGGGTAGGAATTCAGGCCCCAGGTTGCCTGGTGGAAAAGAATGAGTATGATAAATCTCTGGAGAGTTACTGCTCCCACCAGAGAGCAGGCTTCGTTCCCCAAGTGGAATTTCTCTTCCAATGACACAACAATCACCTTACTACCATCTGGCTCCATCAGCAAAACTCATGAAATAATTAATTTAATTAGTTAATTGATTTAATTAATTAAAATAAATAGCATTGTTTTGAGCACAGAAAAGACTCTTGGATCTCCCTCCCTGACTCATCCCTAAGAACTCCACTATACCCAGGGTATTCCTTTGCTCAGAGTTCCATCCTCCTTCAGCAAATGATTACTCAGATATCAAAAAATCTTCAATCAAGTTGAATTGTTACAAAAGAATTCTTCAAAGAACTTGTTGATCAGTGGAGTGACAAATGTCAGAGCCAGAGTAATAAAAACATCATGTTGTAGTGGGAAGAAAGTTGGCCTCGAAGTCAAAAAGACCTAGGTTCAAATCCTGTCTCACATACTTACTAGCTGTTTGACCCTGGGCAAGTCACATAAGCTCTTATCTGTAAAATAAAGGGAGTTAGATTTGGTGGCCTCTGAGGTCTCTTCCAGCTTTAAATATATGATCCTCTGCAATTCTCTAAAACTACAAGTTATAGAACAAGAGGCAATCTGAATTGGTGGAGAGAGTTTTCTCCCTGGGAATTCCCCACACTATTGAAATCAAAAATGTGAACCTCAAAAATAATTTAGTTGGAGAATGTTTATCCTGTTTCATTGTCTAACGGGCTTTTAATTTTTAATTTTTTTAATTTATAAAATATTTTGGGCAAGGATCAATACAGTTCCTCTCTCCCTTTGCAATGAGCACAGGTTCAATAATTGACAGAGCTACGGGTGAGATGTGTCGGATGGGCCAAGCAAAAGCTTAAACTCAGTCAGGGTGTGGAGCTGCTAAAAAAAAATGAAATTATCCCCTCTTGGTTGAAACATCATAAGCCTGAGATCTTTTTTTCTCATTCTCTCTTTTATTCTATTTTCTCTGTTTCTCTGATTCTCTCTTTCATTCTCTTATTCTGTCTCACTATATCTGTCCCTGTTTCTCATGCTTTTTCTTTCTCTGATTGTCTCTATCTCTCTATCTCCCCTCCCCACCCCTCTCTCTCTCCTTTTCCCCCTCCTTCCTGTCTCCCTTCCTTCTTCCCCTCTCTCTCCCTTTGTAGTCTCAGCAGCTCACCAGGCTGCCTCCCTAGCTCACAACTCCTGGTTTGTCCCTATTACTGTGAAGAGCATTTTGTGATACCAGTGCCAGCTGCTGTTATAGCTCAGAGAGCCTACCAGCCCCCCAGGAAATTCACTTACTAACAGCTTAGAGGAGACATCCTGGGTTGGGGCCAGGCAGAGCCAGATGGTCACTGGGGTTATTAAAATCATGCATGTTACCAGAAAACCTTTGTAAAAAATTTTTAAAATGGAAGCCTTAATTCCCATGAAATCCCCTCATTTAAAAAAGACTTTGTTTCTAATCATCTACAACACGCATTGCTGCTGATCTCCATGAATGTGATGTATGATGCCCTTTTTAATGCCACTGTTTGTTTGTTTTTTTCATCTCTCCTGCCAGGTTCAGCTAATCCACTATAACCATGAGTTATATACAAACGTCACAGAGGCTGCAAAAAGTCCAAATGGATTGGTGGTAGTTTCTATATTTATGAAAGTGAGTATCCTGCATCCACCTTCTCCCCAAACCCTAAAAGAATTGTGAGTTCCCACAATAATCATTTGATATCCTTTGGGTTGTAGAAATATTCAAATGAGTCATAACCATTCCAATTCAACAAATCTTTATTAAGCACCTACTATGTGGCAAGCATGTTGGTCACCGGAGATATAAAGACAAAAATAAAGCAGTCCCTGACCTCAAGGAGCTGACATTCTACCAACCAAGCTAAGCTATAGAAGACATCTCGGTCCCTATTAGCGAAAATAATGAATCCCATGAAGCGTTTGCATTATTCGAATTTGCACTCGTGTTTTCATTGGGCTCGAACCATTTACCACATTTTACATAATTCAACTGCAAATGTTGCAAATTCAAATACAGGTGACTACTTCAAGTATATCATTGGCATAAGCTGTACCTGTTTTGTTTTTTACTTATATGAGAATTCATGTGAAATAGAGTCTTTCCCAAAGATATTTGAGGCAAACTCATTTCAGAAAATCTTAAATTTCCAGGGCAGACTATGGTTAAACTCTGAAGATGAAAGGAAGAATTATCATGGTATAGTGGAAGGATTCCAGCCTCTGGAGTCAGAGGTCTGTCAGTCAGTCCATAAGAGTTTTCTTAAGCACTATCTGCCACTAAACATTGAGGATACAAAGAAAGATAAAAAACAGTCCCTGCCCTCAAGGAGCTCACATTCTAATGAGAATTACAAAAATTATGTGCAAACAAGTTTTATCCAGGACAAATTAGAGATAATTTATAGATAGATGTCCCTAGCGTTAAGGAGGTTCAAGAAAGGCTTCCTGTAGGTGATGGAATTTTAACTGGGACTTGAAGGGAGCCAGGGAACCCAGGAGGTAGAGGTGAGGAGGGAGAGCATTCGGGGCTTGGGGATAGTAAGTGAAAATGCCCGGAGTCAAGAAATTCAGTGTTTTCTTTGAGGAACAGCCAGGCCAGTGTCACTGGAACAAAGGAGAGAGAGGAGTGAGGAGGGGCAAGGTAAGATAGCAGAATACAGAGAAAAATACTGGGCAGGTTAAGAAAGGCTTTAAAACTCAGAGGATTTTGTATTTGATCTTGGGGGCAATAGAGAGACATTGGAGTTTGTTTGTTTTCTTTAGTAGGGAATTGACGTGATCAGGATTGCTCTTTAGGAAAACCATTTAGACAGCTCTGTGGAGGACAGACTAGAATGGAAGAGAACAGTATCACAGTAGTTCAGGCATGAGGGCTTGCAGCAGGATAATAGCAGTGCCAGAGGAGAGAAGGGGACATATGCAGCAAGTATTTTGATGATAGAAATAAGAGGACTTGACAACTGATTGGATATGGGCGGGGGGGCTGCAAGAGGGAGTGAGGAGTTAAAGATGATACCTACTCTATGAGCCTGAGTGACTGAGAGTATGGTGGTTCTGTCCACAATATGGAAGTTAGGAAGATGGGAGGGTTTGCAGGGAAAAATAATGAGTTCGGTTTCAGACATGATGAGTTTAGGATGGACTGGGCACATCTCGATTGAGATGTCCAATAGGTAAGTGGAGATGTGGGAGAGAAGGTCAGGAAAGAGGTAAGAGCTTGGACAAACGAAACCAAGCATTATCAGAGCAGAGCTAATGGAGATGAGGTTGAAACTGTGGGAACCAAATATATTACCAAGTGCAATAGTAAAGAGGAAGAAGAGAAGAAGGTCCAGGACAGAGCCTTGGGGGGCATCCAAGGTTAATAAGCATAATTTGGATGAAAATCCAGCAAGAGACTGAGAAGGGGCAGTCAGACAGATGGGAAGTGAACTGGGACAGAGACGGGTCAAAGAGAAGAAAATATCCAGAAGAAAATGAGAGAGAGAGAGAGAGAGAGAGAGAGAGAGAGAGAGAGAGAGAGAGAGAGAGAGAGAGAGAAACAGAGACAGAGAGAGAGAGAGATTAAGAGAGTCTGCCTTCTAACAGGGGAAGACAACACACAATAGGAATCTTGCTCATTAATATAGAAGCAACTGAGCTTAGCTAACAGAAGGAATTCGTTTAAATGGAAATCTACCAGATGATACTCTCTCCTTCACATCCACCCAAAGCAGAGTGAATTGGTACCCAGCCTGACCCTACCCTGAGCCCTGCCTCAATCCTTCTCACTCTGGCAGCAGCCTTGAAATGTCTCAAGTCCTTTATCTCTTCTCTAAGAGTCACTGTCCCAAGTTCTCTATACCCTCCCTAAGGGGCAGTGAGTGCCCCAGGGTCTCTCCCTCAACATGGCCTTCTGTCTAGGAATCTCTCCCCTTCTAGCATTAAGTGCCTTTAAAAGTTCATTTGAGAGCGAACTTGGACCCCCTTGCCCTGGGGAACACTTTGCAAAGCTCATTCAGTGTGCTCAGATCACTAGTTACTGCTCTGCTGGGAGATCAGGCTTTCTCGTTCCAAGGCATTACAGACTGGAAATCCGAGTCCAATTGAAAAGCTGATCCAAAGAGAAGCTGCCATCCCATGGTCTCATCTTTTTAAGTAGCCATACTTCTAGAAACCAACATTAGATTTATTTACTGAAAGACCATGACGAACTTACAAATATTTAGAAAATTGTTTAGAAGATGGTCAACTAAATCAACCTTATTCCTAGGTCATCCTTTAAAATATGTATTTGTGATGGATTCTTCAGGCCCCATTCCATTTAACGTCAGTCTCTAGCTTGTTCTCAAATCCTAGTACAGCTCTGAATTGATGGAAAGAGCCCTGAAAGCTCTACTGTATTCTGCCACAAACCCCCCAATTCATTATTAGCATGTACCTTTCTAAATCCACACTTTATACAAAGAGGAAAAGGGACATTGGGGTCAGTGGTCAGTGTGGGGCAATGGAAGGAACGCTAGATTTGGAGCAAGAGCACGTGAATTCAAACCCCAGCCCTCCCATGTTATAACTCAGTGACACTGGACAAGACACTTAAACTTCTCTGTGCCTCAGTTTCCCCATCTATAAAATTAGCAGGTTAAATTAGATAACCTTTAAAGTTACTTCCAATTCCGAAATAATAAAGCTATGGTCCCGAGAACTCAAGACAGAAGTATTGTCACTTTTCGAAGTTAAATTCAGAAGGAAACTACTTCCTGCCAGATAATCCAGCTGGTGCTATCTCTGAAATTCCCAGCATTATCTCCCACCCTAAGTGGGAGTCATAGGGAGTTCTAGGTTCTTCTCTTGCTGCATAACATAGTAGGAAAAGCACTGGCTATGGAGTGAGAGGCCACTCATGTCCTCAAATCCTACCTCTGTAACCTAGGTCAAATCACAACCTCCCTGGAACTCAGTTTCCCCCATCTGTAAAATAAGCAAGCTGGATTAGACCTCTCTGATGTCATCGATGTGATCTTCCTGGTGATATTTTCCAGGCAGCATGGTATTGTGAGAAGAGCATGGAAGTCAAAGTCAGAGGCCTTGGGTTTTGGTTCCAGCTACTTCCTCTGTGATTTTTCCTTCTCCAGACCCATGATCCTCTGATCCTTTGAAAAAAGCAGATCAGGGAGAAAGAAAATCAGATTTAAACATTCCCAAATGCTAGCCACAAATACAGGCAAATTCTTATAATACCAGTTTAGCCCCTAACTAAGCCACAAAAAGCTATTTCATGAACTTAATCAGGGAGCTCTTCCCTGTTCTGAGAACCTTCTATCTGGTAACAATATCCTTTACAAAGGGGGTATTTGTCATTTGTTTCCCTCAGCCTCTGTTTTAGCAGCCTCTCTGAAAACCAAAAATTCAGACATCGGCTTATGCTCCCTGTACAATTGGAAAGATGAGGGATGGAGAGAAAAGGCCACATCAATATCAGCTGTCCCTGCTGGTCCCTCTATTTGAGGTTTCTTGGCACAGCTTACGGCTTCAGCCTCCCTGGTTTGGAGCCCTGGTTAGTGGAAGTCACATCTGTAATGTGGATACTCACTATGGCTTTCAGTGATTGATCGGCTTAGAATACAGGATTTTTGCCTGCCACACTGCTGGGGTATTTAACAAGCGAAGAGGAAATACATTTGCAGAAACACGCTTCCCCTCCCCTGTAGACCAGTCTCCGCCACTCCACCCCCAGGTTGCTGCAGTGGTCCTTCTAGCAGCTTCTATGTTGATTGAGACTGAGAACGTGTTCCCAGAAGGTCAGTGGATTAAGCATAATTGCTCCTGTCTCTAATTGGCCAGAATGGAGCTCACTGCCTCTGTTGCTCTTCCAGGGTTACCTCTGAGCTTTCTACATGCATCAGACCCATAGCATATCGGCGACCCCTTCTTGTCACAGTCAGACCTGTTCAGTTCCCGGTTGTTCAAGGGCCACTTTTCTAGGCTGTAAATTATCCAAAGAGAGGAAGAGTAATACTTGCTATTTTAAGGTAATTATAAGCAGCCTCCAGAGGCAGCATGGTTCGAGGGCTGGCCTTAACATCTAGAAGACCTAGGTTCAGATTCTGTCTCTGACACACACTGTGTGAACCTGGCAAATCATTTGACCTGTCAGTGCCCTAGGTGGATCTCTGAAACTATAAAATGCCAATCCCTCATCTGTTGGAGAGAGTTTTCTCACTGGAGTTTCCTACGCTGATGAAATCATAGACTTGATTTTAAAAAAAAGTAAATTAGAGACCAAATAATAAGTATTTTTGTTATTATCAACTATTGCATTATTACTAACACCTAAGGGATTCCAGTGATTATATACACTCTTGGAAGTATAAAATAGATGACAACAGACTTAGAAAGTCTTTTAACCAAAAATATGTACAATATTAATGAAGCATTGGGTCCGTTATCCCAAGGCAGGACTAAGAATGAGTAATCAGAAAGGAAAAAAGAGTGCTAATAGATGTTCTCAGGACAAAAATCTGCTGAGATCCTGTTGGAACAAACAGATATCATTTGTCTGAGTAACAGGAAAACTTAACAATAGTTGCATCCCTAAAATGAGATATCTTTCCACTGGGGAAAAAAGGTATAGGTATACATTGAAAAGCAACATTTGTCGTGAGCTACACTCAACTTCTAAATAAGCCAGATGAATGAATGAAAAAAAAAACACTTACTATGTACAAAGCATTGCACTAAATCCTGGGGATAAAAATTGAGGAGGAGTTCACATTTTAAGGGGGAAAACAATACATATGGAAGGTTTCAGGTACAAATTAGATTGAATGGTCCCATGGTCCTTGGGGTACAAAAGTAAAATAGATGGTAATACTTCTTCTTCAGTGTCGTTTCTGTTGAGAAAAATCATATTTGTTTCTAGTGTTGAATCACTTCACAGTGCCATAGTCTTTGATGGCAAGAACTTTCCTTTCCGGGTCTACAGTAGCTGTGGCCAATGCACCTGTGGGAGTAATTGTTCAGATGCATGTTCACAGGAATTGCTTCCCAGGATGATATCTAAGAGCACTGGGCTGAAAGTCTTGCAAGATTGGAAGATTAGGGGAAAAGTTCAGCCTATAAAATTAACCGCTCGTGACTTGCAACTCTAGTCAGAAGTTGGGTGGCAGAAAGAGTTGGAAATGTTGGTGTAAAATGAGAGATGTGCTTATCTGTGGACTTCATTTACGTATATCCCACTAACCCCTGCTTCACCCTCCCCATCTTTCCATCCCACCCCACCCAATGACCAAAGGGAATAGAAATTTGGCTCTAATTGCAACTCTTCCACACACTGTTAACTCTCCACTTAAGCCCACTACACCTAGTACATATTTTAGCCTCCCACCAATGCATGGCACCAAGACACTAAAATCCACACGTTTTCTCTGTATGCTCTTGAAATGTATTCAGTTGTCCTTAATTAACCCATAAAGGTCTCAGCCCAAAAGTGTATGGTGACCAGATATTCAGAATATAATGGCCCAAAGTGTCTATGTGGGACCATAGCATATTTATCACCAATCATATATAATTCTTTTGTTTTTCTTTCTTGGAGATGCACTCGGGTAGAGGAGGAATTCTTAATGTGCGTGTGTGTGTTTAAATCACAGATCCCTTTGGCAGTCTGGTAAAGCCAATGGATACTTTCTCAGAATAATGTTCTTTTAAATATATAAAATTACATACACAGGATTACAAGATATCAATTATGTTGAAATACAAATATTTTTATATCGAAATACAAATAATTTCAATTATATTGAAATACAAATATTTTTAAGGCAAATTTGCAAACAATAGGTTAAGAGCCTCTGGTTCAGAAAGTAATTTATGAAATGCCTTTCAAATAGCTGAAGAACAACCTACAAAGGAGGTGACATTTTGTTCTATGCTCACATGTCTCTGAAAAGCACCAGAGTTGATTGTATGCATTTCTCAGGTGGACAGAAATCTGCTTTTGCCAAACATCCCAAAACTGTATTTTTGCCATAGGATCTTAGACTAGAGCTAGAAGGGACCCTGGAGGTCATTGTGTCTGATGCCCTTATTTCATAAATGGGAAATTTAAGGCACATAGGGTCACACAACTAATGAGAGTATGAGGTAGTCTCTTCAACACACTTCTTCCTGACACCAAGTCCAGCACCCATACATTATACCATGCTGCCAGTAAAAACAAAAACAAAACAAAAAACCATAGAGCAAAGAGAAAGAAAGAACATAAGTAATCAATTCACTTTCCAAACTCAAAATTACCTGTTGGATATATGTAGTGACATCCCTAACCCTTAAGAGAGATCTATTTTTAAGGTAGATGAGACACAACTTCCAACTAGAAACATGATAAATCAGAACAGGGAGACCAATGCAATAAGAGAGAGACGACTACACGTCAGGAGAACCTCTCTCAAAAGTGCCTGTCCAGGAAAGCCCTCTGTTTGGCATTTGAAGTTCTTCATAACCTAGCCCCTTCCTGCTTTCCTAGTTTTCTTGCACCTTACCTCCACCTCTTTAGTTTCATTGGCTTCCTTCAAGAATCAATTTAAATCTAGCCTTCTGCAGGAGACCTTTACCAGTCTCCCTAGATACCCATGCCTCCCATTTCAGATTGCTCTCATCTACTCATCTTACATCTTGTTTCCCCCATTAAAATATGAGCTTCTTGAAAGTAGGGACTGTTTTTTTTTAACCTTTCTGTATATTCCCAACATGGTGCCTGGTTTGATGACTGACTTCCTGACATTCCAAAAATGTCAGTGCTCTTATTTAAGTATCTCAAACCTAGCAATGGACAAAGCAGCCTTGCTTTGTTCACCAAAGAAAGATGGGAATATCATGAAACAAGTCACAGGAACCTCAAAATACAATATCCCTATGTCTTCTAAAAACTAAATCTGTCTGTTTTGCTATGAAACCCTTTGATGGCACTATTGTCAGAGAAAGTGACCCACGCCTAGGTTAGAAGTAGACTGTACACTCCTTGAAGGCAGGAGCCATGCCTAATGTCATCTTTGTGTCTCCCCATTTTAGTATCTCCTCCATGGTGACTTCCTTATAGCTCAGTGGATCTGTAGCTTCATCACTAAATATAAACCATAAACCCTTCATACCTGCATGAGTCTTATGTCTTTCTATAAACAGAAGATAGGCCCAACACACTAGAAGCCTCCCTTGGCTCTTTTGGTATTTTGTGGATACCAGTGCAGCTCTCAGGTCATACATCTGCTATCACCCATTTTTATTACACAACCATTCTGCAGCCTTTTCTAGGTTCGCTTATCTTACAGGTGATTTTTACATCACTTTTTTTTCTGCATGTAAGTCATTACTAGTAATAGGCTGGAATTTACTACTTAGGTGACTTTAAATATATCACTTACCCTCACCAGGCCTCAGCTTCTTCATCTGTAGAATAAGGGGTTTGGATCAGATGGCCTGTGAGGTCAATTCCAGCTCCATATCTATGATCCTAGGTGCAAGGCACTGTAATAGGAATTCGGGAAATAAAGACCAAAATTCTAAAGATGAAATAGTACTTCGAGGAGATAATAAAATATGTATTCAGATTTATAAAGCACAATTTGTACAAACTAAGAGATAGAGAGCAATGACAACTGGGAGGATCAGGAAAAATCAATTATAGGAAAGAACTGCTGAACTGTGTTTTGAAGGAAGCTGCATTTCCATGCCTTTGAGGGGATTCCCTTCCCTGGAGGGAAGGAGTGCCTCTCACACACAGGAATAGTCTGTGCAATAGGCACAAAAGTGGGAAATGGAACAGTGACTCCAGGGAAGAGCTAGTAGGCCATGTGAAACAAGGAGCACACAGAAGGGAATACATAATATAAATCAATTGAAAAGGTAGGTGCAACTTTCCTATTACCTTTGGGACTCCTGCAGCTGTGACTCTTCACAGGTATTCTATGATCCACAGTCAAGTACTGTCGCCAAGAGAAAAGAATACTAAAGAGAGGGGCTTTTGCATCAGTGGGCAGCTTGACATCCTTGAAAGCTTTGCATGTAATAGATGTTTAATAAGTGGTTGAATTGAATGGTGCTGAATTGAGGAACAAAAAAGTCAAGCTTGTGGTTGTTCTAGTGGACTGGATATGATGGATGCTCATTCCTGATGACAAAGAGTCTGTTATGACAGGGTTCCGTTACCTTTCTCACTTGTTACTTGGAAGAGATCTGCTTCCCTCATCTCTCCATGAATTCCAGATACATCAGGGTTCATCTCTGACCTAAAACATCCTTCCTCCCTTGTTCTCTCCCCTAAATAAATGTTCTCATTGGAGATGCTTATCTTGTGACAATCTAGATTCAGTCATTAATTGATTTTTTTCCTCCACCCTAGGTTTCTGATTCATCAAATCCATTTCTTAATCGAATGCTAAACAGAGACACCATCACGAGAATAACGTATAAAAGTAAGTCCAGTTTCAAGTCCTGTATGACAGTCATCCTGAATGTTTGAGTTCTCCTCTCTGAAGGCAGAAACCTGGCTCAGAAAGGTTCCTAAGGCTCCTTGTAGTGAAGTGAGCTTTTGAATCCATCAGAAGTCACTCTGCTGAACTACAATTTGCCAAGGGACAGCTTATAAAGAACAAAAGTCACCAGGGCAGTGTTTTCATCCATGTCCATCTGGTATGATAATTATGATAATGATGATGGTCATCATTTTTCTAGGGAGTAGTAATGAGCTGGGGGACTATGTGTTGTCTGACAAGCTCAATGACATCGCTTGGCCAACATTCTGGGTCCCGTGGATTAATATACAAATACTACACATAGGTTTAAGAAGTGGTAGCCAAGCATTATGGACAGAGCCCAGCCATCTATCTTCAAGTGCCTGCAATGGGACTAGGTCTCTTTCACAGGGTGAGAGATCTTTTCAGGAGATTCTTATGTATGTCCCTGAAACTTAGCTCAAGTACATTACACATAGAGGAGGTTTCTTTGCATGTCTACACCACCTCTCTTATCCATAAGAATCTACCTAGGTGCGTTCCTCTCCAGGTGCTCTGAAGACAAAGTGCAGAAGCTTCCTGATGCTTCATCTCACAGTCCCAGAGGAAGGGAGGAGAATGGTTTCTTTCTGTACTTGATCTAACAGCAACCTAGAAAGCTGGGAGAATTGAGAAAGCTCTGCAAATTAGCACAGATCTGAGGAGAGAGAGGATGGAGGGGCAAGTGTATCTAGCTTCTAATAGAAGAAAGAGCAGCCAAGTAGTGACCGATCTGGAATTCAACTGTTCTGAGTCCAAATCTAAGACTCTTTTCACTGTACCTTGTTACTTCTCATATGAGAATATCTGTCATGCCTATTTAGCAGGGTTATTGTGATGATCAAATGAGATGATACCTATAAAGTGTGTTGAAAACCTGAAAGTGTTCTGTAGATGTCAGATTTTGTTATCTCCATTACTATTATTACATTTCTAGAAGCATTTTTAGGCTGATGGGAATTTGAAATGAGCAAAATGAGTGAAATGAGCATTGAGCATTAACTCCCTGAGGCCCTTTCTAGAGGCAGCTAGGGGGCACAGTGGATAGAAGGCTGGGCCTGGAGTAAAGAAAACCTGGAGTTCAAATCTGACCTCATACACTTACTAATTGGGTGACCTTAGACAAGTCACTTACCTCTGCCTCCATTTCCTCAACTGTAAAGTAGAGATAATGATAGCGCCTACCTCTCAGTTTTGTTCTGAGAATCAAATAAGGTAATATTTTTAAAGTGTTTAGCAGAGTGCCCAGTATATAGTAGGCTCCTAATAAATGCCTATTTCCTTCCCTCTCTTCTGTGACATTGGAGATTCTCAAATTAAACTATCAAAAGCAGTATTACAATGTGCACAATGTACAAAGTACAGTGGAAAGAGAACTGAATTTGGTGTCAGAGACCCTTTGTTCAAATCTTGGCTCTGCCCTTTACTTACTACGTGACCTTGGGCAGGTCACTTGGGCTTCAGTTACTACATCTTTTGGTAGAGAGGAGTTGGACTAGATGACCTCTAAGCTTCCAGATCTAAGTCTCTAACCAAAGTTAAAAGGGACAAGAAGATGCTGTCTTCTCAAGCATCTGGTACTCCAGGTCATGACTTCCCACAGAATTTACCAAATCAACTCGTCTCACAGAGAATGTGGCAAAGGCCGCGGGTGGAAGGTCCTAAAGTAGAAAGGAACCAGAAGTACTAGTGGAGGGTACAAAGTCAATAGCCAACATTGAGACTACTGAGCTATGAGACAGAAAGTAGTATATTAAGAGAGTTTAGGGGAGTTACTGAAGACACACCATCCAGGGTCGGGTTGCAAGGTTCAATGACAAGATCGTAGGATAAATTTAGAATAAAAAAGGGACCTCAAGAGCCCTCTAGTGCAACCATCTCATTTTACTGGAGCCCAGAAAGGTTAAGCTTTTTGCCAATGGACTTAAACCCAGGTCATTTGACTCCAAATCAAGTTTCCTTACAGAACTCTAAATCCCACAACTTCCTTACTTTGCTGCATTCAACTTTCATCGGTATGTGTATGTTCTTAAGACCATGAAAGGCTGTCCAGACCTTACGGCTCCAGCTATACTTAGCACAGGGTCTGGCACGTAGTAGAGACTTAATAAAGGCTTGTTGACTTGACTTGATTGCAGCTGGATAGCTCCCACCATCTTTGTTCCTCTCCTTAAAGATAGCAAGGCTCAGTGGGCAGGGGAGGTAAATGCTTTCAGGGACCATTTGTAGAACTCATGGAAGAGCTCCTTCCCATCCTTCCTCCCTCACCTGCTTCAATGCAGAAGTCTGGGATATGGTGTAGAGTGTAGATAGATGCCATTTAGGCAGCAAAATCACGCTGTTCAGATAATAGCTCTATTCTTCCCTCATCAGTATTCCTATGCAGTTCTCTCTCACTATACATGAAGCATAGTCAGCTGAGGGGGATTTTTCTACCTCTTGTGTAAATAGCATATTTTATAACCTCCCATAAAAGATTATTATATTTTAACTTTTTGATTAAAAAAGCATGGAAATTAAATAAAATGTCTTCAAATAATTGTGAATTTGTAGCTTGGAGATTGTGAAAAGCCGTGAAATTACATAGAAAGCTCCACACATAATCTAACCGATTGCCAACCACCAAGTCAATGTTATCTGGATAGTTCTTCCTTTTCCTAAGCACTGCTATAATTAATATTAAGTGGTGTGACTGTTAAAGATGAAAGACTCAACAGGACCCTTCATTATGTTTTAACTCCATCTATATTAGATATCCATGAGGAGTGCTGCCTTCATGCACATTGGGGATGGAGAAATGGGAGGGGGGAGGATTTTATTAAATTTGTGATATGGACTACAGCATGATGATTCAAAAAACCCAAATGCTTTCATTTTCGTTCATTTAGTCATTCATTTGATATGCACTTATTAAGTATCAGCTGTTTGTAGAGCACTATATTAAGGCTCCAAGGAAGATACAAAGTTCAAGTATGACTCAGTTAAGTAAAATGTCTTTGATTACCCCCTGTGGTCTGCTCTGGAGACCTGCCTCGCTGCCTCTATTATAATTAATCATTAGTAACATATATATGTATATATATATAAATCTATATGTGTCTATATATATACATATGTATGGATACACATACACACAGATTTATGTATGTATATATACATATATATATGGAGAGAGAGAGAGAGAGATAGAGAGAGAGAGAGAGAGAGAGAGAGAGAGAGAGAGATTGGTTTTGTCATTTTAAGAAAGGATAGAATGCCCAAACATCTTGTTTTCTAGTCTTGGCTTTGCCATTTACAACTAGGTAGCACAGTGGATTGAGCATAGGACTTGGAGTCAAGATGGCCTGAGGTCAAACCTTACCTCAGATACTTTCTAGCCATGTGATCTTGGGCAAGTCGCTTAATCCCTCTCACTCTCAGTTTGCTCATCTGTAAAACAGGGATAATATTCACATGTGCCTCTTAGGGAAGAAGCAGTATTTGTAAAAACACTTTTCAAACTTTAAAACACTAGCTATTATTTGCCAACCATACGGCCTTGAGTAGGTCATTTTAACTCTCAGGTTCTCAGTTTCCTCAAAATGGGAATAGTGATTTTTTCCTTGTTCGGCTCATGGGGTAGTGAGAATCAAATGACGGGTTGTATGTAAAAGGGCTTTGTAAACTGCAACGTGTTATACTAAGAGATTCCTAGCACTAATTATAATTTCTACAGTGGGCGTAGCCAATGGCATCAGGAAAGAGTAGAAAGAGAAGTAGCTGGAGTCTGACTTCCCAATGTGTGGCACCATCTGGAGTCTGTTACAAAATGAGCTAAAGCTATCCCAATTCCTGCCCCTTGTGGTTAGAGATAACTGAGGGCCCTGGAACAATCGGTATTTTGTGCTCCAAGGTACAAACAATATAATGTAGCCATTCTAGGTACTGTAACCTTTCTCACATTACCAGGGTAGATGCCCAGCAGGGATAATGACGGTGTTTAAGAGAAAAAACAAAAAACAATGCCCAAAACACTTGTTATGTGCAGAAAACTACTGCATAAGAAAATTATTTACTCGTGAGATGGTCCAAAGCCTCCCTCTCCCCTTACAGTAAGTGCCCCTAAGGTTTCATGCATAGTGAAATCTGACATTATTTGTGGGTAAGTGAGTTACCATGTGGTGAAAATAAGACAGTTATCTTGGATATAGTCCAGGAGATGGAAGGTATAGGTCCACCAGTCTGCGCTGGGGACCTGCCATGTTGCCATTTATGGAATAAGTGATTTAATATAAAATTATTTGTTTTGTTTGGACATCTGCCAGCTAGGCAGTACAGTGGATAAAGAACTGGACCTAGAGTCAGAGGGAGCTGAGTTCAAATCCAGCCTCAATCACTTACTAGCTGTATGATCTTGGGCAAGTCACTTAACCTCTGCCTTCCTTAGTTTCCTAAAATGTAAAATGGGGATAAAAATAGGACTTACCTACCTCATTTGAATCCATCAGAAGTCACTCTGCTGAACTACAATTTGCCAAGGGACAGTTTATAAAGAACAAAAGTGACCAGGGCAGTGTTTTCACTGGTTCAAATGAGATAATATTTGTAAAGTATTATGTAAATGCTGACCATCATCATAGCTCTTGGAGGGGGAAGTGATGTCATTTGATTTCATTCAGTTATTTATTAATTGGCACGCATGAAGATGTCATCACAGGATGTCACTAAATGTGCAGGGGAGATCAGCAGCACTTTCCAGTACCAATCAATTAGTCGATAAACATTTATTAAGCACGTACTATGTGCCAGGCACTTCGCTAATTGCTAGAGATACAGAAAGAAGCAAAAGATAGTCCTTGCCCTCAAAGACTTCACAATCTAATGGGGAAGACAACATGCAAACAGATACATGCAAAGCAAGCTATATATGGAAAAAATGAGAAATAATGGAGAGGGAAGGCAATGGAATTACAAAGTGTCAAGAAAGGCTTTCTGTAGAAGGGGGTATTTTACCTGGGACTTAAAGGAAGCCAGGGAGGTCAGTAGTTGGAGAAGAAGAGGGAAAGTGTTCCAGGCACGGGAGACAGCCAGAGAGAAAGCTTAGAAATTAGAGATGCAATTTCTTGTTCATGGAACAAGTCAGGAAGCTAGTCTCACTGGTTTGAAGAGTGTGTGTCTGGGAGTAAGGTGTGAAAAGACTGGAAAGGTAGGAGGGGGGTAGGTTATGAAGGGTTTGAATACTAAACAGAGTATTTTGTATTTGGTCCTGGAAGCTATAGGAATTTACTGGAATTTAAATAATGCAACATGCCCTCAGGCTATACCCCTCCAACTTGCACCCAGACTAACAGTTTAGGTCCCACAGAGGGCAACAATTACTTCAAGGTTTCAAGATATCTCTCGCATCCGACTTCTAAAACTATAGCTCATGAGCCCCCACTGGTACACTTATCTTTAATAATCAACACGTAGACACAATGAACTCAAAGCAAAGGCATTTAATAAGATGGCACAGTGAGAACATTAACTTCTAAACATTCCTCCCATAAACCTGAGGTATACTGTCCTATAAACATGCATAGAGTCATTGAAAAAAGTGAGCACATGTATACAGGATCCCATGCTATTTCACAGCTACCTCATAGATCATCCCTTCTCCATCCCTACTTGTCCCTAGTTAAGGACACCTCAATGGTGATGTGTCCTTAAAGTATAAATCATCCTAGGTTCTACTGTCATTGAGTAAAACCCCCTCATTTTATAGCTAAGGCAAATGGAGAGGGCCAGAGAGGTTGTAATTTAACAGTTAGGATATGGCAAAGCCAAGACTTGAACCAAGATCCTCTGATGCCAAATCTACAATTCCTTCCAGTGCAATAGCAATAAGAATGAGAATAATATAAGGAAGTATGAGGTAGGAGATAGAGAACTGGATTCAGTTTTAAAGAGATTCAAGTTCAAGTCCCACTTCTGACACAGTCTGTGATGTTGGGCAAGTCACTTAACCTCTCAATGTTCTAAGCAACTCAAAAACTATTATTTGAGGAGCAAGTGGCAACCTGCATTTATAAAGGCAATTTCCTCATAATTTGACTGCCTATGCCAATGATATAGTTCTGAACCAAAAATATTAATAATGTCTACTATTGGGAGAGCTTACAAAAGACAAACTTCCTTCCTAATCCTTTTATACGATTACAAGAAGCAATTATTTTTTCAACCTACCTACATAATTATCCATAGCACATTAAATATAAAAAATATAAAAGAATATGGAAAAATAGTTGTTTCAGGACCATTTCTACATAAGCTTTATTGAATAAGATGGGAATAAGATAATAGTAAAATAACATTATACAACTTGTTAACATTTGTGAAAGTCTTTGTATACATATCTCTTGAGCCTCACAATCCATCCGGGAAAAAGGCAAACGCTAGAGGTATGGTTATCCCCCCAGGAGCTGTCTATGTCTTATCTAAACTTTGTATTTCCCCCAGCTCTTAGAACAGTGCTTCCCTATTTAGTCAGTATTTGGCAAATAAGGCAGATGCCTTCCTAGTATGCACTGGTTAGAGCAGGACATCACTATTGGGGAGTAGTGGGAAATAAGCTTAGATGGGAAATCTAAAGGCAACCCATGGAAGGCTTTACAAAGAATACTGGGCCTAGAGTCAGGAAGACTCATCTTCAAGAGTTCAAATCCAGCCTCAGGCACTTACTATCTGTCTGAACCTGGGAAAGTCATTTAACCCTGTTTGCCTCAGTTTCCTTATCTGTAAAATGAGCTGAAGAAGGAAATGGCAAACCATCCCCATATCTTCACCAAGAAAACTCCAAAGGGAGTCACAAAGAGTGAGACGTGACTGAAAAAATCACCAAATGTGCTGAATATGTTACATTTTATGTGATCTCAAATTGCCTATGGAAGAAGAGCAAACATTTAAAGAAACAGAGAATATTGAACTACTTTACAATGGAGGAGAGGACAATAATACTTCTCTCATAGGCTAACAGTCTTACTTCTCACTTTTACTCTGTGTGGTCATATATGGCGACATGTAGTAATATAACAATAATAATAAATAATAATAACTAGCATTTATATGTCACTTTAAGATTTACAAAACACTTCACAGTGTTATCTTATTCGATCCCCCCAACAACCATAGGAGGTAGGCCCTATTAATATCTCCATTTTACAGATGAGGAAACTGAGTCAAAAGGGGCTAAGCGACTGACTTACCCAGGGTCATGCAACTAGTAGATATCTGAGGCTAGATTTGAACTCAGGTTTTCCCAACCCCAGATCTGGCTCTCCATCCACTGTACTAATTGGCTATTTCTAATAGTGTCATAAGATGATAGATTTCAAGCTGGAAGGATTCTTAGAGGCTATTTAGTCCAGATCTCTCGTTTTACAGCTGAAGAAACTGAGATGATCCAAGAAGGTCAAATTTCTCATCCAAGGTCATATAGGTTTTAAGTGGTGGAACATGGACTATATGACCTACAGTATAGAGCTAGATGCATTATTTTTAATGTAGCAAGTATGCTTCCTGAAAGGGAAGAAATTATATAAATTGAATTCTTTACACATCAAATCACAATTCGAATGTAGCAATGCAACCACCTATTTAAAGAAAAGCTATTATGAGTACTTTGTAAGACAAAGATTATTTTTTATAAGGCAAATAATCAACCCTCTAATTAGCATCCGAATTAAAGTGTCTTTTCATTTAGTTGGTTTACTTAGAGTTAGGCACATCGGCTGTAACTAAATCCATGATGATCACGCTATCACAGGCTACAATTGTCCAGCAGAGATTACCTCTGACCCTGCCCAGAACTTAGAAGGGATGAACCATTTGGGATGGCCTGTGAGGAAGGCTGACCTAAATCAGAAGGATCAGTTATGGGGAAAAGGGAAGTCACTGGAAAGGAATGATGCAAAAAAGAAAGTGGGGGGGGGGAGGGTGGTATGTGAAGTATCACTAAGCTTTTGTTTCAAACAATTGCAGAATTACAGAATGCCAAAGCTTGAAACATCCTCCATGAGCATGTAGTCCATGCAACTCCTTTGTTTCATGTGAGATTAAATTAAGGGCCAGAGAGGGAAAATAATTTGCCCAAGATTGAATAGCAAACGTCAGAGCCAGACTGGAACTGAAGTCTCCTGACACATAAATAGCTGTACTGCACACACGGGCAAACACACATATACAATGTATTTTCTGAAAGAATAAAAATAAGAAATTGGTCCTTTCTTCTAAAAAAGTTATGGAAAACAATTTTATTCTATTTGAATATTTCCAGTACTCCTCTCTTTTTTCCCTTTTATTCAAATCCATAATGGCCACCCCCAGTACTGAAAAGGCTTAGAAATATCATTTAAACTCTCTTTACCTGTCACTTTTTTCTCACACAGCTGGTATTTTATTTTTTTAAAAATGGGATTTGACTAAACTTTCAAAACCACAAAGTAATACAAACTAATAACTAAGTGCTGAGGAGGAGAGAACCTACTTAAGGAGGTGGTTCCCGCTAGCCTTACCTCCAACTTTTTCAAGTGAGGAAACTGAGAACCAGAGAAATGGACAGCTATAGGAGGTGCAGTGGATAAAGTCCAGAAGACCTGAGTTCAAATCCTGACTGAAACACCAGCCGTGTGACCCTGGGCAAATCACTTTGCACCTGTCTGTACCTCAGTTTCCCCATATTTAAAATGAGACTTCAATTCAACAGCCTCCAAAGTCCCCTCCAGACCTAACCTTACATCCTAAAAGTGAAGTCATCTGCCTAATGTCTCACAAGCTGTGATTGGCAGAGAGGCAGAGACAGATCTAAAACCTGACTCTTGTACTCAGGCTCTTTCTTCTATACTAAACGTTATTTGTTGTGCAGTCACTTTTCAATCATGTCTAACTCTTCATGACTTCATTTGGGGTTTTCTTGGCTGGTAGTTTGCCATTTCCTTCTCCAGCTCATTTTACAGATGAGGGAACTAAGGCAGAGAGAGTTAAGAGACTTGCCCAGGGTCATACAGCTAGGAAGAATCTGAGGCCAGAGTTGAACTCAGGAAGATCTGTATTCCTGACTCTAGGCCCAAGACTCTGTGCACTGCACCTAGCTGACCCAATTTTTTCTTAGGTAGGTTAAATATTCTTCCTGCATTCTTACTTAGACTATTAACTAACTAAGCAATATCGCCTTTTTTATGGAGCATGCCAAGGCAGAAACTACTCAGTCAGTGGCCTAATGATCCTCTAAGGCAGGAGTGGGGAACCTGAGGCCTTAAGGCCACCTATGGCCTTCTTCTAAATCCTTAAGTGAGGGCTTTTAAAGACTGAATCCAAGTTTTACAGAATTTACAGAATAAAATTTGGATTCAGTCTTTAAAAAGCCACACTTAAGGATTTAGAAGGCAATATGTGGCCTTAAGGCCTCTGGTTCCCCACCTCTGATCTAAGCTCTCTTCCAATTCTAAAATCCAACAGCTGACAATCTCAAATTCAAGATTAGGAGGGCCTTGCTGTGCTTTTGATGAATCTCTGCAAAAGAAATAGAAGAAGATGAGTAAAAGTTTATCAGGGCCCGCTCTTGACCATGGCTTTGTACTACTTGGTAAGAGCTTTTTCAAATGTCTTTGGCAGAACTGCCCAGCTAGGGCTCCCTTTTAGGGCCCAAGACTAAAAGAAGAACATGCTAGGTTATGAAATACTTTCTCTGACACTTCTCGCATTTCTCAGATCTTTGGAAGGTGTCATCAATTACTCACGGAGAAACTACATGAACGATCCTGAAAGAACACAATACAACCAAAGTATATAAAATCCCACAGACCTTCTTCTCTGAGCATAGATTTAGAGCTGAAAAGGACCTTATTAGCTCTTGAGGCCAACCACCCTATTTTACAGATGAGGAAAATGAGGCACAAAAGGTTAAGTGACTTGCCTAGGGTCACACAGCTAGAAAGTGTCTAAGGCAGGATTTTAAACCCAAATCTTTCTGAGACCAAGTGCAGTGCCCTATCCTTTTCCCCTGCAAAAGGCTTTAAATGACAAACAGAAAAATTTGTATTTTATCCTAAAAGCAACAGGGAACCACTGAAGCTTTGTGAGTAAGGGAGTGGAATGGCCAGACTACACTTGAGGATTGTCTATTTGGCAGCTCTATGCAGGAGAGGGAAAAGATTGGATGTGGGGAGATTAATTAATCAGTGAGTCAACAAGCATTTATTAAATGCTAAATATAGGACAGGCACCATGCCAAGGTTGGAGATACAAAGAAAGACAAAAACAGGTCCCCCACCCTCAAGCAGCTCAAATCCTAATGAGGGAAACAACATAAAAGAAGCAGGCACATACAAGCTATAGTAGATGGAATATTTACAAAGTACATCTACAAATAGAGGGAGGGCTGTTGTTGTTTGTCCTTCATTTTTGAAGAGAACAAATGAGGTAACGTCTTAACTTGAGCATGAATTGGACTTAAGTGAGGCAGTTTCACAGTCATCAGCCTCACTGTCTCTTCCAGAGGCAGATAGAAGATAATGAGCTCGGAGGGAAGGCATCCAAAGTCTCTTCCAGCTCTAAACCCAAGATCATATGATAAGCCTAGGAGGACAATGGTACTAAATACCAGGCTTCTAAATGTCCCCAAGCTTCAACCTGAAGCAAGGCCCCAGCTTCTGGTCACATTGTATAGCTGGAAGTCATGGAATTCCATAGCCTCCAAGGAATTAAAATTGTGTATCACCCAAAATTCAAATGGAGAAACCCCGTGTCAGGTGTGGGACTGCTAGCTGGCACAGTGAATAGAATGCCAGGCCAGGCCCGGAGTCAGGAAGACTCAGCTTCCTAAGTTCAAATCTGGGCTCAGACACTTACTAGCTGTGTGATCCTGGACAAGTCATTTAACCCTATTTGCCTCAGTTTCCTCATCTGTAAAATGAGCTGGAGAAAGAAATGGCAAACCACTCAGTCTCTTTGCCAAGAAAATCCCAAAAGGGCTCACAAAGAGTCAGACACAACTGAACTAATTCGACAAAAAAATTTGCCTCAAAAAAATGCCTACTATTTGATCCTCAAAACAACCTTAGGAGGCAGGTGCTACTGCTATCACCATTTTACGTTTAAGAAAACTGAGGCATACAGCAGGTCAGCGGCTTGCCCTGTGTTGTATAGTTAGCAATAAAGGTAAACTGAGGTACACAATCTGAGCAAAATCAGTTTATTAACAGTGACTCATAGAACTGCTAACAAAGTAGATCAGACTAGCTACCTCAATGAGGCCAGCAACCCCAATGAGAAGGGAGGAACCTTCTTTACTGAGGTATAGAGGCGGTATAGAGGCATATACTTACCAAAAGTCCCACATAGCAAATGGAAGGAAAAAGACAAGTCCTCTAGCTCTAAATTCAGTGTCCTTGCCACTGAGCTGTGACTGATGTGAAGACACCACCACTGATTGATTGACACAGACAGGGGTCCCACAGGATGAGTTGCCATTTGCACAGGTGGAAGGAGCATCCCCATTTATTAGATCAGATATCCATGGAAGTCTTAAAGTAAATACCCTTCCCTAGACTGAACTCCAGGGAGATCCAGTCCTTGGGGAATCCCAGAATGAAGATACCTTCAACAAACCTACTGCTATCACTCCATAGAGAAAATTGAAAGGCTATATTCAAGAACATGTCTTTCCCCTACTCCTCCTAGCAGCTTTTCTCCACACATTCCCCCTCCCCAAATCTTCAAGTCTGTTGGGTAGATTGTAACCCAGGAAAAATGCAGTTTTTTCTCTTTGCTCCAACAAACCCATCTGTTTTGTCCTTCGTTCTTCCTCCTGCTCAAATAAAATGAAATAAAAGATTGCTAGAGTAACCAATGTGCATCTAATGCAAGCTCAGTTAAACAAATCACTTTGACCTTTTAATAAAATTATGCAGAATGCTTTCCCTTCTTATTCGATGTGTTAAACTTCAGACCTAAAACAGCTTAGGTTCAAGCTTCATTAAATCCCCCAAATGACTCAATGAAAACTTAGACAATTACAAGTGCCAAAATCAGCTCGGTTCATCTAGGCCTGACCTCACAGTAACAAGGCTGCAGAGCTGGAGTAGCATGGGAAAAGATTGGCTCTGGATATATGTTCATGAAAGCCTTTTCACTAGCACAGCTCCTGTATTTGTGCCTCACTCACATTGATTAACCACCAGATGGAACCTGCAGAGGAAGAGAGGCAGAACTTCCCACGCTTGGGGAGAGGCCAGAGCTTCTCTAGTAAATCACTGCCCTTTTATGTGCACAACATTCCAGGGCAAAGGGGAAAATGGCTGCCTTGTTCGGTCACTTAACCACCTCTGTAGCTACCAGTTCAAACCTGTAAGATCACAGATTTAGAACTGGGAGGAACCATGGAGGATATCCAGGGCCTCTCTCTTTTCTATACATGGAAACTGAATTCTATAGAGGTAAAGCAACGTGCCCAAAGTCACACAGGGAGTAAAACAGAAGAGGCAAGATTTGAAATTAGGTCCTCTGATTCCAAAGGCAACACTCTTTCCACTTCTCCATATTCTCCTCTTTTCCCCCTCTCTCTTCCTCCCCTCTCCTCTCTCTTCTCTTTCTTTCTTTCCTTCTCTCCTCTTCCCCTCTATGTTCTTCTCTTCTCTCCTCCCTTTTTCTTCTCCTGTCTCCTCTCCTACTCTCTCTTCCTCCCTTCCCTTCCCCCCCCAACCATTTATTAAGTACTGTTATCTATCAAGCATTATGGTAGGACTGGGGATACAAATACAAAGAATGAAATAATCCCATTTTAAAAGAACTTACATGCTAATGGGAAAGACCATGAGTACATTTGTAATGATATGCAGAATAAATAAAAAGTAAATAAATAAAATCCAAAGTAATTAAATATAAGGTAGTTTAGCAAAGAGGAGCAGAGGGGGTGGGAAGAGCTTCATTCAGAAGGTGGTACTTGAGCTGTATCTTGAAGGAAGAGAGGGAGGTGAAGAGGGAAGAAGAAATACGTTCCAGGAACTGGTCAAGGCAAAGCAGCAAGCATTTATTAAGTGCTTACTGTGTGCCAGGCACTGTGCTAAGTGCTAGAGATACAAATACTAGAAGAAGAAAAAAAACAGTCCCTGCCCTCAGGGAGCTTACATTCTAATAAGGGAACACCTACAAAAGGGAGCCAAAAGTATGGAGTGGAGATGTATCCACGTTGGGGAATGACACGGTGTGGAAGTCCAGCGTCTGAAGCTTAGACAGAAGTGTAATGAAGCTGGGCCAAATGGGGCCCCTCCTCAAAATGGAGACTCCAGGAGGAACTCACCAGTGATACAGAGAGTGCAGACACAGAGACAGGAGATGGAATGTCTTGTGTGAGCAACAAAAATGAGGCCCATTTGGCCAGAACTCTATTAAATGTGTGATTCCAAACTCCCCCTCCGCCCCCTTCCCCTGGTCAGTGGTACTGACAAAATCCGAAGTGAATTTTTTCATTGTTATCGATCAGCTTCCTGATCCCATTTAGGGTTTTCTTGGCAGTGGTCTGCCTTTTCCTTCTCCAGTTCATTTTACAGATGAAGAAACGGAGGCAAATAGGGTAAAGTAACTTGCCCAGGGTCACACAGCTAGTATTTGAATTCAGGTCCTCCTGACTCCAGGCCCAGCATTCTATCCACTTTGCCACCTAGCTGCCTTAAATTGAATTTACAAATAATTTACATCTTCCTTTCTAGCGTATCACCTTCTTTTACAACTTCTCCATCAAATTAAACTAAGTAGTTATTACAAATTTGTTAGTTATCTCGTTCTGATGCAATTTCAAACACATAACATGCAACCTAAAAGAGCACCTTATGGATAATAATTCTTGATACCGGCCACGCAGTACAGCTGAGAGGGGCTTTCTCCCTTCATTCTCATTCTTAGTGGGAATGAATGATAGCAGGAAAGAGATGAAAGCTGATTGAAGAAGCCAGTTTCAACTTCAGAATTCCAAGGGAGCCCAAGCAAGTCTCATCAAAATATCCTCATTACTTCTTGCCTGATGGGTTTTGGACTGTCCCTTCTCCATATCATGTGTCTCCAGCATCCAGAGCTCCTTTTGCATAGGTCAAGGGGACAGTGGCTTTTGCACTGATAGTCAACCCACTCTGGAAAAGGTCAGCAAAAGGACTTGAGCCAGGGCTCTGTTCTGGAAGACATTCTTCACCAGCCTTACCTCCAACCAGGGAAGAACTCCCTCATGCCCCAAACCTGTAAGAACTGGAAGACCCTCCCAAAGAAAGCATCCACTCCCTCTCTGTCAGACCTCCAATCCATGCTGGCACCTGAAAAGAGCAGGGGTAAGATAGATGGAAACTACATGAGTATCATAGAGCTTGAAGCAACCTTGGAGGTGATCTAGCTCAACTCTCTCATTTTTAAAGATGAAGAAACTGAACCTCAATTAGGTTAACCAAGTAGATCAAAGTTATTCAAGAAATGAGTTATAGAGGCAGGATTCAAACCCAGATTCTCTCACTTTAAATCCAGCACTGGTTCTCTTGGGTTCAATTCCCTAAGGATGACCAGACTCCTGGGATATATATACCCATGCAAAGCCAAAGCACACATATGAAGGATGAAGGACAAACTCCTTTATCCTAATGGGAAGCCTAGATTTGAAGGCTCAAACTCACAGAATGTCAAGGTTTGAAAGGACCTCAAAAGCCATCTAACCAGACCCATACCTCCAAAAAAGTCCCCCAGGTGAGAGGGAGTACTTTATAACATTATCTCATTTAACCCTCACAATAACTCTAGAAGATAGGTGCTATTATTATCACCACTGATAATGCTGAGGCAAGCAGAGGTTAAGGGACTTGCCCAAAATCGTGCAACTAGTAGGTCTGAGGTCCACTTTGAACTCCGGTCTTCTTGACTCCAGGCCCAATGCTCTATCCGCTGTGCCAGCCACCTGCACCACCTACATGCCTAATAACAGCCACCATTATGTCTCCCAAATTACTAGGCAGCACAATAGATAAAATCCTGAACTTAGAGTTCAAATCCTGATTCGAATAATGACAAACTATTTGACACTAGACTAGTCACTTAACATCTGCTTTCCTCAGTTTCTTCAACTACACAGGAATAATAAGAGGACCTAACATCTAACTTATAGGGTTGTTGTGATAGTCAAATGAGATAACATATATAAAGCATTTTGTAAAACTTGAAGTGCTAGCAAAATGTTATTGTTACTTTCATCATCATCATCACCATCATCATCATCATCGTCACCATCATCATCATCATCATCATCGTCATCATCATCATCGTCATCCCCAGAGTTGTACAGGAGGAGGAGAACAGGCTGCATCATGTTCTGTGTCTTGCTGCTATGCAGCAATGCTGGTACAACCTTGGCATTGAGTTGATGGACCTTTGTTTCCATGGAAAACATAAGGACATTGAAGGAGCTTTGCAGTTTCTATGAGACGATTCCATCTGATTTTCTCCTCTTATTCAATTCTAGGCCCAACCCGTTGTTCATCTCTATTGTCTGTCCTAGATGCAGATACGAATAGATTGTCCCTGTCACTTGTACATTCAAATGCATGTCATAATCTGAGCGCTAGACATTCTTCAACCACTTGGCCCTTTCTGGGTGACCGGCCAAGCCAAACTCTTTTGAATGGTGACAAATCTCTTCCAGTATTCCAAGTCTCAGTACAACCAGCACAAATATCCAAAAGTAGGAGCATCTGTTGGACCTCACCATCCACACAAAAGCAGCTTCAGTTTGGACTCAGAGCTGGATCTCTTCCGCCACAGGCACAGTCACTTTTGGTGAACTGCTTCTCCCCTATTCTGTTCATACATAACCTGATGTTTATGATCAAAGGAGGTTATTTCCTATTGTTATATCTTTCTAGCAATCTCGAATAATTTTGATATGTGGTTAGGAGAACCTTTAAGGCAGCATTTTTCTCTACCAAATTAAATTCTTTTTTGTAATCAATAAACAATAAGCCCACTGGGAGTCCATATTCCCTATATCTTCTAGTCAATTAAAAATGGTAAAGATGCGATTGAATAATATTTGAAAAATCCTAACTGTATCCTTCTAATAATAATAATAATAATCCTTCTAATAGTGTATGGAAATTGTAGTCTATTCTTGTATAGGTGACCCATATAATGATTTTGTCTCAGGGGGAGAGTATGGTTAAATAGTTATTGATATTTTCTTGGTCATTTTGTTATTGCTGTCATTATCAGCAAAGTTTGAGTATTTTTCCATGCGTCTCTGGTAGCTTCCTCTTCACCAAATCGCTTGCATATCAATCTTAAAGCATCTTCATAATTATATCTTCTCTAGCATATGTTATTTTCTATAAAGATTTGGAATAGTCTAGCTGCTTTTCACAGTTTTGTTCCCTTTATTGTCATTTCTACCCTCCTATAAGTACATCTGAGACTGTGGTATCTAAGGTCTGAGAGTGATGGTTCCACTGCCCTTGGTGGTGAAAACAGTTTATTATTGTAACTTTTTACAGATCTTTTCCACTTTTCTTCTGTTGCTTGTCCTCCTTCCATTTTCATCCTTAATGGCTCTTGGGTTAATGACTTTACTTAGATCTATTGCCAAGCATTCTTTAAACTGGTCTTACCTTCTGGGGTTTTTCTCTACTTTAGGAGGCATTCCTGCTCAAAGCATCTATCATTCTTCTTGGTATTATTTTAAAATATAATTATATATTCTAAAGCAGTGTTGCCTTTGTCCATCACCTTCCTCCACTTGGCAAATAAGTCATAGAAAGACTATCACTTCGAACCTCAAAGCTTTATTTCTTGTAGTGCTGTCTCAGATCATGTGAGCTTTTTTGGGCAACCACACCATACTGCTGACTCATACTGTGTTTGCAGACCGTAAAAACCCCTACCTCTTTTTCAAACAATCAGCTACCTACAGATATTTCATTCATCTTCAATTTGTAGACTTTTTTTTAACCTTAACTTTACCTTTATCCCTATAAAGTGTGAACTTAACAGATTTGGTCCAATGCTCTATGAAGTTAAGCTATTTTGGGATTTTGATTATTGTTCCATGCGTTAGCTATCCCTCTCAGCTTTGTGTCATCAGCAAATTGCCATCCACATGTCTTTATACTGATCATTGTGTGTGTGTGTGTGTGTTTGTGTGTGTGTGTATGTATATATAAAACAACATAGCATCCTGAGGCACTCCACAAGAGAATTCCTTCCAAGTTGACAATGAACCACTAACGACTGCTTTGAGCTTGCTCATTCAACTAACTCTGAATACACCTGATTGTACCATTACTTAGTTTACATCTTTCTTTCTTTTCCATAAGAATACTACAAAATACTTAATCAAGTGCTTTGCTAAAAATTAAATGAATGATAGCTGTAGCATGTCAGAAAGGAGAATAAGGTTAATATGCCATAACCTATTTTTGATGAAACCATGCTTTTTCTGATCACCTCTTTCTTTTTTATGTATTCAGTAACCCTCTCTTTAATAATACATTTTAGAATTTTGCCAGTCAATCAAGTTTTAGATTTGATTCTCTTCCCTTTTTTAAAAATCAGGAAAACATTTGCCTTGCTCTAGTCACGCACCATTTTCCCTATTCTCCAGCCTTTTAAATATCATCGACAGTGGTTCTGCAATCACATCTATCAATTCTTTCATTATCTAAGGATGTCTTTCCTCTAAACCAAGGGCCTCGATTCATCACAAGCGGTCAGATGCTCTCTTGCTATCTCCTTACTTACCTTAGGCATCAATTCCAATTAGCTGTTCAAATTCTGACCTTTCCAATTCAAAGATCATTCTCCTTGGCAGAGAAAACAGAAGCAAATTGAGTATCAAGCAGCACTACCTTCTATCTGTTGTCAGTTATCATCACCTCCATACACCCTGACTTGGTGCTCTTGTCATCCTCGGTTATACCCTACTTTTTAAAAAATTGTCTTTATCTTCCCTCACCAGTCACAACATGAACAGCACTCAAATCTCGGCTCAATTATTTATAACTTGGGTGACCTTAAGTAAGACATTCCCATCTATGGACTTCAACTTCCACCTCCATAAAATGAGATGATTGTAGTATATAATGTTAGGTCCTCTCCAGCTCTTTTTCTTATGACTCTGTGTTTGGTCTACTGAAACTGACCTGTATAACATTTCTACTGAATTCTATCCAACTAAGTCTTGGTGGAGGCAAGTCATCAGCAAAGCACTAAAGGGGCTCAGGTCATTCACTCTCTGAGGATTCCAGGAACTTACTGAGTACATACACATACACATACACATACACATACACATACACATACACATACACATACACACACACACAGACACACACACACACACAGCAAAAGAAGTGGAAGAGAGTGTGTCTGGACAAGAACATAATATCCAGATGAGAAGTAGAAAATTAAATCAGCCATTATTTTGCTTATTTTGTTTAAAATAAGTAGCTTTAGTTCATTCTCCCTCCCAATAAAATCAACCAGATATTTTGGAGTTTCACAGACACAGACCAAATATGCTTCCCTAAGAATACTACTCTGTCCTAGGAGAGAATTTATCTTTTCATAGACGTATGACACTTTAAAAAATTACAGCTGGAAGGAATCTTAGGGAGTGTTAAGTCCAGTTTCCTCATTTTTCAGATAAGGAAATTGAGACACAGCAAGAAGTGACTTACTCTAAGTTGAGCAGCTAGGTCTTCTGACTTTAAGTCAAAATCATGCTGCCCTCTTGAAACTTTCTATAAATACTGTAATAGTGTGACCTTCCCATCAAACTAGGCAGCTCAATAGAACAGTGGACAAAGTGTCAGGTCTAGAGTCAGGAAGACTTGAGTTTGAATCCTGCCTCAGATATTTACTAACTGTGTGACCCTGGGCAAGTCACTTGACTCTCTTTACCTCTGTTTCCTCATCTATAAAATGAGCTGGATAAGGAAATGGCAAACCACTTTGGTATTTTTGACAAGAAAATCCACAGTGGGGTCATGAAGAGTTTGGACACAACTGAAATGACTGAAAATGCCATAAAATCAGGTCTATGACTCAGTTGGCCATCAATCACTGCATACTTTACGCCTTACTGTCACAGCTCAGGCTATTTTATCTAGAGGTGTGAGTCACTTATAATTGTGTCATTCATCATCTCCACTCCCCCAAGCTAGCCTTTCCTGGTCCTTTCAAATCCAGTTGTATATCAGCCATTCACCTCAAGGTCATGGTTAAACAACTGTTTAATTAGATTGAATGAAAGTTTAGTAAGAATCAAGACTCTATTAGCTACTTGTATCATGAAAAAAGCTATTACTTACACACACACACACACACACACATACACACACACACACACACACACACACACACACACACACACACACACACAAACCCACTCTCGGGTTGGAGTTTATTTCCTCCCTCTTAATTCTGCCATCCAACCCAGAAATACAGTATCTTGTAACAGACCTCCCAGTAAAATGCTACACAGGAAGCTTACTCACCACAGGTGGTAGACATTGGGATCAGAAGCTTTCTATGATTCTCATGGTTACAGCTGAATGGCTGAACAGGACAACAGTATAACCCATCTCCAAAGTCTCAGGAACTCTACTCCAAGGTCTGACTCATGCATCTGTATGTCTCTGTTACCTCCAAGCTGAAAATAGGTACTGCTCAAATGTTCCAGAGTTTAATGCCTATGGGGTGCCACCTGACTATTGCAAACCCAACATTAGGGGACAGATACGGCTGGGTGCTTGCCTCGGCTGCCATTTCCCTCTCTGCCTCTTTTCTCTTTCCAACTTTCTACATGGCTCCTGTGTTTGACTCATCTCCACCACCCAGCCAATCCAGATCATGCTGGCAAAGAAGTCCTGGCATCCCTGTAAAAGCATCATCCCTAAACAGCTACGTACCCTAAACATAAAAAAGACTGAACAGAGGGACTTGAAGCCTGAATAAAAGAAAAACATAAACATATAATGATAGGGAAACATGATCTCTCACATTCTTTACTCTTCTAAATCCAGATGTTATCTTTGGTCCCTTCTGCATTTCCCTAATGCATTGTCCAAGCATTCACTTATATCACACACATATGGACATGTTAGCAATGGTGCCATCAACCACTCAACCAGTGATACTAAGCAAAGTATGCCAAGGAAAGAGCAGTAAAGAAGGTGGCACAGTGGGTAGAGTGCTGGGCCCGGAATCAGGAAAATTCATGTTCGTGAATTCAAATGCAGCCTCAGACATTTAGTAGATGTATGACCCTGGGCAAGTCACTTAACCCTGTTTGCTCAGTTTCTTCGTCCATAAAATGACCTAGAGAAGGAAATGGCAAACCATTCCAATATCTTTTGCCAAGAAAACCCCAAGTGGACTCATGAAGAGTCAGACACTACTGAAAGAGACCCAACAACTTATGTTTTCCTCCCTGATTACCTCTGGGGGGAAGTAATGAGAATAGAAGTTACACTAGGAAAGTTACCTCCCACTGTTACCTCCCCACCCCCTTGCAAGTTAGGGTAGTTGCTGCTTAAAAGATATTACTACTTTCCTGTCTACTTGGTCCAGAGGATGGCTGATATCACTTCCTCATTACCTGAGTATAATAACAATAGCCAGCGTTTATATAGTGCTTTAGGGTTTGTAAAGCACTTTATAAGTATCTTCACAGAAGCCTTGGGTGGCATGTGCTATTATTATCCCCATTTTACAGTTGAGGAAACTGAGGCAGACAAAGGTTAAGTGACTTGCCAGAAGTCACAAAGCTAGTAAATATCCGAGGGTGGATTTGAACTCGGGTCTTCCTGACTCCAAGCCCGGCGCTGTATCCACTATCCCACCGTAGCTGTTTCAGGACCTTGGAAGAACGTTCTGATGCTCAGCTAGTAGTTGGTAACTTAGACAAGTGAGACTGACTCAGGTAAATTAACCTGGGATGTCCCCCAATGCCTAGGGTGGTTGAATACCCTATTACTATGACTAAGAAACTATCTTTCATGGACTCTTGAATGACCTATGAGTGTCTTATTTTGTTACAATTTTGAACTTAAACTACCAGGGCCTGGCCTGTGTTAGGCCCAGCCCAGAGGAGAAGGGAATTTACTAATTTTTAGCTCACAAGGACTTAGTCAGCCTGGGACAAATAGCCAGGGACCAGCAGCGATATGAGGTGTTGGCATCTGCCAGGGGCTCCCCAATTGCTTTGTATGGGCAACACTTACTAGCCATTACCTTTGTTGACTTAGCAGGGCACAGATGTTGAGCCTAACCCATTATCAATCCTCACAGAAAACCTATCTGCCCCATCCTTCTGTGTGATTTCACTAGTGCTTGGCATAGTCCAGGAGTGGGGAACCTGAAGCCTTGAGGACACATGTGGCCCTCTAGGTCCTCAAGTGCAGCCCTTTGACTGAATCTAAACTTCACAGAACAAATCCCCTTAAGAAAACAATTTGTTCCATAAAACTTGGACTCAGTCAAAAGGCTGCACCCAATGACCTGGGAGGCCATATGTGGCCTCAAGGTCACAGGTTCCCCACCCCTGGTGTAATCCTTCAACCATATACCCAACCAAATGGACCTGCACGCCTGATCCCAAGACACCCCTTTCGTGAGTTTCTGCCTTGTACTTACAGATAGAATTTTCTCTAAACTGACTTCACATGGAGTGGAAAAAATCATAAGATGTACCCCTAAAAGATCTTCTTGGTTTGTTGCTTTTTAATGGTATACCATGGGCAAGAGATTCACCTTTCTGAGACTCAGCTTCCTCTTCTGCAAAATGAAAATGATAGTGCTTAGATAGCCTAACTTAAAGGTTATTTTAGGAAAAGTAATTTGGGAGCTATAATTTAGAGCTAAATTAACATGAACTCTATATCAACATTATTATATCTCATCACTATAAGGCAAGGACATGACAGATTTTGTTTTTGTGGAGACTGGGAGACTGTCTGAACCTGTATGCAAGGATCCAGACAGTGGAGGAGATTCCCATAGCTTGGAGTTCTCTGGGACTTGATTTGAAATAGAGCATAGACTCAGAGCTGGACAAGACCATAAACTCAATGTAAGTTCACTTCTCAGAGGCAGCTCGGGATAGCTAGGAAGACCTGAATTCAAATCTGACCTCAGATACTTTCTACCTGTTTGACTCTGGGCAATTCACTTAGCCTCTGCCACCTAAGTTTCCCCATTTTTAAAATGGGAATAAGAAGAAGAGAAGCATCGAATACTTGGAAACCAGATTAAAATTTAATTGGGAAAAGTGTAACAAAACGAACAAAAATTCATTAAACATAATGTTAAAATGCAGTTTTATAAGACAACATGCAGCCCACAGTATGGTTTAGTATCCCCCATTTCTACTTGACTTTGACACCACTGAATAAGAGCATCTGCCTCCTAGCGCTGTTGTGAAGATCAAATGAGATGATATTTGTAGACTGCTATATGAATGCTAGCTATTATTATTAACTGTTCCAATCTTCTAAAATTTTACAGGTGAGGAAACTGAGGAAGAGAGAGGTTACATGACTTGTGCAAAGCCACATAAGTAGTAAGTGGCACTTAAACTCAGTAATTTAACTCAGTTCTTTAGACTCCAAAATCAGCTCTCTTTCCACTGCACCACATTAGCACCACTGTTTAATTGCTTCTGCTGTTGCCGTTGGCCACACTACTAAATTTTGCAATGTGAAATTAATAGGAAGGGAATTGGACACTGAATCCTGATTTACAAAATTTACCAAGAATTTCATTTACACACACACACACACCCTTATATATGTACACAGATTCATTACTACCATACTGTGGAGGGTGGAGGGTGGGGACCAACCCTTAATGAAAGGAAGGTGGTAAGCAGACATCCATGGCTTCTGTCTTAGCTTGGACTCCCTCGAGTAGTTTCTGCAAGAGCATCCTTTCTATGTTGTCATAGTTACCAGGCAGACTCAGAAGTTGTACAAAATATCACCATACAACAAATATTGGCTCACCACTTTTGGTCCAGGTGCACGTCCTAGATCCTGACGCAGTGATAGATGTGTATTGTTATTCTCAAAGTACAGTCTAGCATGATATTTTCTTTAGCCAACTTCTGTAACTCCACCTACACACATTCTCCACTCAAACATACAGATATGTACTCGATCTAACTCTGGCTCCTTTCTAATTTCATTCCTTCTGGTTGGATGTGTTTTGGCTTATGTTCAATAGTTCACCTTATATGTTAATATTCCATGATATTACTTTGATAATTCGAGGATTTCATAGGTGTGGGTACTCCCCCCAAGGAAAATCGCAACCACTACACCTTTATAGATAGTTTTCATGAGTTGCCATGGCTTAAAACAAAAACAAATTAGCACCCATTGACCAAGCTTTCGGTGATAAGCATAGTCTTGAGATGACAGATACGTAACCTCAGATATTTCTAGATCAGTAGCCCTATACAGTCATAACCTTCGTGAACTCAGAGTCTCATCATTATGAGATGACAAAATAAGACTTTATTGGCAGATATTCCCAATAACCAATCTTGCATATAAGAGGAATCACCTTTATTGCATGTTTAGTCTACTTTGAAACTTTAATGAGAAGCCAGTGCTAAGGTCTTATGGGTCTGCAGAACTAATAGAGGTAGCTTCAGAACTTTGGACTCTTTCCCCAGAACCATCTCAGGCTCTGATAGGTGAACATAACTTGCCTGCAACCAGGCTTCCAGGTTACTTTTCAGCCACTATTTCCAAACTATTCTTACCCCTCCCCCTTTTAGAGTTCCCTTTTGTGTGTTACCTTCCCCCATTAGAATGTGATTTCCATCATGGCAGAGACTTCCTTGCTTGCTTGTACTTGTATTCCCAGTGCCTAACATAGTGCCTGGATATACTAAGTGGGTGATAAATTATCTACCCACCCACCTATCTATCTATCTATCTATCTATCTATCTATCTATCTATCTATCTATCTATCTACCTGTCTGTCTGTCTATCTATCTGCCTGTCTATACCATTCTCTGCCTCATTTCTTACCTAGCCTTAATCACTAATTGGGCACTGCCTCAGTCAAACTAAACCTTAGGTTAAAAAGGCCAAGGTTTCCTATTGCATCCAGGGCCATTTCCAGTCGTCCTGATCTATATCTTGTCACTGGACCCAGATGGCTCCAGAGGAGAGAGGGAGACAGGTGATTTTACACAGCTCTCCCTTACTTAAATCCAATTCACTTGCATGTCATGGTATCACTTCTCTGATGTCATGGTCCTCTTTGAGAACGAAGGACAAGCAACAAAAACAACGACATCTATCTACTTACCTATCTAGCTGTATCTCTCTCTCTCTTTCTCTCTCTCTCTCTCTTTTCTCTCTGTCTTTCTCTCTCTCTCCTTTCCCTACCTACTTCCCTATCTATATATCTTCCTATCTGTCTACCTACCTGTCTGTCTATCTCTCTATCTACTTAACTACCTCTCTATATATCTATCTACCTACCTATCAATATATCTATCTGTCTGTATGTCTATTTATCTACCTATCTATTTATCTACCTACCAATCAACATATCTATCTATCTACCTATTTATCTACCTACCTATCAATATATCTAGCTACCTATCTGTCTGTCTGTCTATTATCTTATCTATCTATCTATCTATCTATCTATCTATCTATCTATCTATCTTTGAGATACAGAGTCACACTTTGATCATTCAGGGAACCTGGCCAAGGCATGGTTTATTGGTTTTTGGGGAATCATCCTCTTTCTATTGGAACCCTTTGAAGACTTCTTGGAGCCCAGCAAAAAATTCCTCATAGTTATCTAATGGGAACCGACAGTAGTCAATGAGGCATGCCCTTTCTGCTGGCTGATTACCAATGCAACATTCAATTCAACAAATGCAGGCATTAAGTGCCTGCTATATTGCACTGGGGATGCAAAGGTAAAACAACAGAAAACAAAATAAAACTGCTATGCCTTTGGAAATGCTTGTATTTGAGTGTGTATTTAAGTTAAAAAATGTTTTAATACATTAAAATGTTACCACTCCTGCCCTCTAAGAATGTGTATTCTACTGGGGCATAGAGGTCAGCTTGTTCCAGGGGATAAAGATCTGTCCTAGAAGCAAGAAAGAATACTAAGAATAGGTAGCATTTACTAGAACTTTAAGATTTACAAAGTATTTTTCAGATATTATCTCATTTGATTCCAACAACTTGGAAAGGTAGATACTATTATTGTCATTTTACAAATGAGGAAATGAGTCTGAGAGATGGTAATTCACCCAGAGTCACACAGGTAGTAAGTGACAGAGACAACATTTGAACCCACATCCTCAGACTCCAAAACCAGTATTTTTTCCACTGTATCATTTTGTCTGTCTTGAAAGAGTTTGCCAGGGTCTGACAAGTGAGGAGACTCAAGATAACTGGGGACTAATCATATCCATGGGAGCTGTGGACAAAATGATTTTTATTCCTTCAGTCACTATCTCTACTGCACTTATCTGACCAGGAGCCTCTGGGAGACGGCATCATCAAAGGCTCCATCACATGGACGTTCTAATTAGAATATGGGGGCCAATTTAGTCATCAAGTCTCTCTTTATTTGGAACTTCCTCTGTCCTATATTTCCTGCTGGATTTGGAGTCAGAGGACCTGGATTCAAATCCTATCTCTTACTTCCTTTGAAACCTTGGGCAAAGTCATTTAACCTCTCTAAGCCTCTGTTTCCTCATCTGTAAAATGAAGAAGTTAAACTAAATGGACTAAGATCCCTTCAGACTCAAAATCTGTGATCCTCTAATCCTATTTATTTTTCAAATCCCTATCATTCGGATCCCAGCCTAAGAGAAAATGCCTCTCCCCTGACCCTCTCCCCTATCCATTGGCATCCTCACCTCCCAATTTATCTACCTCCTTAACTCCTATGGCTACCATCTCTGTCTAGATCAAACATCCAGAAGGATATCACCCATGAGATCTCACCATCACCACTAACTATTCCACAATCTACATCCTAAACACTGAAATTCACCTCTTTGAAAACAAGTCTTCTGCCCTTCTCTCTCACTTCCCCTCACCAACAGAAAAAGAAAACCCTTGTAACAAATACACACAATCAAGCAAAACAAATTCCCACATTGGCCGTGTCTTAAATAAATGTATTATTCTGGAGCTTGAATCTATCACCTCTCTGCATGCTTCATCACTGGTCTTCAGGAATGATGGTTGATCATCGCATTAATCAGAATTCCTAGGTCCTTCAAAATTCTTTTCCCCTGGTTCTGCTCACTATATTCTACATCATTTCATGCAAGTCTTCTCAGGGTTCTCTGAAACTGTCCCTTTCATGATTCCATTACACTTATATACCATAATTTGTCCAGCCATTCCCTATTTAATGGACACTTCCTTGAATTCCACTGCTTTACCACTACAAAGAGGGCTATATAAATAGTCTGTACCTTTTCCTCATTCTCTGATCTCTTTGGGGAACCACTGTGTCATTCTTCATGAACCTAATCCACATTATCTTCTCCAGTCATGAGATCATAGGTACATGGACTTAGAGCTAGGGGGATCTTGGAGGCCAACTCCCACAATCTTCCCAAGTTATCTATATCCATTCCTTCCTTCTAGGCTCACTTCTCAACCCTCTGACTAGCCATGTTAACAAGACACCTTCCTGATGTAAGTAGTCAGCTTGGCCAGCCTATTCTTCCAGCCATATTGGCTAGTGGCTCTTATAGGATTTATAGGTACCCCTAATTCGGGCTTGTGGTATTTTGGAGCTTAGCCTGCTTTTGATGCCATGATTTGTATCTAACAGGACAGAATAGACTAGGAATAGGCAGGACTTGGAGATCAAAAACCAATGGGTTAGGTCAGAAAAGTAGAATGTAAATAGGGGAGGAAGCAGTAGTGCACTATTGGGATTGTAGAATCTGAGGTCAAACCTTGACTTTACCATTATCAGTGTGACTTTGGGACAAGTTATTTATTTATTTTTCTCTTTGGTCCTCAGTTTCTTCACTTATAAAGTGAAATAGGTAGACTAGGTGTTCCTTCCTGTTTCTCAATCTATGATCCTATCACTATAAGGTCTCAGCAACAGAGGACAAGAGAAAGTTAAAGCACCTAAATGGTTAACATTAGCCAGGTCAGGGAATGAGCCACAAGGAGAGAGCCCAGCTACTGTTAAGTCATTTTTTAATCCTGTCTGACTCTCTGTGACCCCATCTGGGGTTTTCTTGGCAGAGATAACTGGAAGGGTTTGCCATTTCCTTCTTCAGCTTGTTTTACAGATGAAAAACTGGGGCAGATGGGGTTAAGCGATTTGCCCAGGGTCACATAGCTAAGAAGTGTCTGAGGCCAGATTTGAACTCATGACATTGAGTCTTCCTGATTCCAGGCCCAGCACTCTATCCACTGTGCCACCTAGCTACCCAGCAGGTATGTAGCATCTGACAGGAACAGAGTCTGGCAGGAAGCTATTGATAAAGGTTTGGACAAACATCCTTTATCAAGGCCTGACAGTGAGTGACAAGCCTTTAGTGAGTGTTTAATAGTGAGGATTCATCCTTGGAGGTTTGAGGAACAGTCCCTGGGAGAACCAGGGAGATAAAGGCAAAACTATCTACCTTGAAAGAACTGGAATATGAGACTAGCAAGGAACTCAGGCAGAGGGGAAAATAAAGACAAGAACCAATTATAGATTCATGAGATCTAGAGCTAGGATGGACCTTAGAAGATCATATAACCCCCCTTCCTTTCTAGATGAAGAAATGATCTAGAAGGGGTATATGACTTGTCCATCAAAGTACTAAATATGAGCCACAATTTGAATCCAAGTTCTCTGATACCAAACCACTACTCTTTCCTCTACATCACTAGAGCTGAGATACAGGGAAAGTACTTGGATATTATCAGAGATACAGCATCCTAGCCAAAGGAAAAGTAGCCCTGGAGCCCCCAACTTTCTCCATTTTTATCATAAATTTTGCTGTAAGCAATGCTTCACCATTAGATGTGTTTCTTTATGATTGAGTTACCCCTTAGATGTTTTAGAGTCACAGAAAAAGATAAGAAAAGGGCCCGGTTGCTAGAACCATGATGGTTCAAGGTCAGACTAGGGTCACAGCAAAGTACCACAAGGTATTATACTGTTAAGCTATGGTTTATTATATTTCTCTGCACAGGGGCCAGGTCTGTCCCAGTGCGTGAGACTAACCAAATTGCTTCTACACTTCCTGATCCTGCTGAAGAGCCACCAATATCAGTGAATATTTTTACTTTCCTACATTAACTCTATCGAGGTGGAGCAATTTTAATACTCTCGACCTTGACAAAGCTTTTGTGAACAAAAGCTGTTAAGCAGTCTGAACTATGGCAAGCACCTGGGCTTTTTAAAGATCTCTCTCTCCCTAAGAAAGCACTCCTTGGATTGAGTTTAAAAGCCTTTCTATAAAGGAAGAGTGAGGAATAATAGATGGACAGCACAAAGTGCTGCACTGGCACCCATGAAATATAAAAAGACCTAGAGAAAGGTCCCCAGTACTTTTGGTGGGTCTCCTGTGGGGGAAGGGATTTGTTGAAGAACGTGGGACAAGAATAACAGAAGATCAGAAGATAAAGAATGGATAGACTGTGATCTATATTGATAGAGAGAATACCCATTTCAAGGAGATCATTGATCTGTTGAAGTGTTGAAGTTATGAGTCAACCCATTCAAAGACAGCTGCCTTTGGGGAGTCGTTCAATGGAGCGGTTATGTCAACTTCACTCTCACATATCTTTATGAGCATAATGATATGGGTCACAAAAGAGTGAACTGTCATCCATCCATTGCTAACAGCTTTATCTCTCAGATTAAAGACTAACTCTTTAGCCTGACATCTGAGACCCTACACTGCCTGACTCTAACCTACTTTTCCAGACTTATTTCATATTAATTATCTCCCTCAACACCCAACATCCCAGTAAAATTGAACTTCTTGCTTTTCCTTAAAATTGGCAAGTCATAATGAGATTACAATTCACTTCTATGAGAACATATCTAGACTCAATCTCTACCACAAGTGATACTTTACAGGTATCCATCCATCTTTTCTCACCTTCAACTCTCAGAATCTATCTCTTCCTCCAGCTCAGTTGCCATTTTCTCTGCGAAAATGTTCCCTCTGGTGTTTACTCCATCCTCAAATATCCCTAGCACCTCTGATCTGAGTTCACCTCTGTCCCCTTCACTTTCTACCCTATATTACACTTATCTCTGTTCATATTCTATCTCTCCTTTATACTGTAAGCTCCTTGAGGACAGGGTCCATTTTACAAGTGTATTGATATCCCTAGGATTTGCCAAAGTACCTTTCAAACAGATACTTAATATCTGTTGAAGTGAATTGAATTGAAATTTCATTTGTACTTCAGATCATCCTAATTCTCACAAAACTATGAGATGAAGGTTTTTGGTCTTGCTCTCTTTCCTAGATGATGCATACTTGCTACAGGGACTTAATATAGAGGAGCTGTATCCTGAGACCTCTAGCTTCATTACCTATGATGGGTCGATGACTATCCCACCCTGTTATGAGACAGCAAGTTGGATAATAATGAACAAACCAGTCTACATAACTAGGATGCAGGTGAGTAGCTCTGTGGCCTCTGGGAAGGAGAGGGTTTGGTAGGAATACTGTCTCAGCCCTTTGAAGTGATCTGAATTTAAAATGCTTTTTATCATTTTGCCCTAGAACAGAGTAGCATCATTTGAGTCTGAGTATCTGCCTACGAGCTGGAAAGGGAGTATATGGTATTCAGAAGAATACTGAAGGAGTCATTAATACCTGAACTCTAACTACAACCCAGCCACCTTCTGGCTTTGTAACCTTGAATAACTCACTTTGCTTCCTTGAGACTGAGTTTTACCTTGCATGAAATAAAGGTTGCAGTAGATCAGGTCTAAGAACTCTTCCAGGTGGGATATTCTATGATTCTGTTTCTAAGTGTAACTGAGGGCCAGATCTGTAACATTTATACCCTCCCCACCAAGGCTCTCCATACCCTCAGGAGGTTGAGACTGGGTGTCTCTCCATCTTCCAATTCTGCCATTGGCTAGAGCCCCCACCTGTTGTTTTTAACCTCAATTTAACATGCCTAGTGATGACCACCCTAGTTCCAATTACATAAGATTAACTTTTACAAAGGAAGATTTATTTCAAAGCTATAGCTAGAAAAATGTGCAAATATACAAACATTTCCCTCCAATTCCTGGGGAGCATAATCTTCCCTATGCCACTTTAGCCTCAGGGAAAGAGAATGAGATTAGGCTCACAGCTTAACTCAGTTCCTACATAGGATTGGTCCCATGAAGTTTAAGTCCAAAGCCCCAGTGGGATAACATCCAGGACCATTGCTCCTCAAAGCTTGCCTGATGGGCTGACTACAACATCTGATCTGGAATCCCCATGGCTCAGGCTTTTAGACTGGGACTTTCTCTCTCTCTCTCTCTCTCTCTCTCTCTCTCTCTCTCTCTCTCTCTCTCTCCCTGTCTGTCTCTGCCTCTGTCTCTGTCTCTGTCTCTGTCTCTGTCTCTGTCTCTGTCTCTGTCTCTCCTTCAAACTATAAAGGACAAATAAAACAGACCAAAGCTCCCCAAGACTATTTCTTGGGGCAGTATGGCCTAAGGGGAGGAGAAAAGGCCCTCAGGCCCTTTCTGCTCACCATAGCAAGATACCACCTGCTATTGAGTAAAAAAGTCCTCCAGCCCTAGATATGGTAAAAAGAACAACCGTGAATATGGTCAGGCAGGTTTGAAAATGCAGACATTTCTAGCCACCAACCAATGGAAAAAAGACTACTCCCAACAACATGATGGTCCAATATAGAATGGCCACACATGTTCCACCCGGCTGCCTCTGTAAATGAGAGACATAATTGGACAGGCGGTGTAACTGAATTCACTGACAGCCAGCAAGGCCTTATCTAAGAGGATTTTTGCCACCATCCTCATTTTCTAACTAGCCCCTAGCTGAGACTCCACCACCCTTTGCCTTGCTTTGTTCTTTCCTTTGAATGTTTAAGTGGATGGGTAACTGATATTTCATAACCGAGCATTCTTAGGACTGCCCCCCTGAACACACTAATGCCAGGCATCATGATGGGCTATGTGTTACTACTTGCTTGCCTTCTTACAGATGCATTCCTTACGACTGCTCAGCCAGAATCAGCCTTCTCAGATCTTTCTGAGCATGAGTGACAACTTCCGGCCTGTTCAGCCACTCAACAACCGCTGCATCCGCACCAACATCAACTTTAGTTTACAGGGGAAGGACTGTCCGAATAACAGAGCCCAGAAGCTACAATATAGAGGTGAGCATAACTGCCATGGTGACCCCTAGGACTTGGCCTGTGCTTCTGAGCTCTAAGCCATGTCCACCTTTCTGTACTGTCTTACTATGACATGGCCCTGAGTTATTGTTAACCATTAACCTATGTGGAGGTTTCCATGAAAAAATGTGTAGAGGACACACTAGTATCTGGGGGGCAGCATTGATTGAGGCTATATAGATACATAGGGTATAATGCCTAGCCTAGGGATATAATTATATCACCAGTAACCTTGGATCAATAGACAGATTTAAGCAACTCAGACACCTATTGCTCTGCCCCTAATGCAAAAATAAATAAATAAATAAATAAATAAATAAATAAATAAATAAATAAATAAATAAATTTTCCACTCCTCTCCTGCCAGAGTCACCAAATACCAGACTTCACTCAGGGAATGCCCACCCTGATGACACATGAGTTAAGTCCTTCAGTGGCTCCGTGATCCCATCAAGGTGGTCACTCATTCCACCACAGTGACAGATTGCAACCCATCCATCCCTTCTTATCCTATGGGATTTTTTATCCATGCAGTTCTATAAATCCTTCATAGAGACAACCTAATGTGTTATAGGCCTGACTCTGGGTCTTTTACTATATCGTGGACTTCAGTCTAAGAGAAGGTGGGTAGAGGGCCCAGTCTTAGAGTTGAGAAAAACCTGGATTCAAGTCTCACCTGTAACACATACTGGAGATGTGACCCTAGGCAAGGCATTTAACTTTGCCATGCTTTAGGGGAGGGGGAGTTTCTTCACTGCAACTTCCCTGCACAAATGAAATCTCAGGTTTAGTTCATTTAAAAATTAGCAGTATCAACAAGAATGTGGCCGTTTAGTTGATTAGTTGTGTCTGACTCTTCGTTATCCCATTTGGGGTTTTCTTGGCAAAAATAATGCAATGGTTTGCCTTTTCCAGCTCATTTTACAGATGAGAAAACTGAGGCAAACATGTTAAAGTGATTTGCCCAGGGTCACACAGCTAGTAAGTGTCTGAGGCCAGATTTGAACTGGGATTTTCCTGACTCAAGGCCTGGTGCTCTATCCACTGTACCATCTAATTGCCCTATAACAACAACAAATTGGTCCACAAAAATCTTCTACTGATTCCTCATTGTGATATGGAGCTGAGCCTAGGTCCTTAAAAGTGATGCAAGAGGAATAAAAACTGTGCTTGGTGCAGCCAAGCTGGAAAGGCTTCAAGTTCAGATCCACTGAAAGATTGTATTTCTGTCTTCTGAGGGCCGGCCTAGCAGGACTCATCACCAGGCTGGCTATAGGATAGGGAAGGTTTGGGCCACAACAATTTCCAAAAGGTATCTGCTAACTTGTAGGGGGTCAGCCATCCACAGCAGTGAAAGAACACCCACATTGTCAATCAACAAGTATTTATTAAGCACTCTCTACGTGCCAAGAACTGTGCTGAGAATACAAAGAAAGGCAAAAACAAAGTCCCTGACCTCAAGGAACTCACATCCTAAAGGGAGAGACGACATACAAACAACTCTGTATATACAAGATATATACAGGGTAGATGAAAGGTAATTTCCTTTTTCAAAATTTATTTATTTTTTGCATTCATTTTTTAAAATTTTGAGTTCTGAATTCTTACCCTCCTCCAATCTCTCCCTACTCATTGTGAAAACAAGTAGTATATCGAGATTATACATGTGAAATCATGCAAAACATATTTCCATATTAGCCATGTTGCAAAAACAAGCAAACAAGAAAAATAAAGAAAATGAAAAAAATAAGCTGCATTCAGCACTAGGGTTCATCGGTTCTCTCTCCAAAGGTGGATAGCATTTTTCATAGTGAGTCCTTTGAAAATGTCAGATCATTGTATTGCTCAGAGTACTTAAGTCTTTCACTGGTGATCACCATCATAATATTGCTATTACTGCGTACAATGGTCTCCTGGTTCTGCTCACTTCACTTTGCATCAGTTCATATAAGTTTTCCCAGGTCTTCCTAAAATCATCCCCCTCATCATTTCTTACAGTACAATAGCATTGCATTATGATCATACACCACAATTAGTTCAGCCATTCCTCAATTGAAGAGCATCACCTCAATTTCAAATTCTTTGACTAGAAGGTAATCCCAAAGGGTTATCTCACTAGCAGTAGGGGACAGGTCAAAAATAGGAAATGCCTCCTGCAGAAGGCAAGATTTGAGCTGAGTTTCGAAGGAAGTAAGAGAAGGCAGAGATGAGGAAAGATAGCATTCCAGGCATGGGGAACAGCACGTGCAAATACATAGAATCCAGAGGTTCTACGTCATGCAGCATACTCAGCTAAGAGCATTGAT
>CM053626.1:195746262-195782299 GCA_028646595.1 Phalanger gymnotis | reverse complement strand
GACAGTAGCTACAAGCCTGTGGCACAGGAAAGACTCAGACATACATAGACACACATCCGCATAATAAATCAAACACACACAAAAGCTGCCATGATGGGAAGTCAAGTTGTTTTTAAAAAAAAAAGGTAATTCATAAGAGATCTGTCTTAGAAGATAATAACTTCAGTAAACGTGATTACAATTTTGATACCTTTTTCCTGAACTAACGAAACTACACGGTGAGACTTTTCAGCCTTTGTACATATGAAATCTTCCCAAAAAAGAGAGAGAGAGAGAGAAGAAACGTATGGCTTCTCCAGCATCAGATGGACTTTGCTCTATGTATCAAGTAACCCTGGGAAAGCTGCCCTAGCACCCTGTCTGTAAGGGTGATAAAGAAGGTTGATAAAACTAATTTCTAGGTTATGATCCTTCTGTTTATTTACTTAAAAAAATGTTTTAACAGACAAATGTTGAGCGATACGCATTGTAAATATAACACTGCAGACTATAAAGAAATTGAATTCTTTCCCTCTTTGTCACATATCTGTAGTAGGATTTGCCAAGATCAGAATTGATTCATTTTCTGTTCCTTGTTTTCCAAAGGTCATTCATTGTGTTTGGTTACTGTTAACAACTCAATAAATGTGTTTAACAAGTTAATTTAGTACCCTGGTTTGTTTTATTCTCCTTCCTTCTCTGGGGTGAGCCTGCAACTCCAGCCAGACTTCTGTCCTTCTTGTTCCTTCAGCTCTTGTTTCTCAACAACTCAAGTCAATTCAACAGACAATTTTATAGACACTTTTATTGAGTTAATCACAATTAGGAATGCATTGGCCAAATGCAGATAACTTCAGTTCGGCTTTATGACCCATCATTAATGAGAATTAAGCATCAGAACAAGAAGGCAAATAGGTTTCTTTTATTTAAAACTGCTATTTCACTATGTTCTGGGAAGGCCTACACTTGACCATGTATGTGCATGGAGAGAGGATATATTTTCTCAGCAGATGCAACAGGATCAGACACCATCCAAACAAATGCTTTTCTTACTTCTAATGGTCACTCCTTGTGTGTGGTTGCTGTCAAGAAATCAATAAATGTGTTTTGTGAATCACCATGGCTGAGCTTATTATGGAGTGGAAAACACCTAGACAATCCATTCTTGGACTATTGGGCCCACTAACAAGATTGTAGCTAAGTAGTCGGAGTAGGCTCATTCTCAGAGTTAGTTACTTAAAACCTTATTGAAAAGGCTTACCTGTTTAGCTATTGAAAAAAATAACATGGAGAACTCTGTAGGAAAATCCAAAGTTCCTTTCTCCCCTTTCTGTCTTGATTTTTCAAAATGAAGGTAAGCAGATGAACGATGTCCATGTAGGACGAGGTAGATGAAAAACCCAGTCAAATACCTAGAGGTGATAACCATGTGATACCAAATATTCCGAACACAGAATATGGTAACTTAAAAGAGATCCAATCTCATCAAATTACAGAGAGGAAAACTGAGGCCCACTGGGGGGAAGGGCATACAAAGCCAGATCAGGTCTCCTGACCCAGGGCTCTTTTCACTATACCCGGCTATGTCCAAGCCAATTCAGTAATAATTTTTAAGCACCTATTCTGTGCAAAGCAGAAGATAGAAACACAAAAATGAAACACAAGACACAGTGCTCCTGGAATTTATACCCAATAGGCCAATCAGCCTAGAAGCAAGGAGAAACTCAGAGTCTCCAACCTGGTACTACTGATTAACAACAAAATTTCATCTTGGCCAAAGAGAAGTAACTAGATGGAACTAGTTACATAATCGAAAGGAGTAGAGGAGTCCAAGTCACTGTCATTAACCTTCTGGCAAGGCCAACCCCAAAGTACCTCAGTTTACTAGCGTATAAAATGGGACTCCTACCATATTGCCCTCAAGCTATGTTATAGGGAGAGACTTATAATGGAGAGAGCCCTGACCTATGAAACAAAAGATGTGAGTTTTATAGGAAACTTGGCAGAATGGATAGGCTGCTGAACTCAGAGTCAGAAGAACCCAAATTCAAAACCTAGCTCTGTTACTTATAACCTGTGTGACGTCAGGAAAGTCACTGAAGCCTCAGTTTCTTCAACAGTAAAATGAAATGGCTAGATAAGATAACCTCTAAGGTCCCTTCCAGCTCTAGAGCTATGATTTTCTGTGATCCCAATTCTGCCTCTGCCCAGCAATATGACCTTGTGAATATCTCTTTGCTTCCGTGGCTTCCATTTCCCACTCTTTAAAATAAGGAGGTTGGGCAAGGGTTGTGAAGGGCCTATCTAATATGAAAATCCTATGAATAAAGAACTCAATGACACTTTTTTTAAAAAAATTCTCTTGATCTCTTATTTATAGATTACCTTCATTTCCAAAAATATCCCTTCTCTCTCCCCTACCCAACAAGGCATCCCTTTTAGCAAAGAATAAAGAGGGAAAAAAGCAACTCAACAAAATTAACCATAAATACATCAACCAAATCTGACAGCAGATGTAATGTTTCACACCCCTGCAAACAAAACAAAACAAAAAAGAAGGATGTACATTTTTTCAACGCTTCTTTGGGGACATCTAATTATTTTAATAGTTTAATCATTTTAATTACAAATAATTTGGGGATGGGTTTGGTTTTTTGGAGGGAAGGGGGTTGTGCTTTTAATTTGTGTGTTTACTGTCACTGTGTATATTGTTTTCATGGTCCTGTTTATTTCACTGTATGTTTGTTCCTGTCTTCCCACGTTCCTCTGAATTCTTCATAGTCATTATTTCTTACTGGCCCGTAATATTCCATTACATTCATGTACCAAAATCTTTTTTGCCATTTCTTAAAAATTCCAGATGACTAAAGTACCATATTTGTTGCTGTAGTTGTTCAGTCGTTTCAGTCATGTCTGACTCTTCATGACCCCATTTGGGATTTTCTTGGTAAAGATACTAGATTGGTTTTCCATTTCCTTCTCCAGCTCATTTTACATGGAGGCAAACAGGATTAAGTGACTTGCCCAGGGTCACAAAGGTAGTAAGTGCCTGAGTCCAGATTTGAACTCTGGTCTTCTTAACGTCAGGCCGAGAGCTCTACCCACTGCACCACCTAGCTGCCCCATGGTATGGTACTTTATTCCAAATTTTCACAAGAAACTAAAGCACTGTATCTGTGGCCTAGGTAACGGATGTCATCTAGATCAAATTTATCATTAGACAGTGATAGCTGTCAGATACTGAGTAAGATGTGCCAGAGATCCTGCCAGCCTTGGGGTGGATAGACATGGCTGTGATACATCCCTCCAAAAAACAATAAAGAAGCACAGCAATCCCTCTATCCTTCCCCTTCCTCTCTTCTCCCTTCCTCTCATCCACAGAACAGGATTGGTCCCTAGTTCTCATGCTACAGTAGTCTGGTTACTATGGTGACATTAGACCAGACTCAGAAAGGACCACAAAGTCACTTAGACAAAGTGAGTCTATTTGGAAAGTGACAAGAAACCACAGGAAGCTAGAAGGGTGTTTGGGCAGGACAGGAGTGCTTAGCCACAGGGAACAGATGCCTAATTAATGAAGACATGTCAATTGTCTTGAATTAAAATTTACTGAGTACCTGTGGTCTACATCAATACAATGCTGAATCTAGAGAGTGGCATGAACAGTTGTTGGGGTGGGGGGTGGAGGCAACAAAAGAACGAGTCTCTAACATTATTCGCTTTAGAGTAATTTTCAACACAAGATGGGTCCCTATTAGACCACCTCCAAGTGTGGTTAATTACAGAAGTTCTGAAGTGACCTCATTACAAAGCGACCTTACCTATAGAGGAGATTTCCTGGGGTGGACTCTGAGGATAGAATTCCCACCCCACCCTCTGCCACGGTGTCACTCCCACATATACTCACCAGCTCAGAGCGTCTCAGGATACAGACCCTTTCACTGACCCCAAAAAGTTCAATGGAGTTGGCATTTTAAGCCAGGGTCTGGAATTAACCATCCTCCTCCCTACTGCACATCATCTAGCCTACTTTTCAGGTATTCAAAGTTGGCAAAGCTTCAGACTCGGTTAGGAAAGGAAGAAAGGAGACAGGCACAGAAATGGAGAGAAGGGAAGGAAAGAAAGGAGGAAGAGAGGGAGGGAAAGAGGGAAGAAGAAATAGGGAGAAACAGACTGGAAATGATGGTATTAATATTGGGGACAAAAGGACTGAGAGCTAAATGATCAGATCCTTATAATTAGAAATCATGAAAACAAGGCCCTATTTACCTTTAAGGTCAAAAGTTAGGCCAAGCTATTTTGGGTATCGGCTAAAGCTAGACTAGGCACGTCCTTTCTGTGGACCACCCATCAATCGGTCAGGTGGTCAACAGTCATTCACTAAATACTAATAACTATATGTCAAGGGATACAAAGTGCTAAATTCTGGGGAAAGAAAGAAAGGCAAAAAACCCTCGAAGAGATCATATTCCAAAGGGAGATAACATATAAGTAACTATGAACGTTCAAGATATATAGAGAGGTTAAATGGGAGGTTGTCTCAGAGGGATGGCAGTAACGGCACTAGGATTAACTTCTTACAGAAGGTAGATTTGATCTGTCTTGAAAAGCCAGGGAAGCAAGGAATTACTTTCTTCTCCAAAACAAGTTTCATTCAAAATTTTCTGAACCTCCCTTTCCCCTTCGTTTACCTGTGTGTCTTATTTCCATTCTCCACCTCCAACTAGACCATGAACTTAGGAGGCAGGGATCAAGTTTAATTAATCTCTTACACCCTCTGTGTACAAGGACATTGATAAGCCGGATGACAAAGTGAGAAGGGAAAGCATTGAAGGCATAGTGAAGAGACAGTCAGGAGACAGAAGGTCCTCTCACTCAGCCTCTAGCTCCCTTTGCAGCTTCTTCAATACTAAAACCTCTTTCCCAGGGTTGTTGTGAGGCCCAGACAAGATATTTGTAAAGCACTTCACACACAATGCCTGGCACATGTATTCATTACCTTTCTTTCTTCTTTCCTTCCTTCATTCTTTCTTTTCTTCCTTCCCTCCCTTCTTCCTTCTTTCCCTCCCCCCTTCTTCTTGATGAACTGGGTAAGTACACACAGAGAAAGTAAGCATCAGAGGAGGAATTCAAACTCAAGTCCTCTGACTCCAGAGGTCTCTCCACTGAACCACAACAGTGGGAAGTATTAAGAGAAAAAAGTTGCAGAGGTATCCTGGAGGGGGCTGGGACAAGTTACGATAAGCTTGAAAGCCAGGCAGGGGAGTTTGAGAATAGGGAATAGAGAAAGAGGCAAGCAGTGGAGGGATGTGGATAAAAGGGGGATCTTAAGAAGACTAATCTGGCTATCAGGTCCAGAACAAACTGGGGCTGGAGAGAAAGACTGGCAGGAGGCAGTTAGATGGTATAGGACTTTTGCTGTTGTTGTTGAGTTATTTCAGTCATGTCCGACTCCTTGTGACTCCATTTGGGGTTTTCTTAGCAAAAAATCCTGGAGTGATTTGCCATTTCCTTTTCCAGCTCATTTTACAGATGAGGAAACTGAGGCAAGCCAGATTAAGTGATTTGCCCAGGGTCACACAGCTAGGAAGTGTCTGAGACCAGATTTGAATTTAGGATGATGAATCTTCCTGACTCCAGGTCCCACCACTCTGTACTCTATGGCCCCACCTAGTTGAATTTCATGTCAGGAAGACCCGAGTCTATGTCCTGCCTCTGACACTTACTTGGTGAGTTACTCTGATCCAATCATTTAATTGGCTTCAGTTTCCTTATCTGTAAAATGGGGAAAATAAGTACTCTCCCACTGCTGTTGTGAGGGTCAAACAAGATGTTTATAAAGTATTCTGCAAATCTCAAAGTGCCACATCAATGTTGTTATCATTGTTAACTACAGTTGAGGTGAGGCACTCAGCAAATAATAATTATTAGCACTTCCCATGTACTCCTTCATGCCATACTCACCACAACCCTGGGAGGTAAGGACTTATTACCTTAATTATACTAAGGAGGGAACTAGGAAGGAAAGAGTTTAAGTGCCCAGAGTCTAAAAGGAGGTAAGAACAAAGGTCCTCCTGACTTCCAAGTCAACACGCTGGCCATGATGACGGATTCCAAGAAACCCAGAGGAAAGGAAGAGGGATCCAAGATATGAAGGAGCCCTGAAGTAGGTCCTAAGAAAAGCTTTCATAGCCTTGGGTCTCTTGTGAGAGTGTGTATGTACGTGTGCATATGTAAGTCTGTTATGTTTATGTATACATGCATATATGTAACTACCTATGTATGCTTACATATTTTTATATTTTCATATTATATTATTAAAATGATTAAAATATTGTGCTGTAAGCATACATATATGCACCTATTTTCTATAATGTGTATATGCTGTAAATAACACTGGTACATATGCATGTGCATGTTTTTATATAATAGCTGACATTAGCTATTATAGTTAACAACATAAAAGAACTAACATTTGCACAGTGCTCTAAAGTTTGCAAAGCACTTTACAAATACTATTGAATTTTACTCTGATGACAACCCTGCCAGGTAAATGCTATTTTTATCCTCATTTTATAGATTGGGAAACAGAGGTACACAGAGGTTGAGACTTGTCCAAAATCACACAACTAGTAACCAATCACTGGGGGTGAGATTTTAACTCAGGTCTTCTGGACTCTAGGCCTGCACTTTATCCACTGATCTCTACCAGCTGCCTCTGTCTCTGTCTCTACGACACAAAGGAAAAAGAATAAGAGCTCTTAAGGTGTTAAGGCAACTGAGTCACACAGTGGATAGAGTGCTGGTCCTGGAGTCAAGAAGACTCATCTTCCTAAGATCAAATCTGACCTCATACACTTACAAGCTTGACCCTGGGCAAGCGACTTAACTCTGTTTGCCTCAGTTTCCTCATCTGTAAAGTGAGCTGGAGAAGGAAATGGCAAACCACTCTAATATCTTTGCCAAGAAAACCCCAGGTGGGGTCATGAAGATTCAGACGAGACTGAAAAACGACTTAACAACAAAAAGAGGTTAAGGATATATCCCAGCTCAGCTGGTCCAGACGAGATCAAGCTGAGTGATCCTTACACTTGACACTCACCTAGCCCTTGACGTCTCTGTTCCTAAAGAGGAACATAAATATACCTTTGCAGAGGGGCAGGTGCTGTCACAGCACTCCATTTGGGGTAGCCCTTTGAACTTTTCAAGAAATTTGGCAGCTCCAAAAAACTGTTCCCCATTTGTTTTCCCTCCCAGAAGTGGGTGGTCTACAGAGCCCTGACATTGTTTGTTTCTTCCAAATTAAAACCATTGTCAAACAACTGTGGGCTGGGCTTAGCTTCTTGGCAGCAGAATCATTCGAGGGGGTGCAGTGCAAGGCCCAAATCAATTTACCACATGAAGTCCAAAGATGGGAAGAAACTCATTTCTAGTTGCTGCACTGGCTGAAGCATGGAAATAGCTAAGGATTTATTAGACTCCCAAGTGGAGCTGAGGATGAGGCACTGGATAATAAATCAGAATTTGACATTTACAGGAAGCGAACCCCTTAGAACAGTCCTGCACAACACGTGGCCTGCCAAAGGAGGTCCGGCAGCTTCAAGAAGCAGGAGAGGCTCTCCCTTTAAGTAAGGAAGAGGGGAAGACAGAGGATTCGACAAGAGACTGAGAAGGAAGCAAAAACTAAGGTGTGGTAGCTCGGGAGTCAGGAATTTGGGGCTCAAGTCCATTTCTGTGTTTCGCTTTTGGGAAGTAACTTCCCTGCACCTCTACTTGTTTCTCAACAAATATAAGTGTTGTTTTTCCACAGGGATGACAATTCTCAAACCCTGGCCCGGGAAGCATTGCTAGGCCTCTGCAAAGGGCATTAGCGGGGGTGGCACTGGCCCTAGTAGCAGTAGGCAGTGGTGCTGCCCCAAAGGCAGCATGGGAGGCCACAGAGTGGCAGAGACAGTGAACCCATCAGAGTGGGTACTGACATGGACAGTCACAAAGGCAAGCTCAATGAAATCCTTGTTTACAGGTAATGCCAAACTGATGGAGTGCCTCCATATTGTTGCCAGTAAAGGACATAGTGGTCATTAAATAGCTCCACCTAAGCAGTGCTTAGGGAACCAAAGAGGGGTATTATTGGGAGGTGCATTGCTTTCTGGTAATAAAGAAGCAAAACTGTCTAGCCTGCCCCTTTAGAATTAGGAGAGGCATTCCTCAGACACCTCTGAGGGAATAAGAATTTGTCATCCCCCTTCCTCCTCCTTGGACTCCAGGGAGTGGGAGTGGGGTGAGGGAATAGGAAGGAAGCAGTATTCCTGGTTGGCATTCTAGGAAGTGCTGAGTGAGTGATGATACACAGTGTTTCTCAGTATTCACTCTAGCGCTGGGAAAGGCTTTGTTGTTTAGTTGTTTTTCAGTCATGTCCAATTCTTGGTGACTCCATTTGGAATTCTCTTGGTAGATATACTAGAGTAATTTGCCATTTCCTTCTCCAGCTCATTTTACAGATGAGGAAACTGAGGCAAACAGGGTTAAATGACTTGCCCAGGGTCACACCTAGTAATTGTCTAATGCCAGATTTGAACTCACGGACAGAAAGAAGGCAGAGAAAGGAGAAAAAGGATGTAACCATCCTTTGTTATATCACCCAGTAGAGAAGCTCCACAAGAATTAGTCTGTTCCAGGCACACCTATTCTTGGGGTCCCAACAGGTGAAAGCAGTGGAACCAATGGTAGGGGCAGCTGCTTGACTGCTGGCCACGCCCCCTCCCCCCCCCCTTACCTCTATGCCATTAACTGCTTCTCTCCTCCTCTCCTGCTCACTCCTCTCTTACTACCCACTCAAATGCTTCTAAATCAAATGCTGACCTTCCTCACTCACTCCACCCTCATAGTGCATCCTTGTCTTCCATAATAGTCTGTCCAGGCAAAGTGAAGAAACATTGCCTGTTTCTACTTCTCCCAGGGATCCAAACAACTAAGCACTGAGACCTTTCTGTTCACAGCAAAGTGGCCTTCAGTGGCCCTCTACGTGTAAAATTAGGGTGGGGGAGGGGGGAAAGAGCAGAAAGGGATTAGTCCTAATGAAATGTTGTCTTACAATTACAGCTGCAGTTTATTCAGGAATTTAATAATTACGTGTACCTCAGAAGCAGATTCTCTATATATTTTCTCTTTTTAAAAAATTGATATCTTTTGTTTTTTCATCCCCCAAATTTCTTCCCTATCTCCCCCCTACCCTCTTCAGAGAAACATTTTTTCAAATGAGGGCGAAAGAGCAAAACTCATCAATATATTGAAAAATCAGCCGATATGTGTAACATCCCACACCCATTGATGCCTCGTGACTGCAGAGAAGTAAAGGGAAATGTCTTCTCATAACTCTTCTTTGGAGTCATACTTTAGAATCTTGCAGCATTCATTTTTGATTGTTCTGTGGTTATTTTATGTTCTTCCCATTTACATTGAAGTAGTCATTGTATATATTTTACTCTTCATTAGTTTATGTAAATCTTCCTATGTTTCTCTGTATTCATCATATTTTTTCATTTCTTACAGTATGGTAATACTCTCTTACGTCCTTGTACAACAATTCATATGACTGTTTGTTTCCAGTTATTTGCTATGACAAAAAGTGATGTTAAAAATATTTTAGCCTGTCTTCTCATTTGATGACCTCTTTGAAGTATATGCCCAGTAGTGTCATCTCTAGGTAAAAAACTATAAACATTATAGTCACTTTATTTGCACATTTACAAATTGCTTCCCAAATGGTTATACTAATTCACAGCTTTACTAATAATGAATTAGTTTCTCTATCTTTCAGCAACCCATCCAACATTCAAAAATGAATTGAAGACCTCTCCCCCAAATATCCTTTCTGCTAGATGATAAGACTATATGTGTGGGATTTAAATTTTTTTTATAAAATAACTTTTTATTTTAAAAACTATTTATTTGCTCTTTAAACGTTTGATAGAATTCACTTAAAAATATATCTGGGCCTGGTTCCCCCCACCCTTTGGGGAGATAAGTTATACTTTGTTTAACTTCTTCTGAGAGTGGGTTATTTAAATTCTCTGTTATTCTGTTGGCCTAGATATTTTATATGTTTATACATACTCATATACGCCCTTTAAGTTAGTTGTGTTAGCACCATAGTCTCTAACCTCTTCCTATATTTACTCTTCAACCACTGCAATTTGTTGTTCTTTTTGTTGTTAATAATTTTTTCTGTTATTTTTTATCAAATCGACTATTTTATTTATTATAATTTTCAAAAACAACTCTACCTCTTTTATAAATTCTAACTCTTATTTGAATTTCAGAGTCTCAATTTTTCTGTTTAGGTGGGTTTTTATTTGCTGATTTTCTAGGTTTTTTTAGCTGCATGCTCAATTGATTGATCTAACGATCATGGCTCTTGTTAATGAACATGTTTGGATAATTTTCCCTAAGCTTTTGACTTCAGCCCATAAATTTTGCAATATCGTTTCACTGATATTTCCTTCATAAAATTATAGATGGTTTCTATAATTTGTTTGACCCACACTTTCTTTATAATTATATTTAGATGATATTATTTAGTATCCATATAAGTCTGAATTACCCCTATTAATCATATTTTTCTTGTGTTTTGGTCAGTAAAAGATGTGTTTAATATTTCTACTTTTCTGCATTTGTTAGTGAATTTTAAAATTCCTTAGTCTATGGTTATTTTTAAGGGATTTAGGCAAAGCTGAAAAATCCATATACTCTTTATAAAAATTCCCATCTGGTAGTTTCCATAGATATATCATTTCTAACTTTTCTAAAGTTCTGTTCAGATCTTTAACATATTTATTGTTTATCTTTAAATTAGTCTTAGTCTTAAAATAGATATTAAGGTCTCCAACAGTTACTGTTTGTTGTCTATTTCTTGCTGTACTTCAATTAGCTATTTTCTTTTAGATGTTTAAAAACCATGCCATTCAATATAGAGAGATCAGAAAGAGACAGAGACAGGCAGACAGACAGAGAAACATAAAAGGATATATAGAGAAATATGCAACAAGGGCCTCAAAGCCGGTACATAAGACTCTCCTCATTGGTGAAAAGTGACCATTCAATACTCTATGATTGAACTAAATGAGAACTTGAGGAGGGGCAGTGGGAGAGGCAGTAATTGGGAAGAGATCCTGGTCTTCTAGCTTTCAGCTTCAAGACATATGGTTCCAAATTCTCTTCGGAGAGAGGACCATGAAAGGAGAGAGAGACTCTGGGAAGAAGCCAGTATGCAGAGGAGCTAGCACCTCAGCCACATCCCTCTCCTCAGATTACTTCACTAGAGACTTTGGGGAATTTCCCTTTAGGTGAGTTCTGGGACTTCTTTTATTGGATGAGCTGAAATATTTCAATAACAGTGGGAGAGCAGAGCCCATTCCTTCTGTTTTGTCTGATACATTCTCACCTGTATAACTTCTCTGATTGCTGTTCGGATAAATGGGTTTATTTCCTGTTCACTATGTGAGATCTTTGTTTAACTGTCATTTGGTAGGAAAACAGTCAAGCCCTTAGTATAGAACTTGGGCACTCCTTTACCATTAAGAGATATTGAGCAGGAGTGCGGCCTTCCTTCAGATGAAAGAGTCACACAGAAGAGAAGTAGGGTGGATGAGGAAGGGTAAAAGGATTAAATAGCCAAGGCAGAGGAAACCAAACCCTCAGCTGTGGATTATGTAGAAAGATATGGCAATGGGTGCCCAATATTGTTAAACACTGGTCATAATCCCTTTTTGCCAAGTAGGGAAGGGAAACTGGATAAACAGGCAAGATTCCCTCAGGGCAGATCTGTGGTAAAAATGAGAAGAGACACTGAGAAAGATAGCCTTGATCTCAATGGTGGAAGAGGGAGTCATAGACACTTCTCCTGATCACCACCTCTAGAATCGTAGACTTTAGAGCTAGAATAAATATTTCAGGTCATCATTTTTGAAATGAGTAAAATGAAAACCAAAGAAAGTTAGTGACTCTCCCAAAGTCACAAAGTGATAAGTAAAACAGCAAGGATTTGAACTCAGGGCTTTTGGCTCTCAAATAAAATGTCTTTTTCTACTACACTTTATTGTCTCTACAACACCACCCAACCTTGTATATACTGTTTTGACACCATATTTTTATTATGTTACATGATCAAAGTCAAATAAAAAAATTTAAAATGCCATCACCCATGTCTCCTTATTTCTCTGAGTTGATAGCACCTGGGTACAATATTCGCTGAACATCTTTACTGAAGAAATTCTAAATTAAACATTGACAGTCCTGAATCTCAAAAAACCCTCTTCCCAAAGTGCTAGAAGCTGTTTATTTCTTTACGTTGGTTCAGCAAGTGACTAAATTAGACCTATGTTGTCCTAGGCCCTACCTTCAGAGAGTTTACAATCAAGTTGGAGAGACAAGAGAATAAAACTGCAAACCAAGAAAGGTTAATAACTATGCCAAAGAGAATATAAATAGGGCTAAATCAATGGTCCAGAGAACAAGTGCTTTAGGATTTCAGGGAAAGGTATGGTTGCTGAGAGTTTGAGTGATCCATCAGAGAGGGCTTCATGGAGGAGCCAAGACCGGCACTGGGCCCTAAAGGACATAAATAGGGAAGAAGGGAAGAACATCTGCAGTCATTGGTGTTATTCATGGCTGTTAGAGGAAGTAGAGTAGAGGATAATGCATGTAAGAGATGTAGAGACCGGAGACCTGGGTTCCTAATTTGCCACTTAATACTTACATAGGATTAGTAAGTTTATTTCATTTCTCTGAATCTCAGTTTCCTCACCTTAAAAATAGGTGTGAGGGGCAGGCAGTATGGCATGATGGATAGAGGGAGAATTTCAGAGTCAGGAAGGCGTTGGTTCAAGTCCTGTCTTTGACACATACCAGTTCCATAACCGTGGTCAAGCCTCTTACCTTCTCCATTTCCCCCAGCCACACTCTAAGACAATAAGTTACCCGTGAGTTGCTGATCTTCATCCATAGAGGCAGTTTCTGTGCCAGGAGTTCCCTATGACAATAAAATCAGTTTTGACACCCATCCACCCACCCATGATTGGGATGATAATACCTATTCCTATTGTCTGTCTCATAGGGTCATGGAGAAGATTAAACAAGAAAAGATTCATGAAGGTGCTTTGTAAAATGATAAATCACTTCCCAAATTGTCACAGTCCATTGCAGCTGTATTTGGGAACTTGGAGCCTTCCATGGAAGAGGACAATTGGCCAAAAGTGCTAAAAGCAAGGGATATTTTTTTCTTAATTTTAATTCACATAAGGGAAAGCTTGTGGTTGTCACCCAAGGGTATTGGAACACTCCTCCAAACAATTCACATTCCTAGAGCTGCAAGCCAACTAGAGCATCTCTCACAGCTCCAACTTCCAGCAACTGGCTATGCCTCCCTGCTACTCCCCTCCAACTCTTCTGTTACTGTTCCTTTCTTTTCAATTCAATTCAGTAAGCATTTATAAAGAGCCTACTAGGGGGAGCTAAGTGGCATAGTGGATAGAACCCCAGCCCTGGAGTTAGGAGAACCTGAGTTCAGATCTGCCATCAGACATTCACTAGCTATGTGAGCAAGTCACTTAACCCTATTTGCCTCAGTTTCCCCATCTGTAAAATGACCTGGAGAAAGAAATGACAAACCACTTCAGCTTCTATGCCAAGAAAACCCCAAATGGGGTCACAGAGAGTCAGACACAATTGAGACAATGCATCATTTGCAGATCGTTCTGCAAGGTATTGAGAGATACAAAGAGAGAAACAAAAAAGTATTTTCCCTCAGAGTTTACATTCTGTTTGGTAATGGGTATGAGGGAGGGAGAGCTACAACATGTCAACAGTTAAATTAATACTGGGAATCAAGAAAGACCTTATATTGTTGGCTCCTAAGCCATGTTTTGAAGAAAAGAATCCCTATGGTATAAGGTGAAGACAAGGAGTGACATGGTCTAAACACAATGGACCACCCACCTCTAAAACTGCCATTGTTGTTTCTCCACCAAATTACTGCCATAATCTTCTATAGCTATGTATCTGGAGTTATTCTTCAAAGAGAGAATTATTACTCTCTTATGAAACTGCACAGCTATTATGTCCAGGGCTAACCAATATACTTTCACCTCTTTTTATGTCAGGTCCACAGGTACAGGCCCCCCCACCAGCCATCTCCCTAAAAAGGCCACTCCAATCAAAATTTTTCTTTTCAATCAATCAGTAAACATTATGTGATGTGCCAGGTACTACATCAAGTTCAGGAGATACAGAAAGAAGCAAAAGATACTCACTGCCCTCAAGGAGCTCACCATCTGTTAATAAAGGAGCAAACAGATATATACAAATAAGCTACATACAGGATAAATAGGAAATAGCATATACAATAATTAACATAAAAGAGGTAAGGCACAGAATTAAAAGAAGTGGGGAAAGGCTTCCTGTAAAAGATGGGATTTTAGTTGGGACTTAAAGGAAGCCAAGGAAGTCAATAGGCAAAGTTGGGGAGTGTATTGGCAATCAAATTAGTGTATTAGCAGTTATTCAACCAAGTGCCCTTGAAGAGTTTGGCCTTTGTTTCCTTGATTAAACTAGGAATCCTTGATGACCTCCTTGCCTCAAGGGAAAGCCTAGTTTACATGGGTTTGAGTGACATGTTTGTGACATCAGAGGCTTCTACACAACCATGTGGGTTTAAGTAACATTTTTGTGAAGCTTTTAGGTCATGTGGGTGAGTCGCATGTGTGACTCACCTTTGACCCTGAACTAGATATATAAACCCAGAGGTTGGCTTTCTCCTTTGGAGCTCTGAGCCACAGCAGGAGTGGCGCATGACTCTGGGCCAGACGTTGTTATGAGCTCCCCGGCTTTGGAGAAAACCAGATGTTGATGCTTCTCTGGTAACTGTATGTTGTGATTTTGTCAGGCAGAAATCTATCTGCTGATTCATGTTTATTTGCTCTGTTTGTATTTGCTCTGAAGCTCAGGGTGCTGGTTTTTCCCCATGAGCTGAGTGAATATTTGTATGTTGGATTAAAGTAAGATTATTAACCCCTTAACATTGCTTTCCTTAGTAAAGCAGATCAAAAGAACTTGCGTTGGCAGCTTTCTGTGTGCTGGTTGTTGGTGGGTCTTACACTCCTACTGCAGCTGCTAGCAGATTGTTACAACAGGGAGTGAGAGCATTCCAAGCATTGGGAATAGCAAACTGTGTTGGTAAGCAAAATGGGCTCCTTAGCACTTAGTTCAACAAGTGCCCTTGAAGATTTTGGCTTTTGTTTCCTTTGAGTAATTCAGTATATTTCACTGAGTCTTACTAAGTGCCAAGCCCCAGGCCCAAATCCCTATTAGGTGTAAAACCTAAAACCTTTGTGGGTGTGGATTGGCAACTAAGGTGGGGCCCAAGGTGGGGCTAACTCCAGGGAGGGCCTAGTTTACATGTCTGGGACAGCAGAGGCTCTTAGACCACGTGGGTTTAAGTCTCCTCTTTGTGAAGATTCTAGGTCACATGGGTGAGTCTCATGTATGACTCACCCCTGAGGCTGAAAAAGATATAAAACCAGGGGTTGGACTTCTCTTCTTTGGAGCTCTTTGCCGCAGCAGTGGTAGCACAAGGGACTCTGGGCCAGCCCTTGTTCTGAGCTCCCTGGCTGAACCTAGATGTTGGTAACTACGAATTGTATTGGGTCTGTCTGTTGATGTTTGTACTTTGTTTGTATTTCGTTCTAAAGTTCCGGGATGCTGACTTTTTCCCCTGAACTAAGTGAATGATATTGTATGCTGAATTAAAAGTAAGCTTGTCAACCCCTTCATCTTGCTTTCCTTAGTTAAGCAGATCAAAAGAACCTGTGTTGTTGGCTGCTTTCTGGGCGCTGGCTGTGGGTGGATCTTACACCCCCACAGAAGCTGCTAGCTGGATTGTTGAAACACAAACCACACTCATTGTTCTCCACTTCCGATTCATACCTCGATGGGAATCCCTTTGAGCTCCCTTGATACTCGGGTTGGGGTGAATATTCTTTCCAGTCTTGTCATGTCCCTGGCAGCTAGCACCATAGCCATGCAAGTTACCTTAAAGTATTAATAAACCTCAAGGAGGCACTTACTACACTGGTGGAGAGCAACCGTTGTCCTGCATTCCCCATCTTTGTCTCTCTTTTACTCTCTGTAAAAATGTTCAGACTCTGAAAATCACATCCAGTGCACAGGTACAGTGTGTGTGTGCACTTCAAATATCCATTTTTTTGCATATAGTATGCACACTGCCCCCAAAACAAAGGATATGTGAAAGCACCTGGTAAGAAGCAGAACATCTCAGTGCCATAATTACTAAGATTAGGATTGTATACAAGTCATTCCTCAAATTGTACCACAGATTATTTCCATTCTCAGCTGTGATAAAATGAATGCTCCTAGTTGGGGAAGAGCTGGTATCCAAGAAGTTACTTTAGCTTGGGGATCATCAAAACCAAAAATCCTCAGAATCATAAAATTTGGGACTGTGAGGGATTTTAGATATCATCAAAACCAACCCCTTCATTTTACAGATGAGGAAACTGGAACCCAGAGAGCTTAAGAGATTTGCCCAAGGTGACACAAACAGTAAGAAGCAGAGCTAGGACTCAAATCTGGTTCTCTAACACCAAACTCATTGCTCTATTAACTATACCCCAGCTGCCTCTGGCCAAAATTTTCCCCTAATGAGCAACAAGACAAATTGAAATCAGGCATTCCTAAGAGCATGCTTCATTTTAGGAGTTGTCCTTGGGGAGTCCATCTGCCAAGGTGTTTCTTTAAATTAAAAAAAAATTCACCCAAAGTATTAAGTCATTTTGATGCTAATTCCAACATAATTTAGAATAAGAGACACCATGTTCCATTCATTAGAGACATAATAAATGTCCCATGGCATCTGGAGTTTCCAATTCAATTACCTTCTTCCTCGAATGCACTGACCTTGGAGGTGCTTATACATCCTTCCAACTTATTTTGTGCCTCTAGGAAAAGTCACCGCAGCCCTGAAGCTTGTGATTTCAAACTTACACTCTTATGTTAAGTACTCAAAAGAAGTATTAATAGTGTCTTTGTAAAGAGAGCCCTAAACCATGTCCCTATATGCCAATTCAGTTATTTACTGTTTCTTATCAGCTATGTCCTCCCAACTGAAATTCCCTGTTCTCAGAAGAAAACACGTCACGCATGCAATGGAAATGTTGTGCCAATGGTGACACCATCCTGCATCTCAGCCTAATGGCCTTTCCACAAACAAGCATTCCTTTTGAGGAAGAAGAACCCTGTTCCTAATCCTAGTATGCCAAAGCCATTGTAGTCCCTACTTACAGACAATGAGGAATATCTAGTGGGAAGAATGGTTCAGAGATTTGGGCACTGTGAACTCTGCCCATTCCCAGAAACAGAATGGCCCCATCCCACATGGATCTGTCTTTTCATTATAGGCCTGTCCCTATATAAGCAATCTTTAGCTCCATCACAAAATGGAATGAAGATCTAGTTTAAAAGGATTTGGTATTAGACTAATATTCAAGAGGGTATGAAAATCAAAGGAAAAAATAATAAAACAGTAAGTTTATAGCTTCCCCCTGGCAACAACAATGGCTGATATATTAATGACTGATACCCTATCAATGAACAACAACCAATGATAGAAATAATCCAATTAAAAGCCAGTAATCCAGAAAATCTTTAGTACAAGGCTCCATGAAGAACAAAACAGGGTTGGTGAATTCACTACCTAGGCACCAGGAAATGACTCCCATAAGGTAGCTTTTAGATAATTATAAGCATATTTGGGGGCAGCTAGGTGGCACAGTGGCTAGAGTGCTGGGCTTGGAGTCAGGAAGACCTGAGTTCAAATCTGACCTCGGACACTGTTTTACTCTGGGAAAGTCACTTAACCCTGTTTGCCTCAGCTTCCTCATCTGTAAAATGAGCTGGAGAAGGAAATGGCCAACTACTTTGCCAAGAAAACCCCAAATGGGGTCAGGAAGAGTCAGACATTACTGAAAAATGACTAAACACCAAGAACAAAGCATATTTCAGCATTTGTGGTTTCTGCACCACCCCCACCCTCCCCAAATGATCAGATATGACACTGAAAAAGGAATAAGGATAATGTATGGATCAGGGGGGAAGAACATCAGGGCAAGATACTGGTTGACGAATGCCTAAAATACAAAGTTGTCTCATGGTGATCCGCAGAATTTTGGTAACTCATATTGTAATATTTGTACTGTCTGGGTTCCAAGAATGATAAGGATAAGGAAAGGAAATGGTAATACCATTTCTGGTCCCTATTCTTGGAATGTGGTTGTTATCAGTCTGCAAAACACTCTATCTCTCCTCTCACTGGGCAATTCTGACTCTGATCATTACCTTTAGCTGCCATGGCCTGAAAAGAACTTTCTCTGAGCATGTGTGGGGGAAGGGGAGAACAATGGAGGAAGAAAAATGACCCAACAGCCTAGTCTACTAGCAGACAGTAGTGAAAGGTGACTTACTCCCTTCATCTCAAGAGGGAAAAAAAATTGGCTCTAGCTTTTTGACTTTCATTGAGATAAAACTTTTTGAGTTAAAATCATTTTCTTTCATATAGATCTTGAGCATACAGTCAGCATCCAAATATGTTGATAACTCTGTTTAACTTATATGCCAGGCCTAGTTACTATTCCTTTCTTTCCCAGGTAATGAAGTACAAGTAATGAAACACACACCTCTGAAGAAGTTATGACTGATTATAATTTATAGCTATAGTAAGCCAACTTTAAAGTACTAATTGAATCAAGAATTATGAAAACTTTAAAAATGGAAGGACTTTGGAGTAAGTCTGCTGTCTTGTCAGAGAGAGTAGGGTGGTAAGGAGGAGAGTTAAGGCACTGCAGCGTCTTTCTCAAATATCCTAAAGAAAAAAAGTTTCATTATGGCCTGTGCTAGCCACAACTCTTTGGGATCCCAGTAGGTGCCAGAAGCAAGAGAGGCCTCTACTCAAATCCTGGCTACCCTGCCAACCTCTCCTCTAATCCCCTAATTTTGGAGTCATTTTTTCTTCTTGTGCTTTCCCACAATCTCTCCTGGCTCTTATCCCCAGCCATTAAATGGAATTTTAAAAGTTCAAACTCCCGAACTGAGAATCTCGAGGTCTCAGTTCTAACTCACCTGTTATGAGCATCTTCAACCCCCATTCCCACTCCCAGTATGGAAGAACTCTCATCCAATCCCCACAACCTCACCTGAGCCTGTTTTCACCCCAGGGTTCCAGTGTTCATCCTTATAATAGAAGTCCAAAAGGTTCCATTCTGCCAGCGGACCTTCATTTTTCATTATGCATGGCTCCATGTTCCCAGAGACACAGTTACAAAATGATAACAGTAAGAAATAATGAAACATCAGAAGAGTTGAGAAAGGTCAAGAGAAAAAAAATAGACAGGTGGTATTAAAAGAGAATTGTGTAAAAATTTTTTTCTTGTTCAGTTGTTTTTCAGTCCTGTCCAATTCTTTGTGAACGCAGTTGAGGTTTTCTTGGCAGAGATACTGGAATGGTTTGCCATTTCTTTCTCCAGCTTATTTTACAGATGAGGAAACCAAGGCAAACTTTCCCAGGATCACACTAGTAAGTATCTGAGGCTGGATCACGTCTTCCTGACTCCAGGCCCAGTGCCCCATCTACTGTGCCACTAACATGTAAAATACAGACCAAGTATGCACAAGTAGAAAGAGAAGGGAGAAACACAGAGAGACAGAAACAGAGAAAGAGGGAGAGACAGGAGTTAGAAGGAGAGAGATGAGGGAGGAAAAAGAGAGAGAAACAGAGAGTCAGGGAGACAGAGGAGAGAAAGGATACACAGATACCCAAAAAAATAAACTTATATTGTAGAGGTAAAGAATGATATGAAAGAGGATGAAAAATGTGCCACTGATATAACAGGGGATGGCAAATGCCAATTAAGTGTCAACAGTAGTTGGAGAAAAAGGAGAGAGATAGCATTTAAGGAAGACAAGGCTGCAAAGTCACATATGAGCACTATATTTTAAAGGTAATTAGCCTAAATGAAAAGTGCAAACTCTTTTTAATCCTCTGAAATATTAGGGCTTAATTCTAATACAGGTCTGCCAGAAACTTGAAAAGTGTTTCATGAGGTCAGTGCCACCGATGCCTTAGGAGAAGGCATTGAGAAGGGAGGCAGTGAAGGAGAACTATGTAGCTTACAGTCATAGAATAACTGAGGGAGGTGGCTCAAATAAATTGAGGGGGTGGTCTAGAAAGTCAAAGTTACTTGTCATATGACCAGTTAATGGAGAGTTGGGATTGGAACCTAATGTTCTTGATACCTTGTCCAGTGCTCTTTCCATCATAACAGAGCATCTCTACCATCTCTTCCTCTATTATTCTATATCTCATTCATTTCTGTCATGTCCAACTCTTTGTGACCCCATTTGAGGTTTTCTTGGCAGAGATACTGGAGTGGTTTGCCATTTCCTTCTCCCACTCATTTTAAATATGAGGAAACTGAGGCAAACAGGATTAAATGACTTGCTCAGGGTCACACAACTAAGTATCTGAGGCCAGATTCGAACTCGGCAAGATAAGCCTTCCACACCTCGGGGTCTAAGAAGTTGTAGCATGCACAGCAGACACAGCCTGGTAAAACATCTCAGCACACTGACTAAACCAGGTTGTGGTTAACCAATGGGGCTCAGACTCATTGGTGAGTTAGGGGGATGTCTACCCCAAGCATGTAAAGACTTTCCCCATCAGAATGGGTAGATGAGAACAGTTTGTTGGCAGCTGAAGCAGGTGCTGTGGAATGTTTAGAGCTCAGTCAGACATCAAGGATGCTGAGGTCATCCACTGAGTTCTGGGCCATTGCCAGTCATTTTGACTTTTGTCCTGGCAATGGATTTCAGTGGCTCAGGAAAGGATAATGAAGCTCATGACTTTGTGTAACTCTGCATCACTTAAATCCAATTCATGCATGTATCGAGACATCACCCTGTGATATCATTGGTCCTCTTTGAAAACAAAGGACAAACAACAATTCCATACCTCATCTGACCTATTATACATTTACTCATTATTCATTATACAAATATATACATATATTTATAATGTATACAACGTATACATTATACATTTACTTATTATACATATAGCATCTATATTAGAGTTCAAGATAATAAGTTATGTAGTACTTTAAGGTTTAAAAAATGCTTTACCTGTGTAAGGGACCTATATCTCCCAGAAGTCTTAAGGCAGACCTATGTCTGGGCCTCTCTCTGGATTATATCTCACAAAAGGCTCTGGTAAATGAATGAAATGGTGAGGTTTCTGGTTGGGAGTTTTGGAACAGAGTACTGGAAATATGAAGGGGGAGCTAGGCAGTGCAGGAAAGAGAATGCCAGCCCTGAAATGAGAAAGGTCTGAGTTCAAATTTAACCTCAGACATTGAGTAGCTGCGTGACCCTGGACGAGTCACTTATTTGCTTCAGGTCCTCATCTGTAAAATGGGGACACACAAGAGAAGGAAATGACAAAGTATTGTATTCCAGTATCTTTGCCAAGAGAACCCAATGGACAGGTCCATTGGGTCACTTACGAGTTGGACAAGACTGAATGACTAAACAGCAACGGCAAGTTCTGGAAAGGTGACAGAATTGAGTTAAGGAGTTGGATTAGGAGTGTGAGTGGTCGGAAGAAGAATGTAACCCAAGAGAAGTATCTTGTCCTGCTGGGGGTCGGGGGAAGGAAAGAAATAAGTGAAATGAGCATTTATTAAGCACCTACTGTGTGCTGGGCACTATGCTAAATGCTTAACAATTATTATTGCATTTGATCCTCAAAACAACTCTGGGAGATGGGAGCTATTATTCTCCTCATTTTACAGTTGAGAAGACTGAGGCATTCGAAAGATAAGTGACTTGCCCAGGGTCACACAGCTAGTAAAGCATCTGAGGCCAGATTTGAACTCAGGAAGATGAGTCTTCGTGATTCCAAGACCAGTGTTCTATCCACTATGCCACCCACCCGCCCTATGCCACCTCTCTGCCTAAGTATAAGTATAGTAAGAAATAAAAAATCCACTAGGACCTTACGATAACAGAGGTTTGAGATGACTCGGCCAAGTACGCTCCTGACACGTGTGCCTCCTTATCAGAGTATTCTGTGTGTTTGCCCATTCTTTGGATTGATGACTTGTATTACTTAGAGAGTGTACAGTTAACAAAAGGAGCAAGGAGTTTATGGAGGGCAGAAGGTGGGATATTTTATAGCTACTATTCTTCTAGCAAATGTAGTTTTTATATACGTAGTTCTTATATCTCAGTAAATGCCTTTGCTTTGAATTAATTGTGTCTGCTTGATGGACTGTTAAAAGAAAGCATACTGGGGGCAGCTAGGTGACGCAGTGAGTAGAGCACTGGCCCTGGAGTCAGGAGGACCTAAGTTTGAATCCAGCCTCAGACGCTTGACACATTTACTAGCTGTGTAACCTTGGGCAAGTCACTTAACCCCAATTGCCCCACCTTCCCGCCCCCCAAACAAAAAGAAAGCATACTGGTGGGGATGCTGGGAATATAGACCCATGAAGTACCTTGAACATGAAGTAGTCACACCACTGGAGACCTGGCCTGAGTTCAAGTTCAGAGGAGCGCTCCAGAGAGGATGCTACACATCAATATTCACAGCAGCATTTTCTGTGGTAGCAGAGAGGTGGAAGCAAGGTTTGCGTCCATCAACTGAGAAGTGGTGCTACATGATAATAATAGCATTTACATAGTATTTTAGAGTTTACAAAGTGCTTTATGTATGTTAACTTATAAATATAATGGAACTATATGATACTGTAAGAAACCATGGATTCAGAAAACTATGGGAAAACTTATATATCCCCCTCTCAACTTGCCCATTTAGAGAGCATTGCCATGATAACATGGGATGCCTGAAGTGTCTATGGCAGGTGAGAAGACTTCTACCCAGAGATCACAAGAATTTCAAAGAACAGGTATAAACGGTGTCATAGGGCTACTATGTTAGAAATGAGAATGATAGGAAGAGAAATTGAACTGGTCACATGACAAGGATGAGATATATCAGACAAACAACTTCAGTGTTCCGCAGTACCCTCCTCATGTCAAGAAAGAGGAAAGAAAGCCTCCAGCCCACTGGGTGGCAGCAGGGGAAGCAGGAATAGATGAACTGCAATCCATGTTATTGGAGGGAACTTCTAAAGTGTTAAGATCACAAATTCTTTTAACAATGAGCATGCCAACTTGCAACTAGTTTGTTGTTGTTGCTCATCCTTTATTTTCTGAAGAGAACCAATGACATCACAGGGTGGCATATTGATTTGTGTACAAATTAGACTTCAGTGAGGTAGAGTTGTACAAAGTTTCACTCTCTCTTCCAGAGTCATCAAAGTCCAGTGGGAAGTCAAGTCCAGACTACTGGCAATGGCCCCAAATACAGCGGATGATCGTGGCATCTTCTGTGTCTGACCGAGCTCTAAGCACAACTGTACAAGTCTGGCTAGAAGAGGACTTGAGTCAGGAAAACCAACTAGGAGGCTATTACAACAGGCCTATGAAGAAGTGAAGAGACCTAAATGAGGGTGGTGCCTGTATGAGTTGAGCAAAGGATGAATTCAACGTATGTTGTGAAGTTAGAATTTAAAAAAAAAACCTTACAACTGATTATATGAGGTGAATGTGGATGATACTGTGTTACTGAGTTACTGGAAGGGTAGTGGTAGCTTTGACAGAAATAACAAAGAGGGGTGGGTTAGGGAGAAAGATAATGACTTTTGTTTTGAACATTAAAAATTTAGTATATTTAGAACATTGTAAGTTTAGCTTGAGATATCTAGAGGACATCCATTTGGAGATGTCTTACATAACTGGTAATGTGGAGCTAGAGCTCAGGAAAGAGACAGATGTATAGACTAATGTGGATTCTGTAAAAGCAGGTATTATATATCCGTTGTAAACCACCCCTTCATCCAGGCTAGGACAGTGCTCCGCACTTAGTAGGTCTTCAATAAATGTTTGTTTTCATAGAAAAAATGAAGGTATGACAGTTTAAGTTCCCTAAAGCAAATGTGTCTAACTAAACTCCTAAATACCTCCTAAACCAGATTAAAATGTAATCGGGAGATGCTTAACAAAATAAATTTAAAAATAAAATACAATATAGACAATGTTAATTTATGGTTTTCTAAGTCAATAGAGGCTCAAAGGAATTCACTCTTATTTTTAGCCATTTCATTTCTATATTCTATTTGAGTTTGACATCACTGCTCTAAAGCCCATTGGGAAATTTGCCAATTCACAGATAGATATGCCTACCTTTAAGCAGCAAATGGCCCTCTCCAAATTCAGAAAAATTTTTTGTGGTCATTCTGAAGGAACTCTGCTTTGAGAAAGGGAAGAAAATGTCAAAGGTCAAGCTTCCTCTGTCTCTTCCTCTGTTCAATAATAAACAATTATTTCATTAATGGATTCTTTTCAGATAGGGAAATTTTAAGAACATAAAAATTCTCCTCAGTCACAGAATGTGTATAGATGAATCCACCACTTAAGTTTTCAAAATTTTTTTTTTCTAGCAAACAGAATATTCTTAAGAACAAAGACTTGTTGCCCAAACTCACACATATTCTTTGGTAAAAACCTAGCAATGCAGACTTTTTCTTTGACATTTATTTCCAAAGTAGATAGGGTAGGGATGGGGGTGGAAAACAGGAAATTAAGACCCTGACAATCACATTAACAGGAGGTAGATTTGTCTGAGAAAATAACTTAGCTATTATAAAGCATATTTCTCCACAAACAGCTCAAATGCAAATGGGTACCCATGGAAATAAAATAAGAATGAAAAGAGAAAGGTAGGGGGTGGAGGAAATAAGATGTGTCAGAACAATCTACTTTAACATCCCCTGAAGCAAAGATATTTAAAATTGAGATCACAGCTGTAATCCCAGAGATTCCAGTACCTTTATACCTGTCTCTAATGACCAACATCTTTTTTTCTGCAAATTTTCTTCTCAACTTACTTGTGTTACAGTGAGATCTTTTCCATGACTTAACATAGCAAGGGGACATGTGCTTAAATTTTAGATTTATTATTTCTCTGAGTTTTACAATGTGTTGTGAATCCCTCCCTTATTCCCACAACCTTTCTCCCCATCCCCATCCTTTCCTTCCTACATCCATATACCACCTCTCCAAGTATTCAGTCTAACCCAATTGAACAAGTAATTGTCAAGTGCCTCCTATGTACCAGTGATTTAATGGATATTAAAGATAAAAATAAAAAACTAAAAACAAAAGGCCCTGCCTTCAATAAGCTTACATTCTACTAAAACCCAGAATTCCAATTTTGCCTCTTTCTTCACCTCCGATTTGGTTGGCTGGTATAACCATTGGTCTAGCGGGAAAGACACTAGATTGAAACTCAGGAAATTTTGTTTAAAATCTTTGGTTTTATATTAACTTCCTGTATGACCTTGGGCAGGTTATAGTCTGTACTTCAGTTTCCTCCACTTTAAAATGGAAAGGTAGGATAAGGTGATCTCTAAGGTCCCTTCTAACTCTATGATATTTCTATGATACATAATGATCTTGACCTAGAATTGAATAGGAGAGAGAAATCAGGATAAAGTACACTTGCCAAATTGCATAAGTTTTTAAATCATTCAATCACTCAACAAACATTCATTAAGCATGTACTTTATGCCAGCCACTAAGGATACAAAGAGGAAAGCAAAAAAGTCCCTGCCCTCAAAAAGTGTATGTTCTAATGGGGAGTCAGCATCCGTAAATGTATATATGTGTGTGTGTGCATAAATATATATTCATTTCCCACTGGTTGCACTTATTGAATTCAACTCTACCATCATTATGTCCCCATCCATCTCTACCCACCCCCCCCAGGAAAAGTTCATCACCAGGAAACTCTTTATAATAGAGATGGCATCCCTTTTAGTATGACTCATCAGCAGTGCTGTCAAATTCAAATAGAAACTGATACCTTTGGGCTGAATATTGACTTAGAAAATCACAGATTAACATTATCTATAATGTGTTGTATTTTTATTTATTTTGTTGAAAGTTTTTCCCAACTACACTTTAAGCTGATTTCTGGCTATACTTTGGAGTTTTGTGGCCTCTTGCAGCTGTTGTGGTGTTTGATAACTCCACAAGTTATCAGTATCCTTAGTTGCCTCTGCCTCTCTGATTAGAGGGCTGGAAGGAGAGGCAAAAAACTCCTCCCAAAGCCTCCATTTGAAGAGGACTCAGAAGTGTAGCCAGCTCTTCATTTCCCATCAGCTATATTCCTTATGCCACCTTATACCACCTTATTCCAATACCACCAATCATCATGTCCCAGGGCCTGTCACCTTCTTCCTTCTCCCTCACCACTCCCCCTCTCTCATCACTTTGCAGCTGCCTTTTGTGTGTTTTCCCATTATATTGTGAGCTCCATTAGAGGACGGGGAGTGTCTTTCTTTTTCCTAACTGTATCCCTAACGCTTAGCACAGTGCTTGGCACATAGGAAGTGCTTAATACTGTAATTGTTGGTTAAGTGCCTGCTGTGTCTATTTAAATTCATTTTTAAGTGATTACTAATTTATATATATTATATAAAGGTATATGTGTATGCGTATACAAAATGAATACAATGCAAATACAAGGTACCCAAGTAGGAGGAAACATCAGAAGTTGGGAGACCACAAAAGGAATCATGCAGAAGATGATGTTTTAGGTGAACTTTGAAAACAAGAATTCTAAGAGGTAGAGATGAAGAAGAGAATTTCAGACTTGAAAGAAAGCTACTGCTAGGTAATAAAAAATGCAAAGACAAAAATGAAATAGTCTCTGACTTTAAGGAGTTTATATTCCATCAGGGAAGATTTGGAAAAATACACACGCACACACACACACACACACACACACATATAGTTGTTGCTCAGTCACTTTTCAGTTGTGTCCAACTCCTTGTGACCCCTTTTGGGGTTTTCTTAGCAAAGATACCGGAGTGGTTTGCCATTTCCTTCTCTAGTTCATTTTACAGATGAGGAAGCTGAGGCAAACAAGGTTAAGTGACTTGCCCAGGGTCACACAGCTAGTAAGTATCCAAAACCAGATTTGGGTATGTGTGCGTGCATGTGTGTATGTGTGCCTAGTGTGTTCTAGGCACCCTGCTAAGTGCTGAGAATGGAAAGACAGTCTTTTCTCTCAAGAAGCTCACAATCTTAATAGAAGAAACAACATGAAAACAACTATGTAGAAACTAGATATGCACAGGCTAGATCAGAGATAACCAAATAGAGGGAAAGCACTAGGTTAAGGAGGATCAGGAAAGACTTCTTGTAGTAGGTAGGATCTTAGCTGGGACTTGGCAGAAGCTAAAGAAGCCAAAAGGTAGAGAATCCCAGAAATGGGACCAGTCAATGAAGATGTGTGGAGGTGAAGATGGCATGTGAGAATGCCTGAAGGGGTATAAGGTATAAGAAGGCTGGAAAAACTGAAGGGGGCCAGGCTATGGAAGACTTTGAATGCCAGATTTCATATTTGATCCAGGAAACAATAGGAGGCCACCGGTGCTTATTGAATTGGGTGGGAGGTTAAGGGTTATATGTTCAGACGTGCTGTAGACTAGGTGTGTCTAGGTAGAAAGTATGTCACCCCAAAAGTCCAAAGTACTTATTCCTCATGTCCCTGTAAGTACCCTAAAGTTTCCAGGGAAGCTACATATACAGCCAGCCCGGGTTAAGACCAGTGGGCCAATTTTACTCCTACTAAAGAAATATAAACTAGTTATATGGAAAAGGATAGAGTTGGGAATGAGAGGAAGGGAAGAAAGCAGCTAGGAAAGGTTTCCTGAAGGAAGTAGTATTGAGCTGAGCCTGGAAAGAAACTTAAGATTCTTCAAGATAGAGGGATGCAAGGCATGGTAGAGAGCCTATGTCAAAGGCATAGAGAAAAGATAGAAAGTCATGTACAAGAAATCAAAAGTAGATTATTTTGACTAGTTTGCACAGAGAGGAATGATGTATATAACAAAGCTAGAAAGGTAGGTCAGAGGCAAGTTGTGAAAGGCTTGAACTGGCAAATTGAGAAATGTGGTTTTTTATACTAGAGGTAATAAGGAACTACTGGAGTTTAATGAATAGGTGAGTTACATGGTCAGATCTGTGATTTAGAAAAATCACTTAGGTAGATAAGTGGTGGATGGATGGATGGATTAGAGTAGGGAAATAGTTGAGTCAGTGAAACCAATTAGGAGACAATTGTGATAATCCTGATGAGGGCCTGAAGCAAGCTGCTAGCTGTGAAAGACTGTAGAGAGTGAAGTGAAAGAATAGGAATGAAAGAACATAGAGAGAAAAGAGAAGAGAACCCAAGACAGAACCTTGGCTAATGCCCACATTTTCCAAATAGGCGTGACAAAGGCAAAGATCCAGCATTGGAAACTGAGGAGAAGTCTGAGTAGTAGGAGGACATCTAAGAGAAAGGAAATAAGGTCCTTGATTTATCCAAACTAGTTGGTAATCTACACTGTTAAGCAGCATCTTCACAATCACCAAATTTCTACCACTAGTTGCGGGACTCGTTTCACATCAGGGACTTGGATTATCACTGGTCCGGATCGAGGGCTCAGCTCATGTGGCTCTTACCCTGCTTAAAGCCTGAAGTCAAATCCAGCATGACTAACAAAACAAACATGAACCATCGATGAGGCTGCATAATGATAACTGACATTGTCATGGAGCTTCACATACGTTCTCATTTAAGCCTCTTAACAACCCTGCAGAGTAGGTACCACTAGTATCCATTTTACAAATAAGAAAACTGAGACTCATAGAGGTTAAGTGTCTTCAGATTTCATCTCTGACAGTTACTGCCTGTGCAGAAAGATTTACCTTGAGCAGGTCATTTTGACTTCCCTGAGCTTTATTTCCTCGTTGTAAAATGAAGGACAGGCGCTCTGCCATGATGACACAGCTACTTAGTCTAAGAATCAGGATTTGAACACTAGTCTTCCTAATTCCAAGCCCAAAACTTCATTGATTGCATCATGATCCTACCATGACATGGTAAAATTGACTGGGCACGAACAGTATTAATTCATAGTCTTCAATGTGCTTAACTTGTTTTCCTGCTATTCGTCAAAGGTAGCAAATACTAGAAGGTTAATAAAGTCCTTTCTCATCTTTTCAAAGGTCATGTAGTGAAATCATTATGGAGAGATACTAGCATTCTGTTCTAGAGAGAAGTTCTATGTACCCACAGAACTTTCTAGTTCTGAGTAACCCAATCTTCACCTCCACTGGAGGAAACAATGTAGATGTGATGGGCTTGGAGTTTGGTTTTTGGTTTTGGTTTGGTTTTGTTTTGTTTTGTTTCTTTACTTAAGCACAAAGAAATCCCCAGAAGATGGATTGTCCCTAGCGACTCTAAAGCAGATACAGACCTCCTTTATAGGAAATTGAAGCCTCTCCCATGGTCATAGGAAAAAGGTCAGTTTTGACATCCACCCAGGAGCTAGTATCTATCTGTGTATAGGCTGATCGACATCTGATGCTGAGAAAGGCAGTTTGCTTTGTTCACCCAGGCTCTCACTCAGGAGATGTGGAAAGAATCAATCATTTGGGACTTTTTTTAATGTGAGATTAGCAAGATCTAGGAAAAACTTCAACATCAATGAATGTTTATGAGTGCCAGAGAAACATCAATATTTCAGACTCCTCAACACTCATAGAATCATTGATTTAGAGCTAGAAGAAACCTTATAAATCAACTATTCCAGACACCCTCGCTCTTCACCATCACTCCCCATCTCTACAGGAAGAATCTAAGATAGAGAAAGAGGGAATCACTTGGCTAAAGACACACAGGTAGTAGCAAAACTGGGATCCAAGGCTCTGATCTCAAATTCATCATTCATTCCACCTTATAGGCCACTGCTTAGGTTGACTAGAAGTCTCTATTCATAATACTTCCTGTCTAAAGCCATCTTTGGTTCATTTTCAATGAACTTGCCTCCTACATTGTATCTATTTCTGCTGATCTAACTCTTTTCTTAGCTCTGACTTTCTGCCCTACCTTTGACCGCTAGCTTCTGCATACTCCCTAGCTCTTCATTATTTATTCAGATTTGACCTTAGGTTTCATCTTTGACCCATCAGATTCTACATTCTCTCTGATTCCACATAGTCAGCTCAACAAGACCCTGAATTTAATTTTCAGCTTTAGCCTTGGCCCTGTTCCCCCATCAACCAATGCTACAACCTTGATCAGTCTCAGCCTACTGTTAGTCTCATAGGGATAAGGCTCTCAGGGAGGGGCACGAACTCATTCACATCCCAAGAGAGCTATTTAGCAAATTGTTCCTCTAGTGCAGAAACTCTGCAAAGGGTGAAGGGCCTCCCAAAGTGCCCACCTATCACCTTTTCAGTAACAACATCTCCCAATTCACATGGCAAATCCAAGCTGAAATTTCTACCAACAGTATCTGAACAGACACAGAAGAGATATGGGAGACGGGTGAGTACCACAGAGCTTAGAAGCAGCTTCCTGTGATAGACATATGAGCTATTTGACTGTGATTTTGCCGTGGGAAGAATGTCCCATTGGTCCCGAGGTGCTCAGATGCCCTAATATGAAAACCTTGTACCCTGTGTCTACCATGCTTCTTGTGATGTTCCTGCTTATGTTTCTGGCTACATAGGGTCCATCCATTAATGTGAGAAGGAGGGGAGCCCCCACTGAACCAATGAGAATAAAAAGGAAATAATTTCATAGCTTTAGTCAACACAATGAATGCGAATTTGTTCTGAGTCTTTAATAACCATAGATGATAAATATTTATTTATTTAATTTGTTTATAAACAAATATGTGTTTAATTTGCAAAACTTTGTGTTTGTGGGTGTTTGTAATCTTCCAGCCCACCAGCTGAGGTATCTAGACTTTCCCTAAATATTGTACATGATTTTAAAAATGTCTGACAACTGTGCTGAATGGATTGTTTGGGACTCTTCACATAGCACTGAACAGGATGTTAAGAACTGAGCCCAGTGGAATTTGTTGAGACTGTCTAGTAAAAAAGCACTGAGGGAGGCACTTGAAAGGACAATGCTCGAGCCTCTCCAGGACCCTGGAGAATTTTCCAGAACTAGGAATATGAACAAATGTAGAAAATGTACTCTTAAGTGATTGGATGAAGGCAGCAAGCATTTAAAGGGAAGAGTAATGGAAGGAAATAGATTAAAATCTGCCCCCTCCCCTCCATAATTTGTGGTACTTTGGGTCATATGTGAGGCTCAGTACTGAAGAACTTCATACTTTGGGATGATGGAGCAAACTTTGGGTGGTCCTTTGGCTTCCTTCTCTCCTCTAGTTAGCATAGGGCAACATCAGTTTAAAAATACATATGTCTTCTGTCCTTGCTCCAGGATGTATGATTTATAATGCCTCTGTCTCTGTCTTTCTAGTCTACACGAATCTCTGGCCACCCCTTCTGCCACTGTCTCTATCTCTCTGGCCAACCTCTTCTGCTTGGTGTATTTCCCTGAGCAGAGGTGAGTAAATAGTGATCCTGAGATAGACTTCTAGCCTGATGGCAGCCTGGTGAGTCTGAAAGGTTATAAGCTCTTGGGTCTCTCCTTCAGAGCTGACTAAGAGCAAAAGGGGTTTCTGCATCCAAGAGAATGACCACCAAGAGGAGAATAAGGGGAAGAGTTACTATCAGCGCCTCATAAATTGTAATGTATTTCAAGAAGTTACATTGATCATTCTCCTGCTTCCAGGCAGAAGTCCAATTAAGTTATTGCAACATTCGACACTGTCCTCTTTTCAAAGACCCCCAGAGAAGAAGCCTTCAAGTGAAACTTTCATTCTAAGATCTATGCTATCCCCCTAAAAAATGCACCCAAAGTCACAAAGCACAATCTTGCGCATAGTCATGTCTCCTAGAAGAATAAGCAGGGAATGTGTTGAATTGCGAGACATTTCAGTAATTCAGTAATGTTTAAAGGTAACCCAAGCTAACCATTACAGTTGTCAGATTGCCTCTGGCATCTGGAGATTCTGCCTAATTTGCTAAATTGTGAGTGCTAATGGCTTTTTGTCACTGAACATCACTGTTTTGTGGTTATTTACAAAATTTGAAGCACACCACATGAGCAGGATGTGCAGAATTACAGAAAATTCCATAGGCGAGTTGGAAGAATTGAATCAAGTGAAAACATCTTGCTGCATCAAAGTCATAGGACTAGAGTTGGAAAGGGCCACTTAGGCCAATTTTGCCACTTTACTGGTGAGAAAACTGTGTCTCAGGAAGGTGAGGTGACTTGCCCAAGCAGATAGTGTCAGAAGGTAGAATTTGTATCAAGGTCTTTAGATGCTAGAAGTTGTCAGCTAGCATTTTTAGCTAGCATTTATATGGTGTTTTAAGATTTGCAAGGTGCTTTTTATTAAGTCATTTAGTCCTCACAACAACCTTGAGAAGTAGGTGCTATTATGATCATCCCATTTTACAGATGAGGAAACTAAGGGTGAGAGAAATTAAGTCATCTGCCCAAGGTCACACAGCTAGTAAGTGATTGAGGTAGGATTTCAAGGCTAATCCTCTATCCATTGTACAACCTAGGTCTTTCTACTGTCTCATTTGATAGATCCTGGTCATATCCTGGCCTTCCTGCTGGATGTCACTTAAATTATTACTTGCATCACCTCCATAGGTAAGTAAGACTAATGTCCAAGCAGTCACTATAGCTTCTGGAGAATTTAGAAAAGGAAGATTTGAAGAGCATATTTCTAGAGTGTGACAGGAAGTGGAGGCAGGGTAGGGGGAGGTGTTTGTAAAGTTTTATTTGGATGCCTATGATCGAATCATGCCATGATAGTTGCCTCCCTTTCTCCCTGTCAGCCACCAGCTTTCCATGGTGTTTTACTAACAGAATGTTGATGTTCAAGAACACAGATGTTTAGTTCCACTTTGTTTTCTGTTCTCCATACCCATGTCTTGCCCAATAATAACAACAGCTGACAACTCCAGTCAGAATGGCAGCTTGTCTACCTGCCTCTGCCTGTCTGCCTGTTCATTACAGTATGGGATTTTTGCATTAGTATCTCAGTTTTTATGGAAAATCACAGCTCATTTGATGCCACCTTAGCATGATTTCACACTCTCCTCTAACTAGGGTTTAGAACACAAGCACAGATCACCCAATTCTACATGACATAACGGGCTATAAGACTTACCCCTATCTTGACTAGAACCATAAGGGATAGCAGGACACAAAGGTAGGGCCAGAAACCAGGACTTGGAGAAATGGGATCAAAGCTTGGCTTGTGGAAGATGGGAGAGGTATGAGAATGGGCTAGACCTGGAATAAGGCCCAAAATTCTGTGGTCAAGGCAGAGACAGAGATGTGGAACCAGGTGAAGAGTTCAAAGTATAGACAGTTATCAATGTAAACAGTAAGGGTTATGGTATTGGGTTACGCCTGGATAGGTGGAATTCAGGGCATATATTAATAGTGAGACTGAATGCAAATATTTAACCCAGAGCCAAGCTAGATAGTTTAGCTTTGAAGGATCAAGAAAATAGGAAAGTTCAGAGAAGGCAACAGGTCCAGAATCTAGGGGAGACACTTTAGGCAGCAGAAATAAGGAAACTGGTCAACAAAGAGTTAGGAAGTCACCACTAGATATAAGGTAAATATAGTAAGAAATTCAAATTCAAATATTTATGAAATATTTGCATGTGCAAGATACTGTGACAGGTGCTATGCATACAAAGATTATGAAATCACACAATTCCAACCCTCTAAAACACTACACTATTGTAAGGAAAAATACGATGTGCACAGGCAACCTGAGTGTAAGTGGAGAGAGCTTCGGACTTGAGGTCCAGAAGAGCTGGGTTAGAATCCTATTTTTGATAATTGCTAGTTAAGTGACAATAAGTGAGACACTCAATCTCGGCCTCAGTTTCTTCCTATGTTATTAATATAAATGGACCAGACCTGTTGTTTCCATCAGTAGGGAAATGCCAATGAGAAGCTCCCAGATCCGCAACTTTTAGTCTTAGAGAGTAACCTGGAAAACTGAGAGGTTAAGAAAGCTGTGCAGAGTCACATAGCCAAGATGAGTCAGAGGTAGGATTTGAACCCAGGATTGCCTTTTCTTGGAGGTAATCCATTATATCATGTTGGCTGTAAGTTAACAATATAATATAACAATATATACAACTAATATCTATATATCTATATCTATATCTATCTATCTATATATATATATAAAACAATGTAATAAACTAACTATATTACCAGTTAGAAAATGATTACATTTACGTAGAAGAGGTCAAATCAAGCAGCATGAGAGATTCAAGGAGGAAGGGATGACCACTAGTCGAGAGACTCAGGAGATATAAAGCTTCAATCCTGCCTACCAGTAAAGATAGCACAAGTACAGGCAAACAAGCCAAAAGCTTGTATCTACCAGCTTATAGGAAATAGACTGATGGGGGCTTGTGAGCTATGGTTTTAGGAGAAGACACCCATCATATATTATCCTTTTTGAAATCTAATTAAATTATCCCCCTAGCAACCTAAAAAACTAACCTGAAAACTCATGCATGCAAGTTGGGAAGAGTTGCAATAGGAAATGCTACTGAGGGAATGCTACAGAAATTAGAGAAATTCAGTTTCTTATAAAAAGCTTTTTAAGTTCAAGACTAAAAAGAAAATTTTAAAAATATCTATAGGAAATGAATTAAGTTCATGGCAACACATATTCCATGTTTATATATTGCATTATGTATTGCAATTTTAACACGTTAGAATTATTTATGTTAATGTCTATCCTTCTACTAGATTATAAGTTCCTAGAAGGCAAAAATGTTTGTTTTTCCTGTTTATCTCCCTAACACCTAGCAGAGTGTCTGTGAAGTGAATTATCTAAATTATAGTTGTCATTATAAGGGTCAAAGAGAATGGGATGTGTAATTCATTGCTGCCTACTATTGCACCCTTGGACAGAGCAATGTTGCAAATATACTGATACCCTTGAGTGGCCTGGCTAATAGGGCATATTATTCCTTTTAGATCTCCAGGTAAAGGGCTGTGGTTACAAAGCTAAAAGGTCAAGAGCTCACCTGATGTTGGAGGCGGGCTGACAGACACACTCTGCCAGCATGGATCATTATAGCAGTTAAGAGCACAGGTTCCCTCAGGCCTGCTGCATGCTGGCCTGACATTTCTTCCCCAATTGCCAAACGAGCCTTGCTTTTTACATCTCTTTCAGGACTCAACTAATCTTTTCCAGTTATAGTTCTGACATTTTAGGTGAGAGGATCCCTAGATTCTTATTCAGATTGGGAACTTCCTGGATGAGCTCACTTCAGAAAAGGGTCCAGGTCCCTCATGAAGCTTTGTCTTCCTAGATTACTTCCATTTGGAAGATCCTCATGGCCTGTCAGGCAGTGGCTTTGTACCTCCTGTTGCTGTCTCTACGTATCATAATGGAATTGGACAAACTACGTAAGGCAGAGGTGAGGAACCTTTGGCCTCGAGGACACTTGTGGCCCTCTAGGTCCTCAGACTGGCCCTTTGACTAAATCCAAACTTCGGAGAAAGAAGCAGTTCCCCACCCCTGTAAGGTCATTGGGGATAGGAATCTAATCATCTTAATTTATTCAATAGAATAGAATCTAGCATATTGAGTGTTCTCATTCCTCAAACTAATGTTACTATATTATTTATCGTCACATCTAGGCATATTTATACTTTTATGCTTAAATGTTAACTGCGAGCTCAATCATGTGGGCATTTTTCACTGATGTCCTGTGTCTTCTAAATCAGAGCATTTCTTGTCCCTTTCCTCTTTTTAACGTCACACTGTTTTAGCCCTCTAGACATTTTCATATTTTAGGGATACCACTGCCATGCAGTAGGGCTGTCCATCTGTTGTCCCTCTTTTTGCTAGGTGACCTTCCAACTTCCCTTTCTTTTGCAAATCTTGATGGT
>CM053626.1:195714569-195745762 GCA_028646595.1 Phalanger gymnotis | reverse complement strand
GGACTGCCCATTCAACTACATGTCTTGGGCTGGTTTCCATGTAAATTCTTAAACAATATGAGAGGATTATAATGCTTAGAATACTGAAAGAAGGGTGATGGCATCATACAGAAAACATCTTGGGATTGAATGAAACAATCAAACATACCTCTAGATGTAATATATTAAAATAGACCTATTTATTAAAATAAGTCATTCAAGTGGTAAACTCAGGCAAGAAGAAAATCAGTTTGGTGGTGAAAAAGCTCCAGTTCTGAGAATTCCATTTGGGAATCTCTCTCTCTCTCTCTCTCTCTCTCTCTCTCTCTCTCTCTCTCTCTCTCTCTCTTTCTCTCTCTGTGTGTGTGTGTGTGTGTGTGTGTCTGTCTCTCTGTCTCTCTCTCTCTCTGTCTCTCTTTGTCTCTCTCTGTGTCTCTCATTTGTCTCTAACTCTCTGTCTCTCTGCATCTCTCTGTCTCTTCCTTCCTCCTCCCTTTTCTCCTTACTTCATTGGTTGATTGGGTCATCAAAGAGATTAAATCACCATAATGACTCACCAACTACAAGTCACCCAAGAAAAGGGGCAGCTTCGAAGTCCCATAACCTTTTAAACTTAAGGGCCATACCAGGTATGGACTCTACAAAGGCACTGCCCTTCGGCCTTCAGCAGAAAGCAACACCGAAGTAAAATCTTCATAATGACCATATGAAAGGAGAAAAGGACTTCTAGTTACCTGGAGTTGTGAGTAACCCTTTTGCCACAGGTATTCACTACATGTATTTACATTGGACTGAGACCTTTCTTTAGTTACCCAAATCACTGTACTTTGAGTCTGTGCCCACTATCCTGATGGACCCTGAGTAAATCAATCACTGAAGTGAGGAGGAAGACAGAGAGATACAGAGAGACAGAGAGGGAAGGAGAGGGAGACACAGAAACTTGGGGGCAGGGGTGGAGGGGTATCAGGAATAGGTGTTTTTGTAATGACAGGCACTCTGGTGGGGGCTAGTAAGTGATGACACTAGAAACCTAGTCCCTCAAGTTTGCCCCTAGAACTCTGATAGAATGAAATAGTCAGGCAACTCCTTTGAACAGAGGCTACCACTCAAAGTAGGAGTTGGGGATATCATCTCAGAGGGGCTGTTACATTGTGCATATTGCTTGAGTATAGAACCAATATGAAATCCTTTTTTCTCCCTCCTCTCTTCTGGAAAGGGACAAAGCTGAATGCTTCCCATGCCACATCTACCTCTGTTCTATCTCTTCTCTAGAGATTTAGTTAGCCATACCCCGTTATAATTAGCTCAGTTTTAGTCTAGGAGCAATATAACGACCATTGGGTCCCCTTCTTTGCTTTTTTGTGGGATTTGTTTCAGACTAGATGTCATTAATACAACCATACTAGCTCAAAGCCCCTAATTAGGAAAATTCCTAACATTTGGAAAGAGGTTTGACTCTCTGGCCTCATCTAAATTGTGTATTTTTCTGGCTAATGACTGGCTTCTTTATATTTGAGGCAAAATCAAGATACAGGAAATGTTTAGGTGTAAAAAGCAGGAGAGTATATTCTGGGGCTTGTTGCTAGACAGGTATGGTGAGGGGAAATCAGGGAAAAAGTAGGCCTTTGGGAGCCCTCGGTCTACCAGTGTGGTATAGGGAGGCCCTGTAGTATTGTGGATAGAGTGGGTGCCGGATTCGGGATCAGGAATACCAACGATCAAATTCTGCCTCTGACACTTGTCATTTATGCGATCTTGGGCAAATCACTTAACTTCCCTGAGTCTCATTTTCCTCATCTGTAAAATGAGAAGGTTGGACTAGATGGCCTCTGAAATCTCTTCCAGCTCTAAATCTGTGATCCTAAAGTTTTATGGTCATGGATGATACAGTACTTAGGTATGGTTCTTTGTCAAAAAATGGGGATGCTTGATATAGAAAGAACCATGGGCTAAGAGTTCTGAACCTTGAAGTCAAGTCTCAGCTCCACTACCAGTCACTAGCACTACTAGCGTGTGACCTCACATAAGCCCCTTCATTTTTCTGTGCTTCAGTATTGAAGCATTAGTCCTAATTCTGCCTTTCTTATACACAGTGCCTGGCACATGTGTGTTCAATCACTTTTCAATTGTGCCCAACTCTTTATGACTCCATTTGGGGTTTTCTTGGCAAAGAAAAGGGAGTTAAAAAAAAAGATATGGGAATAGTTTGCCATTTCCTTCTCCAGCTCATTTTATGGATGAGAAAACTGAGGCAAACAGGGTTAAGTGACTTGCCCAGGGTCCCACAGCTAGTAAATGTCTAAGGCCAGATTTGAACTTGGGTCCTCCAGACTCCAGAGTTGACACTCAATCCGCTTTACCACCTAGCTGCCCAGTATGTACCTGGCACATAGTAGGTACTTAGTTGTTATTTATTGACTATTATTACAGGTTACTAGGTTGTAATGAAGTAATGGGTTTCTCCTGTCCCTTTTTCTTTCTTGCTGTTTCTCACACATAATACTCTATCTCCTTCTATCTCCAAGTTTGTGCTTAGTTTGACCCTCACACCTGGAATTCACTTTCTCTTCACCTCCACCTCTTAGAATCTCTAGTTTCCTTCAAAGTTTAGCTCACATGCCACCCTCTATCTGAAGCCCTTCCTGACCCCCCAGTTTCCCCTCCAATAAATCATTATGCCTTTCCCGCCCACCCCCAATAAATAACTATTTATTTTGTATATACTTACGTAGGTATACATGGGGCAGCTAAGTGGTGCAGTGGGTAGAGTGCCAATCCTGGAGTCAGGAAGACCTGAGTTCAAATACAGCCTCAGACACTTACTATCTGCGTAACCCTGGGCAAGGGTAGTAAAGGTGCAGGATGGGGCACGCCCCAGGTGAAGAATAAGAGAGGACTGAGTCTATATACTTTTCTAGAATGCTGCTTGCCTCAGTTTCCTTATTTATTAAATGAACTAAGGAAGGAAATGGGAAACCAATCCAGCATCCAAATGGTGTCTTCAGGAGTCAGACATAACTGAAATAACCGAACAACAACAACATATGTATATTTGATCTCCCAAAGATCCTTGAGGACAGGGATTGTTTCATTTCTGTCTTTGTATCCCCAATGCCTAACACAGTGCATGACACATAGCAGGCACTTAATAAAAACTTGTGATTGATGGACTGACTGATTGGTATAGTGGAAAGGTCCTGGCTGTTGAGTGAAGTGAAAGGAGTAAAGGCAAAACTCATAGTTATCTAAAGAAATATACCAAATTCCACTTTTCCATTGGACTGAGACCTTTCTTTAGTTACCCAAATACTATCGATTCTGGTCCTAGCTCTGCTTCAGTTTAATGTAAGAATTTGGGCAAGTCACTTGTTCTGTATGAGTCTCAGTTGATTCATCGATAAAGTGAGAAAGTTGAACCTGATGGTACCTACAGTTGCTTCTAGGTCTGTGTTTCTATGGATTGAATGGTTGGTAAAGGGGCAGGATGGGGCACACCCCAGGTGAAGGGTAAGAGAGCGCTGAGTCTATATACTTATCTAGAAAATGGACCCAGTATCATTTTCCTTTTTTCCTGGGAGCTTGTTTGGAGATTTGGTTCAGAGTTGTCTTGGGAGGGAGGAAGTGGGAGGTGGGGCACACGCATTCAAAACAAATTGGCTGCCCCTGGAATTCACCTGGCTTTGTGCTAATTAGATTCTAATTGAAACCATCCATCCCAGCCCGAAGTGCACACCGAGGGAACTTTAATATACAGAAGACACACCCCAGGAGACTTTGCAAGCACTTCTCCCATTGCACACTTTTAAGAGGTTTCTACCAAGTACATTATTTGTCTATTAAGCCCAAATATGCCATCAGAGGCTCCAAGGTCTACTCTGCTAAAGTGGGGGAGTGGGAAGATAAAAAGTGCACAAACCCTCTATTTAGGGCTGACCTACAAATCTGAGTTTTGACCTGCTGAAACCTTACCGATACATTTGGAGCAATTCCCATCTGCAGTGCTAATAAGTACTCCGGGACTCTTAGAAGCTTTGGATTATTCAGCGAAGGCTCTCTTCTAAATATTCGTGGAATGTTCGCTCAGCATAGAGTTGGAGGACACAGTAGGGGTGTGGACAGATCTAAGCTGATGTCCATTGTTAAAAGCCATTCTGAATCAACAAACTCCCCATATAGTGTTGAATTATTTCCTCTACACTAAGCCAGGTTCACCACTCATTTCTTGTAACTTTTTGACAAGTAACATGCTTGTTATTACTCATATATTCAAATCAATTTATACTCTACTCCCATCCATCTGAATTTTCTCTCCAACAAGACAGATGCAACCCATCTATGACTACGCATTGGGTGGGGTGCCATTCCATGACTTCTGATCAACCATTGCAGTCTAGCTTCCAACTTCATCATTCAACTGAAACTGCTTTCTCCCAAATTACCAATGATGTCTTAATTTCCAAAACTGATGCCCCCTCTTCACTCATCATCCTTCTTGGTCTCTTAGCAGCTTTTAACACTGTGAACAATTTTTTCTTCCTGGACACTTTCTCCTCTCTATTGATACTGGACAAATGTTAAGTAAGGCGTATAGAGGTTAAGTGACTTGGTTACATAACTTTTAAGTGAGAGAAGTGGGATTTGAATATATGTCTTCTTGACTCCAATTCCAACCTTCTACTTAATGTCAGTCATTAATAAGCATGTATTAAGCACCATGTGCTTAATATGTGCCAGGCACTATGCTAAATGCTGGGAATACAAAGAAAAATTTACACAATCCTTACACTTGAAAAGTTTATATTCTGTCAGGAAAAATGGTGTGTGTATGTGCATGTGTGTGTGTATGTATGTATGTATATGTATACGTATATACAAGACACATACGAAATGAACACCAGGTAACCTAAGGCACTAGTAGTTTAGGAAACCATGGAATTATTACAGAAAGTGGCTACTACAAGATTAGAGTCTGTTCCTCTATTTCTCCTATGGTCCTCCTCTGCCCCATAAAACAAAGGGCTACACATCATAGTACCTAAGTGACCAAATTGCTGTGGCTAAATGACCAGGTTAAGAAAATTTCCCACATCTTTAGGACCTGGAGACCTTTGACTGAGGAAAGGGGGAGGGAAGGGGAGGTGAGAGAAGGGGAGCCGGGGATGGGGAAAGTCCCTACTCTCTTTATTTTTGCCTATCTGTGTGATTCTGGATAAGTTGCTTAATCTCTCTGGTCCTTGGCTGACAACATGGTGGAATGGAATGAGCACTGATCTTGAAGACAAAAGTTTTCAGATCTGACATTTTTGAGTGTGAGACTCTGAGCAATTTCCCTCATCTCTCTAAATATCAACTTCCTTACCCATAAGTTTGTGTAAGTGTTCCTCCAACCTACCTCATAGGACTGGTGTCAGGAAAGAAAGTGTTTTTACAAACCTCCAAGCTCTGTATAATCATGAGTCCTTAGGGTCTTTCTTTCCCAGAGGCGGATGTGGCTTCTCCCGCCCCCCTTCCCCTTCCTCCTCCAGCCTTGGCCACAGTGCAGAGCGAAACAACACAGATAACGTTCATTTGTACACAACTAACAATCCCAACCCATGTCCTCGTCTGTCTTCTTGTGAAGCACATTCATAATTCAGAGGTACAAAGAATTTCATCCACATCACAGCTTTCCATTCTCCCTAGCTCATTGCTCGGAGTCACACATTATAAATTGCCTTTTATATTATCTCTCTATTCCAGTAAAACTGTTCCTCTAATCCTTTTATCCTGTCCAGGGCTAATGCCCAGGTTCTGCCTGAAGCATTTTCCCTGCTACCTGAAGTGCTCCTCTTTCTAAAGCTATCGATCCCTATAAACTATTTTATTAGTGGTCATTATTATTCTGTTTCTAATCACCACTTTAATTAAAGTTTTATCACCTACATTAAAGGGGGTATATGACTTTTGAGAGGGTGCTGAGTTTCCTCTTAGGCTCTGAAGCATCCCTGTTGGGGGTGTGAGAGGGGGGTGGGAACAGTCAAACAGCCTTTCTTTCAAGGACTTTTCAAAGACTTTGCACGAATTGGCCTGTGTGTATCTATGTGATCACATTCACAAGTTTGTCCTGCCCAAGTGACCCCTGTAACCTGTCCCAGTGTTAGAACTGTGGTGCTTGCTTCCCCTCCTTCCCCAAGACTACTCCACTCTATTCCAAACGACCAAGTTTCTTCTAAACAGGAGATTGTTACAGAGTATTATCATAGACCTCCAAAGTTCCACAAAAGGTTGGATTTCCTAAGAAATACCCACTCAAGCTAAACCCTCTCAACTTGCAGGAGACCCAGTTGTTAGAACTTTAGGTAGCTAATAGTTAACGCCTGTCAGTGGCTCTGATCTGAAAATGAATAGTCTAAGAAGGAACAGAGGGAAAACAAGAATCCCTGCCAGTTGGTCAGTCTGTCTCTCCATCTCTGACTCTGTATCTCTATGTCCCTCTCTGTCATTATCAGACCTCTCTCTCCCTCTCTCTCTCTCTCTCTCTCTCTCTCTCTCTCTCTCTCTCTCTCTCTCTCTCTCTCTCTCTCTCTCCTTGGGAGTCAGAGTCAGAACATCACAGTTACGGCACCAGCTCTTATTCACTGCATGTGACTCTAGTCCAATTTATTCTATCAGCTTCCACATCTGTAAACAGTGATGCAGCAGGTATTTGTGCAGAACTGTCTCATCTCTGAGGACTCTGGAGTCCCTGAAGTTCACACAGATGGAAATAGTTTGTGAGACAGAGAGAAGCTATACTTCCCTGAAAGTACTTTGGGGCAGGAAGCTGTGAACAAAGATCAAGGATGTAGTAATAGTAGCTAACATTTATGTAGTACTTTAGGGTTTGCAAAGTGTTTTATACACAGTAAGTCATTTGGTCCTCAGGTTCTGAAGAATCTCTTTGACATATAACAACCCTGGAAGGTGGAAGCCAACATTATCCCTATTTTTCAGATGGGGTAGAAAGTAATCAAGTGACTTGCCTGGGGTTACACAGTTAGTACGTATCTGAGGCTGGATCTGAATTCAGCTGTTACTGACTCCGAGTCCAGCATTCCATCCACCCCTAACTGCTTAGGGTCTGGGCTTCAGGGTACAAGAGGGGCTTTTTCCCTAAAAGACTTTCTTTTTCTTTCTGTGGCACCTTTGAAATTTTCTCTTGCTGCTTCCTATGTAAGACATCACCTGACTGATCAGTAGCTGCCACTGGGGCTGCATGTATATTGCCATTATAATTGCCATTATATATTGTCCAACAGCAGCTGACTTTGAGAGCTGGACTTCAGGGTAGCCATGTGAGAGAGCAAGAACAGGGATCCGCTGCCATTGGAGCAGGGTCCAGCCCGTGGCAGCAGCACAATGCTGTCAAATGTCACTCATGTCTTCTGCCTGTCATGGTTGTGGAGACAGAAGAATCCCCATGCTCGTTAATATGTCCTGGCAGAAGTGCGAGGTGGGGGGGGGGTGAAGAAGGGGTCCTAAAGTGCATGTTTTTTATTCTCCCAATTGCAGTTTTATCAGCTTTCTTCTTCAAAACAAACCACTTGTTCTCACTTTTTCACCTTCTTCTCATCTTTAGATATATGATAGTTTTCTGTCGGGAGTTTTTTTTTAAAAAAAAAATTCCAGATCCTTCAAGAGGTTAAGCTCTTTTCAATCACAGGTATTTCCCTTACAACCTTTTCCTCACCTCTGTTCTACCCTGCATTTCATAGACTCTTCCCTCTAATTATCCCCTCCTAAGCCTTCACCATGTAGTTCATTCCTTTCAGGTAATTTTCAGCTCTTCCATCAGCACAAACCAATCTCTCTCACCCTCTAGCCTCTCCTCACCGCTATACCCCTTCCACATGGGTCCTCCTGCCTACACTTCACATTTCAGGTTTCAATGTATTTAATTGGATCTTAATTTCTCTCACACTTAACCCAGATCTCCTTTACAATTACTCATTTTAGAACTGTTGAAATGACAAATTGAAACCACAGGCACCTCATAGAACGAAAGGGAAAGGAGCAGAGGCAAGGAAGATTGAGGCTTAAAAACTGTGATAGGGAAGCAATAGCTAAGGGCCAGTATCATAAGTCATCAACAAACATTTCTTTCTCCCAAAGTTGGCTTGGTGGTTCAGTGAATAGAGCCTTGGGCTTTTAATCAGGAAAACCTAAGCTCAAATTCTGTTTCAGGCAATCACTGTGTGATCCTGAACAAGTAGCTTTTCTAAATCTCTATTTCTTCATCTTTAAAATAGGGATAACAAGCTCTATGAGCTACCCCAAAGAGTTAGGCAGCTGGGTGGTACAGGGGCTAGAGCTCAGGGCCTAGAGTTGGGAAAACTCATCTTCCTGAGTTCAGAACTGACCTCAGACACTTACTAGCTGTGTGACTCTGAGCCAATCGACCCTATTTGCCTCAATTTCCTCATCTGTAAAATAAGCTGGAGAAGGAAACAGCAAACTACTCCAATATCTTTGCCAAGAAAGCTCTTAATAGGGTCACAAAGAGCCAGACAGGACTGAAACAACTGAACATCACCTCACAGGATTGCTATGATGTTTATATATGTTACGTATTTGAAGCTAGTTGTTATTATCAATATCTGGGACTCAGCTTGCTCATCTATAAAATATAGAGGTTGGAATTTTATCTCTAAAGTCCCTTCCACCTCTAACTGTATGATCCTGTGTTCTCTAAGGTCTTTTCAAGCTCTGAATCACATTACTCCCCTTCACACAGTCTCTCTTCCAGGCCCTTCCATTCCCCACCTTCATGGCTTTTCGCATAAGCTGCTTCTCATGCCAGCAATGTTCTTCCACCTTATTTCTACTTTTCAAAATCTCTAGCTTCTTTAAAAATATGACTCAGGAGTCCCTCTCTTATAAGAGGTTCCTGCTCTGGGTTAGTTCATAGGGACTCAAATTCATAATCTGGGAAGACCTGGCCTCAACAAGGGAACATCAAGCTTTCTTTGTCTGGCTCATTGCCCCAACCCCAAAGTATAATTCCAAGGAAAGTTCTAAAAACTTAAGTATTGCCCATGTCTAGGATTTCCCCAAAATGTAGGCAAAAGAGCATCTTCTAGAAAAGCTATTCAATGTGCAACATGGTTATCAAGTGTTTACTTCTTCCACTACAGAAATTGCTAACAGCACAAAAGATTCACAAGCACACGTTAGAAAAATACAGAAAAATAGAACAAGCTATTGTGTTTACATTACCCTCATGAAGAAAGTAAAGACACCTTTGTGAGACTGTGGGATAGATATTTCACTTTAATCTTAGACCTGCACTAGTCAAATAACTCAGTCTCCAATCATCCAGGGGATGACTGACTCTTTTTAGTCCTAGAGATAGTATTCTTTCCGAAGACAGTGTTCTCCTCAGAAAGGAAAGTGGTGGTCTTTCAGAAATCATCACCCATTGGATGGCCAGCACTAGGGAAATTCTGAACTCATAAGGTAATTGTTAAGGCTAGAAATGTCTGTTTCTGAAGATGGTTAATGACCTGAGAACAGGGAAGGAAACAGAAAGAAGGCAGCTAGCGATTCAGTCTTGCCTACACATGCACATATTCCTGCTGTCTCATGCTTTGTATATGCTGTTCCCACCGGGAGGTGGGAAGGTAAGTTAAAGGGTAGGGAAAAATCAAGCCCTTCCCCAACTTTGCCAGAAGTCCAACAGAGAAAAGGCACTAGAAGAGTACCAAAAAGAAGTAGCCCCACAAAGAGTAGAAAAATTTCTACAATCCTCTTCATAGACTGCACGAAATAGGTTTCTTCACAAAAATTCCATTCCCCCATGGTGCTCACTCACCAATCATCTTTAATAGAACCCCTTTCATCTCAAACAACCAATCACAAATTTCTATGTCACCCCAGCAAAGCGCATGCCTGCTTATCACAGAGCCAGAAGCTATGTCTATCTCTTTGTAAGGCATCTCTTTCTAATAAAAGTCTTATAACTTCAGCAAGTGGATTGGAGGTCTCAGTTGATCAGGTATCCCCTTGGTTAGCCCACTGCTGTACTTCCTTCAAGGCTCAGATCATGTGTCACCTGCTATGAAAAACCCTTCCTGATCCTCTTAGTTATCGGTGCTCTCTCCCCCTCAAATGATCATTTTTATCTTTCTGTTAATGTGGTGTATGTCTTTTGTTGCCTATCTCCCGATAGAATGTAAGCTCCTTGAGGGCAGGGACTAAGGGCAGAATTTGAAGATATTGCTGGTCCAATTCTAGAGCACTTCAAGGAAGCAAATATCATGATGAAGTGAGCCACACGAATTTTTTGGTGCCCCAGTACATATAAAAGTTATGTTTACACTATACTGTAGTCTATTAAGTGTGCAACAGTATTATGTCTAAAAACAATATACATACCTTAATGAAAAGATACTTTATTATTAAAAATGCTACCATCTGAGCCTTCAGCAAGCTATAATCTTTTTGCTGGTGAAGAGTCTTGCCTCGATGTTGATGGCTGCTGACTGATCAGGATGGTGGTTGCTTGAAGGATGGGTTAGCTCTGGCAATTTCTTAAAATGAGACAACAATGAAGTTTGCCTCATCAATTGATTCTTCCTTTCACTTGAACACTTACAGGCCATTGTAGGAGAGTCTTTAATTAGCCTAATTTCAATATTGTTGTGTCTCAGGGAATAAGAATGCCCGAGGAGAGGGAGAGAGAGAGAGAACAGTGGGTGGATAGAGCAGTCAGAACACACACAAGATTTATCAATTAAGTTGACTGTCTTACATGGGTGTGGTTCATCGCCCCAAAGCAATTACAGTAGTAACATCAAAGATAACTCGTCATAGATCACTATTACACATAAAATAATAGTGAAAAAGTTTGAAATATTGCAAGAATTATCAAAATGTGACACAAAGACACAATATGAGTACCTGCTGTTAGGAAAATGATGTCAATAGACTTGTTCAAGTAGGGTTGCCACAAACCTTCCATTTGTGAAAAAATTCAATATCTGCAAAGTGCAAAAAAGCAAATCACAATAAAATAAGATATGCCTATATATTAAATATTGTCTTTGTGTCCCCAGTACCTAACTTTGAACATGGTACACACTTCAGAAATGTTTGTTGTACGGTTTTGAATTAAATCCTATGATCTGCTGAGTACTTAGTGTGTGCCAACTTCCATCTATCAATTTTTGTGATATTTCTGTGCTCAAAAGAGTTTCCTCTATTTATCTTAATTTATTGCAAATTCTCCTTTCTCACTTTTATAAAAAATAAGTGCATTTTCCTTTCTCTTTTAAAAATCAGAATAGCTAAATGTTATATTTTATTAGTTTTTCCAACATAACCAGTTTGTAGTTTTATTTATCAATTTGATTGGGGGGGGGGTTCTACTTTGGTGATTACTCTTTTTTATTTGTTGCTTTTTTCTGTGTTTATGAAGTTTTTATGTTCTAATACAGGACCAGTTTTTGTAAAGATGCCATGTCCAGTCCCCATTCAGCAATCTCTAGAGAATTATTATATCTAACTTTTTCAAAGTTCTATTCAGGTCCTTTTCTGCCTTTTTGTTTATCTATTTTTTTTGGAGGGAGAAGGCAGGGCAATTGGGGTTAAGTGATTTGCCCAAGGTCACACAGCTAGTAAGTGTATCAAGCGTCTGAGGCCAGATTTGAAGTCAGGTCCTCCTGACTCCAGGGCCGGTGCTCTACTCACTGTGCCACCTAGCTGCCCTTCTTGTTTATCTTTTTGTTAGCTTTACCCAGATATGAAAGGAGTACATTGAATTTTCCACTGTTACAGATTTCTTGTCTATAACTACTTACAATTCAGTAACTTTTAAGTATTTAGATTCTATACCATATTAAGTATTGATGTTGATTCATTATTTATATGTCTTTTAGCATAATATAGTTTCTCTGAATATTTATTTTATCATGTCTGTTTTTACTGTCTCCTTGTTTGAAATAATGGGTGCCACCCCTGCTTTTTTTTTAGTTTATCTGAAGTATAAAAGATTCTTCTCTGGCCCCTAATTTTCATTTAGTGAATATTTATGTTTCAAATGTTGTAAGTAACGCATTGGTGGATTCTTCGTTCTAATCCATTCTGCTATCTTCTTCCATTTTATGGGTGGTCTTATACCATTCATGTACATGGTTATGGTTGGGAAGCAAAAAAAAAGTCAACAAACATTTGTTAATTACCCACTATTTTCCAAGCATCATACTAATAGGCATGTAAGATAAGGTAAAAAAAAAACAATTTCCATTCTCAAGGAGCTCACAGTCTAATGGGGGTGACAACATACAAAATTGTGTACAAATAAGATATAGATAGCATAAATTGGAGGTGATCACAGAGAAAAGCATTAAAGGAGATTATTCAGTAATGTTCTGATTATTCTTTTCTTTTTGAAACACTTGGGGAGAAGAGTCTTCCTGACTCCAGGCCTGGTGCTCTATTCACTGCACCACCTACCTGCCCACAAACAGTCACTAAGAAGAAACAAAAAGTAATCCGAGGATCACAAGGCAGGTATTTCATTACTCATAGACATGAAAGTGTGAGCTCTCTCACCTTTCAGTCCCATGGGGATATGACAGGATGGGTGGTTTGGATGTACAACAGGATGTATACCTTGACTAACAGCCTACCTTCTTTAGTTTTAATAGTGTTTGACTAATAAATAGCCCTAGACTACTTGCTAGCCAATCAGAGAGGGATTTGGATGCCGACCAATTCCTCTTTTTGGTTGTGGATGAGTACTATTGAAAAGTAGACAAATTAGTGGCCAGGTTCAGGGATCATACCACCTGACTTTCTGTGATATGTGAGACAAACCTCTTCCTAGATTTCTACTCCTGATATGATTTGGGATCATAGTTGGGCTGTCTCGGGACCTTATCCAAAGCCTTGCTAGAGCATTTTTTGTGTACACTTTTGCAATTCATAACAAGTAGATGCCAAGACACCTTGAGTCAACTCCTCAATGGATGACTGGTTGATAGTGACATTCTCAATGAGGAAGAGTACTGGAGTCAACAGATGGACCTCCCCAAAATAGAATAGGTGGGTCAAGGGACAAAATTGTGAGGATTGGCCTATTGCTAGGTTCCAGATGATAGAAGTGACTCCATCTTTGACCACTGATTAACCTACCTATGTACCAGGAAATTCCTACATACTCAATAGCTGACTTGGTCAGCTACATTTAGGGTTAGAGATGGAAAGTTAGCATACCATCAGCTTAGCAAATTTCATTTAATGTGATTGAGTAAACTTTACTAATCACGGTATCCTTGTTGTTGACACGAGAGAAAGGAGACACAGTGCTGTTCTGACTATTCTCTAATTGCCTGAGTCTAAGGTCCTCCTCCCACTCAGTCACTGTGAATCTCTCCAGCCACAACAATTATATATAAGAGCAAAGACTCAGAAGATCTGGGCTCTCTGCAGGGGTATGCGCATCCAGCTGTATGTCCAACCCGCTGTTGTATACTCATGGGATTGTAGGGTGAGGGGATCCACACATTTACATACTTGTGAGCAACTAGGTGGCAGTGAATAGAGTGCCAGGCCTAGAATCAAATTGGGCTCCAGACACTTGTGTGACTCTGGGCAAATCACTTAACCCTATTTCCCCCAATTTCTCATCTGCAAAATGAGCTGGAGAAGGAAATGGCAAACTGCTCCAGTATCTCTGCCAATAAAATCCTAAATGGGGTCACAGAGAGTTGGACACAACTGGAAATGACACAACAGAGTATGAGATTGCCTGAATGGAGATTCTTTGAGTACTGGCATACGTTCCTTTTTGGTACACCTTACCCACAATTCCTTCTTCCAAAAGATAAGGCTGAAATTGGAAGGAGAACCAGGAATAGATGAAAATATCTGCAAAAATTTCTATAATAGACTCTTTTCTATGACTGTAGAGCCACCGCATTTGGGTTCTAATGCTGATGTGGCAAATGAAGAAGGAAAAGTGGCTCTTAAGAAAACAGCAATAGAAAGAACAGCTGGCCTAGACCACGTATATACGGAAAGAGGTCTGTGCTGGAGGTAATGTAGTTTTGAGAGTGATGAGGGATTGATTCTCAAGGTATCTAAAAGAGACGAGTAGATTAAATCAGACAGCAAGGTGGTACCAAGGAGTCAGTAAGATGAGTTTGAATCCTATCTCAGGTGCTAGCTGTGAGACCCTGAGTGAGTCACCTAATGCCTCTCGGCCTCCATTTGTTCTTCTGTAAAATGAGAAGGTTAGGAGGTTTATTGATTTTGCCAAGCTTTCTGGAAACTTTTTTCCTTATGTTGGTTCTCACTGTTATATGGGGATGGTGTTGCTTATGATTGTCTAATATTACTTCCTTGCTAAGATTTTTTAAATGAGTTTATGTGGCTCGTATAGCTTCCTGCATAGCAAATAAATAAAACGTTTGCAGGCTGAAGTGGTTTCTGGGATCTTTTCATGAGTGTAGATTTTTAAATGGGGGAGAGGAAGAAGGTGGAGTAGGGGTTTGAGACCATAAGAATACTGGGTACCTGAGCGGAGCAGGGATGGGAGTGACAAAGAAGGGAGAAAAAGGCATGAAAAGTTAGAAATCAGATATCATAGAACCAGAGAATACAGTGTCAAAGCTGGAAGGGACCTAAGAGATTAGCTAATCCAACCTCTAATTTTATAAATGAAGAACCTGATCCCCAGAGAAGTTTTGCCCAAGGTCACTCAGCAAGTAAGAAGCAGATCTGAATTCCATCAGTGAATGGTAGAAACAGACCAAGAGCCTGGGTCTCCTAACTTTTGACACCACAAGAGAAATTTCCTTCTTCACGTTTTTTCCTTGCGTTTTGCACTGTATTTAACAGAAACATAGAGGTAAACTAAACCTCAGGCACCACTTACTGTAACAGCCTCATATTGTAGGTGAAGAAATTGAAGCCCAAAAGGTAGCTTGCCAAGGTCACACAGAAAGTGGCAGAGTTCAGTTCTGAACCTAGATCTTCTGGGCTTTACGTCTAGTTCTCTTCCTACTATAGCATAATGGATTCGTTTTTCTACCTATTGAACTGCTACTGAATAAAAGGGGAAGTAAGAAGAAAGGATAATGAAGGTTAATCATTTAGTAGGGGAAATTTAAAAAAATAGTTCCATCCCCACCCAGAATTACCAGCAACCCTGCTTAAAGCCCATAACTATGCTTCTAAATGGGCATTTGATGTTCAAGGGATTAAAACTTGACATTTTCAGAACCATCTTACTCTTCTAATGTTTTCGTTTTGTTTTGTTTTTCTCTGCTATTCTAATCCAACAAGCATGAATTAAGAACCAAGTACTATAGACATAAAGACCAAAAAAGAAAGAAAGAAAAAGAAACGAAGCATTCCTTGCCCTGAAGGTGCTTATGTCACACTCAAAGGCTTCAACATAGGATCAAAGATTAAAACTGGAAGGTGCTATAGTCCACTCCACCCCCAACTTCATTTTCTAACCCCAGGTAGATCAAGGGACTTTTCCAGTTACTAATTATTGAAAGGTATATTTGAACCCAGATCTTCCGAATCCAGAGTCAACGCTATTTCTCCTATACCCCAACTGCCCTGCCTTCCCCCCTGAAGAAAAAGAGTTAAAGGATGAAAGATGTTCTGTGGATGGTAATGAGCCTTTGAGGTCAGAAAGAGCTTCCTAGCCCTTAAAGTTCTCAAACTGGAACAGGCTTCCTTATAAAGTAGTGAGCTTCCCATTACTGGAAGTCGTCAAATACAGGCTAGTAGAAAGACCATTTGCAAGAGGTGTTGTAGAGGAAATGCTTGGTAAAGGATGGGTTGGGCTGGATAAATCCAAGGCCCCTCCCTCCTCTGAGATGTCAAACATTTCTGGCCTTTACCTCTCTTTCTCAGTCTCCTTGACTGAATCTTCATCCAGGTCACACTCTTAACTGTAGGTGGCACCCAGGGTTCTGTCCTGGACACTCCTCTCTTCTTCCTCTGTACTATTTCCCGTGAAGGTCTCTGACCATACAGAAAAGAGAAAGTTCTGTAAGCAGAGCCTCCTTTTGAACACAATATTAGGAGTTGTCTTTGCTCCACTGGAGTGGGGTGGGGGATGAAATCATTTGTCAAAAGTCAGAAGGTACATTAGAGATCACCTGGTCCAACCCCCTCATTTCAAAGAAGAAATAGAGACTCAGAGGAGAGAAATTACTTACCCAAGGTCATGAGTTGTAAGTGGCAGAAATGAAAACTAAAACTTCGTATGAGTTTGCTGGACTCGTTGTACTATATATTGCTTCTTTTCCTTAATGGGCACATCTTGGCAAGGGAAGAAGATGACTCATCAGATCTCCTCAAAATAGTTATTAATAATAATAATATAAGCTTACATTTTCGTGGCACTTTACAAAGTATTTTTGATAATAATAATGATAGCTAAAAGAAGCACTTTAAAATTTGCAAAGCATTTTACAAATATTATTTTGACTTCAGGACAACTCTGTGAAGTGGGCAATAATAATAATAATTATTAATAGCAATTAATATTGATAATAGAGAATGTTACAATTATTATAATAGCCATGATATTTTATAGTAACCATAACATAAATGATTATTAATAATATTAATTTTTAATGCTATTATTATTCTAGCTAGCACTTCTATGACACTTTAAGATTTTCAAAACTCTTTACAAACATCATCTCCTTTGATCCCAAAAACAAACCTGGGAAGTAGGTGCTATTATTATCACAGAGGTTAAAAGACCTGTCCAGAGCTACATGGTTAATAAGTCTGAGGCCAGATTTGATCTCAAGTCTTCCCAAGTCCTCTCTCAGCACTCCAACCACTGTTGTACTTAGCTACTCTTTAACACACATTAGCTCTCCTTTGCTCTCCAATAATCCAGAATGTCTTCTCCTACTTAATAAGAACAAAATGAGACTCTGAAAAGCATTTATTTCTTGATGTTTCTTAGGAGACATGGAGATGTCGTTTCTTGCCAAATAGATCCTCCTGATGTTGTGTTTCACCAAAAATGAATAATTAACACTAAGAACTTGAAATAGTGGCATCCTATAAATAAAGGATGAGTTCAGAGTTTCTGAATCTATCTGAGATGTCAGTTCCTGGGAAAAAGGGCACCACGTTCGCAGGTCTGTTTGGTTGGCTGCTTTTTCAGAAATACAGTGTGTAAAAGTGATGCCATCCTGGTCCCTGCATGTACACCAAGCAGCCCTCCAGAATGTCATCCATCCTCCATCCATTGCCTCCAGCTCCTGAAATTAGAGTTTGGGGAAAGGCTCACATATAGAGGAACAGCCATGAATTGACATGGGATAGCTGTTGCCACATGGCCTTCTTCCACATCTCTGAAGACTAAAGAAGACCAGTCAGTCTGGATATGCTATATTCAAAGAATGCCTGAGGGAAAAACTTGGCCATTATTTTTAATTTATTGAGGGGAGAGAACAGGAGTAGTGTGGGGAAGGATGAGGAAATCAAAAAAGAAACCCTATAAATGGTTCAATAAATCTATTCACCTCTTTGTGGTAGCAAAAAAACTGGAAACAAAGTGAACAGCCATTGTTTGGAGAAGAGCTGAGCAAATTGATTTATATGAATATAGTGGAATATGATTGTACAATTTAAAAAAACAACAGAAATGGGAAATTCAAAGAAATACTCAACGACCTGTATGAACTAATGAAGAGTTCCATAAGCAGGATCTGGGTCATAAAATCATAGATTTAGAGCTACAACTGACTTTAGAGGTCATTTAGTCCAACTATTTTCTTTTATAGAGACAGCTCCCACTAAGTGTCACTGTGGAGCACAAGGTGAGTTTCCCAAACTCACTCCCTTTTCCCAAGGAGGAAAGGGACATGAATCCCTGCTGAAACTCCTCTCTTAGCCTGTGGGCTTGGTCTTCCTTCATGGCCACTGAACTCTTCCACTCTTCCCTTCATCTCTCTTTATTTGTGAATTAGGAGAAAGGGAAATACTTAGTCTCTAGGTCCCACCAGCCTCTCCCAGGGTATACCTGGTGATTACAACCAACTCACCAATAGATCAATCAGTCAGTTCAATAAATATTTATTAAGCAGCTACTGTAACCAAAAGGAATAAAAAACAATTCCACATGGTTCAAGGGACAGAAAAGAAGAAAGTCTTAGATTCCATATCAATTCTGATCTTCCTTTTCAAAGAAGAAATCCAAGGTAATGACAATCATATGAAAAATGTTCTAAATCACTAATACAAATGCAAAGTAAAGCAACTTTGAAGTTCCACCTCACACCAAACAGACTGGCAAAGATGACAAATGTTGGAGGGTCCCGGAACAGCAAGGACACAAGTGCATTGTTGATGTAGCTGTGAATCAGTCCAGCCATTCTGGAAAGCAATGGAAACTATGTCCAGTAACTTACCAAACTGTGCACACCATTCAACCCAGCTATACCACCAACTATACTACTAGCAGGCCTATATCCCAAAGAAATCAAGGAGAGAGAAACAGATCTATATGTACAAAAAAATTTATAGCAGCTCTTCTCATGGTAGCCATTAACTGGAAAATCAGCTATTTGTCAATAGCTGAACAAACTGTGGCATATGAATGTAATGGAATATAGAAATTATGAAATGGGCAGTTTCAAAGAACTGATTCAAAGTGAAATGAGCAGAACTAGGAAAACAATTTATGTGACTGCCACAATCCCTGGCAAAAATCTGGCTGTTTGGGAAGAGAGAAAACAAGATTAATCCTCTAAGGAGGAGATGGGGAGGGGCCGGTTCATACAAAGCTATAGGTTCTGTAGGACTCTTGAGGAAAATGAAGAGAGGAGAAGGGAGAGATGGCAATCATCCCAGGGCAGCAGCAAGATGTTGTTGTTGTTGTAACTGTTGTTCATTCATCATTTTTAAGAGGACCAATGACATCACAAGTGATGTCTTGATTTGCACGTGAATGGGATTTAGTAAGGCAGAGTTGTGCAAAGTCAGCAGCCTTGCTCCCTCTTCCAGAGTCATCAAAGTCCAGTGGCAAGACAAAAGTCAAGATGATTGGTGATGGCCCAGGATACAGTGCATGATCTTGACATCTTCAATGTCCAATCAATTGCCACATCTGCAATTCCCTTCTATAAGACCATGAGAGATAATCTCAATCTGAATGGACAAGCTGGGAGGTGTGTGTGTGTGTGTGTGTGTGTGTGTGTGTGTGCGTGTGTGTGTGTGTGTGTGACTGTGTGTTTTATTGGTGCTTCCTTGCTCAGGAGCAGGAGTTAGGAGAGAAACAAGTCTGCAGGGAGAAAGAGGAACACTGAGTGGGCCCTACCCTACCCTCCTCTAGCCTTCCTTCTAATTGCATTTTTCTTAAATTTATTCTGTTAAAGAATGCATTCAATGGATTTTTTTATTATTTCTCATAAATATCTGTGATCAGTCCTGTCCTTTCGAGACTACAAAGTTGATATATACTGTTTATAAATTTATAATATGTTACATTTATATAATAAAGAGCAACAAATAATAAATATAAGTATATTTCAAGAATTAATGTATCCATTTCTACAAATATACTATATTTTATTATTTATTGCTATTTATTATAGAAATAGAATCTTAATAGAATATATTTATAGAGAAATATACTTTATAGAGAAATATTTAAATATTATATTATAACATAATTTACAACATAAAAATGATACAATTTACTGTCTTGAATATTACATATTAAACTAACTCCGTATAGAATCTATATTGTATAACATATAACAAGCATATATTTCTAATATATATAAATTTATATTACAATATAAATTATATAATTATATATAATATAAATCCCATATATTTATAAAATTGTATGTTTATAAGATATAAAATCTTGATTGAAGTCAGAGGACCTAGATACGATGCCAGTCTGCCATTTACTATAAACAAGGTCACTTGACCTTGTTTCCTCATTTGTAAAGTAAGGGGACAGGATGTCCTTTAAAGTACTTTCCAATTCTAAATCTGTGAGCTTCTGATCTGGGGCAAGCAGGTGGTGACACTATTAGTCCTCTCAGTCCTGTTCTAGTCCAGCCTGACTCCCTCAGATTAACTTTCATAAAAATAGGAACTGTCACACCTGTCTCCCAGCCAGCCCCCACAGCTCATGAAACCACCTTCTGTAGGCTGACAAATCTTGCTAAAAAAATTACTCTCATAAAGTGCTCTGAATTGGATTCTGATGTGAAGTAAACCAGTGGAATTTTTCAATACACACTTTATATATGAAATCTGTAACCTTTCTCTTTTCACTGAAACTAGGCAATATTGATTCAGGAGGAATTTCAGGAAAGGGTTGTCAGGATTTAATAGGGGTGAGCCTACATTCACTTGCAGTTTAAGGTTCCTAATGAAAGCAAAATAAAATAATAAAATGAAATATTCAAATGTAAATGCAATCTTATCATTTTAAGATTTCTTTTTAATGAGCCAGATCACATCCTATCTACGTCCTGCCCATTCTGTTTGATTCTTGTCCATTTCCTCCCAAAAGTTTGCCATGATAACGGAAAAGAATAAAAGAAATGAAAAATATTTATTTCTCAGGTCTAATTTTTTACAGTTATATGGTGATGTTAATGTCATTTATCCTCAAGTGTAAGCAGCTTTGATTCTTATTAATGTTCTCAGTCACAAAGCAATGGGCACCATTGCAGGACAGTTGACCCTGGAGTCAGAAAGACCTGTGTTCAAGTCTCACCCCTGACACATTGCTGGCTGTGTTAGCCTTCTTCTTTCACAAAACCTTAAACCCAATTCACTCTGAAGCTCATATATTGGACCACAATAGGTCCCTGCCCAAGCTCCACTTAATGACAGTATTTTGGGCCCTCTTGGTTTAGAGTGAATGTCAGGGGTAATTGTTTCTCTTTGGAACAGCAACCCTGAGGGTCTTCTCCTCCCAGCTCGTTTTTTTTTTCTTTTTTTTTCTTGTTAAAGGAGCCATCCCTAGACTTACTTCATAAAGAGACCTATTCACTGAATGGGTGTTACTTCACTCTAAGTGAGTATGTGAAAAGGCCTTAGCCTAAAAGGCCCAGCCAGGGTCTCTTATTGCATCCTGGGTCATTTCCGGTCATCCTGATGAATATCTGGTCACTGGATCCAGATGGCCCTGAAGGAGAAAGTGAGGCTGGTGACCTTGCCCAGCCCTTCCTCCCTCAAATCAAAGTCAACTGCAAGTCATGTCATCATTTCTCCAATGCCATGGTCCTCTTCAAAAGCGAAAGACAAACACAACGCAGCCTGGGCAAGTTACTCTCAGTGCCCTAGGCAGCATTCAGAGACCGTAAATGCAGAGGGGTTGCTGACCTTGATTGGTTGGAGGAGTTTCCTCAATGGGAACTGAAACCATAAGTACATACCTAACCCCTACTTAATTGCATTAAAGCACTACAAATTATTCAGTCATTCCGCTGTTGCTTGATACTGTATGGGACAGAATTTTCAAATAATAGGAGAGACATCTTTAGGAGAAGCAAAGTGAATTTATTTTACAAACCTTGCAAGATTTGGACACACCTCCATAATGGAGGAGGCGAGGTAAAAGGGAACGCTGCCTTAATTTTTACTCTTAATGAAAAGATTCCCGCCCACCTCTATCCTTTCTCACCATTGGCTGGGAGGCAAGCTTACAATCTAGGCGCAAAAAAAACTAGACAGAGGACTAGGGGACCAAGGTTGATCCAGTCCATTCAGGTTTTCCCTATCTGGAACTCAACTGCCAGGGGTGGCGTCCGAAAGTCTAGGAGAAGAAATGAGGAATGAAGGGGGAGGTAATTCTTTGCTCTCATTCAATGCAGGTCACAGTGACCCTTTCCTTATGTGGTCAGAGAGAGAGAGAGAGAGACAGAGAGACAGAGACAGAGAGAGAGACAGAGAGAGAGAGAAGAGAAGGACCCCTACTGTTTCAGACCCTGATTTTCTAGAAGTTTAGCTTAGTCACTACAAGGCTAAATGCTAAGCCTCTCCTACTCCCTCATACATTCCCTATTTCAGAAATATGAGAAGAGTGTAACTCCTGTATTTTTACCCTGTGAAGTCTTCACAATTATCCATCCCATTCAATAGTATGTTGTTTCAAGTTTTTTGCATTGCATATAATGTTGCAGTAAAGATTTTAGACTTTAGGATCAACCACAGTCACTGACAGGTCAGCCCTTATTTAGCCTGCTACTTGACTTGTCCCCATATTTAAATTTATCCTGTCTTGGGTGATCCTGAGAGGAATATGTCTGGATTTTCCTTCATTAATTATTAAAATTCTAACAACTGTCAATCGACTATGCACAGAGCCCCCATCCCAGTTCATCAAATACCATTTATTTATTAAACTTGAAAAAAAATACTTTCCCAATACTCTTGTCTCTTGATAATCTCAGTTCTTTGATATCCTAGGATTGAATAAATATTAAAGTTACTGAACATAAAGTTTATTAACAATGAGCTCAATAATGAAACAAAGATATTGTTAATTATTTACAAAATTTTTTACTGAGAAAGATAATAAATGAGTCACCTCAAACCCTCACTGTAGTGAAGCATGTCTTTTCTTCAGTCCTACATCATTTAGTACACATTCAGGGTAACAAAGTCTCTTTACACACAAAAAAACTTTTCAATCTCCTTGCAAAATAAAGGTTACAACAGTTTCATAAAGGAAGAAGCTATCTCCATTCTTATTTCTCTGTCTTCTCCAGCTTGTCTCTAGTCTTGACAGAAAAAGCCTCTTCAGCCTTTCTTAACCCCTTACTCTAAATCAGGAGTGGGGAACCTGTAGCTCTAAGGCCACAGGTTCCCCACCCCTGCTCTAAATAATCTCTCTAAAGGCTTACTACTGACAAAATTACCTTTATAAAATTTCTTCATAAAGTAACAGTTAATATAGTTCTAACCAGAAAGAAGTTTTTCCTTACCTTTTTCCATCTGTCTTCTCCATAGTTTATCTCACAAATGTTCTTAGATCAAAGTTAAATTCTCACACACTCTCCCTGACTCTGCAGCCAAAAATATCTCATAGAATGACATGTATAACTATAACTTCCTTTTCTTTTCAAAGAGACAGTAACAGTTTCTATACCATCTGCAAGAGTAGCTTTTGAGACAATATTTACAATGCCACCATAAAAACTTCTATTAAACAAGAAGAAAAACTTATTAAGGATGATACAGAGGTGATTAATTGCCTTAAAAAATCTAATTCTGTAAAACAAGAAATAATATAAGCACAAAAAGTAGATTGAAAAAATATTTATGACAAAAAGGACCAATAAAAAATCTGGATGTCATATAAGGAATTATTAAAAATTTACAAAGGCAAGTCCCGGTCCACAATGGAGGAATGGGCAAAGGAGAAAAACAAATTATTAATAATCCCTTTAAAAATGATGAACATCACTAATAATAAAGATGTGCAAATTAAAACAACTTTAAGGTACCACCTCGGACCCCATCAAACTGGCAAAAAAGTAATTAAAAGAAATGAAACTCAGTGCTGGTGGGCTTGTAGAGGAACAAGTACAGAATTCATTGCTGGTAGAATCAAAAAAAGGAGTAGAATCTTTTTCTTGAAGGCAGTCTGGCTATTTGTAATGAAAGTTACAAAAATAATCATACCCTTTGATCTGATAATCCTATTGCTGGGAATAGACCAAGAAAGTATTATCAAAAACAAAGAAAAATTGAGCTCCCTGTTTAAATAAAACATTTTCCAATGGGACATCCCTCAGAGTACTTTTCATCCTGGCCGGGTCTAGTATCTAGAGCCCAATGCCTAAAGACACATACCGGAAGCAAGGGAGTTACCCGTGCCATGAAATGCACCTAAATGAATGCCTCTGTAGAAACATGAAGGTGTGGGAGCAACCAGACGGATGAAAATATCAGAAATCCACCTGTGCTCTTTGCCAGAACATTCTGTCACATGAATTGAAGGGAATGTCATTTTTAGTGCATACTTATACAAAACCAGGAAATGAGATTAATAACAATAACAACATTTATATAGTGATATAAATTTTTCAGAACCCTTTGCAATATCATCTGACTTAATCCTCACCACCACCCTAGGAGGGAGGCGCTATTATCATCCCCATTTTACAGATGAGCAAACTAAGTGACTTGCCCCAGGTCACAGAGCTAGTCAGTGAATCTGAATTTGAACTCGGGTCTTTCTGACTCTCTAAACTGTGTCACCTAAGTACCTAGGATTGGGCCACGGGGTTATTGTGTGGTCTGTGTCAGTGACAGCCACAACATGATAACAGTGTTCTCCTGAATCTCTCTCAGCGGGTCTGTTTCTATGTAACAGGACGAGTCTCAAGCTAAATACCGGACTTCTTCAGGTATTATCTCCTCTCTCCCCTTACCTTCAGGTAAATATGCATGGTTGACATTGCAAAGCAAATAACCCTTGCAAAGAGATAAGCATGATATTTTGCTCACATATTTGATAGCCAGCTGGGTTTCCAAAGCAGATTATTTTTTGGCAGCATTACAGAAAATGGACAAACTATTGAGCCTAACTGTTATAGATGGGGCAGGCTGCCAAGCAGAATGGTCAGTCATCTTCTACACAGTAATTGTTCGCTTCTTCCCTTATTTCCAGTTTGTTCCAACTGGCCAGGGGTTGTACTGACACAAGCCAGTCAAGAGCTGTGGTGCACTGAGTCACCTCTATGTGCTGGGATTCCCTGCCAGTCAATCAGTGAACTAGTATTTATTAAGCACTGGTTGTGAATTCAAATGAGTGATGGCCCTGGTGGTGGAAGACAGTGGAATCTTTTTCTTGAAGGCATTTGGAATTAAAATTTGGAATTAAATTTTGGAATTGAAATTTGGAATTAAAAAAACGCAACTCCGTCTCTTCACTTACTAGCTCTGTGACCTTTGACAACTCATTTTAACACCCCGAATTCCAATCTCCTCATCTATAAAATGAACATGTTGGACTAAATGATCTCTAAGGCCCTTCCTACTGTATGACCTATGAGTCTGGGCCCACCAACCCACCAGCTCTACCAGGTCCCACCACTACTAAGTTATGACAGTGTTGTTATAATGAACACAATATTTATAAATTACTCTTTTCAGAAAAAGCACATCAAGTAACCAGAGTTGTTAGTTACCATCAGAGCAGGATGACAATAAATAAGTGGTATATTAGAGGTAATGAGTGACAAGGAGCACTGGTTCTAGAGTCAGAGAATGAGGTGATCCCAGCTCTAACTCTTATTACCATTTTGACCTTTACCATATCATTTAACCTCTCGGGGCCTCAGATTCCTAATAGGTAAACAACATGTTTAATTAGTTGCCCTCTGAGGTCTTTTCTGACTCTGGATCTATGGTCCAGCCACACAGTGATGCCATGGAGTAGATGCTATCATCAAAGGTCCGTAAGATAGTGCATTTCAGAACCAGCAGGGACTTGGGCCCTCAAGTACAACACCTTCGTTTTTCAGATGGCGTAGCTAAGGCACAGAAAGGTTAGATGACTCATTAAACAACTAATAGGCGTCAGAGCTAAGATTTGAACCGGCATTTTCCTGACTCCAAGTCCAGTGCTATATCTACTCTGCCACGTCGCCTCTCTCTTGGATTGCAGGCATAGAAGAGCTAGAGCTGCCCCTGGGAAATGACCCTCCTTGTGACCTGAAAAAAATCAAGTTCAGTTACCTGTCTCTTGACATTACTGTACTTAGATTCACGGTCTCAGAGACTGTCAGAACTAGAAGAGGGCTTAGAAATGGTATAAGACCAACCTTTTTACATAGGTGACAGCTGTCATAGGGAGTCATCAATATCTCACATGCTTGGAAGATATTTCCCTTCTAGGACACCCTGAGGGAACAGCAGTGGGAACCATTCTCCAAACTGGAAAAACGTAATGAGGCATTCTAACTCCCTCCTTTCCCGGTACCATCTTAGTTAGTGATAACTGATTGTTGAAAGGTGTGTCTTCATCTGTTCTCCTTCTGGATATTGTCCTGGTTAACATCTGATACCTCCTAGTTATTTGCATGGGGAGGGGAATGGTGGATTAACCTACTCTACCTTGCTCTTGCCAACACAGAAAGGATCCCCAATGAGGACTAAGAGATAACTTCTTATGATAAATAAAGAACTGGATCCCCTGGTTCAGAAATGTGGATCTCAAGAAGCCAAGTAGACCAGCCCATTAAACAGATCAGAAAAACATTGTAAATATGGTAGTGTAAAGGAGATATCCTCCTGGATCACTGCCTTGTTATGGCAGAGGGGCTTTTGTAGCTCAGTGACACTATGAGGTATATCGTGTAGGGTTATCCAAGACAGACAGGTCATAGTGGAGAGTTCTAACAAAAGGTGATCCACTGGAGAAGGAAATGGCAAAGTACTCCAGTATCTCCACCAAGAAAACCCAATGGACAGTGATAATGGAAGATAGAAAGACCTGGCTTGTTATGATCCACAGGTCACAAAGAGTCGGACATTGACCAAAAGCTAAACTACAAAAAGGGAAGAGGAGAACCAGCTCAGTTAATACAATCACAGAATTGAATCTCAAATAATGAGATGTTAATATGGAAACAAGATGTTACCTTTTATAAAATGTGAAAAATTATTTCTCGGATTGACTCCATTTTCAAGCTTGGAGTCAGGTAGTTGGAGAATTGAACTTGACATCATATGTGGAAAATTTACAGAGAGGGGTAGAGCAAGGTTATTAAAATTTTTATAATAGCAAATTCAAAACCACAAAGGATAAATCATTTTCTCTTCACCTGATGGAGTCAGTCTGAACCTCCTTATTCCAAATGGACTTCTTCCTGGCAAAATTTCCAGTAGAGTAGCCATTGCATTACTTCCAAGTAGATACAGGCTGACCCAAAGTGATAGGCAGGGTTCTGGAGTTTTGTTCTTGTTTAGAGAGAGCTTCCTGTCTCTCTTTCATGCCAGCCACCATTGGCACCCCAACCTAATTCTCCTCCCCTCTCCCCACCTGCAGAGAGCAGGAACCTGGAGGCTTAACTCCTGCTCCATCCCTCTCTTGCTTGTGGACCACTGAAGGAATTAAGGAGTCTTCCAGCCTCTTCCCATTAACTGGTTACAGGAAAGCAAATGAACCTTTTCCCTTCTAGGACACCCCAAGAGAATGGCAAAGCCTTAGCTTACTAGTATCTCTCTCCATCTTTCCCTCACTCTCTCTCCCTCTCTCCATTCTCTCTCTTTTTCTCTCTGTCTCCCTCTCTGTCTTCTTCCCCTGTCTCTGTCTCTATTCTTCTCTCTGTCTCTGTGTCTCTCTCTCTCTTACTGTGTCTTTTTCTCTCACTTTAGAGCTGACTAAAATCAGAAAAAAACACTTTACCATCTAATTAATATAGAACCTCCTCCTTCAATGCATTTCCATTAATATTTTGTGGAGTGTTATCTTTAAGCCTAAACTAGATATGAGCTAAGCTTTCTATTTTGATAAATAATTATGAACCTTATATTTCTAGGAATTATAAAGGAGAGGGTAGGAATATTAGGGCTTTTTTAAGGAAGGGACCCCTGTGATTTCATTTGTGTAGAGAATTTTTATCCAGGAAACTTCCTCTACCGAAGCAGAACTGCACCTTCTCTTCACTTTAGTTTTAGCAAATTTCCTAAATTGCAGATTGAGATTTTTTGTTGTTATGGCCAACTTGATTTTGACTATACATATTCCTTACAAAGGCTTTGCTTTGCTTCGTTTTTTCAAGGGATGCTGAGGTGAGGAGAGAAAGTGGATTTTTTGTTCATTGAAAAAAATTAATTCAATTTTTTTTAATCAAAAAGCAAGTTGCCCAAAACACTGAAAGATTGAATTATTTGCCAAGGTTCACATAGACAAGATGTGTCAGAGGCAAGGCTTGAACCCAGGTCAGCCAGGCTGGGTGTCCATCAACTCAATCCTGCTGTTTCTTGAGTTGTTTTTATTAGGTTGTTGTTGTGTTTTTTTAAGAATGCTATTGAGAATTTCCCCATTTACAAGATAAGGATTTTATTTCTATTACATAGAAGCCCTTATTGATATATTTGTGTGTTGTTGAGCTAATGATTTCCTGATGGTCTGTGTGCTTAGCTGTTCAGCACATGCTAATTGTCAGGCTAGCTCCTGAGTTAAGAATCCCCCTATAGTTTTGTGGGGATCAGGTTTGCTGGCATGTTCAGACCAAAGCATTTAAGAAATGCTTGTTGGATGCAGCTGAACTTCATTGGATTGTTTAGCATTGAATTAAACATAGTCCAATGCTCCCTCTGGGAAGACTGGGAGAGGGAAGGGAAAGAGACAGAGGCAGAGGCAAACAGAGAGAGACAGAGATAGAAGGACAAAGAGACAGAGGCAGAGAGACAGAGATAGAAGGACAAAGAGACAGGGGCAGAGGCAAACAGAGAGAGACAGAGATAGAAGGACAAAGAGACAGAGGCAGAGGCAGAGAGAGATGGAGATAGAAGGACAAAGAGATGGAGGCAGAGGCAGACAGAGAGAGACAGAGACAGAAGGACAAAGAGACAGAGGCAGAGACAGAAAGCCAAAAACAGAGATAAAGAAAGAAACACAGACAGACAGAAACAGAGAGAGAAACACATAGAGAGACAGTGATAGACAAGGGCAGAAAAACAGAGACAAAGACAAGCAGGGACAACCAAGAGGTTTCTAAAACATCCCTTGGACACCTGAGGCAATGTGTTATAGTAGACAAGGGGCTAGACCTGAAGTCAGGAAAGAACCAGGTTTGAAATCCTCCTTCAGATACTTACTTATGTTGTGACTAGGAGAGAGTCATTTAACCTCTCTGCCCCTCAGTTTCCTCATCTATAAAAAGGGGATACTAATCCCATAGGGATGTTGTAAAGGTTACATGAAGTACTGTACTTGAAGGAATTTGCAAACTCCAAAGTACCATGTAACTGTCAGCTGCCATGAGGTATTCTAGCATCTTACCTTTTCTTTTTCTTTATGGTCTAGGGGAGATTTCATTCATATAGAGAATTCCTGGTGAGGAAATTCTCAAGCAAAGACAAATCGGCAACTATTCTGTAATTTACTTTTATTGACAGTTGCTTGGGAGGGGAAGGTAAGAAAACAAGCATTTATGAAACATCTACTGTGCCAGGCACCGTGCTGAGTGAATTATAAATATCTCATTTGATTGTGGGTTCAAGGTAGGCATGAGCTGGAGCTAGCCCTAACTAACATTTGAGAGCCCAAAGTTAGACCTTCAGTTGTAGGAATTTATACCTCAGAATTCAGCTATTGTTACAAATCAGGGCTTGAGCTTTTGCTTTATTTTTAGACATAAGAAAGTATTACTAAGGCAGATTAAACGTAAAAGTATGTGCATATATTTCTCCCCTGGAGGGGCTAGTTGTTAAACTTTTGCCAGTACATTCCTGTATTATGCCTGGGGCACTGAGAAGTGATCTGTTTAGGCTTTCTTGCTGGGAATATATCATAGGTAAGATTCAAACCCTTCTTCTTGACACTTGAGTAGTTCTCAATCTGATACACCACAATGCATTTTTTAAATAGTTACACTGGCTTTCACAGTAAGAAAATTCTTCTTGAGGTAGAAATAAAAATGTAAAGTGCTAGAACCGCCCACATTTGACCTCTGAATATGCCCTCCATCTTATTCTACTGAGATTTTACCTGATTTTCAGAAGTCGCTTGACCCAGTTAGTTGAAGCCTGGTACTAATGAGGATGAGGTCATAGGTTCCATGTCCATAATGACCCCACAGCTTTCTGTGGAGAAACATCATAGAGAAGATCGATGCCCCCAAGTTATACTCTGCAGCCTTAATCCTGATGTGAATGAGAGAACCATGTCTTTGGAGCTAGGAAAGAAATTAAAGAGCAGCATTAGAGTTAGTGGTCCCATCACATTGGATTAAGCATTTTTGCCCCCCAACACTTGGCACGGTGTTTGAGTACTTACTGATAAGACCTTACTTATTAAGTACTTGCTTAAAGTACTTACTTATTACATACTTACTATGTGCCAAGTTCTGGGGACACAGATTCAAAAGCAAAAATCGTAGGACTACTAACTGTATTTCTGATCTTTAATTCACTAGCAATTTATGGGAGACAGCACTTGCTTAAAGAATGTGCTTAATTTTAAGTACTTATTAATGATTTCTTGATTAATTAATAAGTACTTGTTAATTGTTGTTGTTCAGTCATGTCTGACTTCATGGCACCATGGACCATCCTGTCCTTGAAGTTTTCTCTGCAAAGATGCTGGAGTGGTTTGCCATTTCCTTCTCTAGTAGATTAAGGCAGACAGATGATAAGTGTCTGAGGCCAGATTTGAACTCAGGTCTTCCTGACTCCAGGCCCAGCACTCTATCCACTGAATCACCTAGCTATTAATAGATACTAATTAAATACTTATTTATTGAGTACTTAAGGTAAGTACTTAAATAATTACTACAAGCTAAGCACTACAAAGTAAAATCAAAAATGGTAGGACTACTAAGCCTAATTCTGATCTTTAATTGATTAGCAATTTATGGGAGGCAGCACTTTCTTAAAAGTAAGTACTTAATAATCCATTCATTCTCATTTTACAGAAAAGGAGGATAAGGCTTAGAAAGAAGTGACTTGCCCAATAGAAAGCAAGTAGAGGAGCCAAAATTTGAAACCTCTTCCTCTGTATCCAGATCCAGCCCCCTTTGCTCTACAAGATACTGCCTCTTATACATTTGCTAGGAGCAAGAGGTAACAGGCAGGAGAGTAGGAGTGACAGCTCACATTCTCCCCATCTCCCCATCTACCCCCTTACTGGAAAAACACCTCAAAGTGCTTGTCTTATTGACAGGGGGTCAGTGGCATCACCTTCCAAAATGTGCAGAACGTCTTCTTCATTTTAAGCATGTGCCTGTGTTCCCTGGGTTGCCTTTCCAAGGAACTGAGAATTACTGGGTATTAACAGCAAGCTGCCAACTGGAATGCAATGTGCCCTCAGTCAGCTGCTTTTGCACAGCCTTCCGTCCAGCTTGTTCCCTATACTCCCTCTCTCTTCCCAGAATACCAGATGTACTCTGGTCACCAGAGTTCATTCTCGGTAATATTTCACATCTGAAAAAGAAAGACAGTTTCTGAAACCAAGCACGGGCATGCATCTGAAACTATGGCAACCTAAAACACTTCTTCTA
>CM053626.1:195686868-195707285 GCA_028646595.1 Phalanger gymnotis | reverse complement strand
AAGAAGGAGGAAGGAGATAAAAAGAGGGAAGATGGGGGAGGAGGTAATCAAAAGCAAACACTTTTGAAAAGGGACAAGGTCAAGGGAGAAAACTGAATAAAGAGGGATAGGATAGGAAGGAGCAAAATATAGTTAGTCTTTTACAACATGAGTATTGTGGAAGGGTTTTACATAATTATACACATATGGCCTATGTTAATTGCTTGCCTTCTTAGGGAGGGTAGGTGGGGAGGGAAGAGGGGAAAGAATTTGGAACTCAAAGTTTTAAAAGCAGATGTTCAAAAAAAATTTTTTGCATGCAACTAGGAAATAAGATATATAGGCAATGGGGCGTAGAAATATATCTTGCCCTACAAGGAAGTAAGGGAAAAGGGGATGGGGGGAGTGGGGTAACAGAAGGGAGGGCTGACTGGGAAACAGGAAATCAAAATATATGCCATCTTGGAGTAGGGGGGTGAAGGTAGATATGGGGAGAAGTTTTGTAACTCAAAATCTTGTGGAAATCAATGCTGAAAACTGAAAAATATTAAATAATAAAATATGGAATTCAAAGAAAATCACATTCATTCATTTATTCATTCATTCACTCATTCACTAGTGTTTATTCAAAAAAGTATCCACTGGGAGCCTGTTAAGTCTCTGTAGGAAATACAAAGATAACTAGGACAGACTCTCTGCCAGCATAGTGTCCTGCTCCTTGCTATGAGGCAGCCAGCCATCCAGGTTGAGGGCAGGGTCATTTAGGTCTTGGAGTGAAGGTCCTCCAAGCCCTAGGACCAGGTAATGGCAATACCTCTACTCAGAAGCCATAGAGGCAGTTAAAGAACAGGTGGATCACATGCCTCATTGGAAATTAAAATATCAAAGACCAGGACTTAAAATAATCTCCACTCAATCTGAGGACTCATGGCAGGATTGCTAACCCTCAGCTGAGATGGAGGCAATTCTCAAGGGAAAACCAAGAACAGGCAAAACTGAGCCCCAAAAAAACCCAGAGTCTAGTTAGATCTTGACGCCACAGCTGCTGACTCTGACCATTGAACTGATGGGGCATCAATTTGTAATGTGGGTTCAAGTCCACATCCAGCTCCCATCAATTCCTACTTAATGCCCTGTGGCTATGTTCTGAGCTGACTTTCACACCTGGAATATGCAGGCCAGTTGAGGAAATAAGGCATATACACATGGAAAATTAAGTACTGCAAGACAACATAAGAGATATCCAAGGCAACATGTGTTAGGTGCCTTAAAGAAGTCTAGAGTCACAAAGACCTGGGTTCAAATCCTACCTTAAATGCTTACTAGACATATGACCATGAGCAAGTCATTTACCTCTCAGGCCTTTGTTTCTCAAAATAGGGATAATGATATATGCTTTAGTACCTGGGAGAGGGGAGAGGGAAGGGAAGATGCATTTAAAATATTATATTTATGTTTTTATATAAATATATATTTATACATTATTATATTTATTATCATTATATAATTATACTTATTATTATAAGCTACTTTGTCCTTGGCCCTCTGCTAAGCACTTTACAAATATCTCATTTGATCCTCACAACAACCCTGTCAGTAACTTTTACTGTTATGACCATTTTACAGATGAAGAAACCCAGGCATAAAGAGGTTAAGTGACTTGCCCAGAATCGCACATCTAGTGAGTTTCTGAGTCCAGATTTCAACTCAGATCTTCCTGGCTCCAGGCGCAGCCCTCTATCCACTATGCTATGGGGAGACTGATAGAAATGACAATGTAAATCACATTGTAAACTTTAAAGGGCTATATAAATACTAGTTAATATTGCTAGCCAGGGTAATCTAGGCCCTAGCTCCTGGGGCAAGTCCTTTCATTTTTCTGAGCCTCAGTTTCTCCATCTGTAAAAATGGGAGGAACAATAGAGTGAAGAGAATAGTTATGAAAAAGTACTTTATAAACTTTTAAGTGTTATATAAATTTGAAAAGCTATTATTAGCTGGAACTGAACCTAACATTAGATTGATATGAAATGTATGTAAGTATACATGGCCAGGCTCATTTCCTTCTATTTATACCTGGCTGGTAGCTGATATAATAGATTTAGCGCTTTTAGATTTACAAAGCCTTTCACATACATCATCTTGCCTGATCCTTACAACAATCACCAGGAGGTAGGTAGTGCTAATATTATCCCTATTATCCCCTTCTTACAGGTGAGGAAACAGAGGTTGGGAAAGGACAATTTAGAATCATACATTATTAGAGCTCATAGGATCAAAGATTTTGAGCTGGAAGGAACATGAGAGTTCATCTGGCACAACCTTGACAGTAAAAGAAAGTTCAGAAGCGAGGAGGATTTAGGGAGAAAGATAACGAATTCTGTTCTGTACGTGTTGGGTTTAATACGTCTACAGAACATCCAGTTCAAGATGCCCAATAGGCAATTGGAGAGGTAAGTCTGGACATCAGGAGGGAGGTTAGGACTGGATAAGTAGATCTGAGAATCATCAGCATACATATGATCATTGAATCCATTGGAGCTGATGAGATCATGAAGAGAAATGCTATTAGGAGAAGAAAAGTGATTCCAGGACACAGCCCTGGGGGACAGCCAACATTATCAGGTGCAACCTGGATGAAGATCCAGCAAAGGAGGCCAGAAAGGTAGATAGATTTAGAGTGGGACAATGGGAAGGGCCGGTAGAGGAGAAAGGGGATAAGGCAGTGGTCAGTGGCAGATGTAGAGCAGAGTTTGAAAATTGACCGCTGGGAGTTCAAAGTAAGTGGGATGTTAGGTATAACCAGACAGGAGTGTGTTGATCACTGAGGAATGAGTTGAGGTAGGTAGGTTATCATTATCTCTAGGGGTTTGGTCTCAGGCTGCAGAACCCTTCGGGTGTTGAGCAGCTCAGGGGAGGAGGAGTTGGTGGAATGGCATTTCTCTCCTTGCTGTATATTCAAGCCAGGTCAGGAGATAGGCAGAGGAAGTTCAATGGAATGGTGTTTCTGTCCTCCTAAAGGTAAGAAGAGGATGGGAGGAGACTAGCATGAAGTGGAATGACTTTTCTTCTCTTACCTTGAAGGCGGGAGGAGGCGTGGTAAACAGACCTGCATCTGATGGAGATAGAGATTGAAATCATAATTTTCCCCTTGGTGACCTCTGACTGTGTGGATGCTGCTTCCTAGTCACCTTGGGGCATGAAAGGTCCCTCCCACGTGGAGTTGGGATCCCTCTGACATGATGGGTATCTGAAGAACACATGAGTCACCACATCCTGTCCTCTTATAGAGACAAGGAGGGGACTGTGTATATGGAAACTGTGTCACTATATCCTTTTTGAATTACCTTGTTGTTAGAGCAATATAAACCTCCTTTTGTTGACTGTTCAATGACTTATAAGTGCCTCATCCCAACACTGAACCTGAACAAAGAAGATGCCATCATCAGACCTCCCCTAAAATGAAGAACCAAGTCAAAACTCCAGAGGAATTTAGAAGAGAGAAATAAGTTTTGTTTCTTCTTCTCATTTTACCTGTTTTACTTCTGACTCTTAGGCAGAGACCTGTCTTGATCAAAAGCTGCCCCCCCATGCCACCCCACCCCACCCCACCCCCACCGGCTGTTGACAAGCCTGTGAAATATCCACTGGTTAAAAGAGCTTCTAGCTGAAAAGACAACTGAAGGAGTTTGAATGTCAATCCCTGTCAGTCTCACCAAATGGTGGGAGAACATAATGAACAAGCAGAGAGACCACCCTATTTGTCTCACCCCTTTCTAAGAATCCTACCTTTAGGACTCCCCCAACCCATACCTGGAACTTTAACAAGGACCAGGAACTGGACATCTTCCCTGCTTCCATGGGTATAATGACTCTTTCTCAGAGACAGATAATCAAATCAAGATTATCTTTGCCACTATCAAGGGTTTATCATGCCATGGCTCCATTCAGAAGCCTTGTGATTCTAAAGCATAGGCTTCCTAGTCCCAAGTTCTCTTTCCTAACCACCATTGCCTTCTCCCAACCATATCAGTGCCAGTCTGTCAGTATCCCAATCCCACCCTTTGTTACCCTTCCATTATGTCCTCTGAAACCTCTTTTCTGTTGTTAAGAAACCAACCTGCATATTAGCCCTGTGCCCACCACCACTAAATCAGATACACAGAGATAGACAGACAGATGATAGATAGATAGGTAGATAGATAGATAGATAGATAGATAGATAGATAGATAGATAGATAGATGATGGATGGGTGGATGGATGGATCTTATATTTACTTTTATATATACATGATGTTCTTCCTACCCCAGGAGAATATACACTCCTAGAGGGCAAAAAATGTTTTATTTTGCCTTTATATCACAAGAACCTAGCATGGAACTTGGTATATGGTAAACAATAAATGGGGGTGAGTTGAACTGAGCTAAACTGAATTGAATTGAATTGAAGTGGCAGCCAGCATTGCTGGATCTAAGCCTAGGGTCTATGTTAAGGGTGGACCTTACTCAGGCTGGTAATCTATTAATTTAGGTTTGATGTTAGGATTAATTAGACACTCCTAAATCATTCAATAGCTAACAAAAGGAAGCTTACTTGTCCATAATATAGAATGGATATACAACAAATATGTTATTGTTCTGTCACATCCAACTCTTTGTGACCCCATCTGGAGTCGTCTTGGCAAAGATACTGAAGTGGTTTGCCATTTCCTTTTTCAGCTCATTTTATAAATGAGGAACTGAGGCAAACAGAGTTAAGTGACTTGCCCAGGGTCACACAGCTAGTAAATGTCTGAAGCCAGATTTGAACTCAGAAAGATAAGTCTTCATGACTCCAGGCCCAGCACTCTATCCTCACACCACCTAACTGTCGCTCAACAAGGATGCTTCAGCATTTAGCTTGAGTAGATGCAGCCTTTCCCATGTCCATAAGGAAATATGTCTTTGTCATCAAGGCAGGGAGTAGTTACTCTAGTGGTCTCCTTCAGACATCTACCAGATTGGGGGGGGGGGGACAACACCTTATGTGGGTAAGATGTTTTATTCCCCTAGGTAACCAGGAAGCCACATCAGTATGACCAAGGAATCTGCATTGAGGAGGTACAATTTAAGCCTTGAACCCCTGAGCCAATCAAGTCTTAGGGACAATTTTGTCATCTTTCAGAGAAAGCTAACCTAACTAATGTTGAGAGGAGAAGTGGGAATCTTGGTCTTATCTCGTACCACCCCATGCTTATAAAGGATCCATCATTTAAATGCTTTCAAGGCTTTTACCAGACACTTTTCCTGGCATAGTTAGGATCATGTTAAAGAAGAGAGGGGGGGGAAGGCAAAAATAATACAAACACAAAATAACAGTAACAAAAATTTTAACATCTCCCTCTGAAAAAAAATGCCAAAAAGAAAATGAAAGAAAAATATATGGAAGAAGACAAAAGTCATGAATCCTAGCTTTTCCTTCCCACCTTTGGAAGGACCAAGGTATAGATCTCAAAGATCCAGCCCATGTGATAAGTGATGTAAGATCTTTGCCATTCACAATGTGTCTCCTGATATAGGGGCTGGTCCTGAATGAGGAAATGGAGAGAAAAAGCCTTAATCCTAATTTAGTAATTAGTTATTGAAATTAAATAGAAAATAATAATTTCTCTCAGGGACAAGGGAAAAGGAAATATTAGGTTCTGATTTTCCAAGATCCTGGTAAAGGAGGACTAGAACCCTCCCACAGTATGTGAACCAGGAATGTTTGGCATCCTATCCCTACCTACTCCCTTGCATGGTCCTGGGGGGAGGGAAGGAGGAGGGGAGGGATTGCCTTTTTCCAGTAATCTTCTAAATTCTGTGTCCTCTAAATTTGACACACACAGCACACACCATCATTTTTTTTTCGAGAACCATTATGGCTCTGGGTGACAGAGGGCATTCATTTTCATGTTTTCTGAACAGACCCAAGTTCTTCTCTAACCTAATTCTGAACATTCTGAGCTAGTCTGAGTAGACATTAGTGACCAAAGAACAGTGCCAGATCCCTGACATATTAGTTGTTCTCAGTGAGATGCTTCAGGGCACTCCCTGTTGGATGTTCCTAGACACTGCATCCTATTTATTTCCCAGTTTGTTGATATACCTGCTGATCTACAAAGAGATAAAATACCTTTAGCAGCTTAATATTTCTAAATATTGATGAATAACAGCATAAAATGAAGGATTTAACCAGGCAGACTAGGAAACACATCACTTTTTCTCCACCCAATCTGGAATCTAAAGGTTAATCAGACTTGGCAGCCACAGACTGGGTGTCTAATAGATGATTCTGGCCAATACTTAGAAAATGCAATAGGAAATACACATGTCCCCTCCCTTTAACTCCTTACCATAAAAGAAGCAAGGACATCTAATTCTATTATATACTTCACCTCTGAAAGAGGAGACTATGAAAAAAAAAACTACACAACTAAAAAACAATCTCCTAGCACCATGGACAGTAGTTAATTTCCCCCAGCGCCTAAAGCATGGGGTTTCATTCTGAACTATTCCATGCATCTTTAATTACATGTAATATCTAGAAACCTGAATGAAATTAGAATGGACACTTCTCCCCAGTGAGGAATTCTGTTCTCTTTAGCATTCCAAGCAGCTCCCAACTTAGTGGATACGAATGAAGTGCAGCCAGAGGCCTGGGCCACAGCACCTGAGTGGAATTCAGATAGGCAGCTCTGTGTCCATTTTCCTGAACTGGGCACAAGAGCAGGGTTTGCCATAGCTGAGAAATGCCTGATGGATCAGAGAGTATGCATATTTAATAATAATATCTAGCATTTGGGGTTTGCAAAGTGTTTTACACGTGTTATCTCATTTGATCCTCATAAAAAACTTGAAAGTTCAAAACAATTATTATCCTCATTTTGCAGATAGGGAAACTGAGACTTAGAGAGGTTAAGTAACTTACCTAGGGTCACATAACTAAGTGTCTAAGGTGGGATTTAAACTTAGGTCTACTTGATTCCAAACCCAGTACCTTAACAACTGTGATACCTAGCTATTTAGAAAATTGCTCTGAGACAGGGTTTCTAATCCTTTACTCTGTCAGAGACATCCTTGTCAGTCTGGTGAAGCCTGTAGATCTCTTCTCAAAACAATGTTTGAAAATGTATAAAATAAAATTCATAGGATCACAAAGGAAATAAATTATATTGGAATACAATTATCAAGATATTTTTAAGTTCACATCCCTTACATTAAGAACCTTTGCTCTAGGTCTGTAAAATGACTACTGCAAAATGGCCTTTGAAATGATTACTTTCATCATCATCATCAAAGTCTTTTGCTAAAAATTATGGAGGATACGGATATGTAAAAGAACATTTTTTCACCTTAAGAAATGTTGGATGTGAGGAATTCAGAGAAACATGAGAATAAGTGTATAAGTAATATGAATGGGTTTAGAGTGAAGTAAGTAGAGCCAGAAAAAACAGTACACGCAATGACCATGTAGCCTAATTTTCTAAGGCAGTCACCCTATTCCCACTTACCTTGATGAGTCAGGTCCCAGAGCTCAACTACTTTATCCCCTTGTGCCTCTAAGGGTAGCCCTGAAGGGTTGGTGGGTAGGTTCTTTTCTAATGTTTTCACTCATGCGCCCCCAGTGATGTACTTTCTCCCAAGATTATCATTTGAGAATCAATCTAGTCATCCAGGCTTAAACAGATTTTCAAAAGGAGTATTTACTAAGATAGTACATTAAAAACATTTGGAACAAAAACATCTCCCCAAAATTCTATTATACTCTCTCCGTCAAGTACATATAGAATCTAGGGGAAAGTGGGCTCCAGCTTAGAGAGCACAGGTAGCAAAGGGTTAATTCACAGCTCCTGCTTGCTGGAAGTCTGTATCCTACTTTCTTTGGCTGCTGATAATGATGTGGTCGTTAGCTGTTCCAGAGATGCTTCAAGAACAATTATGGGAATTCTCCCAGGCCTCTAAGGTTTATGAAGTCCTCCCCTAGCCAATAGTTAGAGAAAGAGAAAACCATGCCTAATCCAAAGTGCTCTCCTCCCACTTGCACAACTCCTTCTCTAGGTATTTAACTGGAATGCTCTTCCTTTGTTTTCCATTTGCTGGAATCTCTATACCCACAAGATGCTGAATAATGGGTTTTGAACTGGTTTTATCCCATAAGCCACTTAAGTTTCATCAGCAAGTCTTAACCTTCTTCCTGACAGCATTGTTCCAGTTCACCAAAAACATTTTATATTTAAAGGGCTTAATTGCTTGAGACTTGCTCTCACTGTGTTATCTGAGCATCTTATCACATACTTTGAGTGGGATGGGCTGACTTTTCTCATTTACTCAGTCAACCCCACTCTTATAACTGCAATGTTGTAAATGAAAAGAACACTAAAAATGAAGCCAAATATTTAGTTGTTTTTAACTACCAGTGTTTGTCCTAAGTAAAAGATGAAATAAGTACACCTCCCTCCTTTCCGTGGAGAGAAGGGACTGGGGGAGGCTATAAGTACAGGATGTGCAATTAATTGTCAGATGTGGTATTGCATCAGCTAGTTTTGCTTGATCGGTGTTCTTGCATCTTAAGTAAGTTTAGGCTGGGTGTCAAGAAAATCTTGTGAACAAATGGAGCTGTCCAAAAGGGGCGAGCTTGCCCAGAGCTTCCTCCAGAAGTGGTGAGTTCCTCTTCCTTGGAGCTCTTTAAGCAAAGATTAAATGATCCCTTCCTCAGGTGTGTTATGATGGAGATTCCTGTGCTCTATGGGATAGACTGATGGCTGCTGAGGTACCTTTAAAATCTGAAAATGTGTGATTCATTATTACAAGCTAAGCCTCGGTGGGAGGGAAAGGATACCTGGAATGAGTGTGAATCACAAAATCTCAGAGTTTAAAGAGACCTCAGAGGTTGTCCAGTCCAAGTAATATCTGAACAGGAAATCCATCTACAACAGTGGTGTCAAACTGAAGTAAACACAGTGTGCCCCATACCACTGTAAAATGTGATTGGCAAATGTTTAACAAAATAAAATTTTTAAAATGTTTAATTTGTGGTTTTTGAAGTCAATAAGCTACAATATCTTTCTACTGTGCTTATCCATTCTTACCTCAAAAACATCCATTGAAATTCAGATTACTATCTTTGGAGGTAGCCAAATTCCATTTTTGTACAACTCTGATTGCTGTATTTTCCCCCTTAAATGGAGGCAGGTGGTGGCTCTGTGGACAAGGTGCTGAGTCTAGAATCAGGAAGATCTGAGTTCAAAATACTCACTAGCTGTGTGGCTCTGAGTAAGTCAATTAACCTCTGTTTGCTTCAGTTTCCTCGACTGTAAAACGGGACTAGTAATAGTGCCTACTTTGCAAGGTTGTTGTGAGGCTCAAATGAGGTGATATTTGTAAAAGAGCTTAGCACAATGCCTGGCATGTATTCAGCACTATCTAAATGCTTATTCCCTTCCCCTAAATCTGCCTTTCTGTAAGTGCCCCCAATTGATTCTAGTTCTCTGAGACCAAACAGAACAAATATGAACCTTCCTTCTCATCTGTAAAAAGTGCTAGACCAATAGCCCCTACCTTGCAGGTGTAATGAAATATGGAGGCAAGGTAATCACTGCTACACAGGGTTATTCTGGGGACAAAATGAGATCATATATGTACATTTTGAAACACACTATAAAGGTCAGCTTTCTTATCATCGTCATGATTCCACATTACAAATCTTCAAATATTTGGAGGCAACTCTGTATACAAAAATCACTTTTAAAATGTTGAATCGAATTGTGTTGAGTTGAATTGAATTTAGTTGAGTCGAGATGAATTGAACTGAATTGAATTGAATTGAATTGAATGAACTTGAAAAATCTCCTACGAAGTCCAAATTTATTCTCCCAGGCTTAAGTGACTGTAGGGCTTGTCCTGTCCCCCTCCTTATCAATTACTACCTTTGAAATGTCACATTTCCCAATAGCTTCCCTTCAAAAATCCCCATTCCTGTCCATGACATCTTTTTGCCCTCAGGCTCAAATTTTATTCTGGGGTTGAAATTTTAGGCAAAACCATGTTAGGTTTTCCTTGGAGATGAGTCTTTATCTACCAGGATGGGTTCTCTCTCTCCTGCTCTTCCAACTTCCCAATAGGATATTGTGTGTGGAGACAGAAGGCTTCTATTGATCTAAGTGCTGTAGGAAGAGTGCTGCAGTTGGAGAGAGAGGACAAAGGCTTCAATGCAGTTCCACTACTACTACCTTTATGGCTTTTCACAAGTCACCTCAACCTCTTTGGGCCTCAGTTTCTTTTTGGAATGTACGCATGGCATGTATAAATGAACTCTGAGGCCTCTTCTCATGGGCGGCACAGTGGATAGAGTGCTGAGATTCAAGTAAGGAAGATCTAAGCTCAATCATGACTCAGATGTTTATCAGCTATATGAGCATGGACAAGTCCCATGATCTCTCAGCCCATTTCCTCATCTGAAAAACAAGGGGATTGGACTAGGAGAGCACAAAGAACCCTTCCAACTTGTAATGCCAAGCAGAGTGAGACTTTTTGCTGTTTTTTTGTTTGCGTGCTTCTCAGCACTAAGGTAGATTCAAGTGCCTTTGTTTGAGTCTTGCCTTTGTTTCAATCAAGGCTCTTTGATTGAATTGAGAATCTTTGATGACCTGCTTAAGCACAGGAAGGCCTAAGTCACATGGGTTTGAGTCACATGGTTGTGATGCCCTCTGACCCTGAAGAAGGATATAGAGATAGAGGGGTAGAGAGGAAGAGGGAGAGGGAGAGGGAGAGAGAGATAGATATACCCTGAGGTTAGCATTTTGTTTGGGAGGTTTTCACTCATTGGAAAAGTGGCCATGTGGTTTGGCCAGACAAGACTCTGGGTAGCTGTTAGGAAATCCCCTCACTGGCTTTGAAAACTCAGGTTGTTGCTTCTCTCTCTGGTAACTATGTATTATGATTTGGTCAAACAGATAGAAGCCTGTCTGTTGGTTTCTGTTATTCTCTCTGCTTGTAATTCCTGTTTGTAATTTCTGTTGGTATTTTCTCTGAAGTTCAGGGTGCTGACTTTTTCCCCTGAAATAAGTGAATGATATATGTATGTTTAATTAAAGTGAGATTGTAAACCCCTCAAAGTTGCTTTCCTTAGAAAAACAGATCAAAGAACCTGTGCTATCAGCCCTCCTGTATGCTAGTGTTATTGGCCTTATACAGCCACAGTAGCGGCAAATAGCATTGTTGTTACACAACTCTAAATCTATAACCTTAGGATTCTGAACGTATGATCCAGAACTCTTATGTTGTGAGGACCCTGGTAACAAATCAACCATAAGAATGTGGGAGAAGGAAGGTCCCACAGTCACTTTTTCAATTAACCTACTCTTTTTCATGGTTACAGGTTAAAACCAGGAATCTTAACAAGGTCAGTGAGGTCTAGGACTGAGGCTCCAAAAGTTTAGCATCAGACATGAAATCAAGTCAACTACCATTTATCACTTAGGATGTACCAGGCACCATGTTAAACACAGGCAGTACAAAGAAAGGAGTGGCACAAACATGGGTACTATCCCCAAAGAGTTAATATTCTAATGGGGGATAACACATTAATAGCTTTGTATATACAAGATACGTATATTGTGAAAATGGCAGGTAATCTCAGATAGAAGGCACTGGGAGTGGGGGGAAGCAGAGGAGAGTCCACTTGCAGAAGGCAGGATTTGAGCCAAGTTTTAAAGGAAACCAGGTAAGCCAGGAGGTGGAAATAAGGATGGACAATATTCCAGGCATGGGGGATGGCTAGTGAAAAAGCATAAGATTGGGAGATGGAGTGTTGTGTTCAAGGCATAACAAGAAGACCAGTTTCACTGACCCTAGAATACATAGAAAAGAGTAAGTTTTAAGAAGACTGGGAAAGTAGGGAGGGGCCAGGTTACAGCTATCTTTAAATGCCAAAGGGAGGACTTTATATTCAAACCTGGAAGTAATAGGGAACCATAGTAATTTATTGAGGGTGAAGAGGGTGATACGGTCAGATCTGTGCTTTAAGAAGATCACTTTGGACTGGAGTGGGTAGAAACTTAAGGCAGGGGAGACCAAACAGAAGGCTATCACAATAGTCCAGGCATGACATGATGACCATCACCAGAGGAGAAGTTATCTGAGTGGAGAGAAAGGAATATATATGAGAGCTGTTGTAAAGGTAGTATCGTGGGATTCTGGCAGAGGTGCGGGATACCTCAGATGATACCAGCGGAAAGGTGACATCTTTCCACATGGCGGATGCCAGGGAGAATTATGATGATATGTAATGGGAGTAGGGCAACTAGGTGGTTTAGTAGATAGAGCACCGAGCCTGGAGTCAGGAAGATCTGAGTTCGAATCCAGCCTCAGACACTTACTAGCTGTGACATTGGGCAAGTCACTTAACCCCAGTTTGCCTCAGTTCCTCATCTGTAAAACGGGGACACACTGGAGAAGGAAATGGCAAACCCCTCTGGTATCTTTGCCAAGAAAACCCAAAATGTAATCACAAAGATTCAAGCACAGCTAAATATTTTGGAAAGACAGAGTATACACAAACATTCTGTAACTGATTCTGGTTGGCTAACCATGTGTTGAGGAGGTTTGGCTCTTTGGCTATGGAAACTTTCAATAAGGCCTGTCAACTTTGGCTATTGCCTCTTTTTGCCCCATCATCCCTCACCGTCCCAGAATTCCTGTGTCCTAGCTTGCAGCCAGTGAAGCATCATGCCTTGAAGAGCAGGGAGTGGCCTGCAGGAGTAACCTTTTGTTTCCCAGCCGAGTGGTAGCTGAGACAAAGACTCGACTAGCAATGATGTTGCCTCTGACCTGAACTTGGCGTGACCAATATTATGCAGGAGAAGAGCTCAATTGAACCTATTTTTTCCAATGATTGAAGTGGCATAAATGAAGAACAGGACCCCAAGGGCCTATTAGGGAGAGGAGAATATTTTTACTTTGTTTTGTATATGCCTTCAAAGTAAATATCCCTTTATAAAAACCACCTGATATTCAGTGGTTAAATGGAACCCCACATATCCAATCTGTTGCCAAGTCTTGCTGTTTCTGTGGTAACATTGTATCTCTGGCCTTCTCTCCCAAAGAGGCTTGCGACATTGCCCTTTGGGGTTCTAGGTGAACCTGAAGGGTTAAGGTTTCTTCACTCTACTATCATTGGTTTAAGCCCGCGGTTGGCTGTGTCCTTCTCCTTGACCCCCATTGTCTGGGGGCATGTGACTAGTGATGTGAGAGAAAGTGCAACCGGTCCTGGAGAGGAAGGCCTGGGTAATAATGTCTGGAGGAGGAGACAGATATCAGTAAGAGACAGAAGGTAGAAGTGTGAGAGGAAGAGATAAAAATCGTCAGAAGTTTGTTATAGAATGGGAGCTCCAGAGGGCACAGAAGAGGGGACAGGGAGATAAAGAGCAAGACATTGGTGAGAGAGAGTAGTATTGAGGTTAATGGGAATGAGAGAGTGGGGAGAAGGGCCTGGGGAATGGAATTTGCTCTTCAACAGTCTAGGAATCAGTATCATAGAGATAGAGTAATGACCCCATAAACTTTATGTGTCAGAGGTAGGACTGGAACCCAGGTGTTCCTAACTCCAATACTACCCACTATCTAAACTTTGGACGTGGTGAATGTTTAATAAAGATTTGGACAAAGGAAGGGGAAAAAGAGAAGAGTAAACAAAACATGGAGAAGAGAGGATAGAAGAGGGAAGAACAAGAGAGAAAAGAAGAGGACAGGAGAAGGGAAGGAAGGAGAAGAGAGAAAAGCATAGGAAAGAAGAGGAGAGGAGAGGAGAGGAGAGGAGAGGAGAGGAGAGGAGAGGAGAGGAGAGGAGAGGAGAGGAGAGGAGAGGAGAAGAGTTTCTGTTTCTCTCCTTTCTTTCTCCTTTTCCTTTCCTCCCTATTTTCTTCTCTTTCTTTCTCTTTGTGTCTCTTTCTCTACCTTGGTCTCTCTTTGCTTTCTCTCTTTCCCTCCCCATTTTCTCACCTTTGTTTTTCCTTCCCTTCCCCTATTCATTTTTTTCTGTCTTTCTCTTTATCTCTGCTTCTCTCTCTATTTTTCTCCCTCCTCCATTTTTCCTCTATCTCTTTTGGTCTCTCTCCTTTGCCCCTCTTCTCCATTCTCTTCTTTCTCTCTGCTTCTGTCTCTCCTCTCTCCCTCTTTCTTTCCTTCTCTCTCATCCATTCTCTTCATCCTTCTCTTTTGCTTCTCTACCTCTTTCTCCTTTGCCCTTGTTCTTTTTGTCTCTCTTGTTTCTGCCTTTCTATTTCTCTTTTCGTCTCTATCTTTCTCAACCTCTTTGTCCTCCTATCCCCCTCCCCCCTTCCCTTCCTTTTCCACTCCTCTCTCTGACTCTATATCTCTTTGTCTCTGTCTTCATCTCCGTCTGTCGCTTTTTCTCTCCCATCTCATAGAATGTTCCAGTGTAGAAGTGAATCTTCCTCTCTCTCTCCCTTTCCCAAATCTGATAAACTCAGATTTTTAAAATATAACTCCAACACCATATCAAGACCTGGGGTAAATTGTGTTCTGCTCCCTAGAGAATATTAAGAGATATCTGGGAAAAGGAAGTCACGATTGACTCCTCCTATTCTAGTCAATCTCTGTTTCCAGTTCAATCAGAAAAGGAAAAAAAAATCCAGCAAGCTTTTCTACTGCCAATGCCTCCTCTGTCTTCAGTTGCTCAGAAATAGCCCGGGGAAAGTACCTACAGCTGTAGCTCTGTCCCTTCCTTATTAAGATTGACTGCAGGAGAGTTTGTTTCATTGAAATAGAGGCTGATAATTCAGTCAGATCCTTGGCTACATGTATCACACGTATTCTCTCTCTCTCACACACACACACGCGCGCACACACACACACACACACACACACATACACACGCACACACGGAAGGGAAGGGATTAATAATTTACATTGCTTTATTATGTGCCATGCAAATTAAACACATATCATCTTATTGGATCCTCACAGCAACCCTTCTACATAGGTGCTGTTTTTACCCACACTTTACAACTGAGGAAACTGAAGCAAACAAACCTTAAATGACTTGCCCAAGGTCACATGGCTAATAAGTGTCTGAGGATGAATTTGAACTTAGTCTTTCTGACTTCAAGTCCAGTGATGTATCTACTGTGCCACTAGTTGTCTCTAATATACCATGGGTGTTAAAAATAAATACTGTGAGGTTAGAATTCCTATGAGGGTTGGGAAGCATCTTCTTGACCAAAGGAAACAGAGAAAACTCTGCCTCATTTCACACACGGGGAGGCTCATGGTAGAGGATAATGGGTAAAAAGACATAACTTCCCTCAAATGGAAACAGCTTCGGAGATTTAGGGTAGAAAATTAGAATTTCCTAAGTTAGGAAGTCTCAACCCCTCCTCCCGTCCCCAAGAACATATACCTTTTACTTTACTGGACAACAACTAATCCATCCTTTTATAGAAAAGATAGGGATATTAAACTGGAGCTTTCTCTGCCTCCCAAATCAATGTTATAAGCCATCTCCCTTCACTGGCATCTATTCTTGAGAGTAACCATCAATACATAAGCATCTATTAAGCTGCCCCTGTGTCCATCACTGACTGGGTGCTTGGGATATAAAAACAAGCAAGAAAATCCCAACCTTCAGAGCTTTCATTCTACTGAAGGAGACATAGCATGTTTATTAGCAGGAAGATGTAGAGAGGCAGTGTAACAGCATGATGTACTGGGAGGAGCCATGGATTTGGAGCCAGAGGAGCTGGCTTGGAATCCTTGTCTTGGCTCCTTATTCATCTGCTCAAGGATTTCATTTACTCATCTATAAAATCGGAGGGTCCAATCAGGTCACCTCTTATGGTGTCTTTTAGTGTTGAATCAATGATCCCATGGAGCAATGCAAAGAGTACCAGATTTAAGGTCAAAAAATTTAACTTCAAGTCCAGGCTCTAGCACTTACTGTGTGAAATTGGGAAAATTGTTTCACCCATCTGAGTCTCAGCTTCCCCTCCTGTAAAATGGAATGACTTGAGAAGGACTCAAAAAGAAGGAAAAATTAGTTGATAAAGCAAGGTAAGTAAAACAATGGAAAAAAAAGACTAGAATCATAGAACTTCCAGACTAAAAGGATCTCAGTGGCCATGTAGTCCACACAAATACAAAGAAGAACAACAAGAAGTCCCGCCATCATACACCCAAGTGGCCATCAAGCCTTTGCTTCAAGACCTTCAAAACACTCTGCAAAAATATAGTTTACATCAAGAAAACCTTCATAAACTGATACGAAGTGAAGTAAACAGGACCAAGAGAATAATTTGTATACTGATAATATTATAAAGACAAACAGCTTTGAAAGACTTTCTTAGGATCTCTGACCAGCATTTATTGGTCAACCATGATTACAGCAGAGTAATGATGAAACATACTACTGGATAGATACTTCCTAATAGAGATGTGAAAAACAGAGTGATGGTGACATTTTTCAGATGTGGCCAAAATTTGTTTTGATTAACTATGCATATTTGTAGAAGGGTTTTGTGTTTTGTCCTCTCTCAGATGGGGGCGAGGGAGATAAAATGCAGAAAAGATAGATTTTTGCTAGTAATTTTTTTAATTTTAAAAAAATCTAGCTAAATTATACAGTATTAACCCCTTTCTGTCAGTTTAGCTGTGTTGTCCAAGAAAGGAAATCAGCTGAGTCTGACATATGTTCTTGATGAAGCTGTGATGACTCTCTCCTAGATGTTTACTATTATTGTTGTTGAGTCATTTCAGTCATGTCTGACTCTTCGTGACCCCATTTTGGAATTTTCTTGGCAAAGATACTACAGTGGTTTGCTATTTCATTATCCAGCTCATTTTACAGATGAGGAACTGAGGGAAACAGGGTTAAGTGACTTGCCCGGTGTCACACAGCTAATAAGTGTCTGAGGTTGGATTTGAACTCATGAAGATGAGTCTTCCTGATTCCAATCCCAGTGCTCTATCCACTGCAATATCTAGCTGCCCAAATATTTACTATCTCTTTAATGATTCCTTCTAGAATTTTTCCAGGAATTAAGTCAAGCTCGCTGGCCTATTGTTTGCAGATTCCCTTTTTTGAAAATTGAGACATTTGCCACTTTGCAGTCCCATAATATGACTCCTACTCTCCACAGTCTCCCAAATATCACTGACAGTAGTTGTAGTACTCATGTCCACCATTTTCAGTGTCAAAGAATGCAGTTCATCTTGGCTAAGTGACTTGAATTCATCAAGGACAGTTAAGTGCTCTCTTGTTATATTTCCTTATATGGGATATGTATAATTTGTCTAACTACACAAATGGCACAGATAGACATGATCCAACATCCAATCTGACCTACCATGTCTCCAAGGGAACCGGGAACCACCTTTCTGACTTAGTAATAGAAGGACTACCCTGGCACCAACAGCAGCCTGCCTAAGGAGGATGGGAGGAGTGAAGAGAGAGGCAATCTCTCCTTCGGTCCCTGAGAAGAGCATGTGGCTACAATTATATCTATTTGCTACCCCTCAACTATCTCTAGGAGTATGAGTCTGGGTTCAGAAGGAAAGCCATTTCTTTAATCGCTTTTCAGGAGGAAGGTAGCTTTTAGGTGCACTCATTAGCTTAGCCCCTTCTCACCAAAGAACTATACAGAAAACCATCACAAATAATGAAGAGTAAGTAAACCCATTTATATAAGCAAAAACAGCAAGTGTAAGCTGGAGAAGTTCTGGAGATTAGGTTTTATCAAAGGATGCACCAAGGTAATGCACTTCAGCCAGGACTAGGATAAGATCTCAGCCTAAATCAGAGGAGAGAAAATGATCTCACCTAAAGGAGAGCCATTCTCGACAATCTATAGTTGTAAGCCCTGGACATCAAGGGATATGATTGGTCCAGCTCCCCATACAAGTCTGTGGTTCCAAGAATTCCAATCCACCGTTCAAAAGTTCATATCTGTTCAGTCTCCTTGGAAGTCCTCTCTTGAAGTATCTCTGCAGATAGCTAAAGTCCCTTACTCAGGTTTACAGTCACCCTCAGTGTTCCTTTCAGTCAATGGTGTCTTGAACCTTTGTTTATGCAGCATGCAAGAACATGAAGGCACTAAGTAGCATGCTATCTTTCAGAGTGCACCCAAGGAGGTAGTTAGGGATGCAGTAGGTACAGCACTAAGTTTAGAGTCAGGAAGAGTTCAAATCAGACACTAGTAGTAGTGTGGCCCTGGGCAAGTCATTTAGACTTGCTTGAGTTTCCTCAATTATAAAATATGTCTTGGGTGGCTGTGAAGATATTTGTAAAGCCCCTGGCACATAGTAGGCACTTAAACAAATGCTTGTTTCCTTCCTATTTATCTTCAATATCCACTCCTTATTAGCCATTTTTTGTCCTTTTGAGTTAGGCTTCCAACATCATCATTCCACTAAAACTTCTCTCTTCAAAGTTACCAATGATCTCTTAATAGCCAAATCAAATTTTCTCAATCCTCATTCTTCTTGACCTCTCTGTAAGATTTCATATTATCAACTACCTTCTACTCCAATATAGTCTCTCCTCTTGGGGTTTTCATAACACTTCTCTCTCTCTTCAATCTCCGTTTCTGGATCTTCCTACATTCCATGCCTACTAACTATGGGTGTATCCCAAGGCTTTCTCCTCTTTTTTCTCTGTGCTCTCTCACTTGGTAATCCCATAGGGATCAAAAATCTTCTATATGCAGATGATTTCCTTAATCTATATATCCATCCCTAGTCTCTCTCCTAATCTCAAGCCTTACATTACAAACTGCTTATCAAACATTTCAAACTAGATGTCCTTAAGTATTCTCAAACTCAACATGTTCAAAACAAAACTAATTCTTTTCCCCAAAACATCCCCCCCCCCGAATAAACCTACTATTATTAAGGGTACTACCATTGAACTATTCACCCAGGCTATGGCTTTGCTGTAATGCTCAACTCTTCAATCACTACCCCAAATATTCAATCATTTGCCAAACCTTGTCATTTCTATTCCAACATCTCTTGGATATGTTCCCTTCCCTTCATTCACATAGTCACTTCCTATAGTTTAGATCCTCATCGTCTCTCACCTAGACTATTATTATAATAGCCTTCTAACTAATCTTTTAGTATTTATCCATACTTTCCAACTATTTTGCCCTCCTTGCCTACTTCCACCTTTGCATTGAAGGCAACCACCAAAGCTTTTTTTTATTTGATTGAGGGGTTCTTACTTCATAGAATTTGTCACTTCACCCTTTGTGACAAATGTTGGTTCATGAGTTGTAATTATTTTCAAGGAGATCTTTCTGCAAATATTTCTCATGAATATTGAAACACGAGATGATCGACCATATCATGAAATGATACTTCTTGTTGCTTTTGGTCACAACTATTTCTGCCCAGTCCTTTTTTATTGCCTCTTCACAGAGAGCTGTCCATCCATTTAGCTACAACTTCCTTCCTGCTTCTGTTTTCATTTATATCAAGAACATTAAAATTGAGGCAATTCAATTCCTCCAGTAGTATGTCAATCAATCATTAGAAAATGATCACGCCTTTAGAATGCCAATAGCTAAGTTAGAGTTGACAGGCTAAAAACTGTGTGGTTTCTAGTACTTTTCATCTCCTTTCCTACCATTCTGCCACCATAATTGCCAAATGAGAAGGTAGCCTCACAAAAGGGTTTTTTGGTTGGTTGGTTTGTTTCATAGCACCTTTCATATTATTTCTTGTATCTCTAGCACCTGGAACAGACCTTTACTTTTGTTTATCCTATAAACAGAAGCCAGCAGGAGCAAGGCCTTTTGTCCTTGCTATTCCCCTCATCAAGATTTGGGGTGATCTGGTTTACAGTAGGGGAAACTAAGCCAGTGAAAACCTGATTGAGATAGCTTATGGTTTTTTTTCTAGACAAAGATTGCTAGAGGAAGTGGGATTTCATAAAACAGTGAACATTCGTCTCTTTTCTCTCGGCCCGGATGGCGGCAGCATGGGTAAGTGCCGTGGTCTTCGTACTGCTCGAAAACTCCGAAGCCACAGGAGAGACCAAAAGCGGCAAGACAAACAATACAAAAAAGCACATTTGGGCACTGCCTTGAAGGCTAACCCATTTGGAGGAGCATCTCATGCCAAAGGGATTGTCTTGGAAAAAGTTGGTGTGGAAGCCAAGCAGCCCAATTCTGCCATCAGGAAGTGTGTGAGAGTCCAGCTGATTAAGAACGGCAAAAAAATCTCTGCCTTTGTTTCCAATGATGGCTGCTTGAACTTTATTGAGGAAAATGATGAGGTTTTGGTTGCTGGATTTGGTCGAAAAGGTCATGCTGTTGGTGATATTCCTGGAGTCCGATTCAAGGTTGTAAAAGTTGCAAATGTTTCTCTTCTGGCCTTGTACAAAGGCAAGAAGGAAAGACCAA
>CM053626.1:195668825-195686368 GCA_028646595.1 Phalanger gymnotis | reverse complement strand
GATGTCTTTGTCATAGTAAAAAAATTTTCATGTTAAAAAAAAAACAGTGAACATTCCATTCCTTGAGTGCCACATTTGAAAGCCATTTTCCCTAGTTATAGATTGTTCCCCCCCAAGTCTTCCCTCCCTCAATGATGAAGTAATGGGGAGGTCCCAATTACGCACTGTCAAGTCAATCAAAAGGAAGACACACCAAGGTATAAAAGGCCTGATAGGCCCTTGCTCTGGGTCTTTTGGTATGAAATGGAGGTAAGCTAATAATATGCCTTTGTTACCAGGTTGAATACACCTACTAATAAGGGATATCTTGCTCATATAATTGCCTCTGCTTGCCCTTTATTAAATTCTGGGCCCTACATAAGCTACTAATAAATTCTTGTTGGTTGACTGATGCATTATAACACATGTTGCCATGGCCAAAGAGTTCAGCATCATTTAAATGCAAGCCTGCTAGTAATGAGAGTCTCCATTTTTAGCTGGGCTGAGTCCCAGAAAATAGGGTTATTCAAGACCATAGTTGAAATCTTTCCAGCATGGTTGAACCTGACAAAGCTTGCAGGGAAAACAGAAGCAAAGTAAGTATTGATCAGCTCTGATTTCTCTGTTATCACTTATTGTCATCCTATCCACCATAGACAATGGTCCTATATCTTTTCTGTTCCTCCTCTTTTCCTCAATTTAGCTCGAAAAACAAAACAAAGCAAAACAAAAAAAACAACCATTTGTTGTCCTTAACTTTCCTTGCCAGCCTCAGTTCATTCTGAGTTTAAGTACTCCTGACACTATTCTCACAGGAAAACCATATCATTTCCCTATTCAGTAAACTCCAGTGGCTTTCTGTTACCTGTAGGAGCAAATATAAACTCTTCTGTTTTGATTTAAAGTACTTCACAACCTAATCCCAAGCTACCTTTCCATCCTTATTATATACCAACTCTCATCACATATGCTCTGGTCCAGTTAATCTGGCATTCTTACTCTGTCTCATAAATAGCACTCATTTCCCATCTTCATGCCTTTGCACCAGTTATCCTTTTTGCCTAAAATGTACTCTCTTCACCTCCCCCCCACACACTCCATGCAGACACCCCTATCCCATCTCTCATCTCTGCCTCTTAGAATACTTAATTTCTAATATGGAAATGTTTTACATGATTACACATGTATAACCTCTATCAGATTGCTTGCCATCTCAGGGAGGGAGGGCAGAAAAAGAAGGAAGAAATAGAATTTGGAACTCAAAACCTTTTTGTAAAATGCTAAAAATTGTTTTTATATGTAGAAAAAAATAAAATATTATTTTAAAAAAGAAAAAAAAAGAATCCTTAGTTTCCTTCAAGTGTATTCAAGCACTATTTTCTACATGAATCCCCAGATGCTTGTACCATCCCCTCCACCAATCATTTTATATCAATTTGATATATAACTATGTATGTATTTATAGGTGTTATCTCCTTCAATAGCATGTAGTCTCCTTGAGGGCAGGAACCATTTCACTTTCGCCCTTTGTATCCCCAGGACCTGTCCCCAATACATTAACAAACTGCTATTAACAAATGCTTCATTGGCTGTCTGATAATGTCACGCTTTTGCATTGATCCACTTTAATAGGCCCATGGTCTCATATTGATGTTCAAAAGATGGAAATTTTGTGTCATGGAGCAACTTAGTGCTGTTAAAAAAAACCCATACAATTTTCCAAAGCTGATTTAGCCTTTCCTCTTATTCAATTGTAGACTCAAGTCATCATCCATATGCAGTGTTGGTCCAACACATATATACTAATAAACTAACTGAATGGATGTAAATTCTGTTATGTGTCAGTCTTGACAGTAGGTATTCTTTTAAGATGTTTCTTTGATGCCCTTTGTCATCATGTCAGATTTTTTAAAAATCCTTCCAAATTCAGTTCTCTCTTGTTACAGAGAAAAATTATTAAGCAATAACTTCTGAGGGTCCCCTGGTTTTCTGCTGTGAGGGGCAGTTGCATTTCATTTTCCAATATCTGGGATTTTCACTGGTGTTTTAATTGCTCGGATTTTAATATCTAGTAGGCATTCTTCAGCCACTCATTTTTCCCCCTAAGTGGATTGTTAAGGAAGCCCAATTTCACAAAGCTAGGTTCCATATAAAGCAAAAATTATAAAAGTATCTTTGATTAATAAAATGATTCCTAGGATGGATTCCTTTGAACAATGGAGCCCCAAGTATTTTACATTTATATAGCACTTTAAGGCTTGAAAAGTGTGTTGCAAATATCTCATTTTATCCCCATAACAGCCTTGGGAGGTAGGTGCTTTTATTACCCCCATTTTATAGATGAGGATACTGAGGCAGAAAGCTTAAGTTGCCTGCCCAGGGTTACAAAGATAGTAATGATCAGAGACCAAGTTTGAATTTAGGTCTTCAGATGCCAAATGCAGTATTCTGTCCACTGTAGCGCCTAGCTGCTTCCTAGTGATTTATGAACTATTAGATACTTTACAATGAAACTTTTAAGAAAAGGGATAAATCAGCCTGAAGTGAAAAAGTAAGAGAATGGAAAAATAAGATACAATTTATTATGTCCCCTCTAGAGCTATTCCCACCCCCATCAACTTTTACCCACATGCTGGGTTCCCAGAGAAGCAACTACCCCCAGGTTCAAAGTATTGTATGGGTCTGCTCTCAGAAAGCTAGAGCTCACAAGCCTTACTGGTATGCTCCCCTCTAGGGTCCGCTGATAAACTCAAAGAAAAAAGCCATTTAGTCAGTCAATCAACAAACATTTGTTAAATGCCGATGATGATTCAGGCAGTGTGCTAAGTACAAGGGATGCAAAGAAAGGGCAGGGGGGAAGAATATCCTGTGCCCTCAAAGATCTTATATTCTAATGGGACAGACATGTAAACAGCTAGGTAAATATAAGATATATACTGAATAGTCAGAAGGAACTTTGACAGGGGACGCAATTAGCACCTGGAGGATGAAGAAGACATACTAAGATGGCATTGCAAGAATACTTGCTACAAAATATCTTCCTTCACCCCCCAAAAAAAGAAATCTGAGATACATTCTCCAGTAAAACACATAATGTCACTGGGCACACGCAAGTTGTTTGTTATTCAGTTATGTCTGACTCTTTGTGACCCCATTGGGATTAAGCGACTTGCCCAAGGTCACACAGCTAGTAAATGTGTCAAGTGTCTGAGGCCGGATTTGAACTCAGGTCCTCCTGACTCCAAGGCCAGTGCTCTACTCACTGTGCCACCTAGCTGCCCCAGGGATTTTATTGATAAAGATACTGGAGAGGTTTGCCATTTCCTTCTCCAGCGGATCCATTTTGTCGGGCAACTAGAGTTTAAGTGACTTGCCCAAGATCACACAGCTAGGATGTGTCTAAGGCTGGACTTGAACTCAGGTCTTCCTGACTCAGACTCAGTGCTCTATCTACAGATCCACCAGCTGCCTCACACTAACAGAGTCACAAACATAGAGGATACGCAGGACCCAGGCGACTCATACCTCAGACCCTTTGGGGCCTTGTTGTCCTTTCTCTTGTCATATATGATGTTCTTGTGCTGCTTTCCCATGGCAAAGCATCTCTTCTGAACATCTAGGCTCCATGGGCCTATTTCTCTCCTCAGCTCAACTCCCAACACCCAGGGCTGGCTCTCTTCTCAATTCACAGAAACCATATTCCTTGGATCTGTCTCCCACTTTGACTAGTGGGCCTGTTCCCTGCTGGATGCAGCATCTCCTAATGGGTGAGTAGATCTATGCCAAGATGCTAAGGCTAATGGGAGGAAGGGAGAGAGAAATTCCTTCCCCTACCCCCACAAAGAGATGAGGAGATAGTCCCTCTCAAGAGGTAGTTTCTGCTTCCAAAATTGGCTCTTTTTGGCTGCTCGGATTCATATTCCTCAGAGCTGTCTCCCACCTCAACTGCCTCCTTAGAAAATATGCCTTGCTTTTTTTTAAGAGTGGCCTGCAGTATGACTGGCCTTGGCTATACAGCGACTGCCTGACTTCTAACCCTATATATTTTGATTTATTTCTTTTAATTCCATATATTTTGAATGGAGAAATGCACAGCTCATAAAAGAGTACCACTGTGTAAGCCCTTCTTTGCACTTTAAGAATTCATTATCTCTATTACCTGTCCCTTTCTGTAATTAAATCAACTGACTGGGGTAAATAAACTGAATAGGGGTGTCTTGATTAACTTGACTCACCTCCACTATAACAATCTCTTCAGAACCAAATCCATTGTATAATTGGATTCAACGGAATCAATTGTAATAAAGATTCGATTTCTTTAGAACCAAATCCATGTATAAATGTATAAATCATGATTACTTTCATACTCTAACCAAAAGGAACATAATAATTTTTACCCTCCATGCTTTTCATTCATTCATTCATTCAGATAGAAACCAGGCCCTTTGTGACTTAATCTATTCAGCTTTGGAAGAAACAGCTTGGGCTCACACTCCCCTGATCGGTGAACTGATCAGAACAAAAACACATGGCCAAGTACACCTGGGCTGGCCCAAGCCCCTGATCCGTGTTTCACCTGGCCTTTGATTCTCCACTCCAGCTACCTCCTTGGCCTCTACCCTACTACTTCTGGACCCCAGGACCTCCCAAGACTACTTCAAGAATCCATGCTCAAATCATGATGAGACATTAGATTAGGCCTATATTGGGTAAAGTAAATAATCAGTAGTTTTATTAAATTTGAATTTGGATATGACTAAGATATCCAGCACCTCAAAGATAACTTTTGAAAACAAAGTTCCCAGTCTCTTCAGCTTCTTTCACAAATCTAATTAGACCCTGTATTAAATTCACTGCCTGCCAAATTCACATAGTCTTTTTGGATCCATTACTCCCAAAAATGTTAAACCTATAAACTTCAGAGATTGATAGTGTTTGGTTTCTTGTTTTTCTCAAGCTGCAAGTGAAAAAAAAAAAGATTTAGAGATTTTTAACAGCAAGGTGTGGTAGAAAGAGATTTAGAGTCATAACACTTGGAGTTTTATTCTAGACAACCTGATTCCAAATCTCTACCTATGTGACTTTGGACAAGTTATTCCTCATCCCTGAGAATCAATTTCCTAATTCCTCAAAGTGAGATTCCTTAAAATTAGATCATCTCCAAGGTCCCTAACATCTCTATGTAATTGACTATAAGCTTAATATGAGCCAACTCCAAGACGTGAATGTTCTTTCTTCCCCTCTCCCCCCAAAGTAAAAAAAGCCATTTCAATCTCTTATGGTTGTTCGGTAGTTTCAGTTGTGTCCAGCTCTTCACGACCCCATTGGGGATTTTCTTGGCAAAGATACTAGAGTGTTTTGCCATTTCCTTCTCCAGTTCATTTTACAGATGAGGAAACTGAGGCGAACAGGGTTAAATGACTTGCCCAGGGTCACACAACTATTAAGTGTCTGAGACCAGATTTAAACTCAGGAAGACGAGTCTTCTGACTTCAGGCCCAACACTGTATCCACTGCACCTCCTAGCTACTCCCATTTCAATCTTAGACTGTTAACAACAGAATTATGGTATCCAGAATAAGGGAGGTAATCATGTTGACCTGGCCAAACCATAGCTAGGATATGAAGCTCTGGTAACATATTTTAGGAAGTACTTTGATAAATTATAGCACATCCACGGGACTGTGACCAGAATGAAGGCTCTGAAAATCATATTCTTTATGAGGGGTAATTGATAGAACTGATGATATTAGCTTGGAAAAGTAAAAACTTAAGTGGAACAAGATAAATATCTTCAAAAATTAGGAGCATTGTAAAATGGAAGGAGGAGTGGCCTTATTCTCACAAGGTTATTGTGATAAAACTTTGCACAAAACTTAAAAGGCCAGATAACTATGAGTTGTGATGACTATTATTCAGTGAAATCTCCCCCGACCCCATTCCACAATGGAATTAGGACCAATGGGTGGATTTCAAAGGAGGCCAATTTGAGCACAATGTAAGGACAGTTTCTTTTTTACCTTGATAAATGATATCCATTCAAAGAATGGAACAGTCCATTAATGATCTCTCCCCCACTGTTAGCATTTCTCTCCCTTGTTAGGGAGTCCATGGGATCATAGAATCTTCCAGAGCTAGAAGAAACATTAAAGAGTCTGTAGTATTAGCCCATTATTTCACAGATGTGGAAGGTGAGAGTTCAAAAGATGAAGTGATTTTCCCAAGGTCACAGATAGAAACAGGGAGAGGTGGGTTTTGAATCCAGATCTCCTAACTCAAAATCTACTACACCCTCTCTCGACCTCCCATTCTCACCCCCCTCCCCACCCCCATTTCCACTCCCACCCCCACATCCATCCCCATCCCTACTCCGTAGCCAACCCCAACAACAACAAAAGGCATTCAAGAAAAGGCTGTGAGCATAGTCGTTGGAGACTTTTCGTAAGGGATTTGTATATTTAGGCATTATCGTGGATCTTTAAAGCCCCTTCCAACACCAGAATCTTGTGATACTATTAAAGCCCTATGAAGCAGTTCTCTACTTTTTATTTTTTGAAAATCTTCTTTTAAAAGCAATAAAACAGTAATAACCATAATTCTTCCAGTATGGAAATATATGCACATGATAAGTAACTGCCTTAGGCAAACTTTTTCCCCTTTTCTCAAAATGGCATAATTATAAACCTGTGAGAAGCACAGACCATGATGAAGGCTCTGGCATAACCTTATCGGCAACAGTGTTAAAAGGTGCCTCACTCACCGTGCAAATTAGTGTCGCAAAGTGATGCACCCAGGAAATGGTAAAGGGGCTGCACGAAACAAAGCCTTAAGAAGAAAAGGAATGACCATGAGAGGCAGGTGCAGGCAGATTGATTATGACATTAATGGGTCTTCTTCTGGCATTAATTAGAGCCTCCAAGGAGATGCTGGATTCCAGGCCAAGGCTACTGTGTCAAGCCGTGACATCTTATAAGTGCCTATAGATGACATCTTTGTCATCAGATATCTATTAGATCAGAAATCTTTACATATATTCACAAGGAGAACGATTCCTAGACTTCCTACTTAACCCATGCAGTTTGGTAAAACCAGACCCTTGAAGATGAGACAGGGAAGAAATCCACCACCTCTCAAGACAGACTATTTCACTTTAGGACATGTGGTCTAAAGAGAAAGTGTTGGTAACCTTGACTTTAGTGGAAAAAAAACTGGCTATTTAATGAATGAGAACCAGTGTGGCATAATAGAAAAAGATCTAGACAGAGTCAGGAAGACCTGGGTTCAGATCCTGCCACTGACACATGCTGTTTCACTCTGGGCAAGTTACTTAACCTCTCAGTGCCCCCAAACAAGTCTCTGAGATTATAAGTTGCAGGGAAAGAGTCAACCTGCATCAGTGGATGGAGTTTCCCCATCCAGGATTTCCAATGAATCATAGGTCCAGCTATTATCCCTTATTTAATGAAGTAGGTACGGTTATCTAAACATTTATTAAATTTATTATTATTTAATTTATTAAAGGACTGCTTTCTCTCTATGATCCTATAGGAAGAATATCAGGAGAAAATTGGGCTCATAATGAGCTAAGGCCTCTAAGGAAAACTAAGGACAATAGAAAGGATGTGGATATTGGTTTTTAATCTGTATTAGAGAAAAGAGGAGGCTCCAGGAAAAGAGAGGAAGGCTGTTAGATGCATATGGGATGTTGACTGACAAAGGCCAAAAAGCAGGGCTACTCAGCTCAATATTTGTGATTTGTGATTTGTTTTCTCTGGCCTTCTTATATTTCCTGCTTCGTTCATATTTGGATATCAAGTACGGCAAAGAGAAATAGCATACGTAGTGGAATGAAGATTGGGTACAAGTCCTGCTTCAGATTCATACTCACTTTGGGTTCAAAGGCAAGTCACTTAATCCCCTAGTGTTCCCCAACCATCCCTCAAAGACTAAATTACAGATGAATTGTTGATCTGCTTTGGTGGAAAGTCTCCACATTGGGAGTGGAAACGAATCAAAAGTCCAAACCACCCCCCAAAAAAGTGGAAAGAGAAGGGAGTACAGGGATGGCAGGGGCAGAAAGAGGAAGGCAAGGAGAGAAAAGGAAGAAGAAAGGAGGAAGAGATAGAGACAGAGCTCATTTCAAATAGCATTGCTTGCCATTGGAAACCCACCTGTAGATAATTTTCTATTTTTCAAACATCAAGGGAATTTACATAATTAAATTATATCCTTTTAAAAATAGATGCTGATTTGTGCTACAGGCTTCATTATATAGGAAAACCAACCCACTTCCTTCTAGCCTTCCCTAGCTGAAGGAGAGAAGCAGTATGTGGTCTTTCTGTGGCAGCAAAGGAAGCATCACATTATTCATAATCACCTCTGTCCAAAGATGGAAATAAATGGCATTGTATGAGGGGAAATTTTGAAAAAACAGAGACCTCAAAATGAACTTCAGGTGGTGAATTCATTCCTTCATTCATTTATTCAACTAATATGTTTGAAGCATCTGCCACTCGCTAAACACTGCAGGGGCGGAAAGTCATTGCCTTCAAGGAATTGATCTTCTAGAGGGAGGACCAAAAATGTAGGAATGGCTACAGCATTGGACAGACTGTGGTAAGTACTAAGAGGAAGTTATAATCACAGTACTATGGGGGTCCAGACGAGAAAAATCTAGTGCCTAGGGTTGATCAGGAAAGACTTCATAGTATTACAGAGCTTTAGAATTGCATTAATAGAGCAGTATCAGGAATGCTGAAACTCAGAATAAGCAGAGGCCGACAAGGAGAGATAAACAAAATAAAGATATTTTTAAATGATATATTGGGGAAAATAAGAGCATCAGAGAGGTTATTAAAGAGATATTGAAGGGGAAAAAGGCATAGGACTATTGTTCAGCTCCATACAATAGCACAGTGCCTCAAATATCACAAGGACACTAAATGCACGTTGTTGGAAGGCAGAATTAGAACCGGTAGGTGGAAATAGCAGCAGAGAGGCAGGATTCTGCCTGATGGAAGGGAATTTTTTAGTGCCAAGTAGAGCAATCCACAAGTAGAATAGGCTGCCTCTAGAGGTAGTGACTCTCCCCCAGCGATGGAGTTCTTCAAGCAAAGGTTGAATGGTTGCTTCAGGAATGTCATAGAGAGGATTCCTGTCTAGGAATAGGTTGCACCAGCTGACCTCTGAGGTCCCTTCCTAGACAAATTCCGTGAATCTAGATGGGCCTTTAGGAACATTCTGACACCCTCCTTTTACAGATGGAGAAACTGAGGCTCAGACGAAGGAAGGTCACAGTCGATAAATTGTCCATGTCAGTTACACACACACACACACACACACACACACACACACACACACTAATGTTTCATCTACTCCAACAAATTTACCAGAGAAGTCGCCATTTGAACTGAGCCTAGCATCACAGGCAGAATTTCAATAAGCAGAGATGTAATGGAAGGCGTTCCAAGCAAAGGGAGCAGCATTAGCAAAGTCATCAACAAGGGAAAAAAACTGTTCAGGGAACAGTCTGGTTTGGCTGACATTTTAAAAAAAAAGCATAGAAGAGAGTAGTGAAAATGAAGTTACTAAAGTAGATTGTGCCAAATTATAGAGAGCATTGAAAAATCTGTACTTTGTCTAGGAGACAACTGGAAACCATTGAAAGTTTTTGAGTAGAGGAATGACATGACCAAATAATGCTTTGTAAAGACAAACCTGCCAGTGATTTGTATAGATTGGAGAGGATGGAGACTGGAGACAGAGAAACCGACTAAGAGGCTATTCTTATGGTCCAGGTGTGAGCTGATAAGGACCTGAGCTGAAATGGTTACAGTGGGAATAGAACAAATGGGTCACAGGTGACGAATATTGTAAAGGTACCTGGTTTCGAGTCCCAGCTTTGCCACTAATTAGCTATGTAAGTTTGAGCAAATTACTTAAGCTCTATAATTCTTGGCTTCCCCATCTGTCTGTGTGTGTATGAAATGTCCATTCCCCGCATGGTTACCTCCTGTAAATGGAAAATTCTGGCCTTTGTGTGTAATTTGCTTGCACGGACAGATATATTTGGGTGCAAGTCAATCCATCACAGGTCCAACATTGCTTTATAGCCTTTATGGCTCTACATTAGGGGTCTCAGATATTTTCCTCTCCCTGAGGAGAATTCATGTAAATCAGTGGCTTCATTTTGCATGATAGACCCTTCACAAGTAAAATTAATCCACCAAGAAAAACACATCCCTTGGCTAGTTTGACAGCTATATTAAAATGTGGGATCTCAGGTTACATCTGTCATTCACAGAATCATAGAATGCCATTAACAATAATGATGATGATAATGCTAATAATGATGATATATGATATTTATATGACACTTTGCAATTCACTAGGTGCTTTCTACTCAACTGCCTCATGAGATGGGTGATGCGTGTCTCATTTTTCCTCTTACAACTAGACTGCCTGAAAATTCTCAGAACTCTGCCTCTGGAGCCCTGTGCTGATTTTCCCCAGATTCAATTTAGACACTGAGGAAACAGTTAGAATAGGGGTAGGGAACCTGCAGCCTCAAGGCCACCTGTGGCCCTCTAGGTCCTCAAGTGTGGCCCTTTGACTGAATCCAAACTTCACAGTACAAATCCCCTTAATAAAAGGATTTGTTCTGTAAACCATGAACTCAATCAAAAGGCCATACCCAAGGACCTAGAAGGCTGCATGTAGCCTTGAGGCCTCAGGTTCCCCACCCCTGAATTAGACCAAATTCATGTCGAGCCCCCACCAACACAACACACTTTATTAGTAGACCATCTAGGAGTCACTAATGCAATAGCAAGAGCATTTTGTTAAGACATTAGATCTTATAAATGACAACAGGGAATTAAGTAGTATTACTTATTAGTAATTAAGGTAACCTCCTTCCAGGTTTAGGTTTGTCCCACGCCTGGAACAAATAGATGCAATCTGCTAACTAGCACTTCTTAAACTGCCAGTCATGACCCCATGGAGTTGTGAAAAATTTGGCAACTGTTAAAGGTTTCTGAACGGATAATGACCAAAAATTAATTAAAGATCAAACACATAATGAATCCGAAGTGTTTCCGGCAGTACTTGCCCATGTTACACAGCGCAATTTCATTGCAGTCTTGGTTCTGAACACAAAGCACATGCACTTTGCCCTGCACATGCCCTCAGGCCACACAATGCCAACAACCTCTGCCAAAACACAGAAAGGGGTCATGAGTAGAAAAAGTTTATGGAGCCCTGTGCTAAGCCTCCTAAGGTGTTAGATGAGGAAGGAACCTACTGAGGGATGGGAGAACCACTCCCCTCAGTATGTGAGGTGGACAGAGTGAGATCAGCAACCATTTCCCATTTGTGATTTTTGAGTTCTCAGAGCACATAGATTTTGCTTCCATCTCTTGAGCATGGATTCTACTTGGCTCTGCCAGCTCCCTCCTTGTATATTCATTCTCCTGAGTTTCCACCCTCCAAGTACATCTGTAGTGCCAGCATGTCCTACATGATAGGCCATGGTTCAGAGCCTTTGATTGCTCAGCTTTGGCTCTCTGCTCACACCTACTAAATAACACTATGAACTTCTCTTTCTATATAGCTGCCTCTCTTACTTCTATCTTGTTTCCAAATGACTATCCTTCTCTTCTCTTCATTTTCTTAGTTCACACCACTAGACATAATCAAGAATGTAGGCACAAATGCAATTTAGGATTCTGATGTCCCGGAATTCTCTCCAATGAATAGTAGTTACTTTGCCCTTGCATTCTAGATTCCAACCTCATCACTCAAATGAAATTGCTTCCTTCAAGGTTACCAATGATCTCTTAATTGTAAGTTGCAGCAAAAACGCATTGCAGGCTACAAATGTTTGCCCAGGTAGTCTTAGAGAGGAGTTCCTGGACCCCAAATCCTGAATGCCCTCTTTGTTTCTGTTTCTTTTTCTGGGTGCAAATCAGAGAGCTGATAGTAGACTCTGCTAGCTCAGGAAGTGAGAGGAACCAAGGCAGCATAACAGTTTGAACCCAAACCTCCTGTGTGAAAGAGGAGGAATGTTTATGTCCTAGGAAGTATGATACGAAATTTTAGCCTTCTAACAAAATAAGGAAATTTCTTGACCTAAGTCAGTTTTAGATATTGCCTGGAGAGTCACCCCAAATAGAAGAATTCAAGGATCAGGCTTTATAAAGAGAGAGTGGCATGCCCTGAGTTTTCTTTCTAGAGAAAGAAGAGGATCATACTTGTGTCGCCTACCACCGGAGAAGCGATTAGCTACAATATGAAAAAATGAAGGATCTCTATCTCATCACCCCTCACTTTTATACGGAGCAATTTTGATAATGTAGATTTAGAGGGAAGGGGATTGTCAGCAGCCCCTAAGCATTATTACTTTCTGGTGGAGTCCAGTCTCTCAGAGTAGTTCCATAGGGCCAAATGTCTACATGGGTGTCTCAGAGGCAAAAGAAGGACTAATTATGATTTAAGAGTATGTTTCATTCACCAGCCTTTAAGTCTGTCTAATTGGAGGCACCATGAGTCTGGAGGTATTATGAGTCTGGGTTTTTTAAATATTTTGATAATTATATTTCAATGTAACTGGCTTCCTTTGTAATCCTGTGTATTTTATTTTATGTATTTAAGAACATCATTTTGAAAAGGGGTCTATCGGGCTTCACCAGACTGGAGGGTCCACAAAATACCCAAAAAGATTAGCCACCCTTGATAAAAAGAAACTTTGGGGACTGGAGGGAGAAATCTATACTCATTAACTTCCATATTCCAAGGGCTTGGTGTAAACTAGTTTTGTCTGGTAATTGGGCTTACCATCTTTTAGCTATATAGGATGCCAATTTTTTTTGTTTTTAACAATATTTGTTTCTTTCCTTCTCCCTCCTCCCCTAGTCCTTTTCTCACCCCATCCCAGCAAATTCTAAGAGGACAGACAAGACTGGTAGCCAGAAATGACATTTTTTTCCTATTAAAATAGTAAAAGTGACCTAAATCTAGAGAGTATTATGATAGGCCTTTATACTGCTATGTTCACACATCTGCAAATGTGCTGCTTTACTCCTTCAGGCCAAAACTTCTTGTCATTTCTAATATACTTTCATTTTTATTAGTACTATTTTAAAAATAGTTTTTAAGTTTCCCTTTGAGTTTTAAGTAGGAGACTTCTCAAGATCCACCATATTCAAAATGGGGAAGTTGGCTAAGTTGGTCCCCTCTCTCCAGTTCTAGGGACCTTCTCACCACTCACTCACCATTCTAGGCACAAAATGCCTTCATACCACCTCCAGATGTCCAGGATTCCCCACTTTGGTTCTGTACCTTGGCCTACTCTTCCTGAGCAATACATTCTCTCTAGACTGCTTTCTTTTCCTCTTGTAGCTACTAGAACTTAAACTTAACTTTCTCAAGGGACTTGGAGTCAACTGGTACAGTGGGAAATTGATAGGACTCCATCCTCCCTCATCCATGATTCTATGATTCTCAATAGTACTAGCTAACTTGATCCTTTGGAGGTCAATCCCATTCACTGAAAACCAAATGGAACTTGTCTTTCTTTATGTTAGTAAGGTGTCAGAAGGCATGGCCATACCTTATAGAAGGAGAGGGGTGCTTATCAAATTGACCCAAGGGAAACTCCCTGATCAACCCCCTTAAACCAAAATTTGAAAGGTTGCCATGCGAAAGAGAGATTAAACTTGTTTTGTTTGATCTCCGAAGGCAGAACTCTGAGTAATATGTGAAAACTGTGAAGAGACAGATTTAGGTGTAAAATAAGGAAAAGCTTCCTAACAAATGGTGTTACCCCAAAATGGAACGGGCGGCATTGGGAGGTCTTCAAGCAGAGTCTGAATACATATTTGAGGGATGTTGCAGTGGGGAGGGAGGTATACAAGTATGGGTTGGATGCAAACTGCTCCCAAATCAGGGATTTTATGATTTGCTAATGATATAGGCACAAGGTCATGATACACAAATGTGCCAATGTCACCCCTTCTAGTTAGGAGTCCCCAAGGAATGTCAGGCTTCTCTGGTTTAACACAACCCCAACACCAATCTGTAGTTACAAGCTGCCTCGAAGTGCAGCCCCACTGAGACTTCTTACTTTCTTCTCATTCCCCATATTTCCTTCCCCACCAAACCCCTCTATCGCATTGCCGTTGCTCAGTGAATACTAAAAGAATGAAATCAACTCTTCCAAATATTTTCCCAGAAGATACCAGAAGACAAAGTGTAAAGAACATGAGAAACAACTCTCTGCTTTCAGGGGGCAAGCCTCCAGCAGCTCTAGCCTCTCAAATAACCCTAGCTCTTTCTTTCACATTTAAATGGCTGCTGGAAAACCATGGCGACTTCCAGGACTGGGGTCTTTCAAATGGATATTGATCTCTCCCTGTGGAGGTGTAATAGCCCATGCCAGGATTGCATTTCCCTGGTTTTCATACCTCATCTCATGTGGACCACTCTTAATAATTAAAAATCCCTCCATAGGAGAGCTCCCTCCTGACTGGCAGATCAACAAAGCAGGCTCTGTGGACTCAGTTCTCAGAAAGCTGGAAGTTCTTATGCCTCATTTAATGCCTTCTTTAGTGGGTTGTTACATGGATCAAATGAGATAATGAATGTAAAATACAAACCTTAAGGCAGGGGTGGGCTTGTAAATGTTTAACAACCAGCTCTTTGCAGGGGGGGGGGGAGGAATGTACCCAGAACACAGTCTTAAATTTAATCTGCATTACTGACATTTTCTCCATCATTCTTAAGTCTAGATAGTCAACAAAACAATATATCAAGTACTTTGTTGTTTGCCAATTTCTAAGGTGTAAGTGGAGTAGCTAGGTGGCACAGGATAAAGTGCTGGAGTCAGGAAGACCATGGTTCAAATTCAACTCCAGATATTAGCTGCGTGACCCTAGGTGAATCATGTCTCTTCTGTTTGCTTTAGTTTTACCACCTACAAAAAATGGGTAAAATAAAAGCATCTCCTTCTCAGGGTTATTGTGAGAAAATATTTGAGATAATTTTCTCATAATAACCCTAGGAAGTAGATGCTTTTATTATCCTGATTTTACAGGTGATAAAACTAAGGCAAACGGAGGCCTGATACATAGTGAGCACCATATAAATGTTAGCTGTTAGTATTATTGAATGGTCATGCTAAAAAATTTAACAACCGGCTCTCCTCAGCCAGTACAAACTGGCTCCAGCATACTACTGCCTAAAGGCAGGTAGAAATGTTAGAGATGATGATGGTGGTGATGGGTAGGTAGTAGAGGGCACAGAGGAAGATGAGCAGAAGGAGGAAGAGCAGGAGAGAGCTGAAATAGTGAATAAAGATACATCCTTGGGTTCAAGAAGACCTAAATTCAAGTCTTGCTTCTTACAAATATTAACCATATGACTGTGAGCAAGTCACTTAATTTCTCAGCCAGGAGACTCTCCACAGCCATAAATGATGAGCAAGTTTCCAATCAACATCAGGCAAAGAAACTGCCACACTAAGAATTGCACACACTGACAAAATGGTATAAACAGGTATAAAGACCACCACCCCCCAAAAAAGTTAGTTTTGAGGACACTGATATGGCAACAATTGATCCATTTGGCAGACAAGGACTGTACTGGGAGTCAAGACTTCTAGCTCTCTTTCTGGGGCTATTTTCTAGCGTGGAACAGGTGACTTAGGATTATGGGATCATAGGATTAGTGCTAGAAGAGACCTTAGAGGCCATAGGAGTGTAACTCTTCATTGTATATATGAGTAAACTGGGCACACAGAAGAAACATGGAGAGAGAGAAAGAGAGAGAGAGAGAGAGAGAGAGAGAGAGAGAGAGAGAGAGAGAGAGAGAGAGCACATTTAGTTAGCGTTTTCTATGAGTCAGGCACTATACTAAGTGCTAGAGACATAAATCCAAGCAAACAAGATAGCTCCAACATCTCAAGGCACTTACATTCTAATACAGAAAAGTAACATATTTAGGGGAGATGAGAAAGAGGATAGAATGATGGGACAGGGTAGCAAACAAGAGAAGAAAAGAGATGTCTGGAGAATGAATACAGGCCTGAGTGAATTGAAGTACAGTTGGTTCCTTCCTAAAATGGTGGTCAAGGGGAAGGAGTCACCAGTCAGAGTACAGGGCCCCAGCATGGAGATGAAGTGATTTGCACAACTATTAAGTATTTGAGCCAAGATTTGAACCTAGATCTGTTTCACTCCAAGTTCAGTGTCCTGTTGACCATACCATGTTCCCTTTATTTCTCTGGTTTTGGATTTCTTCCTCTGAAAAAACAAAGGAATTTAACTAGATGGTTTTTAAGGTCCCTCCCATCTATGAGGTCCTGGTTGACTTAATTCTTAGGAAGCTTCCATTCAGTAACTGAACCACTTTAGTAATAAGAATCACTTCTTCTGAGCAACAAGGATACCATTTGATATACTGTGCTTTGGCATCCAAGTGAGCTGAAAAAAAGGTACAGGAATTGGATATATCATGCTAAACCACTAATGGTGCACCAACTGTCTGAATACTGTAACTAGAACGAGACATAAGGGCTTAGATGCAGGGAAATGGAAATGTAGCAAGTATTGACAACACATACAGTTCTTCAGCAGTATAGAAATAACTCAGCTGAGAACCCAACAAGAACAAGAATATTTTATTTTTTTAAGTCTTTTTTATTTTATATTTTTTAGTTTTCAGCATTGATTTCCACAAGATTTTGAATTACAAATTTTCTCCCCATATCTACCATCTTCCCTACTCCAAGATAGCATATATTCTGATTGCCCCATTCCCCAGTCAGCTCTCCCTTCTATTACCTCCCTTCCCCTCCCCCCTATCCCTTTTCCCCTTACTTTCTCGTAGGGCAAGATAGATTTCTATGCCCCATTGCTTGTATATCTTATTTTCCCATTGCATGCAAAACAACCTTTTTTTGAGCATCTGCTTTTAAAACTTTGAGCTCCAAATTCTCTCCCCTCCTCCCTCCCCACTCACTCTCCCTAAGAAGGCAAGCAATTCAACACAGGCCACATTTGTATCATTAAGCAAAACACTCCCATAAATAGTCATGTTGTGAAAGACTAACTATATTTCCCTCCATCCTATCCTGTCCCCCTTTATTCAATTTTCTCCCTTGGCCTTGTGCCTTTTCAAAAGTGTTTGCTTTTGATTACTTCTTCCCCCTATCTGCCCTCCCTTCTATTGTCCCCTATTTTTATCCCCTTCCCTCTACTTTCATGTGGGGTAAGATACCCAGTTGAGTGTATATGGTATTCCCTCCTCAAGTAAAATCTGATGAGAGCAAAATTCACTCATTCCCCCTCATGTGGCCCCTCTTCCCTTCCAACAGAACTGCTTTTTCTTGCCACTTTTATGTGAGATAATTTACCCCATTCTATCTCTCCCTTTTTCCCTCTCTCAATATATTCCTCTCTCATCCCTTAATTTTATTTTATTTTTTAGATATCATCCCTTCATATTCAACTCACCCTGTGCCCTCTCTCTCTCTCTCTCTCTCTCTCTCTCTCTCTCTCTCTCTCTCT
>CM053626.1:195615839-195668325 GCA_028646595.1 Phalanger gymnotis | reverse complement strand
TAGCAAGTCATTGACTTGTTTTTCATGATTTTCTTGCATCACTCTCATTTCTCTTCCCAATTTTTCCTCTACTTCACTTACTTGCTTTTCCAAATCCTTTTTGAGCTCTTCCATGGTCTGAGACCAGTTCGTGTTTTCTTGGAGGCTTTTGATGTAGGCTCTTTGACTTTGTTGACTTCTTCTGGCTGTATATTTTGGTCTTCTTTGTCACCAACAAAAGATTCCAAAGTCTGAGTCTGAATCTGGGTCTGTTTTCACTGCCTGTTCATGTTCCCAGCCAACTACTTGACCCTTGAGCTTTATGTAAAGGTATGACTGCTTGTAGAGTAGAGAGTACTTTGTCCCAAGCTTTAAGGGTCTTGTGCTGCTGTTTTCAAAGCTACTTCTACACAGCAAGCTCTGCCACACCAGTGCTCCTCCTCCCCCAAGAACCGTCAACCCATTCCACAACTCAGATCCCAGCAAGCTCTGCACTTCTGCTCTGATCTGCAACTTAATCCCTCCCACCTGGTAGGCTTGGGGCCAGAAGCAACTGCAGCTGGAAGCAGTCCCAGAGCTGCACCACTTCCACACCCCCAGGGCTGGGGCCAACCACATACTCCTTTCACTCTGTTCTAGCAGTTCTACCTACTAACCTTCTCTGTTGTCTTTGGCGTTTGTGGGTTGAGAAGTCTGGTCAGTGCCACAGCTCAATGATTCGGGGCCCTGTGGCCTGTTCCACCCAGCTCCCAGTCTGGTTGGTCCTGGCATGGCTCACGCTTGGCTCTGCTCTACTCTACTCCCAGCTCTGTGAGATAGACCCTTCCCTGTGATCATCCAGGCTTTCCTGTGCTGGAGCCCTGCTTCCCTCTGTTATTTCTTGGGTTATGCAGCTCTAGAATTTGTTCAGAGCCATTTTTATAGGTGTTTGGAGGGACCTGGGGGAAAGCTTACACAAGTCTCTGCTTTCCAGCCACCATCTTGGATTTACCCCAAACAAGAATATTTTAAATAGAAAGTTAGAGCCTGGCCTATGGACAGCCAATTCCCCAAGGAACCAAAATGAAGGCCTATCCAGCAGTGTTTAAAAGTGTATTTTATGCCACTTGCCCCAGAATGATTCAAGGCTGTTTGTCTCAGACACAAAAGTGTTCAGTTTGGGTTCTTGGTGCCAACTCTATTATATTTATATATTGAGGGGTAGCTAGGTGGCACAGTGGATAGAGTCCTTGGCCTGGAGGCAATAAGACTTATCTTCCTGAGTTCAAATCCAGCCTCAGACACTTTCCTAGCTGCATGATTCAGATAAGTCATTTGTCCCTATTTACCTCAGTTTCCTCATCAATAAAATGAGCTGGAGAAGGAAATGGCAAAGTACTCCAATATCTTTGCCAAGAAAACCCAACTGGAGTCATGAAGAGTTGGACGTGACTCTAAACAACAATAAAACGTAGGGTCAGCTTTTAAAAAAATGAATACCCAGAAATAATTTAGTCTATTTCTCATTAATCCGAAGTGGTTATCAGTCCTTCCTGTAACTGGCATATGACACTAGGACTTTAAGCCAACTAAGCCTCGCAGTCCTACGCAATAGCCCATCCTTAAGCTATACCTGCTGGGTATCAAGGTGCCTTTGAAACTTTACACAGCTACCATCTCCGAAGATTTCAATCTTAGAAATTAGAGATATTAGAGATAGGATAACCCAAGTAACATATTTTATAATGAACATACAAAAAAGAAGAAAAAAATTACTTTTCAGTTGGAAAGAGCTAACTATACCTTCAGCTCTTAAATAGAAAAGAGCATCCTTTTCTCCCATCAGAAAATATTTTTGTTCTAGTCCACTATAGCAATGTTTGAGACCTAGGAGAAATTGTGCAAGCTGGCCCATGATTGAACCTCCTTCCTCCTTCTGCCATGAGCTGAAAACCATCCAGAGTCTTGCTAATTCTATCCTTTCCCTGGTTGTCCCTGCTCCTGGGTGTTTCTTTAAGTCTTGAGTCTTCCATGTGTGAAGTCATGACTGAAACAGAGATTTTTGTATGGGGGAATTGTGGCAGATCAGGCGATATAAAGGGGAGGGAAGAGGAAGCATTGGCTTTGGAGTCAGAAGGCCTAGATGAAAACCTAAGCGTTTCCCCGGTGGCTTCTAGCTGCAAATGTGGGCCCCACTATTTAACAACTTTGAAATTTTTGTCAAGTCATTTTATCTCTCTGGGTCTTATTTTCTTCCTCTGTAAAATTAGGTCATTGGACTAGATGAGTATTAGGTCCTCTCCAGCTCTAAATTCTAGGAACTATTGTCCCCATTTTAAAATATAGTCTATTTCTCTTCAATTTAAATACTTTAAAGGCTCTAGGGCCATCTGCTAAAACTGGACTCATTTTAAGGTTCATCTAGACATACTATAAACTTGAGAAAGTTTCAGGTGGCCAAACTTTTAGCCAATCAGGTGCTCCCCAAATAATCCTTTGGGTTAAACTCTCTGCAGAAGTTCTGCCTAACTGCTTTTACAGCTGGAAACCATTGGGAAAACACCAAGGGGTTCCATCATTAGCATCTCAATGTAGCTGTTGTGGGATTCAGGAAAGGAACAAATTTGCAGAGAGAGTGGTACACTAATTAAAATGGAATTCTGTGTGGACTTTTCACATGTGGATTAATTAAATGCAATTAGCATAGAAGGCAGAATGGGTGCTGGGTGGGACGGGCTGATCTGTGCACATTTTGAGCCAGAATGGGAGGGTTAGGTTTTTGATCCAGAGCTAGGGACACCTGATTCTGCAGTCTTGGCATGCACTTCCATCGAGGTTGGGTGAACATCACACAGAAGGCCAGGAAAACTCCCAAGATTCCAGACCACTCAGCAGGCTTCCATGGCATTGTATAAACATAGAATGTCAGAGCTGGGAGGCACATTAGAGACCATCTAGGCCAGGGGTGGATTGTTTAGATTTGTGTAGATTCAGTCAAAGGGAACAACTTGAGGACCTAGAGAGCCACATGTGGCCTTGAGTCTGTAGGTTCCCCACTCCGATCTAGTCAAATCCCCTCATCTGACAAAGGTGGAAGCCCAGCATAATGAGACAATAGATTTGGAATCAGAAGAACTGAGTATAATTCCCAGGTCTGTTACTTATTGTATGGTCTGACTGGGCTTCAGTTTCCTCCTCTGTACATGAATGGGTTGGAGTGGTTGTATCCTAAAGTCCCTTCCAGTTTTTCCTAAGGTGCAGTATAATCCCATGCTTCTGTGACTTCTAAGGTCCCTGGCATGTCTAAATATAGGATCCTTTCCTAGATATTCCCTAAAGTCCCTGCTGGCTTTGAATCTTATGATGCCACAACTTACCCAAGATCACAAAATTACTTATTGGCAGAACTGGAACTTGTAGTATTCTAGAGACTCCAGCTGTGGAGTTCAGATGGCTACTGCTTCTCCTTGCTGCTCTGGCCTAGAACCAGAAAGATATAGATGGTCCTGCCCTCCAAGGAAGTGCCAAGTTGCATTTCACCCTTGGGTCACATCCCAAATGGCCAAAGGGATTGAATGATCCATAGAAAATTAAAGTCTACTGAGAACAAGCTGTATTTCAAGGAAAGAACCAGGCCCAGCTAAGCAACAAACCATAAGGCATCTGAGTGGGAAATATATTCAATGTTTGCAAATGACCAGATCAAAGACATCTTAATCTTGCTGCTTATTGAGCTTAGAATGTGACAGGAGGGGCAATGGAAGTGGTTGTGGCAGAGAGGAAGCACCCTTCCCAACAGATCAGCACCCGAAGACCAAGGCCCTCTGCACCCTTAGCTATTCATGGTTCTTTGATGATATTGTGAAAAAGACAAAACTATCTGATGGCTTCTTGAGAAACTGATCTAGGCCTGTCTTCTCTACTACCATCTTTTTCTCCCTGTCTTTTTAATAAACCTGGCCATCAGAGTTCAAGAACTCGATCTTTCTGCTATGTTTAAAGGTGGGCATGACAAAAAAGTTGTTCAAGCCTCCATATTGCAGACAGGGAAAACTTCAGAGATAGATTATCAAACACAAGCTTTACTCACAGAGTCTCTGGACAGATTTCCTACTACCTCCCACTTGGAGGCAACAAGACAGCAGTCACTTATTAAGTGCATATTATGTTCCAAGCACTGTATTCTGGAAATATAAATATAAGCAAAAAGAAAGACAGCCCTTGCCTTCCAAGAGTTTACATTCTAATGGGGGAATGAGAGCACACAAAAGAAAACTAAAAAGCAGGGAGCTCAAGATAGGGAGTTGGGGTAGTAAGGGAGAGAGAAGGCAGCTGTCCAAGGGCATGGTGCTGAAGTCCAGAGAATCAAAATTACAAATGAGAGAAGAATAAAAGTTGATTGACCCGGAACCCTCTCTGAAATGGAGGAGCTAGGAGGAAGTCACCAGTATGAGAAAAGGTAGTTATGGTAGAAGGATGTACCATGATGAAGAGACTCCCATGTGCTGAGCAAAGTACCAGAGTAAGATTGCAGTCCAGAAAGTCAGAAGCAGAATTGATTCAAAGTGAAGTGAGCAGAACCAAGAGAATAATCTACATAGTGACAGTAATGAGCTACCATAACTCCAGAGGACTCATAATATAAATTATAAATAAATGAGCCACCACAATTCCAGAGGATTCATGATATAAAATGCTATCCACCTCCAGAAAGAGAACTGATGGACTCACAGTGAAGATTGAAGCATATTTTTTTTCTTTATTTATCTTGCTTTTTTGGAACAGAATGAAGAAATATATTTTGAATGGCTGTATATGTATAATGAGTATTATATTTCTTACCTTCTCAATGGAAGAGTTAGGAGAGAAGGGGAGGGAGAGGATGTAGAACTAAAAACAAAAATAAAAATTTTTAAAATAAAAAAAATTAAAGAATGAACTGTGGCATTAAGCAGTTAGGGGGAAAATGGATACCAAGGGTCTCCTGCCCATCATAGTCATCAGAGGAAAATTTCAGCCAAAGTAGGCTTTTGGAAGAAGTCTTAAACAATAATCTGGGCATCACCCTTAGCAGAGCACACACTATAAGTGCAAATTGATTCAAGTCAAATCTCTGTCGATCAGGTGCTGTTCTCCTCTCATTTTTCATGTCCAGCTATGGATTTTCTCACCAATTGTTTCTTAAATTCTTACAGCATTTTGACCTTCAAAGTGCAAAAATGCTAACTCTGTTTGAGATCCACTATTTTTAAATGAAGATATTTGATATTCCTGGTTTTCCAGACCTTCAGCTTGTCCAAAATGCCAAAGTATTTTAGAGATTCCTCAAGAATCTATACTGAAGCCTCAGAGACAGAGCAGAAAGTAGAGAGTATGTGGTCCTAAAAGAGATCCCAGTCAGTTCAAAGTCAAGTCAACAAACGGACAAGCATTAATTACTTACAATGTGCCATGAGCTATGCTAAGCTCTGGGGATACAAATACAAACCAGAATAAAGACAACCTCCGCTATTGAGATTACATTCTAATGGGAGAAAGACAACATATAAAAGGAAGCTGAAAAGAGGGGTGGGGTGGTGTAATATTAATGGAAAAGGAAAATCTTCCCCATTCATTAATAGGCCTATGTGATCACATGTGTTCAGTCACAGCTGTGGTACATCTTGAGTCACATAGAGCCCATTGGGGAAGGAACTTGCCTAAAGGGAAGCTTGCTTAGGGGAGGTTTGCTTGTAGGAAGGCTTTCATATCTTTTGGTATGAAGCTAATTAGGCACTGAGTCACCAGGGTTGTGATACCTTCTGGCTCTGAGAAGTGTACGTATATTCTGAGATTGGTATTTTGCTTTTGCTTTAGGGGCTCGCTCATGAGAAGGACCTTTTGATTCCCTGGATGGGACTCTGAGTAGCCATTTTGTTAAGGAACCCTTGCCCTGACTACTAAGATGTAAATTCTCCCCTGATCTAGTGGTGTATGTAAGTGGTTGTATTACTTTATTCAGACAGTTGGAGCCCTGTCTGTTGAATTGCTATGCTAATTTCTCTGCTTATATTTTCTATCTTTCCCTTAAAGTAGTGAATGAACTTTGCTTGTATTTTCTCCAAGTTCAGGGTGCTGATCTTTCCCCTGAACTAGTGAATGAGAGATATATATATATATGATTAAAGTAAGATTGTTGACCCCCTTTAAGCTGCCTTTCCTTTAAGAAATGCAGATCAAAGAACCTGTGCCTGTGCTAGCAGGCCATCCTGGGTGGGCTAGGGTGCTTGCTGTTACAGGTAGGAGAGATGGAGTGAAAGACTGTTAGGTAATGCTGCAGAAAGAAGTCCAGATCAGGAGTGGAGCCCAGAGAGAAATGGAGTGATCATGGTTGGCCTGGGCACTTTATTTAAAGTGGAGGTTCTGGGAAAAACTGACCAATCAGAGGAAAGGACCACAGGGAAGGAAGGATCTTCTAGGGTGAGAAAGCTGATGGCTAATAGTGGAAAAGAAGTCTGGTGAGTCAAGAACAGAGATCAGAGTAGAATAAAGGAATTACCATGGCTGGCCTGAGCACTTTCCTAAAAAAATAGAGGTACTGAGTCAAATTTACAAGAATATAAGTCATTCTCCAATTGATAAATGGTCAAAGCACATGAATAAGCAATTTTCAGATGAAAAAAATTAAAGCTATTTATAGTCATATAAAATGCTTTAAATAACTATTTATTAGAGAAATATAATTTTACAGGTTTATTAATTAATTTATTTTTAGTTTTTAACATTCACTTACACAAGATTTTGAGTTCCATATTTTCTCCCCATCTCTCCCCTCCCCCACCCAAGACAGCATGCATTCTGATTACCCCTTCCCCTAATCTGTCCTCCCTTCTATCACCCCCCTTTATCCTCTTCCCCTTCTATTTTCCTATAGGGCAAGATAGATTTCTATACCCCATCCCTGTATATCTTGTTTCCCAGTTGCATTTAAAAACAAATTTTAACATTTGTTTCTAAAACTTTGAGTTCCAAATTCTCTCCCCTCCTCCCTCCCTACCCACCCTCATTGAAAAGGCAAGCAATTCTATATAGGTTAGATATGTGTAGTCATGCAAAACACTTCCATAACAGTCATGTTGTGAAAGACTAACTGTATTTCCTTCCATCCTATCCCACTCCCCATTTAGTCTGTTCTCTCCTTTGACCCTGTCCCTCTTCAAAAGTATTTGCTTCTGATTACCCCCTCCCCCAATCTGCCCTTCCTTCTATTATCCCCCCCCATCCCCTTCCACCGGACTTTCCTGTAGAATAAGATAGATCTCCATACCCAATTGAAGGTGTATGTTATTCCCTCCTTAAGCTAAATCCCATGAGAGTAAGATTCACTCACTCCCTCCCACCTCCCCCCTCTTCCCCTTCACTGTAAAAGCTTTTTCTTGCCTGTGAGATAATTTACTACATTTTACCTCTCCCTTTCTCCTTCTCCCAGTATTCTCTCCCTTTAATTTGATTTTTAGATATCGTATCTTCATATTCAACTCACCCTGTGCTGTCTATATATATATAGACATACACACACACACACACACACACACACATATATAGATATCGTATCTTCATATTCAACTCACCCTGTGCTGTCTATATATATATATATATATGTATATATATATATATATATATATATATACATATATATATAGACATACACACACACACTACCTTAATATTGAATAAGGTCTCATGAGTTACAAATATCATCTTTCCACATAGGAATGTAAACAGTCCAACTTTAAAAATTCCCTTATGATTTCTCTTTCCTGTTTACCTTTTGGTGCTTCTCTTGATTCTTGTATTTAAAAGTTAGATTTTCTCTTCAGCTGTGGTCTTTTCATCAAGAATGTTTGAAAGCCCTCTATTTCATTCAATATCCATTTTTTCCCCTGAAGGATTATCCTCAGTTTTGCTGAGTAGATGATTCTTGGTTTTAATCCTAGCTCCTTTTGTTGAGGGGGGAAAAACCAGGGATTCAAGAGTCCCAAAACTAAAGTTCCCAGGACTGGAGTTCCTGGTTGAGAGGGAGTGCCCCTCAAGGACCCAAGTAGTGGAGAGGGTTGGGGCTGTCCAGAATGAATTCATGATCTCAAGCATTCTTTAAGTCAAAGTGGCAAAGATTTATTATACTTCACAGCAAGCAAAAGTTCTTAGGGAACCTGCAACCTTACAGGGGTGCAGGGAGAGCTTTTATACAACATTTGGGAGTGAAACATGTCAACTAGGTGTTTTGGGGTGGAATTGGGGAGTGGTTAACGGACAGTCAGTTCTTAAAGGAACATGCATATTTAGTATCTACTGCGCAGGCATATTACACAGAGTTCACTGGGAAATAGCCCAAAGAGGGGGGCTACCAGGGGCTATGGTTTTGACTGCAAAACGTCACTAAGTTAACTATTGGTCAGGGCTGACTGGGTATATCTAGGTGGCTTTCATCAAATGTCTTGTTAGACAAAATAAATGTAAGAGAGCATACATTTGACTATATCTAGGATACATATCAGTAAGGTCAGTAAGTAGTGAATATGATCATGACCCAGTGCACAGCCAATTATCAGTACACAGAGCTGCCTACTGTGAAAGGAGTAGAGATAAGTGTGTTGCTGGGGCATGCTGCCCTTGAGCTAGAGAGACAGTATTTTGAGGCTACAGAGAGATGTGATTTTAGAACTGGATGTAATTTTGGAATTGGGGTTCAGGCACAGGCACCCAAGCAGAAGCTGTTAGAATTAGCGTCCAAGCACAAGCACCCCATCACTTTGACCTCTGGAATATCATATTCTAAGTCCTTTGATACCTTAATATACCAGCTGCTAAATCTTGTGTTATCCTGATTGTGTTTCCACAATAACTTGAATTGGTTTTTTTTTTTGGCTACTTGCAATATTTTCTCCTTAACCTGGGAACTCTGGAATTTGGATAAAATTTTCCTTTTGGGATATCTTTCAGGAGGTGATTGGTGGATGCCTTCATTTTCTATTTTATTCTCTGGTTCTAGAATATCAGGGCAGTTTTCCTTGACAATTTCTTGAAAGATGATGTCTAGGATCTTTTCTTGATCATGGCTTTCAGGTAGTCCAATAATTTTTAAATTCTCTCTCCTGGATATATTTTCCAGGTCAGTTGTTTTTCCAATGAGATATCTCATGTTGTCATCTATTTTTTCATTATTTTGGCTTCATTTTATAATTTATTCATTTCTCATAGAGTCATTAGTTTCCATTTGCTCCATTCTAGTTTTTAAGGAATAATTTTCTTCAGTGAACTTTTGGACCTCCTTTTCCATGTGGCCAATTCTGCTTTTTAAGGCATTCTTCTCCTTACTGGCTTTTTGGACCTCTTTTGCCATTTGGATTTGTCTACTTTTTTAAGGTGTTATTTTCTTCAGCATTTTGGGAGTTTCCTTTAGCAAGCTGTTGACTCATTTTTCATGATTTTCTTGCATCGCCCTCATTTCTCATCCCAATTTTTCCTCTACTTCTCTTCCTTCATTTTCAAAATCTTTTTGGAGCTCTTCCATGGCTTGCAACCAATTCATATTTTTCTTGGAGACTTTGGATGTAAAAGCTTTGACTTTGTATGTTTTGATCTTCTTTGTCACCAAAATAAAATTCTATAGTCTGATTTTTTCCTATTGTTTGCTCATTTTCCCAGCCAATTACTTGACCTTTTAACTCTTTGTTAAGGTAGGACTCTGCTTCCAGTGTGGAGGGTGTACTCTCCTAAGGTTCAGGGGTTTTGTGCAGCTCTTCTCACAGATACTTCTAGAAACCTGTAAATTTTCAGTTCTTCCAAGATAGTATGATCAAAGGGGAGGTGTTTACTCCTTTCCTGGCCTGTGCTCTGGTCTACAGGTGACCAGAAGCACTCTTTTCTGCTTTGGAACTGTGAGGAGGATTCCCTCTCTACTGCTGTCACCAGCTCTGCCACACCAATGCTCCCCCTTGCCTCAGGACCACCACCCAGGACTGTGACCCAGATCTAAGCACAGGCAAAGCAAGAGAATCCTGCCTCAGCACCAGCAAAGAGATCCCTGAAATCCTGCTCTGATCAGCCACTAGATCCCCCCATGGTCTGTAGGCCAAGAACTCTGGAAACAGTTGCTGCCACCACTGCTGCCCTGGGACTGAGGCAAGACCACATTCCTCTTCCACCCAGGTCCTTTCCTACTGACCTTAGTTGTCTTTAGTGTTTGTGGATTGAAAAGTCTGGAAACTGCCGCAGATGCCAGTAATTCAGTGCCCTGAGGCCTGCTCCAGGTTTGCTGGCATCAAGCGTTGGTCTGCACTCTTCTCCCAGCCCAGATGAAACAGACCTTTCCTGTCAACCTCCCTGGTCGTCTTGGGCTGGAAATTTGTTTCACTCTGTCATTTTGTGGGTTCTGCTGCTCTCGATTTTGTTTAGAGTCATTTTTACAGGTATTTAGAGGGACTCAGGGGAGAGCACAAGCAAGTGCCTGCTTTTACTCCACCCTCTTGACTCCACCCCTGTCAAGAAATACAAATTAAAACAACTCTGAGGTACCACCCACCACACAGCTATCAGATTCGCTAATATAATAGAAAAGTAATTTTTTATTTATTATATTTATTATTTACTGTATTTATTATATTATTATATTAAATATTATTATATTTAATTTATTATTATAAACTTTGGAGGGGATGTGGGAAAATTGAGACACTAACATACTATTGTGAATTGCTCCAACCATTCTGGAGAACAATTTGGAACTATTCCTGAAGGGATATAAAACTGTGTATACTCTTTGACCCAACAATACCGCTATTAAGTCTATATCCCAAAGAGATCAAAAAAGGGGAAGAGAGAGGAAAGAAACTTTTTGTACAAAAATATTTATAGCAGCTCTTATTGTGGTGGCAAAGAAATTGAGGAGACATCCAACAACTGGAGAATCACTGAACAAGCTGTGGTATATGATTGTAATGCAATATTACTGTGCCATAAGAAATGATGAGCAAGATGCTCTCTGAAAAACCTGGGAAGATTTACATGAATTGATGCATCACGAAGTGAGCAGAACCAGGAAAACATATACAATAACAGCAATATTGTATGATTTAGGTATTCTCATCAATAAAATGATCTAAGAAAATTCTAAAGGACTCATGATGAAAAAATGAGAGAAAGAAGTGATAGAGTCTGAATACAGATCAAAACATACCATTTTTCACTTTCTTTATTTTTTTTCATGGTTTTTTTTGGGTCTGTGCTTTCTTTCACAACATGACTAATATGGAAATGTTTTGCATGTTTGCACTTGCATAATCTATATCAAATTGCTTACTGTCTCAGGGTGTGGGGAGGAGAAGGAGGGAAAGAGAGAATTTGGAACTCAAAATTAAAAAAAATGTTAAAAATTATTTTTACACGCAATTGGGAAAAAATAAAATATTATTTTAAAAAATAGAGAAAAAAATAGAGGTTCTAAACAAAGGAAGGGACCACAAAGGAAGAGGGATCTTCCAGGATAAGAAGGCTGTTGAATTATAGTGGAGAAAGAGTCAGGAATGAGGCCCACAGAAGAATGAAGGAGTAATGAGAGGCATAATATTAATGGTCCTAGGACTATATGGAGTCGCAAGGCGGTAGGCAGGTCTAACTAGAATACCACTGAGGCCATATTTATATTGAACTACAGGTTAACATCTCTTTTGTCTTTTAAGTTTAATTTTCTAAGTATGTGAGAAGTCATTAAAGTTACTATAGCAGCCTCTGATTTCTGTTATAAATCAAAATGCCTGAGAAATGGTCTTTAGCTTAGCTATTTGGAAGTTTCTAATGTTCTGACATGTGCAGTCAAGAATGACTATTATGCTTCCAGGTAATATTCACTTTCAGCTACCCATTTCCAAATATTCAAATGTGTCCTTCCCCACTGCAGGTACAAGTACTCATTAACTTATGGGATACCTTTTTAAACAATAGAAGGTCAAACTTTGTACAAGAACAGTTCCGTTAGAGAGTGAAACTGGCCAATCTAAGTGGAATTATTCAGATTCCAGAAAGACTGCAGAATTCATTATAAGGGGAGAATCTAGACTTTCTTCCATTAATCAAATTTCTGATCCTTTTTAAAAATACATTTGTGAAAATAAACAATTCAAAAGAAGACATCAAAGTTTTATAAAAGATTCTCTCTAAAAATGAGACTGAAACTAATAGAAATATATAAAATCAAAAAAGGTGGAGGGCTATGAACAGAACTCTCAAAAAACAATTTCAAACTATTAATGGCCTTATGAAAGAATGGTCCAAATCACTGATAATAAGAGAAATGCATATCTAGACAACTCTGAGGTTTTCCTCTCATCCATCCTCTCATCCTCTCATCCTAAATTCCTAATTTAAGGAAATACCAAATTTTAGTTAGATGTTAGTGAAAATAAAGATGTATTTTTTTTTCAAATTCACGTTCATGGAGCCCCTGAAATCTATTGCCATCCATCATTGGCAAAGATGACAAAAAGATGAGAATAGTCAATATTGTAGGGTACACTAATGCATTATTGAGGAAGCTGTGAATTGGTATAACTATTATCAAAAGTAACTTGGAATCACTGTAAATAAAGTGGCTAAAATGTCCACACCTTTAATCCAGTTATTCTACTTTTAGGAATATACCATAAAAAGGTCAAAGACAAAAAGAAAGGTTCTATATTCAACAAAATATTTATAGCATCATTTTTTGTTTTAGTAATTAACTGGAAACAAAATGGGTGTCCACCAAGTAGGGAATGGTTCAAACTGTGATATAATTGTGCTACAAAAAATCATGAGCAAGATGAATACAGAAAAACCATATAAAGATTTATATGACTGATGCAAAGTAAAGTAAGTACAATCAGGAAAATTATATGTACAATGACTACAATGTGAATGGGAAGGACAAGCTCCACAAAAAAATGAAAAGGAATGTTGTGAAATAATGGCCCCAAAGAAGAGATATTAGAAGATACCTCCTCCAACTCCTTTGCCGATATTCAGATTTACAGGTGTTGAATACTGCATATAACATTAGATGTTTTTAAATACACAGATCAAAGGGGGTTTCCCCCTTCTTTAAAATTCTTTGGCTTTCTGGGATGGCTCTCTGGAAGAGGAAAATCTGAATGATATAAAATATTAATAAGTAAGAATAAATCTATTTTTTAAAAAATGAATGTATCAGAGAAAGAAAAGAAAGAAGGAAAGAAGAAAGGAAAGAAAGGAAAAAGGAAGGAAGGAAGGAAGGAAAGAAAGAAAGAAAGAAAGAAAGAAAGAAAGAAAGAAAGAAAGAAAGAAAGAAAGAAAGAAAGAAAGAAAGAAAGAAAGAAAGAAAGAAAGAAAGAAAGAAAGAAAGAAAGAAATACTGGGTTTTTACCTATATGTAATTCAATCCTGGAGACACAAAATTGCCCATAGATGTCTCACCAAAATCACACCTTTACACCTTTGATATATCATCTGCTCTGCACTATTGACGACAGATTTTTCTTCTCTCCCAGAATTACTACCCTATCAGGGACTAGATTTGGGAACCATGAGACTCAGTCAGCAGTGAAGACCAGCCTGAGTCCACTCCTCATCACTAGCATCAGAGTCTTGGCATTGATTAGTTTGACAATAGCCTCAAATACCCTAGCTCCACACAAATATAAGAGATGTTTGGTACACATCAGGATCATAAACCAGAAAAATGTGACACATAAAAATCACATACATGGGAGAATGTTTTCCCTATAAGGAGAATGCAAATAAAGGAGATAAGGAACATAAGAACATTTAAGCTAACATTTAATTGAAACCATTTTTTAGCATTGCTAAGCAGCATGTTTTTTTTATTTTATTCTAAACTTAGTAACAACAAAGCCAAACATTTAAATACACAAACAAGAATGAAAAATGATCATACATGAAGTGGTAATCTCTGTTATTTAGTTTGTTTAAGAAATGTTAGACGGTCTTTTATATTAAAACATATTTTACTTGTTTTTTAATTAGAAGCTATATTCATGTGACATGTAAAATTTTTTTGCCAGAAATTCATTTTTTATAATGGCTGTGGTGGCAGTTGTTGTAGACTTTTCCTTCACCTAAATTCTAAAAGATTCTAATAGAGGCTAATGATACTTGGGAATAGGCCAGGGATATAAAAGGAAGAGGATCACTCTGAAGCAGGGGTTCTTAACCCTTTCTGTATCATGGACCCCTTTGGTACTCTAGCAAAGCCCATGGATCCCTTCTCAGAATATTTTTTTTTAATTCCTAATTTAAGGAAATACCAAATTTTAGTTAGAGGTTAGTGAAAATAAAGAGGTATTCTTTTTCAAATCCACGTTCATGGAACCCCTGAAATCTATTCATAGACCAATGGATGCCTGAATGCCTGCCCTAGAGTATTGCCATAGAGGGAAGAGGACGGAGAAGGGCATAAGCATTTACATAGTGTCTCCCATGTGCCAGGCACTGAGCTAAGTGCTTTTACAAATATTATCTCATTTCATTCCACGTTACAGATCCCACAGGCCAGGGGTCTCTAACTGGGAGCCACAACTCACACAGGTGAGACTATTTGCCCGGTTCAAATTCTTATTCTTTCCTTTGTCCCTTTGCTCAGAAAAAAGTACAATCTGGTTAACAGTTCTTTGTGTAAAAAAAAACAGAGACTTAATCAGTATAAATTGATAAAGAATAAAGAGGCTTTTTAATGTGCAATTTAAGATTAAAAACCTCTTTCTGGATTTAAAGCAAAGATGGTAAGATATCTTTGAAAAGGGTAAATAGACTATTGGTGTTGGAATCTAGTTGTATTTCATCTTGTTAGTGCAAGTACAAGGATTAAGGAAAACATGTTTTAAGCATTCAGAGATAAAGACTACACAGCAAATGGGAAAAATGGGATATTTGCTGGCTCTATGAATGTGAGCGGATCTGCATGACACTCATAATAATATAATAATATATGAAAACATTCATATTTACTTCCTCAATAAGTTGACAGTATGTTTGGGAAACAATATGTTTATCAATGTGGTTTGTTCTTCGTTTTTGAAGAGGACCATTGACATCATAGGGTTATGTCTTGACTTGCACGTGAATTGGATTTAAGCGAGGTAGAGCTGTGCAGATTTGTCAGCTTTGCTTTCTTACTCATCGAAACCTGTGGCAAGACAAAAGTCAGGATGATTGGCAATGGCCTGGGACACAGTAGATGATGTCAGCATTTCACCAAGCTTTAAGCACTCCACAGCCCCTGCTTCAGCCACCTTCATGGTCGTTGGAATAAATTGTTCTCATCCACTCATTCCACCGGGGAAGTCTTCACACGCTTGGTGTCAACAACCCCCACATCTTAATAAATATTTTTCAATTGATTCTTTTTAGGGAAAACTGGTGGCTCTAGCTTTTTGCTCTATTCTAGCTCATTGTCAGCAGGTTGGGTAAAGCTTTTCCAAACACAAAGTGATGTATATCAGGGAGACCTGTCAAGGAGCACCTGTTCATACAGGCCAGTAACATCACGCTGGAGCATCCCAATCTACCAAGGAAATAGTAGATAATGCAAATCCCTCCTGCACCAGCACACAGAGCCCTGGTTAGGAGCAGGATATACACACTCAGGATCTTAGCAAGAGAAAGACCCACTAAACAGCATGAGGACAAGGCTTCTAATGAAGGCTGCTGCACAGAGAACACAGAATTACTATTCTGTAGTAAACTCTTGAGACACAAAGGAAGAGACAGAAGACTTCTGTGGTCTCTTCTAGCTCTAAATCTATGAAGAAGACAAATGACTCTACCTCTCCCACTCTACTTCCCCTCCCCTATTAGAATATGAGCTCCTGGAACGCAAGAGCTGTCCTGCTGCTGCTGCTGCTGCAAAGGACATAATACATAGTCTGCATTAAATTCCCATAGGGACTCCTACCCAACTTCAGCCCAACCTGTAGACTTTTGACCCATACATATAACCCCGTATAAGAAGCCTTTGATAATAGAATTAAACACAAAGACAGGTATTGTTGTTCGGTTGTATTAGACTCTTCATGACCCCATTTGGGGTTCTCTTGGCAAAGATACTATAGTTTTATAGTTTGTCATTTCCTTCTCCAGTTCACTTGACAGATAAGGAAACTGAGGCAAATGGGGGGGTGTTAAATGGTAGAGGAACTTGAATAGTATTTGATGGTCAGTATGGAGCTCCTGAAGGTTTTAGAGTAGAACTCTTCCCAGAATCTTCCAGCTGTAAGTAACAAACTCCTCAGTCATTCATTTAAGTTACTTCTATCTTCTCCTGATGCAAGAAAACCCTTTGGACCCACAGTAATACTTTGGGGTCAATGTTAGTTAACTCTGTATGTACCACTTTCCAGTCTTGGGTCATAAGAAAGTTATGTCACCCAGAACTATAATCTCCTTATCCCCCCCCCAAAAAAAACCTTACACATATGTGCGTGTATACATGCCTGGTCTACCCTGCAGACCGGAAGAGATAAGGCAAAGTTATAAACTGAGAAACCTTTTTTTTTTAAATGGTTACAACAGTTACTGGTATGTTTTCACATCTCGAAGTTATCCACCCCACAGAAATGGTAGGCCATGTTTCAGTAACAACTCTGATGGTGTATTTCTAGATATTATCGGAGTCTTCTCTCTCAATATAGATCATTGTGAAATCTCGAGCCAAAAATGGCCTTATAGTTATGATAATAGTAATCACCTGAGTACTCTAAGGTTTGCAAAACATTTTACAAATATTATCTCATATCCTCACAACATCTCTGAGAAGTTAGTGTTTTTTATGTCCATTTTACGGATAAAGAACCTGAGGCAGACAGCAATTGAGTGATTTGCTCAGGTTCACAAAGTTGTTTAAGTGGCTAAGGCTGGATTTGAATTCAGGTCTTTCTAACTTCAGGTCCAATGCTCTATCTTCCTCCAAATTCATGTGAGCATTAAAAATCATATTTAGCTCTCATTTTTTAGCACTATTATCGAGCCTCAGTAACACATTCTTGTCACTTTTTCAGGGCAAACTTATTATTTTTTTTTGCAGGGGGGAAGGCAGGGCAATTGGGGTTATGTGACTTGCCCAAGGTCACACAGCTAGTAAGTGTGTCAAGTGTCTGAGGCCGGATTTGAAGTCAGGTCCTCCTGACTCCAGAGCCAGTGCTCTATTCACTGCACCACCTAGCTGCCCCCCAGGGCAAATTTATAACAATGGTATGAAAAAGAACAGAGTAGGCTGATCCTGGACAATATTTTTGTTTACTGAAAACAAAAAGAAACCTAATGGAGTCAATGCTGCCAGATGGGGTGCTCTGAACAAGATTGAAGATTAGGAGGGGAGAAGGGACGCAATTAAATGATTGAATATGTATTATCTGAAAATTATAAATGCACCATGATTGAATTATTAAAATAGTGATTTGAGTTGATTAAAATGAAAATAAAGTAATTAACCTGCAAGCTAATAGGATTATTGAGATGAAGATACTTATTTCCTCCCAATCCCCAGCAGACATAACAACCCAGTTCACAGAGGCTCTATCCATAAGCATCCATCTTCCCAAGGCATTCAAATATTCTCCTTTTGTGGCCCACATGAAGGCCTCCTTAAGCTGATTCAGCAAGTGAGACCCCTAGGTTAAGAAAGGGACCGAGAGCACCAACCAGCGATTCTCATTTCATTTCAACCAATATATATCAAGTGCCTCCTAGTTGCACAGCATTGTACTGAGTATCGAGGTCTGAGTCTCTTCTAGTCTAATCCACACAGTGCTATATGCAGAGGGGTATTTTGTAGGGGGCTTTAGCCAATAGTGTCAAATATAAACAGATCCCTGTAGGCTTCATATTGACTTAGAAAACCACAAATTAATATTATCTATGTTGCATTGTATTTTTCTTTATTTTGTCAGTCATTTCCCAGTTACATTTTAATCTAGTTTTGGGGACTTGGGAGTTTTGTGCCACTTGTGGCCAACTGGCTGAGAGTTTGACAGTTCTGCTTTAGATGAAGAGGAAGAAATGGGAAGAAATTCTCTCTGGGTCTCAAATTCAGCATTGTTTTCAAAGAGAAATTAAGACTCCCTGAGAACAATTCTGGAAAAATGAATAATATCTCTTAGGCAAGAGCTAGCTAAAAGCTTATGGATGGCCATTAACAGAAAACAGAGATGCTGATACTCCACACATCCTTAGCATCAGATTCCTTGGACCTTAATTAGTTGCCATAGAAAAAGTAGGCTATATACATCTCCAACACAGTGAGCTGCAGCATCTGAGTCCTATGTGGAGTTACCTCCATAAAAGTTGGCTCACTGAAACAAGTGATAGGGATGCAATACATTGGCAGAGAAAGATGCATGTCATTTCTTCTACCATTCCCTATTTCTCTTTTCCCAGATATCAGTATAGTACTTTAATGGGAAAGAAGTTGAAAAAAAAATAGAGTTGCCTGTTTATTTGTAATAAATACAATTAAATCATACTTCAGTAACCGATTGAGTAACAGACAGACCACCGGGAGCCAGGCCTAGCAATTGAGGATGCCTCCATCTCTGGCTGCAGATGAATATATGCATTCTAAATCCAAAAAGAGGGACATTGAAAATCCATAACCCTGTGCCTAGGGTGTATAGTATAAGCCTATCTTCTTGGCCTGCTTTTTGTGAGATGGAATAGGTCAGAATAGATGAAGTGCTCACAAGGTCCTACTCTTTATTTTACCAAAGGAGCCATCTTTTAAGACCACCAAAGAAACTGATATCTGAAGAACTAATATGTTTAGCTTACTCATCTTCCAGTATTAACAGAATTAATCAACAGAATCATTTCCTACCATTCTCTACTTCCTTAAAGACTTATGTTAGTAGAGTAGACCTAGGAAGTATCTCTGGCCTCCACTCTGGTGGAGGGAAGAATTTTGAGCTCCCCATGTATTAATTACCTTAAGTTCTCGCCAATTAATTTTACCTTAAACGGTATACCCTCTAGTGTTACATAAGTCATCACTGAAAATGTGCCTCAGTTTAAAAAAATTGTTTTAACATATAACAAGGGATTATATATGCACGTATATATAATTTATATTTGTGTGTGTATTACACACATACACGTACACATATTGACATATACATATATACACAGATACAGATTATAGATATAGATACATATGAAAATGTGCCTCAGTCTATTTATTCCCTCTCTCCATTGGCTTTTGACTTCCCATCACCTACATTGCGATTCCCCGAAGCTAGTTATAGCATTCCCTGATTCACAACCATATACTGCAGTACCACAAGAAGAATATTGGTGTTAAATGAAAGACCTTTGTTTCAAAGAGAAGGTTGAGATCATTGAAAGTATTGTGGAATTTCTCAAATGCAGTATATTCTTCTGTGTCTGTCCCCTATTGAATTTTGGATCCAGCATCTGTCCAAGATGCATGTGAGAGTTAACTCAATGAGCTAGCCATCCAATTATATATCATAGTTTGGACAATTGTCATTCTTAGCCCTTACTATATATGTTCTGGACATTGTGCTAAGCACTAGGGATATAAATACACGACAACAAGAGGCTTGCTAATATCAAAAAAGCTTAAGATCTAATAAGGGAAGACAAAACACAAAGAAAGAGGAATTGGAAAATAGAGAGAGAGGGAGAGGAGGCTAGTCATATGGGGGCAAGGATGCTGATGAGGAGTTTGAGTTATGGAGAATGAATTGAACTGGGAGTGAAGTGGGCACTCATCTTGGGTTGGTTTCCTGAGTGGGATAATAGGCCATTTTGAGTAGTAATGGATCTCACTCAAAAGGTCCCTTTGGTATTCCAGGCTAGAGGTAATCAGCACAATGTAATTCACAAAGAGGAATATCTGGATGATCTCATTCTTTGTGGGTAATCCTACTTCCATTTGGACTCTGTATCAGATAGCCTCCATGACAATGGCAACCCCTTTGTAAGCATATATTTCCTTATATTATATCTTCCTTGATTTGGATCATTAAAGGATCAACTAACAAAGTCATCTCTGTGGCTAAATCTATCAAAGGATCTTAACATAAAGCATAGGAGATAGTTTGTTGGGGAAAAAGACTTTGAAGCTGCATTTTGCTTTACCCAATCAAATGGTTTTTAAATAATCAACAAAAAAACCCACAAAAAAGTGAATAATATTGTATTCTTTTGTATTCAACTGTATAGCTGTTAAAATGAGGTCTTCTATATTCTATAGTATATATTTACATAAGCCTGCCTGTTTTCATATTTTTATAGTAGATAATCCTTAGACAATCCTCATATGTAGATAATTCTCATAAAGATTTTTGTAAAGATGAGAAAGTAGATATGTGGGTCAGTAGTGACTGATAACTTCTAGATTACTTTTTTTAAATAAATTTATTTTTATTTTGAGTTTACAACATTCAGTCCCACAAGTTTTTGAGTTCCAAATTTCCTCTCCCTCTCTCTCCTCTCCCCTCCCCATCAAGACAGCATGTAATCCAATGTAGGTTCTACATACACCTTCACAATGAACTTATTTTTATGTAGTAGTCTTGGTGATTTTTTTCAATCATTCAATAACTTACCTTCTTTCAGAAATACTGAGAATCAACCCTTTAATACTCTCAAAACTGTCTCACCCCTAGTTTAAACTGTTTTCTTCACTTACTTGGCCTTGTCTAGTTTTACTTCCCATCTCCATCTTTTTTTAGGGCTGTTTTCACTTCTTCATAAAGACTATTCAGGACAGAGAGGGTAGTTTCCAGATACGGTGTTTACAATGTCATCAATGAAGAAAATATTTTGTTATAGAAAAACTGACAGAGCTGTTCCATTTTTTGGTCTGTTTGTTGTCCTTCCATTTTTGCTTTTAAATACTCTTGGGATGATCTCACGTAATTTAATTTCACACCAAGCTTCCTACAAACTCATTTTCCCTTCACTCTTCTCACTGTTTTATGAGGTGATACTGCTCATCATTTTTCACCATCCACCTCTGTGAGACTTTGCAAATGAGTTCATACTCTAAATTATTGCTGCCAATTTCTCCAATTGACATGGACCACCCACATGCACATGCTCACAAATTTCTCTAGGCCAATAATAAAACATACTACTAATCTCAAATGAAGTGAAAAAGTAAATGTGAGTGATCTTCCAAACTGAGGAAGAGTTGATACATATCTTTTGGAAAACATGGACATTTTAAAAAAATGTTCCTAGATATTTGAAAATGTATGAGGCTTTCAATTCTACTATAACTAAAGGATCAGTCAGAATCACTAAAGCATTCTGAAATGAAATCAACTACATACTTCCCAATATTCTTGTAGCTTCAAGATCTATTCCTCAAACATACACAAATACCTTTTTTTTTGGACTGGACTTGTGATTTCATTGGCATAAGGAACTCTGATAGAAGAAAGTCCCTCTACCATCCTCTACCAATGGCAATCAGGATGACTTGACAATTTATGCCTGGCTACTCCTCCTGCTTGGATGGCTGGGGAAGTTAAGTGACTCACCCAGGGTTACATGGTCAGTATATGTCAGATATGGGACTCAAATTCAATTAATCTTTCTGACAAAGAATGCCAAAGAGAATAGCCAGACCATTCTCTATCCATTCCACAATACTGCCTCTCTATCCCTAGTCCATATCTCCACCAAATGTGAGCAATTACCATGAGCCCAAACTTTGTGGGACTTCTGCGATGCTGTGGGAACCAAAGGGCTGAGGTCTCCCAGAGGCCATTGGCAAGAGAGAAGCAAATAGTTTTGTCAGCCAGGCTCAAATATATACACACACACACACGCGTGCGTGCATGCGCGCCCATGTTTCTACACACATATGTATACATATGTATGTATATGTGTGTAAATGATGTATATGTTGTCAACTGTCAACCTTTACTAAGCTCATTGTAAGAAAGACAAACAAAATAAGCTGCACGCCTGTGTTTATTTCTCTCAAAGTTGATGAAGTTTATGTGTCCATACACAGGAGTCATAAGAATGAGCTCAAACAAAGGCCAGTTAAAGAGGTTCTTAAACCCATAGAGTAACCCATTCACTTTCTCACCACCACCACCCCCAACTCAGGACCTCAGGGTTCTTCATTAGCCAAAATTATAGTTCCATAAAATATATAGGGTAGCCCCAGGATGTCTGGTTTTCTGCCAACCATAAACATAAGATGTCATAAACCAAGGGAGGTCCATAAACATTAAGATAAGGGAGATGTCCAGTGGGTCAGGTCCTTAGACGAAGAATATTCCCAGTCAGCAAAATCCAGCAGGAGAGCTTAGGTTCACTCAGAGAGCAAAGCAAAGCATGTCTATTATACCAGAAGATGTACAGCATTATGATAGGTTAAGCTCAGAGTGAGCCAAAGCTGTGTTTCTCCTGATTGGCCAACCTGGGTTCTAGATTTTCAGCACCTTTTCAGGTTTTGGGGGGCTCAAGCTGATTTAGGAGATCCTGGCTAATTTATGGCATATATGTGTGTGTATACACATACACACACACACACATATATATACATATATATATATGTATGTATATATATATACACACACATACATATGTAGTCCCCAGTGCTTGAAGTAGATGAAAAAAAGTGAGGCTAGATGCTCAGCAAAAATGACTTTCTCCCTTGATTCCCTGTATACCTCTCAGGCTGCCCTTTTGACTTTAATAACGTCTCTTTGCCTTCTTTTCCCCTCCCGGCCTGCCAACTATTCATTTTTATCTATATTCTCCTGTTTAAAATTAGTAGAGGAAGGGAAATGGTGGGGTTAGAGGTAGGATAAGATGGACACATAGTTCAATTTGTCCCAGGGTTTACCACCACCACCTGAATCACCCACAAGGATGATCCTTCCCATTCCTATAAAAAAAAATTTTTCTGTCCTTTTGTAAATTAAATTATGGTTTGATTAGTTGTTTTTCTCCTTAAAATCTGTGTCTCTGGGTTGTATGTTAAATCAGTAGAGCAGAGCTCAGAAATCAAATGCCCTGGGCTTAGCCTACTAGCTGGGGAAGAGAACTGTGCCGCTACAGCTACTCATGGAGGGAAGGGTTTTTAAATAATCATCTTGGAACATTGTATCCTGGTCCAGAAGAGTGATTTAGATAAGATGATGGCAGGCTTCTGCTAAGAAGGTAGAGGCGGGTGGGGTAAGAAATAAATTTATCTTCTTGGTATTGCTTGGGGAAGAAAGTTGTAGAAACTTAAATAAAAAATATACCATTTGGCTGCTGCATGGGTTCAAAGCAGAGCTAACCGTACCTTGGTGGGAAGCAGAGGTTCTGGATAGACGAGTTAAGTCTTGCTGAACCTGTTTCCTTGTATAGAAGGTGAGGAATTATTTGTGAGAATTGCCCATGGACCCAGCAGTCAATGAATTTTGGAAGCGAGCGGCAAACACAGGGACAGTATCCAGGGTAAACAAGGAAAGAACGGGAGAAAAGAGCCAGTAGAAGAGGTCAATTGCCACCACCACCCTTCGCCTGCCAGATTTCTCGTCCTTATGAAAAATTGAAAGCAAATAAACATTTGAACCGAGCCAGCTTAGGCAGTAAGCTCCCAGAAAAAAACAAACAGCCCTTCTGGTTTTTAATAAAAGAAAAGTTTAAAATTTTAAAGCAGCACTAAAACTGGAACCACAGGGTCATGCAAACACTACAGAGGAAACAAGGATGATGGCCACGTCCCTCCCAGGAATGGAAATTAATCTGACTGAGCAAATAGCCATTTACAGAACCAAGATCGCGCCTTACTAGGCCCGAAGACACTGAAGATTAATCTTAGTCCTATTGCTTTGCCTCCTAGGTGGAGTAGGAATGTGCTACTCACCGTAAATTTACCTCAATACCCAAACCTGCATTACAACACCTTCACCAAACCTTGGTATGGATGGAAGAGGATAAGGGACTTCAAGCATGTTTGGAACCCAAGATTGATCTACCCAAAGCTCATCAGCCTCTCTTCTGGTTGCAACTCCATGGTAGAAACCTATGTAAACCCTGAGTATTGAAACAAAGGGAGTGTTGTCTCTGAAAAAAGGAAGGAGAAGGACTTCAAAGAGAGGCTGAGGGAGCATTTTTTAGCAGTATTATGGAGGGAATTCTTGGTCAAGTATGGATTAATTTAGTTCTTAACCTGAAGATCCCAAGGGATCAAGGATCCCTTTGTTTCTAGAGGCCTGTGATTTTTAAAATATATTTTCAGAATTATATTTCAATATAATTGGTCTCCTTTATAATCCTATATGTTATATTTTGGGCAGCTAGGTGGCACAGTGGATAGAGCACCAGGAAGATTCATCTTCCTGAGTTCAAATCTGTCCTCAGATGCTTATTAGCTTGGTGACCTGGGCAAGTCACTTAACCCTGTTTGCCTCAGTTTCTTCATCTGTCAAATGAATTAGGGAAGGAAACAGCAAACCACTCCAGTATCTTTACCAAGAAAACCCTAATTGGGGTCAGAAAGAGTCAGATACAACTAAAATAACTGAACAACAACAAAATATTTTATTTTATGCAGTTAAAAACATCATTCTAAGAACTGTTTCATAGGCATCAGCAGACTGCCAAAGGGGCCCATGAGACAGAAAGACTAAGAATCCCTGGTCTAGACAGTCTCCAAGTTCCCTTCCAACTCTAAAATTCTGTAATTCTAGTAATCCTGTCTCCCAGTTCACAACTCCAGGCTCCAGCCATTTTATGGAGCACTTGCTATAAGAATAACTCACATTAAGAGAGCATTCTATGATGTTTAGCCCAGACTCATAATGAAACACAGCACAGGCTGCACATTGGAGTCAGGGTGACTTGAATTCAAGTGCTACCTCTCATACATATTAGCTGTTGGACCACAGGAATTACTTAAGCCCTCAGTGCCCTGACAGCTCTCTAAGATTTGAAACAGACGAGTTTTATTGGCAGTCTGCGTTGGGAAAAGGAGTTCCTTCACTGGGGGAATTCCCAATACCAATGAAATGACAAGGGTTGGGCAAGAGAGAAAGAGGGGAAGGGGAGAAATAGAGAGATAAAGACGGGGAGAGAGAGAAGGAGAAAGGGAGGAAAAGGGAGACAGAGACAGAGAGAGGGAGATAGAGAAAGACAGGGAGAGAGAGAAGAGAAAGGGAGAGGGAGAGAGAGAAAAAAAGACAGAAAGAGAAAGAGAGAGCAGGGAAATGAAGACAGAAGGAGAGAGGAAAATAGAGAAAAAAGCAAAAAGAGAAAGAGAGGGAAAGGAGAGAGAGAGCGAGAGAGAGAGAGAGAGAGAGAGAGAGAGAGAGAGAGAGAGAGAGAGAGAGAGAGAGAGATGGACACATGGAATTGTATCCCCATAAATTTGACTAGGCTAATCAATGGTTTGGAAAATACAGCATGGGGGCTGGAAATAGCACTAGATTTGGAGTTAGAACATATGGGTTTTCATCTTCCCCTCCACTCTTTATTACCTGGGTGACCTTGGGCAATAAACTTAACTTCTATGGACCTCAGTTTCCTCATGTGTAAATTGAGGATAAATTGAGGGTTTCTTTCCTTTTCTAAATCCTAATATTCGCTCTCCTCCCCCACCTTCCTCTTCTTCTTTGTTTACTTTTTAATACATGGATGAATAGACCCCCCCCCCAACTTTCAGCTCTTCTGGCCCTAACCATAGTGCCACCCCCCACCACCACCACTACCCACACACACAGCCACAGCCACAAAGCCAAGTAGGAAATGAAAAGAGAAATAACCTAATAGCCTTCCAAGGTGATTGCTTTGAAGGACTACACTCCTTTGGATATGTAAATTTGCAGTACTTTTGTTTCGTTTTAAATGAGCCTTGTTGTATTACATGATACCGGCTTTGCACAAAGAGGCCAGCTCCCTCCTCCAGGCAGTAGGGGATCACAAGCAGCACAATTTCATTGATTCAATATTAGTTCATCCAAAGCAACACACAACTCAAAGCAACTGCTGCTATGTTCCCTCAATTGTTTGTGGTTTCCTCATTCAGCCTTTTGGTGTGGCAGCTTATTTAGGAATCTCATTAGCGTTCAGATAAAGAAATGAGTCTGAAGCTGACTCTGACATATGGTGTATCTTCAGGTAAAATGATAATGCTGAACATTTTTGCCCAATTAAAATGTCTCATACAGGAACAGTTTGCATTGAATAACTGATGTGGGTAGTTAGCACTTCCTGCTTTAAAAAAAAAAAAAAATTTTTAAAAAAAACCAGCTTAGTAAAGCACCAGAGCAGCTAGTGGCGCTTTGCTATGGGATTCACATTGCTGTCTTTTCCAAAGAAAATAATAGGAAATCCCATAGATGCAATAATAACCTTGCCATTTAGATAAGGAAACACAGATCTCAAAGGTCATCTAACGATCTAACCCATTCTCAAACAGGAATCTCCCTGATCTTTTCTTCCTCCACCACCCTAATAACAACTGGTAACAAATCTGGAGGTTAAGGGTGGCTAGAAGTGTTGACATACAGAGAGGCATCATGCCATCACCATCTCCAAATCCCCTATTACAATGGACGAGAGAGTTCTCTTCTGACCACTCTAGGTCAATTCCATATAGCATGGCATAAACAGGTACTGAGATAATTGCATTTAACAAGACAATTCTGAAGGACTAAAGATGAAAAAATGCTCTCCATTTTCATACAAAGAACTGATGGCATGTGAATGCAAATCAAAATACTTTATTTATTTATTTATATTTTAAAAAATATATATTATTTTTCTCATTTTTGGTTTTGGGGTTTTTTTAGTTGGGTTTTTTGTCTATGTTTTCTTTTGCAACATGGCTAATATGGAAATATGTTTTGCATGATTGCACATGTATAATCTATATCAAACTGCTTGCCTTCTCAAGGTGAGGGAGGGTTGGGGAGAGGGAAGGAATTTGAAACTCAAAAATTATTTTTAAAAAGAATGTTAAAATTGTTTTTACATATAATTGAGGAAAAAATAGAATAAAAACATTCTTTAAAAAATAATTGCAATTATCTTCCATATTCCAACCAAAAATATCCCCTTCATTACTTTCATGGTGTCTAAAATTCTACCTGTAAAGATTCATGCCTTTGATTAAGAAAGACTTCTTAGTTTTCAATAGTCTCTGAATAAAATGCATCTACCCCTTGTAGGAAAAGCAGCTTAAGACTTTATCGGTCAAACCTTTAAAGGACATTAATTGGGGGAGGGAGACTTCCAAGAAAGGGAAAAATGGGGCAGGGAAAGGGGAGGTGGAAGAGCAAAGACAAAATTTTGAAAAATTCATAATTTTACATGGAACCACTCATTCTGTGAGCCCTTATGCTCTGGGCACAAGCATTCTGGGAAATGTAGCCTTTTCTTTATCGAACACACACATTACACAAAGATTTTTTTTTTCTTAAATACCCCAGAACTTCAGTGTCATAATCTCCTTGGGGACCACACTGACGTATACTATCATAGGTGAAAAAAAACTTACATTAGGGTAGGGACCATGTCATATTCATCTTTGTGTCCTCACAGCATAGTGCATTGTACAGAATAGACACTTAATAATTTTTACTGAATGAATGAATATAACAAGATCTTCCTGGTGCTTCCAATAATAAGTATCTTTGGAAATGATGCAACCTGTCTCATACCAAATTCTGTGCTAACATGGGTAATATTCCAGGGAAGTTCCTGAGTATGACAGTTTGGCACTTCCTCTTTTTTCTCTAGAGATTTTTAACATTTTCAACCTCATCTGTAATTAATGACTTGTTGACACAGTATGTTTATGCCATAGTCCTCTCTCTTGCTTTAAAGTGTCAATGTAACCAATTATCATTAACATTTAAAAGGCACTCTACCAATCATCTCTCTAAAGAAGCCAGCTCCTTGCTTACCATTGAGATTCCCTACTGGGACAGCTGGTCCTCTTAGCTCCTTTCCAAAGGACTTTCCTTTGGGAATTCTGGAGACATCACTCTGTTAATATAAAATATGGTACAATGTATTACTAAATATAATATTATGTCTATTATTCATAATGTTGATGCATATATAAAAGATGCATATATTTTTAAAAGCATTTCTCTCCATCATTGTGAACTTTCTTAGCCTATGTCAGACTCAAAGGACATCCATTTGATAGGAAAGAAAAGGGAGAAACTGGAGACAAGAAAGAGTTTGGTAAAAATGTATACCATTATTCACCATTTAATAAGCAACTATTACGTGTAAGGCACCAATCCAGGCAAAGAGGGTACATAAAGAAGACACATTCACTACCTTCATGGAATTCAACATAGCAGGGAAATGAAATTGTGGGCTAGTGAAAATATCCATGGGCAAGCAACTTTTCAGAAACCTCTCCCTGAGCTGTGCTGATGCCTTCGATCAAGATCTGCAGAGGTCCAGGATTCAGAGGGTTGCTAGGCAACACCTCTCAGACCATATTCTAAACCAAACTAATTAGCTGGTTTCACCTGAGCTTCAAACAGTTGCTAGGCAACTCTCAAACTAGTGCTCTCTCTCTCTCTCTCTCTCTCTCTCTCTCTCTCTCTCTCTCTCTCTTTCCATCTCTCTCTGTCACTCTCTTTCTCTGTCGCTCTGTCTCTGTCTTTGTCCCTCTCTCTTCCAAAAAAGAAAGGCAGGATATTTATTAAAAATAATAATAATGGTAAATCTTTTACTCTGGTTTCACAAGAGAGGTCTAGTAAATATTATTTTATGCCACCGACAATACTGGAAAGAGCCCTCTTGAGCCAGAGAATTGAGGTCTGCTTTGATGGAAAACAACTAATAATAATAATAACTTAATAATTATCATTCGTATACTGCTCACTCTATGCCAGGCACTTCGCAATTATCATCTCAGTTGATCCTCACAGAAATCTTGGAATGTAGGTACTATTATCATCTCCATTTTACAAATGAAGAAACTGAGGCAGATAAAAGTTAATGATTTTACCCAAGGTCACCCAGCTAGTCAGTGCTTAAGGCCGTATTTAAACTCGAATGAGACAAATCAAACAAATCTGACTCTAGGCCTAGGGCTCTATCCACTGTATCACCTAGCCACTCCTAAAACGACCTAAGGAAGAACAAAGTCAGATGAAATGTAACTTTGGCAAGATATTGATAAAGATAGGAAATTCCAGAAGAATTGATCATTAAAGTACACTGGCTCAACCCACATACCAGGACCAGCCTTCAGAATAGGTAGAAAGCATTTTAGAATTATTATTCTGTGATTCTATATGAGGGGTTTCATGAAGGACTTTCTTCTCAAAAATATCACACTACCTAGCATGGGGTTTGAAACTTGACCTTTAGAGATTTGATCAATGAGAACTTTGAAGTCTTTTTCATATTCAGAAATACCCTATTAAAATACAAACAGTCCTAGGAGAATTAGTACTTTAAGTCACTATAAGATAACACTTTTGCTAAGATCTCCAAGCCTCCAGAATCTCTTACCCCTGAATTATAGGTAGAAAGCCCCAACCCTGGAAAATGCTTTTTGCTTATAGCTCCTAGTTTTATTATATTTAGCTTATTTGTCCTAAACCATTGGCCATGTCCTAGAAAAATGCTACCTGGCCCCCTCACTTCCCTGCTGCAAAGTAAGAAAGATTCTTCCCTAAATAGGCCCCAAAGTTTTTTTTCTATTCATTTTCTCTTCTAAGGCAAATGACATTTGTACTAGAAGGGACAGAATAAATATAACTAATAAGGAGTTTATACCCATGATAGTAAGAGGGTACCTAGCTGACATTGGTGAGTTCCCATATGAATTACATCCATAGGTAATGAAAAAACTCATGGATATGATTGTCGAGCCAGGGTCAGTAAATTGGGAAAGGTACCTTAGAACTAAAGAAGGGCAAATCTATCAACAAGCATTTATTCAACACTTTCTGTGTGCCAGGACTATTGTGATTTTTTTTAATGGTAGGGAATAGAGTCTACAAATTGTAGACCAATTACCTTGACTTTGATTCCCAGAAAAAATTCTAGAACGTTACTAAAAGGATGTTTGGCAAGCATCTAGAAAAGAAAATGACACACCGAAAGAGGCAGCGTGACAACATTAAGAACAACTCATGCTGAATTAATCTTAATTTCTTTTTTTTGATAATTATTAAAGGTCAGGAGAATGCTATAGGTATATTTTAAGTAGATTTTAACAGGATTTATGAAAAAAAATTCTCATGCTATTCTTATGGAAAAGAAACTTGGCTCACATCTCAACCAAAAGACCAAACTAGCCAACTTGCCATCTGCCCTGTTCCCTCTAGACCACTGGACCTCCTAAAACAGACGCAAGCCTCTCAGTTTTGAAACCATCACCCTGGGGCTATGCTGTTCTGGGGTTTTGGGGGAGGGTGTGCTTGTAAAAATACATATTGTTCCATTATATCAAACCAATCCCAAACCCACAATCCCAGGCTATGCTTCACATCTCATTCAATCATCCACCTTAGCCATCTCCTTGTTATCTCTCTTGCCACTGCGCATGTCCTCCACTACCATCATCATCATATTTGCTTCCTTCCTCTTGTCCAGAAGTAGTAATTAAATCAAAACTACCATTGTTTCTGAAAAAGAGTGTGTCAATTGACCCCCCATGACTCTACTCGTCATTCTTGGGAATTTTAAAATCAAAGCATCTATCTCTAATGGTCATTTTCTTTTATGTACTTACATTTCTTTTATCTATCCCCTTACTAGGATGTAAGCATCTTAAAAATTGGAAGTGTTTTATTTTGATATTTGTATCCTCAGAGGTTAGTACAGTGCTTGGCAAATAGTAAATACATAATAAATACTCTAAATTCATCCATTAATTCAAAAGTAGGAGTGCTGTGGACTAGATGATAGCACAATTATATGAATTCAAAATTGATTGAATGAATGGAACCAAAGAATAAGGTGAAGACTTATTCCTTTGAAGAAGTCTTTTGTGCAATACCCTATGGATCTGTGCTTGGCTCTATGCTATTAATATTTTTATCAATGACTCGGATTGAGTATAGATAGCATGCTTATCAAATTTTTAGCTGACATAAAACTGGGATGGATAACTCACTGAGAACATTGATTGCATTTGCCATATCCATTATTTAATGGGATGTTCTTAGATATTTCATCATGTCCATGAAAGTTGTTATCAGAGCTAGAAATCTTGAGATGAAGCAGCTATCATTTCCTGCCAAATCTCAAAGCTACTGCAAGTCTTTCACCAATGTGACAATTCCCCTCCTACCACCTCTGCCTATTTATGCTCTTCACAGCTTCACAACTATTCTCTCAGCTAGGGACCCAACCACATCCCCTCCTCCTGTATTTGTCCCAATATTTCCATCTCCTTCTTCTCGGGTTGGTGGCCCTCCATTTTGGTAGACAGCCAATGATGCCTAGATGGCATCCTCGACCAATTTTGGCTTGCTAGATGAGGAGGTGGGAGTGGGTCTTGGAAAACAGATTTCAGGAATCTCTAAAATTCTTGGTGGGGTTGTTGTATGAGCCAATCACCCAATATGGCCTGATGTTTATAAAGACCTTCCCAAATCTGAATGCCCTTTTCCAGATGGCACTATTCCTTATCTAGATCAATTTGTATGCTGCCCCCATCACTGAGGTTCAATTTAGACTGAATCACCTGGTCTGTATGTCTGATATGGGGGGCAAAAGCTATTATTATGTTCAGAGCCCCATAATCATGACAAAACCATTCCTTCCTACTCTTGTTAACAAGTAATACCAGGTCCACAGGAGAGTAGAAGAACCGATGAACCCCATCAGTCATTGATTCTCCATACTTCCTTCAGAAACAGTTTGGGGTCCAATCTATGAGTATATCCGGTTGGCCAGAACTGATGCTCCACAAACCAGGGTAAACACCTAATTAAATATCTCTTGTTGGGGGTGACAAATCTGCATCAATAACACTGAATTCATCCCCAAATTCCAGGTCCTGGAGAGGGGTCGCAGCTTGGGGTCTGAGGGGAAGTTTTAAGTAGACACAGAAAGTAGAGAAAAGGTTATAACTTTTCCTTGAATGGTATACAGCAACTAGATGATGCAAAATTTGTTTACCCAACCCTAGTACTTCCATGAAGGAGGGCAGATGAGTCATTAATACTGTCAAAAGATCATGCAGTAAATAGAATGCTAAATCTATAGTCAGGAATGCCTGAATTCAAATCCAGTCTCAGACACTTACTAGCTGTATGACCCTGGACAAGTCACTTAGCCCCTAGTTGCCCTCCTTTCCTCATATATAAAAATAGGGAAAGTAATAATACCTCTCAGTGTTGCCATGACAATAAGATGAGATATAAAATACTTTAAAAGCCTTGAAGTGCTATATAAACACTAGCCATTATTATTACAACCATCAGTGGGGATGGCACAGGTTTCAGCAACAATTACTTTTGCTGAATGAGAAAAAAAATGCCAATATTATACACATTTTCTTATTCTCTCAGCTAGGGATCCAACCGTGTCCCATCCTCATTGTGACAAGTCAGTGACCCATGCTTCTCTCCCTGGGAGACGAACACCAAAGATTACATGCAACCTTTTATAATCTACAAGTAAAAACACCATAGGTTCGCATTAATATCAACATAGTCTCACCCTTTGTACCCACAATAATCATCCAAGATTAATCTGCAGCAAAGTGTAATGGAAAGAACACTGAACCTGGAGTGAGAACCTAAATTTGAATCCTAATTCCCACTGACTTACTCTCTGTGTGACCTTGGGTAAATCTACCCGGGCCTCCGTTTCCTCATCTATAATACGAAGGCATTGAACTGGATGGCCTCTTAAGGTCCTTTCTGGCTCTAGATCTATGGTCTTACAATTCTACGAATTAAAATAATTAAGGTTTAAACTGTGTGATGTGGACTATTAAGGGAAGATTAGTAGAGGCCAATGTGTACAAAATAGTCAGAGGAAGCTACCTAAAGGAAGTGGGACTGGAACTGGATCCTGAAACATCCTAGAAGAGTTGAAAAAAGTATTAGATTTAAAGTCAGGGGACACAGGTTCAAATACTGACTCCACCATTTACTAATTCTGTAGATTTTCAATGAGCAAATGGCCTCATCTTTCTGATCTTCACTATCTTCATCTATAAAATGAGAATAATCATAAATAATGTACCCTCTTTACAAAATCCTTGTGAAGATATCATTGTAGGATGCTACAGGCCAGATGAGCTCCATCGAACTTCATCTAATGTTAATGTAGTTTCACCTTAAACTAAATGTAAACTAATATTAGTATAATTGGGCAGCTAGGTGGTGCCATAGTACATAGAGTGCCAGGACTGAAATCAGGAAGACTTCCCTGAGTTCAAATCTGGGCTCAGATATTTATTAGCTGTGTGTCCCTGGACAAGTCACTTACCCTTGTTTGCTTCAGTTTCCTCATCTGCAAAATGAGCTGGAGAAGGAAATGGCAAGCCACTCCAATATCTTTGCCAAGAAAACCCGCAAAAGGTGTCACAGAATATGACTGAAATGACTGAACCATGAAAAGACAGTTACTAGTAGTGTGAACTTAAGCAAGTCACTTACTTTATCTGCCTTGGTTTCCTCATCTGTAAAATGAGCTAGAAAAGGAAATGGCAAACTATTCCAGTATCTTTGCCAAGAAAACCCCAGATGAGGTCACGAAGAGTCGTGTCTGACCGAAACAACTGAAAAACATTATTATGATAGTAATTAGTAATAATTATTAGTCATTATGATAATCAATAACAATTGAATTTGATGTGTAACTAATTCCTTTATTAGAGAATGTGGACTAGACTTGTGATTTCATTGGTAAAGGGAACTTCTTAGGTAAGGAAACTCCATCTACAAATGCAAATCAGTACCTTCTCTGCAATTTTTAGTCTTAAAAAGCTGCCTAGAGCACCAAGAGGTTAAATGTCTTGCTCAAGGTCACATATCCAGAATGTGTCAGAGGCAAGATGTAAGCCCATGTCTGGCTCTGCAGTTGGCTGTCAGGAATGGGGAACCTGTGGCCTGAAAGCCTCATGTGGCTTTCAAAGAAGTCACTTTGACGAAGGGCTGCACTTGAGGACCTAGAAAGCTACATGTGGCCTTGAGGCCACAGATTCCGCACCCCTGCATTGTACCATGCTTCCTCTGAGCAGTGAGCCAAATTCTCTAAAACTAGATCATTGTTGAAAAGAGACAAAAGTTGAAATGTCCAGAAGTGAATCGAAATCAAGATATCTCTTCCTTTCATCAATAGCCACCACTCATCACCCAGAGTTAGCCCAGCTAGTTCAAACTCAACAGTAGTCAAAGACTTTCATTTGCAAAAATGTGGGTTAACACTCTTCCTGACGTATTCCCAACAGGGGTATGATAATATCAAAAAGATTTTTAGAGGAATATGCATTTTCAGTCCTAGAGTGAGTGACTCATATGGTTTTGTGTGACTTAATGGGGTCATAGGCTCTCATCATTCTGCTTTGCCTATATATTTGGTCTATTTGAGGAAAAGGCCAAACTCCCTCAGGGAGCAATAGAGTAGGTTCCAGTATATAACCTGGCAGATAACCTGTACTGATTACACTTTTCTAGAAAGGAAACCAAGAAATAGTCACTTCTTGAACCCATAGACACTTTGCTTAGTGGCATGGCATCATGGAAGCGTGCTCAGCTTGCTTTGGGGAGAGCCAGATGCAATGATATGAAGTTAAAATATATAAATACACATATATGTATATATATATGTGTGTGTGTGTGTGTGTGTGTGTGTGTGTGTGTGTGTGTGTAGGTTGATTCACAGGTTTATAATAGGGGATTCTTTTCTAAATGAGTAGCTAATTATTTTGCATTGGGAGTAAATTACCTCATTTATATTTTAGTGTATATTTCATTATAAATCATTATATGTTAATTGATCTTATACTTCTGCATCCCCCACAGTGCTGAGCAAATAATGGGTACTGTGTAAATAATAGCTTATTGCTTACTGTTCTTCAGTGTCTGAAATATTGACTCATTTAAGTCTGTTTACCCCAAAAGCCTTTCTCTGACTTTCAAGTGTCAATGTGACCAAAAATCATTAGCATTTAGTGAATATGATTTCACAGAAGTGACTACTTCCTTTGGGTGGGGCAGATAGGCCCAGATCTGCAGTTTCATGGGGGTGCCATGAGAACTCTTCTACCAATATAGATCAGTGACTCACGTAAAAATGTATAGTTTTAGAGAGCTGCCTGAAGCTCTGAGAGGTCAAGCAATTTTCCTGTGATCACATTTTATGTGTCATGAGGGACACCAGTACCAAGGTCTTCCTGAGTGGTTTTTTTTATCAGCTGTACCAAAGTGCCTCTCTAGATAATTAGGTTTTGTTATTTTAGTAAAGGAGATGGAGAGAGGAAGGGGAAGAGATCATCGACACGTATAATGAGTGGGATTGTACGCTCTCATGCCCTCAGATATCTACACGTTTAGGACACCTCGCCATTTGGACCACAAAGCCATAAGCCAGGCAACACACTACCCCTAGTGTCAGTAAGCAGAACTGCAGGCATAGTGCTTAAAGGAAAACATAGAAGAGCTATCTTACAGACTAGAGCCTGTAAAGCAGTATTGTTTTCAGCCATTTAATTTACTATTTCATGGCACCAACTGAAGTTCAACATCTCTTTTGGCCTAAGCATTGTTCTTGATCAAATGAGATAATGTAGCTGAAGCATTTTGCAAACCTTAGAAAACTATATGATTGTCAACTATAATTATTGTCAGTCGTGTTCTTATTCTCCACCTCTATTCTTCAATTACTTTCTTTTTCCTCTATCATTTTTGGGGGTATTATTTTGTATAATTATTGTTATTTTTGTATTATTTGTATTTTGGTATATCATTGCATTTTCTATAATTATTATTTTATATTATTGTTATTTTGTATATTGTTTTTATATGTTATATATTTTGTATATTATTTTATGTACTTACAATTTTGTGTTACGTATACAACAGATAAAATATATTGCATGTTACATTTTGTATATTATTATTTTGTGTAGTTATAATTTTGTTATTTTGTATATCATGTACAAAATATATATTGTGTGTTATATATTTTCGTATGATTATTTTATAATTTTATATATTATTATATATTATGTACAAAATATATTTTGTACATTACATATTTTTATAATTTTTTATAATTATCATTTTGTATTTTTATATATTATTATTTTGTATAATTGGGGAGGGGGTATTTTTCCTGAATTTTGCCTTCTCTATCCTATCTCATTCCCTCTCAGAGTTCTCACACTGCCTCCATGAAACTTCAGGCCTGGGCCTATCTCCCCCACCCAAAGAAAGTAGTTCATTTCTGTGAATTTATATTCACTAAATGTTAATGATTTTTAGTCACATTGGCAGTTCAAAGTCAGAGACAGGTTTTTGGAATAAATGGACTTAAATGAGTCAATATTCTTTATTTATTCCAAAAACATTGATTAAGAGCCTGCACTCTGAATTAGGAGAGATGAAAAGATAAATGAAGTGTGGTAAATATCCTCAAGGAACTTACAACCTCCCATTTCTTTCTCCATTGTTGCAATTATGTGGGAGACAGACAGAAACAGGAAGACAGAAAGAGAGATAGGGAGAGAGATAAAGTCATGTCCACTCAAGTCAAGTCAACAAACATTATGTCTTCCCTACGTGTTAGGTACTGTATTAAGTACTGAGAATACATAGAAAGGCAATTATCATGGTTCCTATGCTCAAGGAACTCATATTCTAATGGGGAGACAATATATAAACAATTGTGTACATACATGATATGTAAAAGGTAAGTGAGAGATAATCTGAGAAGAAAGACACTAGCAGTAGGGAAGATCAGGAAAGGCCTCCTTCTGAATGCAGATTTAGGCAAACTATTTGCTCTCTTTTTTTTCCTCTTCTTTTTTGGTTTTGTTTCTTCTCTCTCATGATTCATTCCATTGGTCATAATTCTTCTTTACAACTTGACTATTGTGTAAATAAATTTAATGCGAAGATATATATAGAATCTATATCAGACTACATGCCGTCTTGGGGGGAGGGGGCAGGGGAGGGAAGGGAAGAAAATTTGAAATTCAAGAACATGTAGAACTGAGTGTTGTAAACTAGAAATAAAAAATCTAATTAAAAAAAAAAGGAAAGGCCTCTTTCCAGGGATTTGAGCTGAATCTCAAAGGAATTAAGAGAAGCCAGAAGAACTGAGGCAAACAGGATTAAGTTACTTGCCCATGATCACACAGCTAGCCAGGAATTCAGGCTAGATTTGAAATCAAAAAGATAAGTCTTCCTGACTGCAGGGCCTGCACCACCTTACTGCCCAAGAGAAGCCACAAAGTGGCGATAACAGGGGAGAATATGTTAGGCAGAGGGGGCAGTGAAAAGGCACAGAAGCAGAAGATAAAGTGTCATATGCAAAAAAAAAAACCTACAAAAAATCCAGTGTCACTAGATCATAGAATGTGTTGAGGGAAATAAAGTATAAAAAGACTGTTAAGATAGGAAGAGTCTAAGTTGTAAAGAGCAAAGCAAAGAGGATTTTATATTTGGTCCTATAAGCAATAGAGAGCTTCTGGAATTTATTGAGTTGGGGGTGAGGTTAGCATGATCAAACTCCATTCTGTATTTGTCCAACTGATTTCTTAAATACTTTAAAAATGTTTTTAAATGCTTTAAATATTTGGTTACATCTTGAGTTCCATGCTGTTTCCCTCCCTCTCTCCCAACCCTGCACTAGAGAAGACCAACATTTGATACAGACATGCATATGAAACTGCAGAATACCTACTTTCATATATCATTTCTTTCTCTGGAGGTGGATAACATCTTCCTTTGTAGGTCCTTTGTAGTTTATTTGAATATTCATATAACACAGAATAGCTCAGTCATTCACAGTTCCTTTGGACAATATTGCTGTTACTGTATGCAATGTTGTCTTGGTTCTGCTCATTTCACGCTTCATTATTTCTTGTAAGTCTTTCTATGTTTTCCTAAAAATCAACCTGCTTGCCATTTCTTACAGCACAGTAGTATTACATCACAAATAATTTTTTATTTAAGTATTGGAATTAGTTGATCTTTAAATATTTGGTAGAATTTATTTGTAAACCCATCTAGTCTTGATGCTTTTTTTTCCTTTAGGAAGTTTATTTATGGATTGTTCAATTTCTATTCCTAAAACAGGTTTATTTAGATATATTCTATTTCCTCTTCTGCTAATCTGGGCAGTTTATATTTTTGCAAGTATTATTCCATTTCACTTAAATTGTTAAATTTATTGGCATATAACTGGGCAAAATAACTCCTAATAATTGTTTTACTTTCATCTTCATTAGTGATGTATTCATCCTTTTCATTTTTAATACTAGTAATTTGGTTTTCTTCTCTTTTTTAAATCATATTAAACAATGATTTGTCTATTTTGTTTGTTTTTTCATAAACTAACTCCCAGTTTTATTTACTAATTCAATAGCTTTCTTACATTCAATTTTATTAATCTCACTTTTAACTTTCAGGATTTCCAATTTAGTGTTTAATTGGAGGTTTTTAATTTGTTCTTTTTGTAGTTTTTTTGTTGTATACCCAATTCATTGATCTCTTTCTTTACTTTATTGATTTAAGATTTAAGATTATATTTAAGCTCTAAGATTATATCCTTATTTAGATATATAAAATTTCCTCTAAATTCTACATCCCATAAATTTTGATATGTTGTCTCACTATTATCATTATCTACAATAAAATTATTTATTGTTTCCATGAGTTGTTCTTTAACCCACTCATTCTTTAAGATTATATTATTAGTCTCCAATTAATTTTTAGTCTGTGTTTTCATGGTCCTTTATTAAATGTAATTTTTATTATATCTAATCTGAAAAGGATGCATTTAATATTTCCACTTTTCTGCATTTAACTATAAAGTTTTTATGGTCTAATAGATGATCAGCTTTTGTAAAGATGCCATGTAATCCTGAGAAAAAGTTTATTCCTTGCTATTACCACTCCATTCTCTCCAAACGTCTATTGTATCTAGCTTATCGAAGATTCTATTTATTTCCTTGATTTCTTTCTTATTTAGGTTTTGGTTAGATTTATCTAGTTCTGAAAGGGGAAGGTTGAAGTTCCCCACTGTTAGAGTTTTGCTATCTATTTCCACCATTTACCTTTTCCTTTAAAAATGTGAATGCTATTGCATTTGGTGTATATATGTTCAGTATTAATATTTCTTCATTACCTATGGTACCATTTAACATAATGTAGTTTCCATGTTTATCTCTTCTAATTAAATCTGTTTTAGCTTTAACTTTGTCTGAGACCATCACTGTTACCCCTGCTTTTTTTATATCAGTTGAAGCATAATAAATTCTACTCTAGACCTCTATTTTTACTCTATGCTTGTCTCTCATTTTTAAATGTGTTTGTTGTAAACAATATATTGTCAGGTTGTGGGGTTTTGATCCATTATGCTATCCATTCCCATTTTAGGGGTGATTTCATCCCATTCACACTTAAAGTTATAATTATTAGTTGTGTGTTTCTCTCCACCCTATTTTTCCACACTGTTCCTCTCTCTCTCTCTCTCTCTCTCTCTCTCTCTCTCTCTCTCTCTCCATTCCTCAGAAATCGAATTTACTTCTTACCACTGCCTCCATAATCCACACACCCTTCTCAGTCCCTCACTTAATCTATCCCATTGCCTGCCTATTTCTCTATAAGTAAAGAAGACTTTTATACCTTACTAGATGTATGTTATTTCCTCTTTAACCCAGTTCCAATAAGAATAAGGTGCTCATACTACCTGCCCTCTACTCCATCCTCCTCTCCACTGTAACAGTTCTTCCATTCATACCTCTTTTCTATGAGATAATTTGCCCCATTTTACCTCTCCTTATCCAATTTTATTTTTTAGGATCATCCCATTATAATCAACTCAACCCCAAGCCTTCTTTCTATTTGTACTCTTTTGAACTACCCTGGTAATGATAACATTCTTAAGAGTTACAAATATCATTTTCCCACATAAGAAGTGAACAGCTTAACCTTATTAAATCCTTTAAAATTAGTCTTTCATATTTACCTTCTTATGTTTCTCCTGATTCTTATAAGTCAAATTTTCTGTTCAGCTCTGATCTTTTCCTCAAGAGTAGCTGAAAGTCCTTTAGTTCATTAAATATCCATTTTTCCCTTGCAAGATTACACTCAGCTTTGTTAGGTAGATTATTCTTGGTTGCAAACCCAGTTCTTTTGTTCTTCAGAATATCATTCCATACCCTTTGGTCTTTTAATGTAGATGTGCTAAATCTTGTATTATCCTGACTGTAGCTCCATGATATTTAAATTGTTTCTTTCTAGTTGCTTGTAGTATTTTCTCCTTGATCTGGAAGCTTTGAAACTTAGCTATAATGTTCTTGTGAGTTTTTATTTGAGGATTACTTTCAGATAGTATTCAGTGGATTTTTTTCTATTTCTATTTTACCTTCTAGTTCTAAAACTTCAGAGCAATTTTCCTTAATAATTTCTTGAAGTATAGTGTCTAGACTTTTTTATCATAACTTTCAGGTAGTCCAACAATTCTTACATTATCTCTCTTTAATCTGTTTTCCAAGTCAGTTGTTTTTCTAATAAGATGTTCTCATTCTCTTCTATTTTTTCATTCTTTTGATTTTGTTTTATTATTTGTTGATGTCTTATGACATCCCCCTTGTCCAATTCTAATTTTTAAGGAGTTATTTTCTTCATTAAGTTTTTGGATCTCTTTTTCCAATTAGTTGACTTTCTTTCCATAGTTTTCTTGATTTTCTTGCATTACTCTTGTTTCTGTTCCCAGTTTTTCCCCAACCTTTCTTTTTTATTATTTTTACAATCCTTTTTAATAATTTGAAGAACTCTATATTGGCTTGTGACCATTTTACATTTTTCTTTGAAGCTACAGAGTAGCTGTTTTGACTTCACTGCCTTCTTCTGAGTTTGAACCCTGATCTTCTCTATCACCACAGTAGTTTTCTGTGGTTGAGTTCTTTCTCTGTTATTTGGTCTTTTTAATGGCCTATTTCTTGACTTTTAACTTTATGTTAGGGTCAGGTTCTACTCCCAGGGCATGGGACATAGTCTCTCAGGCTTTGGGGGGGGTTTGTATTGTTTTTTGAGCTCTATCTGGGGCTCTTTGACTCTTTGGTTCTGCCAGTTCTCTATAAGCCAAGGCAAGGTCTGGTCACTGCTCCTCCAGGTCATGCCTTGGTCTGTGTGTGACCTCAAGTGCTCCTCTCTGTCCCTGAGCCAAGACCAGGGTCCCCAACATTGCTGCTACTACAGATGCTTTTGATCCATACAGTCCCTTCAAACAGCTGCAAGTCAGCTAGCCCCTCTGCCCTGGAACTGAAACCAAGGACTCTACTCTCCCCTGAGTAACCAGCACCACCAGCAGGGCTCCATTCCTCTGCAATTGATCTCACTCACCAATGTGTGCTCACTCCTCCTCACTTGCAGCCACAGCCTGAGACCCCATTATCTAATCAGCATGCTTGGTCCCCATGTCCAACATCAGCAGAAGGCCCCCAGATCTTCCCCAGATTAACCACCCAACCCCCACATCCTCAGTTTTTGAGGCAAAAGTTCCTAAAGCTAAGGTTGTTGTCTACATTGCTACCCCTGGGGCTTGCTGATTATTAACCTGTTCATATACAACCAACAGCATCTGTACTTCACTCTGGCCAGACCACCACCCCCAGAAGGTCAGATCTTTTGTATCATCCCAAGTTTTCTTAGGCTCAACAACTATTTACCTCAACTTTTAATTATTTCTGCCACTGTAAGATTTGCTTTGAGGCATTATTTTAAGTTATTTTGTGGGGTGGAGGGAGAGGTTTGGGAGAGCCAGGTAATTTCCTGCTTTATTCTACCATCTTCCAATGTGCAACATCTATTTTTAACAAAAGTTTAGAACATTATATTTCAGCAGCAGCAACATTTATATAGCACTTTAAAGTTTTGGAAATATTTTACATATATTATTTCGTTTTGTCTTCACAACAACCCTAGGAGACAGATGTAATTATTATTCCTATTTGACATACAAGGAAAAATGAGACAAACAGAGACATAGTAACTTGCCCAGGTTTACACGGCTACTAAGTATTTGGGGCTGGATTCGAACTTAGATCTTCCTGACTCTGTCATCCAATAAGCCAGCTTTCCTTCTCAGTTTTTTGTCATTTGCACTTCTGATAATAATGATAGATCTGCTTTCACTAAGCTATAGACAGAAATGTTAAAGAATAACAAGCTAAGGACAGATCTCCGATGCATTCCATTGGAGAACTCTTCTACATGGACATTAATCCATCAATGACTATTCTTTGTATTCAGTTATTCAACCAGTTCTGAATCCACCTGACTGTATGTAGCATTATTGAGCTCTTACCTGCATCTCATCCATAAGGATGCCATAAAAGATAGTGGCAAGTGCTTAGCTGAAGTCCAAGCATATTACGTCTGTGGCATTCCTTTTATCTGCCAGTTACCCTGTCCAATAACCTTGGCAAAAAGGAAAATAAGGTCAATCTGACATGACTTTTCTTGATGAAGACATGCTAACTCTTAATGAATAACCTTCCCTTGATAAATGCTTATAAGCCATCCCTTTAATAAAACATTTTTTGAATTTTTCTAAGAATAGAAATTGAACTGATTAGCCTATGCTTTGTAAAATCTATCCTCTTCTCTTCTTTGAAAATAGACAGTATTTTCCCATCTCATCCTGTAGCAATTCTCTAAATCTCTGTTATTTTTCAAGACCACTGACAGCAGCTCAGCCATAATGTAATAGGTCCAGCACCCTATCTACTACACCACCTAGCAATTATATGTACCACTTCAAGTACCCTAAAATAAGGTTGGTGTGAGTTTGATGTCATTGGGCACATAGGTTCTCTCTTACCATCTCTTCATTTGGGTATCATCTCATTACATTTTTGTTCTATTCATCCCAGTCTAAATATCATTCTTCTTGGTAGAGAAAAGAAAAGCAAGATCAGAATGATCTTACTGTTTGGCTATTAATATCATCCCATCCACCCCTGGTACCAATCTCATCCTTTCTTTGAATATACTCTTGCCTCCAATTTAACTCTTTTTGTTATCCTTAGCATCCATTTGCAAGCCTCAACTTATTATGAAATATGGCAATCTTGACATTAAAAGACCATGCCATTCTATATTCTTCCTCTGTTATCTAACCTTTCTTTCTTCCATCTTTTGCACACCTTTTAAAAATCTATATTGATTAATGAGTTCTCTATGTATTATGTTTACTTTTTTTTCAAGAAATGGTCCTTTTCTTTTTCATCAGAACCCCTTAGTTTTGAATACAAAATTTTATTCTCAGGGGCCTCCCATCTCTGGTCAAACAATTTCCTCCAAAGAATTTTAGGCCATGGGCTCCTTGCAAGTTTTTCTTTGAATTCTTTGAAATATAACTTCTCAAAATTGAGGGTACTTGCTTTCTCTTTCCTTATCTATCACATCCTTAAGATGATCACTTCCTACCAATATTCTCATCATTTCTTTTTCAGCATCCAGCTCTTCTATAGTTGTCATGACTGAGTCTAGAATAGTTATTATCCTTTGAGGAATGAAATTACCCTGAAGTCAAGTCAGGAATTAACCAGTTGCTCTCCTTAGGCAGAGAGATTTATCAGATACCTAGATAGTTGAAATCGCCCATTCCACCTGTACCTTACAGCCATGTAGGGTTTGTGATGTATTTCTTGAACTCCTCAGGTATTCTATAGTACACTTATTCCATAATATCAGTTCTATTCTACCATGCTTTGCACTGTAAAACGAAGAGAGTGCCAACAGATGTGCGGTCACATCAAAAAACATGGTGGCGGGGTGTGGGGAGTGTTTAAAAGAAAAAAACAACCACATGAAAGAAAGTTTGATACCATTAATAAGAGAATGACAAGTTAAAATGACTCTGAGACTGGCAAGAATGACAAAAGATAAAAATGACCAGAGATTATAGGAAAGCAGGAACAATCATGCACTATTATTATTGCTTGTGCTGGGGATTGGTCCACCTGTTCTGGGAAGCAATTTGAAATTCTAGTGGGAAAAACTCATTAAACTGTACATTCCCTTGACCAGATGGGTCACCACATGCAGCCTACAATGCTCCTGAGTGTGGAACAAACAAGATTAAAATATAATTGGAAAATATTTAACAAAATAAGTAAAAATGTAATAAAACATAGATAATATTACATTCTAAAAACTAAGTAAATATACAGCTCACAGCAATGCTTATGTATGGTTTAGTGGCCCCTATTTCTATTTGAGTCTGACACCACTGCCCTTGACCCAATGATTATACTTATTACTGAGCGTATACCCAAAGAAGGTCAAAGTCAGGAAGAAAAGTCGCATATGTACAAAAATATTTTTAATATTTTATTTTTAATTAAAAATATTTTACGTTTAATATTTTTATGTTACAAAAATCTGTAAATAAAGTAGATATTTGAAAACTGGAGGATGGCTGAATAGATTGTGTATATGAATGCAATAGCATATTATTGTGCCATAGGAAATGACAGATGTGAAAGATACAAAGATACTTGGGAAATATATATAAAATGATGCAAAGAAAAGTAAATGTAACCAAAAGAACAGTTTCTACAATGACCACAATAATGCCAAGGAAGATAAGGCCGAAAGATATAAAAACTCTGATCACAGCAATAACCAATTATGAAAGAAGACTGTTAATGAAGTGTGCCTCCCTACTCTAGGAAGAGAGATGGTGGACCACAGGTGAAGAATAAGACATACGTGGTCAGATGTTCATTGTGTTGGTCTGCTTTGCTTAATTACATATTTGTAAAAGGGAGACTTCTATGAGAGGGAATAGTTTTGATAAATGACAGTGGTGTTTTTAAACACTAATGGCACACTTATTTAAAAAAAATCAAAAGGAATTGTTGGATACCTGTTAGCTCTAAAGCCATGATCCTGCAATCTTCACAAAGGTCACTTTTACTTGCTTGATATGTTTCTATTTGTCCACTCACTCTATCTTCTCCCCCTGCCCCATTCTTCTTGTTTCAAATATGGCATTGTCCTCAAAGGATAAATTCCAGTTCTGAATCTTATCTCACCAAGTCTCGATAATTCCTGAATTTAAATATGCCTCCTTCCATTTAAAAGTACTGGTTTTACTCATATTTTTGTAAAAGGATGTTGATGGAGACCTCTATATATTCTAGAGGACATGAAATTCTCCGGGATTTATCTTCTTGAGTCCCAGGAGACTTGGGAAACTGTTGTAGAAATGTTAGCTTCTATCCAATCTAAAGGGGAGGAGAACAAGAAATTCTAAAGGAGGAATAAGGTGAGATCTGAAAGTAAGGATGAGATCCAGAAGCAAATGCATCAGATGGCAGCACTACAAAAGATGGAATGAGGTCAAGAGACGGGTGAGTGGGCTAAGGTACCAAGTTCTGCTGCCACCTCTACATTTACAGGAGAAAACTGGCAGGAGAATGAAAAGCTACGATGCTAAGACAAGGACAGTAGCTCGCCAAACAGCAGTCACATGGGACAGACACAGAGTGATTGGAGCTGTTCATGCTGCTGAGAACAGAATTGGATAATCCAATTTTCTTATGCTTCACTTTATTCCAACTCTTGTTCCCTCTTTTGGGAGATAAATGAACTAGTTTCCTGATCTCTGTTTTGTTTTCGATTTCATTCGTTTCCCTTTAAGATAAAGCAGTTAAATAACAAGGGGTTTTTTTCTTTTTTCCTCTTTTTGGTTTTGTTTCTTCTTTCTCATGATTCTTTCCATTGGTTATAATTCTTCTTTACAACTTGACTATTGTGTAAATAAGTTTAATGTGAAGGTATATGTAGGACCTATATAGGATTACATGCCATCTTGGAGGGGGGAGGAGAAGCAGAGGAAGAAAATTTGGAACTCAAAAACTTGTGGAACTGAGTGTTGTAAACTAAAAATAAAAAATAAATTAAAAAAAGATCAAGCGGTTAACCATTACACTGCTGATTTCTGTCTTTATTCAAATACTGGCAGAAGAAGAGGTAACAGGGTAAAGTACTCAGGAGAAAGAGATAGATGTTTGTTACTATTAGGACTTTTTCTAGGGGCTCAGAGCTGCATTAAAAAAGGCCATGTTATTGATGGACATTTGTATAGCCTCTCGAAAGCAGAGAAATAAAATGTGGATGCTGACAAGTTCTAGGCAAAGTAAGCTTAGCAGATTTGATGAGGAGAGGTTTGTAAACAAGCTGGGAATTGACCTTTCTGAAGTGATCACATCTGGCATTTCTCCTTTCCCATTGGTTCTTCCTGTGGTAGATATGAAAAGGAAACCTTTCTTTTGAAGAAAAAAGTCAAGAATACGATTAGAGAAAAGGTCAAGGGGAGGCCGAAGAGAAGGGTTGAGGAAGAACGGTGCTTCTTTCATGAGAGTTGGTGCCAGAAAGAGGGGGTACTTAGTTCCCTCATCACTAGTCAAGCACCTTTTACCGCCACACACCTGCTAGACTTTGCCCATTTCAATCAATCAGTAAACATTTATTAAGCACCTACTACATGCCAGGCACTGTGCTAAGTGCTGGGGAGACAAAAAGAGGCAAAAGATAGCCCTTACCCTCAAGGACCTTACAATCTAATAAGGCACTTACAGGCTAATAATGTGTACAAATATCTTAGGTCATGGATTTCTTTCATACTATCTCATCCTTTCTTATGCTATTCTTTTAAAACTGCATCTGCTCTTGTCTTTGCTGCCTGCTTAGCTGATGCATATGGGCAGTTTTCTCCTTTCCCATCAATTTTTAGTTTAAAGCCTTCTTGATCAAATTCACAAGACTATAAGCAAATATATTTCATTGTTATATTATACACAGCTACCCGCTCCTTTCTAGACTTAAGACTATATCAGACTAGGTTTCCAATACTTTTTAAATGAATGAATTCACAGAGAATCTCTAAAACGACGCAGAAAATAAGTCTAAACAGCTGTTTTGCAGGGTTTCCTAATATTGTTGTTTCAATTAAACAAACCCTATAAAATTCCTTCATTAGCATGTGAGTATAGGAATAAGAGATGCCTTAGCGACCTTAATTCCATGGTTCGCTTAGACCTTCCTATTATTTCTGCAAATGCCTTATCTTCTTGGCTGGCATTGTTACAAGTAAACCTCACTGGATGCCTGCATGAAGGAATACAGTAATGACTTTGGTTTCTTTAAAATGTTGAAATTATAAACATGTTTTTCCAAACCACAAAATCCTTTATCAAAAAGTTTTCTCTTTTTCCCTCATGGACTCTTTCTTTAATAAACATCTTTATTCTGGGAGCAGAATCTTGAACTAATAAAAATGGTACACGTTGACATACTAAACAATGAAACAAATTTGGCAAATATTATTTATAGATTGACACAATAATTTGTGCATGCCTGTAACAAGTATGCCTTCCCTTTAAAATAATAACTAACCTTTATATGTGTTTTAAAGTACATAAAGCATTTCATATACATTATCTCATTTCAGCCTCACAACAACCCTTTGAGGTAGAGACCATAGGTCCCTATAGTTATTACGACTAGTTCCTAAACCAGTTTGAGGGTCATCGACAGGCCTCAAACCCACCAGTGATGTCTACCTCAAGCATGTGAAGACTAATCAGGCAGAACGGACAGATGAGAACAATTTGTTCCAATAGCCGTGAAAGCTTAGCTGAAGCAGGTGCTGCACAGTGCTTAGAGCTGATCAAACATCCCATATGCCAACGTCATCCATTGCATTCCTGGCCATCGCTCGTTATTTCATTTTTGTCCTGCCACTGGACTTCGGTGACCCAGGGAGAGCAGTGAGACTGACCACTTTGTGCAACTCTGCCACGCTTAAAGCCAATTCACGTGAGAGTCAAGACATCGGCCATCGCATTACGATATCATTGGTCCTCTTTGAAAACAAAGGACGAACAACAAGAACCAGGTGCCCATTTGCATGAATAATAAATCCCCCTGAAATGGTTGCATGTATTTGAATTTGTACTATTGAAAGTTATTATGTAAAATATGGTAATTGGTTCAAACCTAATGGAAATACTAATTCCAAATTCAATTAATCAATTAATTAATTCCTCAGAAAAGCTGAATTCAAAGAGTTGTTATGCAAACAGCATCTCTTCATACCCCACAGCCTGTTTTAGTTATGAGAAATAACAAAAATTTCTTATGTTATAGTGGAATGAGATCAAAATACTTATGTGTGAATCTCAGTTCTGTCACTTACTCTTTACAGGACCCCAGGCAAGTTAAACCTTGTCCAGTTTCTTCCCCTGTAAAATAAGGAGATTTAGACTGGGAGCATAAATTTAGAGCTAGAAGAAACCTTAAAGATCATCTAACCCAATTTATTCATTTGACAGCAGAAAAAAACTAAGCTTAGAGAAACTAAGTGACTTGCTTAAGGTCACACAGATAGCAAGTGGCAGTCATGATTTGAACCCAGGTCTTCTGACTTCAAAGCCAGTATTTCCACTATATCATGATTCCAGATGATCTCTGACTGAATTATTTAATATGTGTTGATTACTCATGCCTCTTACTAGAGTGCAAACTCCTTAAGGATGGGCTTAAATATGAGTCTTTTGTATCTCACACATCTAGCAGGTAAAGGCAGGCCTTACAGGTACATATGCTTGTTATTCAGTCATTTCAGTCATATCTGACTCTTCATGACCCCATTTGGCATTTTCTTGGCAAAGATACTGGAATGGTTTGCCATTTCCTTATCTAGAACATTTTACAGATGAGGAAAATGAGGCAAACAAGTTTAAGTGACTTGCCCAAGGTCACATAGCTAGTGTCTGAAGCCAGATTTAAACTCAGGGCTTCCTGACTCCAGGACAAGTGCTCTAACCACTGCACCACCACTGGCCACATGACCACAGATGTCACTTTAGCCTCTTTGTGATCCAGTCAGTTCATTTAAGAATATAAATTACTAGACAAGTTGTTGATCTGCATTGATAAAAGATAGTCTCACACTCACCATGACCAATATCTGAAATCACAGGTCCAGACCCCCCAGAAAATAATAATACCTAACCTTTATGTAATGCTTTAAAGCTCATAAAGAACTTTACATATATTACTTCATTTGATCCTTATAACAACTCTTTGAAGTAGGTGTTATTTTCTCCATTTTAGAGATGAAAAAACTGAGACTGACAGAGGTTAAGTGACTTACCCAGAGTAATACAGCGAACAATTGAACTCAGGTCTCCCCTAACTCCAAGTCCAGCACGTTACTGAGTACACCATCTAACTGTCTCAAGGAAACTCATATTTCTATAATACTTTAAATTTTATGGTGTTTTCCCTCAATAATTTTGTGACATATGCGGTAAAAATATGATTATCTTCATTTTACAGATTAAGAAATGGAGGTTTGAAGGCTAAGTGTGTTACCTAGGGCCAGTGACCAGGCCAGAAAGTGTCTAGAGGGGAATTTGAACAAGGGTCTCCTCACATTATTATTGTTGTTTGCTTATGTCAAAACTGAAGTTTACAAAGGCCAAATTTTTCCATGATCAAAGGGGACCTCAGTCCTATTGTCTAAGCATTGGACTTTTTCTTCATCTTAATTAAAGATAATATTGCACATATATGTAAATGGATTTCTTGGCTTCATGAATTTATGCACATATGCAGACATATCTTTCCAGAAGAAAAGGCAGAGGTGTGAGCAATAAACTCATCGTGTGGCTCTCTACCTCTCAGAGACCCTCACTCTCAGAGGTTCTATTGCTTGACACAGAGCAAATGTAGATGGAACAAGGATGAAAACTGGGAAGGAAAGTTGTCTTTAAAAGCCTTCATAAACAATATGCCAAAATTTGCAGAATGCAGTCAAAGCAGTACTTGGCCAGGGGGGCAGGGGGAATTTATATGTCTAAACACATAACATTAAAAGAGAAAAAGAGTAGATCAATGAAGTGGACATGCAACTAAAAAAATTAAAAACCCAAAAACAACACATCAAAGCCCCTAATTAAGCACCAAAACAGAATCCTGAAAATCAAAGGAGATATAAACAAAATTAAAAGCAAAAAAAAATTTAAATAAAACTAGGAGCTTTTTTAAAAAACTAAAATAGATTAAACCATTGACTAGTTTGATTTTTTAAAAAGAAGCCTTCATAGTCAGGTGAAATGTTTCTAAAGAAAAGGAAGACTTGTTTCCATAGCTGTGATCATAGACTTACATGGAATTGCAGAAGCTCAGAGTTGGACAGGATCTCAGAGGTCACACAGTCCAAATTGTACCTGAATAAGGATCTTTTCTATAATAGCCCAGACAAATCACCATTCAACATCTGCTTGAAAAGCTCCAGTGTTGGTGAATGCACTACTTCCCAAGGTAGCCTAGTCTATTATCAGGATGTTTTCCTTATATACAGGCTAAATTTGCCAACCTGTAATTTCTACCCATTACTTCTACCTGTGCTCTTTGGTCCCAAGCAAAACAAGTCTAATATTAAACCATATGACAATCCTTCGAATACTTGAAAACAAGTATCATATCCCTTCTTTTTTCTTTACCAAGCCCACTGGACAATTAATTAATTGGAGAATGCCTCTTATTCTTATAAATTTGAATCAATTCGTTACGTATCTTAGGTTCTGAGACCATCAGAGAAGCTTTCTGAAAGGTTTTTTCCCAATTAATTTAGGTAGCATTGTCATTTTTAGCAGTGTTCATTTTGTTAATAATATGCTTAAGTTTATAGTTTTCCTAATATTAAACCAATCAAGCCTGTATTCTTTGTATAAATATAACCCAGTTATATGATAAAATCTTTGTCATATGTTGCTTTGGACTCTTTGCTAATGTATAATTTAAGTGTTTACATCAATGTTCATCAGGGATATTCATCTATAGTTTTCTTTTTCCATTTTAATCTCTCCAGCTTATATATCAAGACTATATCTAAGTATAGAATGAATTTGGTATGATTCTTTCCTTTGCTATTTTTGTACAATTTGTATAATATTAGAATTAATTGTACTTCGAACGTTTGATAGAATTCCCTTTTGAATTCATCTGGTCCTGAAGTTTTTTCCTTGGAAGTTGATTTATGAACTTCTAGAATTGAGTTGCCTAAATTTTGAAATTTAAATTCTAAATTTCCTCTCTAAAATTGGGTTATCTGTGTCTTGTTCTGTTAGTCTGGGTATTTTATATTTTTGTAAATATTCATTATTTGATCTAAGGTGTCAGTTTTATTGGCATATAGTTGGGCAAATAGTTTGGAATAATACCCTTTATTTCTCTGTATTGGTTGTAAATTCTTTTTCATTTTTGATACTAATAATATGGTTTTCTTCTTCCTTTTTAATCAATATAGTGAATGGTTTGGTTATTTTATTGCAGTTGTTTTCCCAAAAACAGCTCCTAGTTTTATTTAGTAATTCATTTTTTTGTAATTTTCAATTTTGTTAGTCTCTTGCTTGATTTATAGTATTTCTAATTTGGTATTTAATTGGGATTTTTTAATTTGTTGATTTTCTAGTATTTTTAGTTGCATCCCCAATTCATTGATCTATTCTCTCTCTTTTTAATATCTCTAAACATTAAAGATATTAATTTTCCCTTAAAGACTGTTTTGGCTGCCTCCCAAAAATTTTTGTATGTTGTCTCATTGCTATCATTATCTTTAATGAAATTATCTGTTGTTTCTGTGATTTGTTCTATCAATTTTTAAAGATTAAGTTATTTAGTCTCCAATAGATTTTAATGCTTTTTTTCAGCAGTCTTTAACTTAATATAATTTTTATTGCATTTTGATCAGTAAAGGATATCTATTTATGGGAGAGGGTACCACAGACGCTTTTTTTTTTTGAGGAGACCCATGTGAACATTTATTTTGGAATGGAAGTACTAAAATATTTTGAAATAATGTTTAAACATTTTCAAGGTACATTCTGAAATCTCTCTAACCACCCACACCCATCCTGTGCCACTCTTCACAAAGTTTATTTGGCAAAGAATTATTTTTTTTGGTTTTTTTTAATTTATTTTTAATATGTTTAGTTTTCATCATTGATTTTCACATGCGTTTGAATTACAGATTTTCTCCCCATTTCCACCCCCCCACACTCCAAGATGGCATACACTCTGGTTGCTCTGTTCCCCAGTTTGCCCTGTTCCCCAGTTTGCCCTCCCCTCCGTCCCCCCATTCCCCTCCCATCCCCCTTTCCCTTACTTTCTTGTAGGGCACAGTAGATCTCTATGCCCCATTGCCTGTGCATCTTATTTTCTAGTTGCATGAGAGAAAAAAAAAAACTTTTTTACTTTTGAACATCTGTTTTTCTAAAACCTTGAGTTCCAAA